>CM069932.1:21695092-22295092 GCA_036172225.1 Cryptocoryne crispatula var. balansae
TACATGAAAATGCATTCATCATAATTATGTCATCCGCAAGGTAATATTTTTTTGAAATGATTTTGAATCTCACATGACAATCTTACTTGAGAGAAAATTTATGATTGATGATAACTACTTTTTATTGTATCCAAAAGAATTCTTTACATTGCAAGGCATGTTTACAATTGATTCACCTATGGAATCTAATCTATCTCAAAAAAATGGAAAGAACTACTAGTATGACAGGAGTTCACATGTCCTAAGTTGTTCTCTAAGATTCGAGGGTAGATACCATCCCATGCACAACACATCCCAATCCTAAAATCTGGATGACCCAACACCCAAGAGAAGCTAGGCAAGGCTTAGAGATGGAAGGAAAATCCTCACCCTATTCTCTTCTATTCAGTCCAAGATAGGTGGAGGGAACTAGAGGGGGGGAGTATTGAAAACATCTTCCTCCTTAGTAGGAGGCCATCTCGATAGGTTCAACTTCTCAAAAGAAATGAAGAAGGGTGCCAAAAGATGGGCAATGAACCCCACACATTTAAACAAATATGGGCCTGTCTGAATGAGTACCCAAAAATGTAGAAGATAAAAAAGAAGGCACCAAAAGATGGGCAATGACCCCACAGGTCAAAAGCACTTGTCCAAATGTGTGCCACAAAAATAGATCTACTGATAAAGAAGAAAAGACCCGAAGAGGCTGAATCCCAACAGGCAATTGGGTGTGAGTAGAGAAATCCCTCTCGACATCTCCAAAGTCTATCAAGAACCTTCCCTCAATTCTTTATTGTTAACCCCCTAGGGTGTGGGTGGACCAACCAAATCAAAGCTAAACTCTAGTCGATCAAAGGTTGAAGGTCAGAATGATTCTAGGTAAGGAACCCCTTCTTTTTGCACACGGTATCTATCAACGAATCTAGAATAACAACAGGGTGTTGAGGACTTTTGTCAATACTGATCCTTCTCAAAAAAACATCTATGTTTTCAAAAAAATTCTTAAAAAAAGTATATATTTTCAAAACTCCTAAAAAAATTGAATATCTTCAAAAATCTCAAAAAAATAAATATTCTCAAAACCCGAAAAAAATGAATATTTTTTAAAATTCCAATAAAATTGAATCTTTTCACAAACACTTCTTTTTTTAAACTCCAAAAAAAATTTCATCACCATGCTTGGGTCTGAATTTTCGTCTTTACATTCATATTTACTTTTAGTCTCCCATGTTTCAAATTTTTCATTGCATATTTACTGCTTTATTTTTATACTCTTAAGAAAACTATTACCCCATGACAAAGGTCAAGGCAGATTGTAACTGATGATGGAAAGGCTCTTTGGAGAGGAGTTCATCCCTAAAGTTGTTTGAGATCATAAGATGTTACTTGTACCCTTTATGATCGGTAGGCCATTAAATCTATTATGAGATAATAGATTTAATTTAAAAAAAATTGTTCTTTTAATTAGGCCTCAACCAAATGGGCACTTGGGCTTAGGAGGTCACACACATAAAGATTAACTTGTAAGTTTGGAAGCTTGGGTTAATTTATAGAAAAAGAAGGGGTTTTTGTGAAAAAACTCTGAGTTCTATAAATAATAGCGATGAGAGCACAATATCTATGAAGCCAAGGCAGTTCTCTGCACCCTAGCCACCCTTCTTCACAGTCTTCCACCCCAATAGTCGACATTCAATGGTGGTGTTCTGTTCGGGATGAGTGGTTGACATCGGCGCGAAGGAGAACCCGACCTCGGAGGCGGTTTTGTGGATACGACTAAAGGCCGCATGCTTGAGTGGCTTGGAGAGCATGAGAATAATCGTCTCTGATCTTTAGGGATTGTTTGAATCTCACAAAGGTACATGTTCAAAACCATTTCGAATATTGATTTCAGCGACATCATTCAGTTCCGATCGAGACTAAGACATTGATATATGAGGAATCGGAATTTTTTCAATGCGCCAATCTAATTGGACTGATTTCTTATAGTGATATCAGAGCCAAGTTGAAGTCTCATTCGAATCCGACATCATTTTGATGTCATTTCTTATGTTTCATGTTTTCTAGAATCTTTACAAATGTCTATTTTGACAAAGCAACCATAAATCATATAGGATACATTTTTTAGATTGGTTACTTCTAGATTAATCTCGTGACAAAGGGCTTTCCAATGCCACAAATCGTTCAAATTTTGGACCACCGAAGAGTCTGGTGGAGGGTCTGAAAGATGGTGATTTCATTTTACGAAAATCACAAGTTCGATTTGGGGATTTCTAGAGATCTTCTTTCATAGAGACATTTGATACCTAATAGATGGCTTAGAAGATAGGTAATATGATTACCAAGAGTTTCCCATCATTCTTTGACTTCAAACGGCACCATCAAAGGTCGATTAAGCATTTTTTTCGACAAGAAGAAGCTCTAGGGCCGGCAGCATTTCTTTCCTATTTTCCCATTGATTGAGATTTTTCATGGAAATAAAATGACAGTTTTGGAATCCTTGTTTAATTTAGAATTGACCTACTATTTTTTTAGATTTTTTGGAGGCTGAAAAGTCCAATTTCAAGAAGGTTTTGGAGCTCCCTTCTACGGTTACTATTCACCCTTATCGGGTGGAGAAGATAGGACAAGACTCGAACGCTGGTCAACCACGCATTGCGAACGTGATTTGACCACGGCGGTTAGCACGCCACGCATAGCGTGTACGTCATTTAAAAAAAATTGAACACATGCCGGCACACCGGCTCGTGGCGCGATAGTGTCGTGCATCGGAGCCTGTGGCGCACGGCTAGCACACTGGAGCACAAAGGAAGGGTGGCGCAATGTGCTGAGGCTATTTTATTTTATTAAAATTGTTTTAAATAAAAATAAAATATTAAAAATGCTAAAAAAATTTGTAAAATAAATTTAAATATCATATAATAGATTATCAAAATGTTCGATGATCTTTTATGTGGTTTTGAGCTCCATTGTCATAGATTTATTCATTGTTAAGTTTTTAAAATTGTTTTAATGACCTAACTTGTGAAATTAATGTCTAAATTAATTCTATAAATTTTGATTTTTTCCATAATTATGATTTGGACATTGATTTGGTATTTTGTACAGTTTGGGGAATACATGTATTGTCTAAATTGTTTGGAATTACTTGTATGCTTCATATAAATTGTTTATATGATTATTTCATGTTATTTACTTTATGATTAATTCGACAAGCATAAAATTAAGAATTAAAAAAGTATATGATGTATATTTTTATGATATAATAGTTATATCATATTATTGTCACATATTCACACTATGTTCATGTGATGGTATGTATGTGTGAATACTTGGATGATCATGGACATAGAATGTGTGTAATGTGATGATGCTTATTTGAAGTTGCCATGTAATTAAGGGTCTGCATGCCTAATCTTCTCTCTTATCAATTTTGATTATGTATTCTACCTCCCTCTAAAATGCACTCCCCTTGATTAAGATCATGGTTTCTTATTTGATTAATGTACATTTATGGGTCTGCGTACCCTTAATGTTCTTTTAATGTCAAGAAGACCGATTGAGGTGGAGGAGAGAGCGGGATGCAAAGAGAAGAGTTCTTCAAGGCATGATGATGTGTCAACACTTGCATTGGATGTTGAATCCTTTAATGCATAACAATCTGGCTCCGGTCATGTATTAATGAAATGAAATGCCCATGATCATCTATTTAAATTTTGCATATTTTATATGTATGTGTATGAGCTAGATACCTTAAATATATGGTATTCAAAGGTATACATATATATGTAGCACATAATATGATGAGACTAAAATAAGAATCTCTCTTCATTTAAATTAGGTTGTTAAGTGTAAGACATTAAGAATGACCCACATAGCCTTCCGTTGTTATAGTCTTGATAAGCCAATCTTAAATTGGGTGAGTTTGTTGTGTTTCCCATAAGGCTCACTCAGCAAGGGATTGGTGATCGTGGCCAAGGCTTAAAGCTGAACCTTGGGGTGGACCACTAGCATGGCCTTGTTGTATTTCTCACAAGGGCTATGTTGAGAATCCATATACATAACATAACAAGTGGATTTGACCTAACTAGAGTATATGACTTGTGTTTCCCACAAGATCATGACTCTAGAGGCTAAATGACTAAGAGTTGCAAGAGTTACAACTAACAAAAGTTGCCTACCTATTAAGTATGGGATGACTTGTGTTTTCCACAAGGTCGTCACCATAAGTTTAATAGGGTCTTAGTCCCCACTAGGATGTCATCATGATATCCCGTCTTTGCATAATGAGGATTATGCAAATTCGTCAAAATTAGTGAGAGCATAAATTAGGATAAAAGATCATATCTTAATTTACTTTGAATGTATGTAATATTTTCAAATAGAATCATATCTCCATTATAGAATTATATTCTTAACCACTAGTTATCTTGCATACTTGAAGTCATTAGGATTATTTATATTAACTTCCTTGACTGGTTTAGAATCATGAGAAGTGTTCTCATAGTTGATCATGTACCTAACCTACTTGGGAAGTGAGTGCCCACTAATCATCTAATATAGTGAGAGAAGATGGGATCTTCATCTCACTAGAAAGATGCATTGTTTGCCTTATGCTAAATGTTAGTCTCTATATAATAGAGGCATCATGGACAGATGGATATAAGATCTATCATGGCTCATGGTGATAAGCAAATTTAAGGCAAAATTGAAATAACAATACATCTTCAATACTTCTTGTTTGTAAGACCAATGAAAAGAAGTGAGATCATTAGATAAAAATATGAAGGCATAGTTAAGAGTCAAGAAGTTGGGTAACAATATTAAGCCCAAATATGACATAGGATTGCTCTTCTACTATCATGATGATGATTAGTGGAAATGATGCTAAGTATATTGAATATATATTGCAAAGAAGGAGCTTGAGAAGTTTCTGGCATCTCAGTCATTGACTTACTTATCATACACATATACACATTAAGTATAAGATATGATTTGTGTATATCATAGTATAAGATACTAAACATATGTCTTATAGTATTAGATACTAGATGTGTATATCTTGTATGAGATATTAGTTATACATATCTTCTATAAGATGTTATATATACATCTCTTGGTATGAGATACTAGATATGTATCTTATATTAGCAAAAGTTGTTGATAATGACAAGTAAATGAAGGCTTGATGTATAAAGATTAACCTACATATACAAATGATGCAAGAGTTGTGTCACTGATAGTGGGAGGTAAAAATCTTTAAATAACCTTTGGGAGGTGTCCTTATCTTGGAGATTGTTAGTTTTATCCTTCTATATGAACATTTTCGATATTTCCTACTTTAATAAATATTGATTTATTTTGAGTTATGGAAATGATAATTGTTCTAAGATTAAGAATGGGAGCTTAGTAAATAGTTTACTCATATATGATATGGAAGCTCTCATGGTATGTGTGAATGCTTCTCTTAGATTGATCAATCTATTTTTTTAACTTAATATAGACAACCCAATAAATTCAAAATCATTTGCCTTCACGTCTATCTTTAGCCTTAATAGACATAGACCAACACACATCCAAATGTACGAGCTCTAATAACTCCTTAGTCCACCCCTACATTTCCATTAAATGGAGAGTTAGTCATTTTTCAATGAGATAAGACTCATATTTGGTTAATGATTCAAAATCATTTGCCTTCATGTTTCCCAATAGATTCAAAACCACAAAGTAACAGTCGATTGAGTCAAAATAATAGTGAGTTAGATTACAAATTTTGAAGTGTATATTTGATAACTTAGATAACATTTATTTTTGTTAATTATTAATAATTTTTGTCTTCTCTATTTTTATACTATTTTTAATTATAGAGTTATTTTCTAATTAGGTATGTTGCTGGCCATCTCCGCCTTGGATCCAAGGCATGACAATATACAGCATATCGTTTCAACGAGTTATGAACGATGACTTCCATGGCTTTATGCCATGTTTGGTAAAATTATTAGACATCACTATCACTATTAATTTTAAAATTGATATTGTTGGTAATCACCTTGAAGTGTTTGACTAATAGTATCAATTTTGAAATTTGTATTGCAAACAACACATATTATGTAATACAAGTGTCAACTTGTATCAATTTCGATATTGATACTCCATCTTCTAAAAATATCAATATCAATACTAATTTAGTATCATTTTTGATACTCTAACCAAATAGGGCATTTTCTAGTGCAACTGAGAGTATTACCTTGTGTTTGTTTACACCCTATTTCGTAACACTATTACGTCCTGTTTGGTAACACTATTAGGTACCTCTATCACTATCAATTTTAAGATTAATATTAATGGGAACCATTAAGAGGTGTTTGGTTAATTGTATTAATTTTAAAATTTGTAGTACAAACAAAGCATATTATGTAATACAAGTGTCAACTTATATTACTTTTGATATTGATACTCCAATATTTGAAAATATTAATATCAATATTGATATAGTACCAAAAATGAAACTCTAATCAAACAGGTCATTAGATACCTCTATCACTATCAATTTAAAAAATGATATTGATAGAAACCATTAAGTCAAAACGTTTGGATGTCTTAAAATGTAAACCATGGGCTGGCGAGATCTTGGAGTCGTTGGATATCTTTCTTCTTTTTTGTTAAGAATACTCTCAGTTGAAATCATTGGATATCTTGGAGTCGTTGGATATCTAACGCCCTGTTTGGTAACACTATTATGCCATGTTTGGTAACACTATTAGGTACCCCTATCACTTCCAATTTTAAAATTGATATTGATAGGAATCATTAAGAGGTGTTTGGTTAATTATATCAATTTTAAAATTCATAGTGCAAACAAAACATATTATGTAATACAAGTGACAACTTGTAGTACTTTTGATATTGATACTTTACACCCTGTTTGGTAACACTATTAGGTACATGTATCATTGTCAATTTTAAAATTGATATTGATAGGAACCATTAAGAGGTGTTTGATTAATTGTATCAATTTTAAAATTTGTAATGTAAACAAAGTATATTATGTAATACAAGTGTCAACTTGTATTACTTTTGATATTGATATTCCAACATTTGAAAATATTAATATCAATATTGATATAGTACCAAAAATGAAACTCTAACCAAATAGGGCACTAACATTTGAAAATATTAATATCAATATTGATATAGTACCAAAAATGAAACTCTAACCAAACTGGGCATTAAGTACCTCTACCACTATTAATTTTAAAATTGATATTGATAAGAACCATTAAGAGGTGTTTAGTTAGTTATATCAACTTTAAAATTTGTAGTGCAAATAAAGCATATTATGTAATACAAGTGTCACTTTTGCTATTGATACTCCAACATTCAAAAATATTAATCTCAATATTGATATAGTACTACAAATTTTAAAATTGATACTGATAGAAACCATTAAGAGATGTTTGGTTAATTGTATCAATTTTAAAATTTGTAGTACTATATCAATATTGATATTAATATTTTCGAATGTTGGAGTATCAATAGCAAAAGTGACACTTATATTACATAATATATTTTATTTGCACTACAAATTTTAAAATTGATACAATTAACTAAACACCTCTTAATGGTTCTTATCAATATAAATTTTATAATTAATAGTGATAGAGGTACTTAATAGTGTTACCAAACAGGGTGTCAGATGTCCGAAGACTGGACCAAGATATCCAACATTCCAACTAAGAGTATTCTTAACAAAAAAAAGATATCCAACAACTCCAAGATCTCGCCAGCCCATGGTTTTTGCCCTGTTTGGTTAGAGTTTCATTTTTGGTACTATATCAATATTGATATTAATATTTTTAAATGTCAGAATATCAATATCAAAAGCAATACAAGTAGACACTTGTATTACATAATATGCTTTGTTTTCACTAAAAATTTTAAAATTGATATAATTAACCAAACACCTTGTAATAATTTCTATCAATATCAATTTTAAAATTGATAGTGATAGAGGTAGTTAATAGTGTTACCAAACAGGACATTACATTTTAAGACATCCAAACGTTTTGACTTGTAGCCGGCCCAAGACAAGAGCGATCATGACAAATATTCCCGTTTTTAATTTTTTTTGGTTTATTCTGTGTCATTTGGTTTACTTTATAAAATTAATTGAATTTATCTCCGAATGAATCTTGTAACAAAACTCGGCGTTCGTGGCAAATGCCAGCGCTCACATGAGGCCGCTTAACATTTTGGGCCAGCCCGGCCCGGTCTGCAGTTCACATGAGGCTCCCTCACTCTCTCTGTGTATAAATAATCTTAAAATATTCGTGAACGTGAACAAAAGCTAATGGCCTGTTTGGTTAGAGTATCAAAAATGATACTATATCAGTATTGATATTGATATTTTTAGAAGATGAAATATCAATATCAAAATTGATACAAGTTGACACTTGTATTACATAACATGTGCTGTTTACAATACAAATTTTAAAATTGATATTATTAGCCAAACACCTCAAGGTGATTACCAACAATATCAATTTTAAAATTAATAGTGATAGAGGTGTCTAATAGTGTTACCAAACAGGGCATAAGAAATCTTAAATAAAATTTTTTGGACAAATTAAATAATTCAATCACAAGATATCTCTCATAAGCATATATATTTACATTACCCTACAAGTCCAATACCAAAAGGCTTTAAAACATCTGGACAAGCAACAAAAAAACAAAACAAAACAAAACAAAACTAAACTAACTAAACACTAGCACACAACAAGTTATCTACATAGATAGAAGGAGGGGGGCTGATAGTGGAGTTAAAAGAGTTTCACGCCAAGGTTTAAGAGGATGAAGATGGTAATGAAATGCTTCATATTGATTAATGTTTAGTGAAATATAACTCAATTCCATGTTTGGTTAAAGTACCAAAAATAATATTATATTAATTTTAATATTGATGATTTTAAATATTAGAGTATCAATATCAATTTTAAAAATTGATATTATTAACCAAAAATTCTTTCATAACTTAAATCAATATCAAGTATAAAATTAATAGTGATAAATGTGTCTAATAGTGTTACTAAATTGACTTAATTTTAAAAGTTGCAGTACAAACAATACAAGTTAAGTAATACAAATATTCACCTCTACAAATTTTGATATTGTTATTTTATTCTCCAAAAATTTTAATATCAAAATTGATATACTATGGTGCATCTTTGATATTCTAATTAATCAAATAGGACATGAGAAACAATCAAATTAACAAAAATAGTATTTGGTTCAGTTTGGGTTTAGTTGAACTATCGATGGTGATTTAATACGGTTTCAAATGCCATTCAAATCAAATCGCAGTAGTAAACAAAATAACTTGAATTAGATTGAATGTTTATTTTAACTTAGAAATATTAATAATATTTATGTATATTCTCATATAAAAATATTTTAAGAGTTCTTAAGTTAAAATTAATCGAATGTATAAATATATATACTATATTTTAATAAATATTTTTAAAAAAGTAAAATAAACGTATAGGTCATATATCTTGATAAAATATGGTTTAAACAGAATCAAAATGACTTAGATTCAATATTTATTTTAATTCTGGAATATTAATAATATTTTGTGCATCTTTCATGTAAAAATATATTTTATGAAGTTCTTAAGGTAAAACTAACCATATATATGAATATATATTTTAATAAATAGATTATATACGTGACAAAATATGATTTCAACCAAATCAAACTGATCTAATCTCGACAAAATATAAAATAGTGGGATAAGAAAAAGGTGTTGGAACGTGCCCATCAAAAATGTGCACCCAACAAAACTGTTCGGAGAAGTCGGAAGCAATTAGTGTTTTGGAACGAAAGGAATATGGAGAAAAGTCTCTATTAAGAGTGCTCTATCGGCAAAGTTGAACACAATAAAATATGTCGTTTGCCAGAGCCTCAAAATGAAGAACTGTCTGGAATCCCACCTTCTCTTTCAATCTCCTCTCACAACATCTGGTTAGAGACATTTCAACATATTGTTATCAGAGCGGGGATCCGACACCCTTCCACACTCACTCTGACGACATTGCCACCTTGCATGTCAAGGCCATCATCTAGCAACTTGACACCCTTTTACGAACCAGTCTATCTGTGATATAGTGCGCTACTACCATTAAGTGACATCTTTTGCAGCCACCTATCACCTCTAGCTTTGTCTATATGCCAAAGAGAGGCTTCCTTATACATAGATGATATATTACTTACTAAAAATGACATTGAAAAGTTGAATAAGATACAATCCGAGCTACAAGAGATGTTTGAGATGAAGGATATGGGAGAGTCATCCTATGTTCTTGACGTTCAAATTGAAAGAGACATAAAATATAGATTATTAAGCATAAATTAGAAAAAGTACATACAATTCGTACAAAGAAGGTTTCGGATGCAAAATTACAATACGAAAACGACAACATTGGTTTATGAAAAAAGGTTAAGTAAAAAGCGATGCCACAACGAGGGACAAGCAGTTAGAAGTTTAATGTAGGCAATGATTTGTACCAAGCCTAATATAGCATTTGTAGTAAGTTTAATAAGTAGAGATAAAAGTAATCACCAACACACAAGAAAGCTATTTAGAGGATTATAAAGTACTTGAAGGGATAAAGAATGTTATTTCTTATGAATTATGATAGTAAAAAACATAGGTGTGTGACAAGATACGCACAAGAAGTTGATTATATTAGTTGTAACATAACTACTACTTATGCCCTATGGATTAGATAATTTCTAATAGATTTATGACTCAATTTGGTTGATGGGTTAATTGAGATTAATTGTGAAAATCAGACAAATATTAACATGGTTAATAATAGAGCAAATAGCTCAAGAGAAAAATATATAGAAATATAATATTATTATATACGTGATATTTTGCAGAAACAAGAAATAATTGTTACTTATATCCCCACAAGTGATATAATTGTCAATTATTTGACAAAGAGTATTTTGACTGAAACTTTTATAAAGTATGTGAGTTTAATGGAACTAAAGAATATATGAATCATTTGTAATTTTCAAAGTTAATGAGATTATATACACAATAAATAAATAAATAAATAAATAAAAGAACTTTAGTGAAAGAGAATGTGCTTCATCCAATATGAGTATGTTCTTAATGGTTGATTGCTACAAAAGTTGTTGTGTAAAAAGTGGACAAATGATAAGACACAAACACAACTATAGGTGTTGTCCCGAGAAATTAGAGATAAAAATAGTAGATTAACCGATTAGGGAATAAACTGAATTCTTAGAGAATGGGACCATATTTTATTGTGTGCCACTATAAATATCATGTTATTATAGAGAAATAAAAAAAATTTGGGTCAAAAATAAAAGATGATATGCTCTTAATGGCAAATCCATACAAACATTGTTGTGTAAAAAGTGGACACATAGTAAGAGACACAAATAAGACACCAAGCACCTTCCTGAAAAATTGAACATGTGGCAAGATTAGGGAATAACCGAATTCTAACTGATATATCTGTGTTATGATAGTGCTTGAAAAGGTAGATGGACGGAAACCTCCCAGCCAAGCCATGGTTGAGGTTCCCTCTTCCTCTCGACGGAAATCTAGCCGCGAAATCTCTACGGGGAAACCGGCACCTTGCATCGAGAATGCTCCTATAGACAAGGACAAAGATGGCAAAAACACCGCAGGGGATTGCAGCAGGTGACGAATGTGAACCACCTAATCGCCACCATAGGTTAGCTGATCACCTTACCGAGGCATCTTGGAGGGTCTACAGTGGCTCAATATTTTTCCTGAACGACCTCCCCATCCTCCTGAGCTCCGATCTCTTCCACTCTAATGCCGCCGCTAGGATTCCTGGAGGCAATATTAGCCGACACAAGTGAGGCAGTGGGGTGGCGGCAAACATTTGGTGAGCCACTCTGGAGGTCTGATAGGGGTTTTCGTGGGCGTGAGGTCGTGAGGGTTGTGGCGGCACTATTGATGACAGCCCAGCGCTCTGCATCATCAAGGTCTCTCGATCATTGATGGCCTCGTGAATGAGGGGAGCCGAAGTTGTCATCAGGAAATGAAGAGATGCTCGAGAGACCACCCCATCTACAAACAGATCAATACCCGACAGTAGAGAGAGTAGTAGGGCTTTAAACGGATATGGATTTTATCTAGATTTGGTTCGAATCCGTATCCGGATAGTCGAATATTATCCGATTAAGTCGCTCCATCGGATATTAAATTTGAATTTGGATATTATCCAAATTTTAAATGGAGCGGATTCGGAATCACTAGATTCGCTCTAGTTAAGATCTACTTCAAAATGAACTGTTGGATATAAGATCCAATGGTGATCTTTAAACCCTAACTATTCATTCATAATCGCTGACGACCTCACCCGCAACCCAACCCAAGCTCAAATCCCTAATCGCTGAGATGTCACGGCGTCATGCCGATTCCCCATCCCGATCTTACCTCTCTTGGAGCCGTGGACATAGTAGATCTCAGTGACAACGAGGCGACGCAACGGCAGCACCATCGCAAGGCCACAGGAAGTGCAACTGTAGGTCGCCTCTCCGGTCTTTGCTTCTTCTTCTGCACCATCACACGGCCACAAGAAGTTCAACTGCAGCACAGGTCACCTCTCCAAGAAGCTCAACCACATTGCCAGATGCATCTCTGCCGGAGCCTGTATCATCCCAGAACCCTCCTAGCTCCAAGGACTAGACTGTCGTCTGCGTGAGGCTACTCAAGCAACCCAGCTCTTCGGGTGCCATCTTCAATTGCGGCTTCCCCTCGGGCTCTGCCATCTTAGGCAGCTGTATGGAAGCACCAAGTTGGTCATCCAACACGCTGGTGAGCTCCCTCCTCACTTTCCCTTCTATTTCTCCTACTCCCGACAACCTCAGAGGATTGGACGCAACACGACAGTGGCATCGCATTCACCTACCCATAGTGCTTTGGTGGGGGTGCCAGGGGGCTACTCTGCTGGCTAACGAATTAAGCTCTTGGGTGGCCAATGCAGCTCCTACTCCTAACAATCGGCTGCAGCTCCCACTGTGGAAGTCCCACTTCCACTCTCACTCTCGATCGACGGCAATGGCTGCGGCTCCCTACCTCCCACTCCCGTAGGCCACAAGGTGCCAGTCGTTGGCTCCCACTCCAACGGCGAACACCTGCCGGTTGTGGCTCCTATAGTCCCATCCCTCACCATCTCCCAGTCTAGATGTCTGACTGAGACACAAATCTTCTCTCCCCCCAAGCCCAAACATTGTCACAAAGGCGCATGGATGGCAGATACACGCTCAAACAACACCACAATAGCTCCCGAATGCAAACTTCTTAGACACTTGAAGACAATTCTGGACACAACATCTTAAACATTTAGACAGTTTGTTATAATTGAATTGGAAAAAATATTGTATAATGTATATCCATGTTCTAATCAGATTTTTGGTAATGTTTAGATAGTTTGTTCATAGCCAGATTTGTTTTAATCCATGTTCTATAGTTTATATATATGTTGTATAGATTGCATGTCACATTTGGTTTTACTCAAATATTTATAATCGACGTAAACTTATTTTACTTGTTTAATGCATGTTTGTAGATGTCAATGGAAGAAAATTTGTTGCCTCTTTCCATAGATAATAATGTTGGGTCATCAAGTCTAAATGCAGTTCTACCTAGTGCCAGTGGTAACAATGTCACTGAGAGTAGTGATGGTACACAAACCATAGATCCCACGGCAAGTGTTGAAATTCAAATTGTTGAAGGATATGTTACAAAACCCCCATTACCCAAAAAAATAAAATTATGTTCAGCTATTTGGAAAGATTTTAAGAAGAGTAGAACTCCTGATGGTAGAGATATTGCAAAATGTCTTCATTGTAAAAGAGCATTTGATGGTTTTAGCTTAAAAGGCACCACTCCCTTGAGCAATCAAGATAAGAAATGTCCACAAAAAGTTCAGGGTGACATCAACCAATGTTGATAATGTCCAAATCTACGGATGAATCAAATATAAAATTGTCAATTTTAAATTTAATCAACAACGTAGTCGTAGAGATCTTGCATGAATTACCTTTTAGTTTTGTTGAATATGAATATTTTGGAACTTTTGTTTCAAATCTTCAGTCTCAATTCAAGCATTCTTGTAGAACAACTATTAGAAATGAGGTCATGAAGATTTATGAAGAAGAGAAGGAGAAGATGTACAAATTTTTTAATAACTTAGGATCCTGAATTGCTTTCACTACAGATTTGTGGACTTCAGGACAGACTATGGGTTATGCATGTTTAATAGCACATTTTATAGATGAGCAATGGTTGTTGCAAAAAAACATTACTGCATTTGAGTATGCTCCAACTCCACACACTGCTGATGTTCTTTTTAAAGTTGTGAAAAATCAACTGTTAACGTGGAATATTGATAAGAAATTGTATGCAATTACCTTGGATAATGCTTCTACCAACAATGCAATGGTTAAAAATCTTACAAGTTGGCTTGGTGAAAAGAATTTATTGATATGTTAAGGTTGGTTCTTTCATATTAGGTGTTCTGCTCATATTCCTAATCTGATTATTCAAGATAGGTTAGGTGTGATATCTAAATACATTGAAAAGATTCGAAAAAGTGTGACATATGTGAGAAAGATACCTAAGAAAAAGGAAATGTTCAAAACAGCTTTGTTGCATAAGCATTTCTCAACCTCAAAGGGTCTATGTTTGGATGTACCTACAAGATGGAATTCTACTTATTTGATGTTATTAACTACCCTTGAGTTGAAAAATGCTTTCCTTTGTCATGTTGAAATTGATCATGATTATTATGATTGTCCTTCTCCACTTGATTGGCAAATAGCTTCAAATGTTCTTCAATGTCTAACAGTTTTTTACCAAGAAACGTTGACACTTTCTGAGACAAAATATGTTACTACCAATCTATATTTCGTTGATATTTGTGCTGCACATATCAAGTTGCATACATAGATTAAAAGTGATGTTGATTACATATGCAACATGGCTATTGTGATGTTAGTAAAATTTACTAAATATTGGGATGAATGTAGTCTATTGTTGACTGTGGCTTGCATTCTTGATCCTTGTTGGAAGTTTGATCTTGTTATTGTTCTTTATGAACAAATCTATGGTGATAGTGCACATATTTATATTGAAAAGGTGAAATTGTTTATTCACAAACTTTATAATGAGTATGCAATGAAAAGTTGTGATAAGCATGCGACATCATCCAATGCTCTTAGCAAAACTTGCATATTAAAGGAGAAATGCAATAACGCAATGTATGAGTTGAAAATTATTTTTAAAAAGCGTTTGAGTGAGTAAACTTCTATGACTTGTCAAAAAACTAAGTTGTATGTGTATTTAAAAGAATCTCATTCTCTCGATGAAGGATTATTTGATGTGTTAACATGGTGGAAATGATATGGTAAGAAATTTTTCATTCTCTCAAAAATAGCAAAGATATTTTTGCAATTTCAGTCATGAGTGTTACTTCTCAGACAGCTTTTAGCACAAGCTCATAAGTTGTAAATGATAGTAGATTATCTTTGCTTCCTAAAACCATTCAAGTATTAATTTGTACTCAAGACTGGTTGCCTTCAACAAAAAAGAAAGGTAAGTCATCACATTTTTATTCACGAATTTAGACATTAATTTGTACTTAAGAGTTGACATTACTTATTATTGTTATCATTTTCAGATGACTATTCTCCAATTATCATTTGAGAAAGTAAACATGAGGAAGAAAGTTTTGGTAAGTAAATTTTAAAATAAGATCGTGTTAAGTGTATTCATTTTCTTTACATAGCTTGTTCAATTGTTTGCAGATTGATGGCACTTATATATGAAACTTTGGTTGGATTATGTCAAAGATGAAGACATGTCTTATTATATTTGACGTTTGCATGTTGGCACTTGTTTTGTTGTTTGCATTTGACGACACTTAGTATTGTATTTGATGACACTTGTTTTCTTCTCTGTGGTTGATTGCACTTAGAACTTTGTAGTTGAATATTGTATGCTTTAAAAAGACTTTATGGTTTAAATTTGTGGTTGAATTTTGTAGTTGAATATTGTTTTCTTCTTTGTAGTTGACTGCATTTAGATTGATGGTTGAAACAGCTATGGATTAATTTTTGCATTTTTTTAGAATCTTGAGATCTAATGGATAATGAGTTGAGATAAATTGGCCACACGTCACTTGTATGTAAAAGGTTGACCATATTTTTTCGTGAATTTACAGGTTTTTAGGAGGTTTTTTTTTTCAGATTTTTATAGCATATGCAGGAGGTCCTAAACAAAGCGGATTTTATCTGTATCCACTCCATATCCAAGAGATATCTAATTTTGAAGATCCAATCTGTATTCAAATTCTAATCGGAGCGAATATCTGATATCTGAATTGACTAGTGAAGCGGATTCAGAAATGACATATCCGCTCCGTATCCACTCTTTTTACAGCCCTAGAAACTAGTGTGGGTTGTTAATAAAAAAAAGTCTACAAGCTATTCGTCCACAAGAGGCCACCAAAAATCAAAATTGGTAAGGCAAGCGCCAAAATTGTTTGGCACTAAAACTATTTGGCACCAAAACTGATTGCCCTTCTGATACTACGTAGGTGTGACTCTTCTTTCTGCCTCAGAGGACACAAAGACCTTGTTGTGAGATATCCATACATGTTATTTAGATAAATTATTAAATATTAATTTATTTTTTATGCTTAAATTAATATTATATTGTAAATAAAAATATTGTAATTAATTATTTTTAAAATATATTATAAATATTAAAAGTTAATTTATTAATTAAGTATTTATAAATAAAAATATAATACAAATGTTGTATCATAATAATTATATTTAATTTATCAATTTAAAATTTTATTATGTTCAAAGTGAAAATATATGATGGCTAAAAATTTATCTATTAGTTGCACATGATTTATAATTATTAAATATTAATATGTATAAATAAAAAATATTAGATTTAATTTATATTTAACTTTGAATATAATAAAAACCTAAAATATTAATTTAATTATATATGCTTTATGACTACATAAAATAGATAATTACTATATATGATTTATATTCTAGATTTAAATCTTATATAATTTATTAAATATTACTTTATTTATTATGTCTATTTATAAATTATTCATATAGATAATTTAGCCAATGTGGGGTTTAAAACTCAAGAGGTTAAAATAGTTAGTGTACTCCAACATTAACACTTAGTTGGTTTTTTCTATTAATTTTTGGAGCAAACATGAAAAAATTTATGAAAATCAAATTTTTTTGTTAAGATGTAATTTTGACCGGTTCTTCTATTTAAGAGGGTTCGTTGAATAAGAACCTCATTGATTTCACCAAACTATTTCCTCACATTGCTTTTTTTCATTTTTTAGAGGTAAAAGTGGGCACCCCTTTTGCCTATTCCTGCGGCATTTAGCAGCAATGCTTCTCCCATACTCTTGAGAGCCGTTGTCCTACCACCTGACCAGTGAGTTTCTATGGCCGCCAGACCTCCAAATTCTTCCTCTTCACCAAGAACATGAAGCTAGAAGTCATCCACAACCAATTGACATGATCTACTACATCTTCCAAGAGTTGTGGGCCTACAACACATAAAGTTCGGCGAGGCCATTAGTTTCACCTGCTTCTCTTTGATTTTCATTAAATTTACAATGCATATATTTTTGTTTTAGTTCCACTTATCTTAAAATTCTTAGTCTCTAAAGTATTTTTTTTCTCCACTATTCTAACTTGTTATTCACCTCTTGTATCTCATCTATCGAAACAATATCATCTACAAATATCATACATCAAGACATATCATCATGTGTAGTATTTGTTAATTCAACCATTACTAATGCAAAAAGGTGCAAACTTAATGTAGACATTTGATGTAAGTCAATTGTAACAGACAAATTTTTTGTTTCTCCTCCAGTTATGGATACACTAGTAGTTGTTTCATCATATGTCTTTTACCATTTGTATTTATCTAACATATACCATCTTTCTTTCCAACACTCATCACAAAATATCTCTTGAAACTCTATCATAAGTCTTTTCCAAGTCAGTAAATACCATGTGTAAATATTTCTTCATATCTTAATATTTCTCTATCAAACTTCTAATAAGAAAAATAACTTCAATTGTAGATTGACCGGGCATAAATCCAAATTGGTTAGTTAAAATATTTGTACAATTCCATTATCGTTGCTCAAAAACTACTTGTATTTCATTCATCAATAAACTTCATTCCAAGCATTTCAATCAAATATCCTCTCACATACTGATCTTTTTATCTATGTGTCTCTATCAAACTACTAATAAAGAAGATGTTTCTTCTTTAGTCTGTAGGTACATTTATATGCCCATCTTTATTTATCAGTCCACACTCCACCTACTATTGTATCACAAAGGCGGAAGAGGCAATCACCTTTACCACTTCCTTGAGAGCAATTACATGAAATACCTCTATTTGGTTTGTCTTTGCTAACCTAGTTTTAATGAATTTGTTAAACATGGGTTGAATCGTACATCAGTTTGGCACCGCAACAACCATTACCTATTGAGCTTGTCGTCTTTGTCTTTGTGCCTATCTGCATTATACTAAGTTGTTAGCCACATGATCCCATGGCTCATGTATAAATTGTTGATCACCTTATCTTGATAACTCCTATAATTGAATCAATTGTTGCATTTACACTCACTTGCACTTGTGATGATTCTAAAATATATGTATCCAGATCTACATAACATGAAAATAATTAGTCTCTAACATGTTGTTTTCTTAAATAATTTTGAAATAAATATTATTTATCTATTTAAAATATGTTTATGTTCAATTGGTGTGTATATTTAATATTATATGTTTTGAAATAAAATCATCCTAATAAGATTATAACTAGATGTTTTATCAAACAAACTTATTACTTAAATCTTAATTAAATTAAGTACCCTTTTTACCACAAGTTAAGAGGTTAGAGGTGAGATTAAGATGTTAGATTTTCATATTCAGCTTAAACAATCTTAATCATAATTAAAATTGATGTCTCACCTCTGAATTTCTCAGAAGTTAAGTAAGACCTTGAGATCATTGATTAAACTTTTGAATACAAATATAGTAGCAATTTTTTAGTAAACCACTTAATTTTAATTTTTCTCTTTAACTTTTATATTCAAAAATAGATAATTAAAATTTTGTGTCTCACTTAGTCATTGTTTTTTTTTGGCTTAGTTAATGTTTAATCTTTGTATTGGTTGGAAGTTAGATTTTGAGACCTTCGGTAACAAGCCTTCTTGATAAACCAATTAATTTTAAGAACTGTATTTTTTATTTTAAGTTAGACCTTGAGATCTTTGGTTAAAATTTTGAATATAAATATAATAGTAATTTGTTCCTAAATTACTTAATTTTAAATTGTTCACTAAAATTTTTTATATTTGAAAATGAATAAGTGAGATTTATATCCCACTTAGTTCTTGTTTGTTTTGGCTTAATTAATGTTTAATATTTAAATTGATTGGAAGTTAGATGTTGAGACCTTCGGTAAAAGGTCTTCTTGATAAACATATTAATTCTAAAAATTATATTTTAATTTTTTATTTTCAAAGGTGGATAACTAAGAATTTGTGTTTCATTGAAGAAATTAAAAATAAATTTATGATTTTATGTATTTTTATTAAGTCAAATCAAACACCATTATAATTCATTTGTGATAAATTAAGCTTTTGCTACCATTTTATGTTTTGTAATAAAACTTGTTAAAAGAGGTATTTAGTAACCATTACAATTTTATGTCTTTAAGATGATTTTGCTCTTGGACAAAAAAAGAGTCTCATCTAATTTTTATCTTGTGATTTTTCACTTTTTTTTGTCATATACGTACTTACTCTTTTGGTTATCACTTCCCTCCAAACATGACAATTTTAGGTTTGTCTAATTCATATTTTATTTTAATATAATTTTTTATCAGCACAAAAAGTTATTGTGCCCTAAAACACCACGTTAGAGATAAAACTAAGATTTTTTTAATAGATAAAGGACAAACGTCATGCATCTCTTCGTCACCACCTAATCCATTATGGGGTGTTTGGTTGTATGATAATTTTTTGTACACTTTCGTGATAAAAAATTGTATTAAAATAAAAAGTGAACCAACTCATGACATAAAATTATCATGTTTGGAGGGATGTGATTACAAAAAAAGAGTAATTACCACACATGACCAAACAAAGTGGGGGACCACAAGAAAAAAGAAAAAGGTGAGATCCTCTTTTTTTGTTTAAGAAGAAAATCACTTTTAAAACATAAAATTATGATAGTTACCAAACACCTCTTTTAACAAGTTTTGTTACAATTTTTAAAAATTAAAACAAAAACCTTCATTATCATGCAACCAAACACCCCATTAGCCTTTTTTTTAACAGCCACCTAATCCATTAGCCGACGATTCCAAAGAATTGCATTAAATAGTCGTGGGAAAATTAATTTTAGATCCATTTAAGAAAATGACTTTAACATATGATCTGTTGACTGAATTTATGTTACGTTTAATCCGTAGATAGAAATTTCTTTAATATCAGATATGTCTCCCACCTTCTGGCCATAGTTAAAAAAATTATTTGAATTCCATTTCTATCCCTTGAATCGTGCCCTAGTCATCTCTTCACCACGGAGCACCCCGATCACCCCATCTCGCGGTGGCTCCATCTCTTGAATATATGTGAATCTCACATTTTACAAATCAATGCAAGGACTCCAGACGACAAGCATGAGAGGCTGATGGTGGAAGAGGGGCTCAAGTGAGGGCACAAGGCGGAGCTCCGGGCGGCGCTTAAGCTGGGGGCTCAAGGCATAGCGTCATTGAAGGCAGCTCCAGGCATAGTTGCACGTTGCAGACCAATCTTGAGTACTTGCTTTTGCTAGACATCAATCCGTTGGTGTGGAGCTTTAGGAAACAAGCAGGGCTACCGATGCCCAGGATGCCATACGGTGGTTGGGAAGCACCAGACGCCAAGCTCATGGTCACTTTGTAAATCCATTAATTTTGTTCTTTTCATATTGTGATTAATCGTCCCCAACAACACTCTCTTATGTGTATTAAACCTAAATCATACCATTATTTATTTTTCATTGAAACAGCTTCTTCTTCGACAAATATGCATTTTTATGCTCTTGGTCCAGGGCGGCGATAACTTTTCTTTGTAGATATGCTTTTCATGAATTTCATGATGATCTTGTTACCCCCACAGCTCTTTCTTCCCATTTTGTCACCCAAATAATTATCTGTTTGTCACCATAGTCACAACTCTTGACTAAATATTACAACATCCCAGCGTGTTTTGATTTGATAAATTTAACATTTAACGCTCAGTTGTGAAGCTTTTTATCGCAAAAAATTCTAGATGTGAAACTTCTTATTAAAAAAATGGATTATACATGCATATTTCTCCATGGATGATGTCTTGGCATTTCTTGAATATTTGTATACTAGTCAATAAGAATGTGCTTCGCACGTGTACTTATAAAATTTAAAATATTTAAAGTATTATTATTTGAAAAAAAATATCAAAAAATAAATAAATTTATTTTACAAGTACCTATTTTATAATGGCCATAGATAGATAATATGTTAAAAATATTACATTAAAATATTAAATAAATTTTGTTATGAGCATATTCATTAACTTTTAATCTAATGAAAACATCCGACAATATAATAAAATAGAAAATTAAATTAAAATGTTAATAATTTATCACTTATTCATTAACGAAACTTTTGCAATCTCCTTACGTTCATAAGTTTGCTGGTCTCAATTCTTCATTAAATTTATTTATTGCCAAGTCCAGTATGACAAGATTTGTGTGATTGTACAGGTCATTTGGTATCTCATCGGTTAATTGATTTGCCCCAACTAAAAATCATTTGAGATTCTATAACCTACCCAAGCCAACAGGAAGCTTTCCTGAAAACCTGTCGTATGTCATACTCACATTAATAAGATGAATACAATTGGTAATGCTAACTGGAATTGGGCCTGCAGATGCATTATTCTAAATAGGGAGACACCTAACTTTGACAGGTTCATCGAAGATGAAGGGGCACCGCTCGTCAGTCTGTTTACATGAAGAGCACGAAATGACAGTGAATTCAATGACCCCAACTCAGGTGGTATACTCCCAAATTCATTCTCCGAAAGATCAAGATGTGCTAATGACCTGCATTTGAATAACGAGGGAGGGATTGCCCAAAACAAGTTATTATCGTGCACATGCAACAATTACAGCAGGTAATTTAAAAAAGGTGTAATTAAAAAGGCTTCTTTTGTAACTCTAAACTCCACATCCTTTGGTCATAAGGTAATGCAGGTGACAACTACAATCTTAAATTTTAATAACACATAAAGTTATATCATTACCAAATCCAGGTATAAATAAATAAATAAAATATAAAAACATAAATTCCAAATCAGAAACTTCAATTCTAAACACAAGAAGCCACAAAAAATTGAAGCAGAAAATATCAAAACTTAAATCTGAAATTCAAACATATAATTCCAAGGCAAAAGAGTACATGACTTGTAGAAACAGAGAATTCCAAACTATAATTTCAAATTCAAAGTAAAAAAAACAATTTACCTAAGTTGAAACTCAACTGAACCGAATGATATAAAATTAAGCATTCAAAAAAATTCATAAAAATGCATAAATTTAAAACCTACGGAACTTTGAAAATTCAAAACAATAAAATGAAGAATTTTAGATAAAGTGAACATCAGAAAATTTGAATTTTCAAACTAAAAACTACCAAAATTGAATTTTGTCAAAAACAATTTTGGACTGAATTGTGATATTATCATCTCAAAACATACCAGGCTATCATCAAATATAGCAAGTAGAAATTCTTAACAGTTAACGCTGAACACAGAGAGGTTTCGATAACTAAAATAAAGAATTTTATAACCATGAAGTTTGCTTAGAACAAAACAGTGCTTAGGTGGACAACTTTTCATGTCATATATACACATCTATTCATCACATAGCCATGTGGAGCGTTAAATTTTAAATTTCTGGTTCATAAATCGGTTGGTTGAAACCTAGGAGTTAAAGACTTGAACTGACGGATAGATAACTCTTATAAAAGCATTGGACATGTATATTTGTTTATTATTGTTGATAATGACATCAAATACATTCCAGAAAAATGACCTAAGGTGATTTACAAATATCATCACAAAGTGCATGCATGCCCACGGAAAGGAAATACAAAAAAAGGTTTATAATTTCTTGATTTTTTAAACCCCAGACATTCACTTTTTTTCTTGGGAAAATTAATTACAGACCCAATTATAAATATGAGTTTAATCAAAAACCCATTGACCCAATATCCTTTGTGATAAACCCAGTCAACAAAAAATTTATAATGTAAAGCCCTGTCCGTCGAGTCCGCCGTTAAGTGACCGTCTTCTCTCTTTTTTTCCCCTTCTACCCCTCACCCGACGGAGACCCCGTCGCCCCCCCCCTCCCGCTGCGGAGAGGACCGCCCCCCCCCGTCGCCGCTGCGGAGAGAACCCCCGTCGCCCCCCCCCCCCCGCTGCGGAGAGAACCCCCCGCCGGAGACCCCGTCGCCCCCCCCCCCTCCCGCTGCGGAGAGGACCGCCCCCCCCCCCGCCGGAGTCCCCGTCCGCCGCTGCGGAGAGAACCCCCGTCGCCCCCCCCCCCCACCGGAGTCCCCCGTCGCCGCTGCGGAGAGAACCCCCCGTCGCCCCCCCCTCCCGCTGCGGAGAGGACCGCCCCCCCCCCCCCCCCGCCGGAGTCCCCGTCGCCGCTGCGGAGAGAACCCCCGTCGCCCCCCCCTCCCGCTGCGGAGAGGACCGCCCCCCCCCCCCCCCGCCGGAGTCCCCCGTCGCCGCTGCGGAGAGAACCCCCGTCGCCCCCCCCCCCGCCGGAGTCCCCCGTCGCCCCCGCTGCCCCCCGCTGCGGAGAGAACCCCCGGAGACCCCGTCGCCCCCCGCTGCGGAGACCCCCCCCCCGCATGATGGACAAAGGGTATAAGCGACTTTTTCATCCTCTATCTAACACTTGTCATCCAAGTTGGGGCGGAAGTTATAAAAATTTCATACATTGGGTTTTTTATTAGAACATTTCAGTCTCTGGACTTATCACTAAACTGATATTTGTAAACTGGGTCTCCAGTTAAATTCGCCTTTTTTCTTTCTTGGGTTTTATTATTATTTATTTACAACAATTCCTGTTTCACCTGTTGAGTACTTTTTTAAAAGTGAAATACAGAAATTGATCTTTTATCTTCGAACCTTTCAACCAAGGAGTTTATATCAGCATATCTAGTGGCTAAAATCAGCTTCTCTTAAGTCAAAGACTTAAGATCTAGTGCATTTTAAATTTGGGTTTTGGAAATAAGAGTTTAATTTTTTAGTTACTGGAGATTATAATGCAAGTTTACTTATTTCAAATGGATTTACATTTGGTTCATCTTGCATAATCTCTTCTTCAATTTGAATTAAGTTTCAGATTTGTAGGTCTTGATGTTTTTGGTATTCGTTTGTACTTTCCAGATATGTAAGCTTGAAGACTTGAATTTTAGATTTGACTTGTAGTTTTCTATATTTCCTAGACCTGATTGGAAGAGATTCCTATTTTTATTATTATTTCTAACTTGGATTATTTGATTTCAGTTGCAGATTTTTGTTCTCTTGATATGTGGGTTTCAATTTATTAGATTGAAGCTCAGAAGGTTACATTCGAACCCAACTTGTGCTTTAAACTTGTGTCATTTTGAACTCAAATACAGATTTGATCAGTTTTCAAGTTTGGGATCATGTAATTTTTAATTTTGCATAACTTTCAAGCCCTTTCTGATTTTAGATTTTATGAAGCTTCATATTTTAGAGTTTTCCTTACGATTTGTTCCAGTTTTCTATTTTTCCCCGAAATCGATTTGTAGTGTTTCATTTTTTAACTGTTTCAATCCTGGGTTATTTGATTTCAATTCTGATTTTTGTTCTCTCCAGATTGGGGTTTCAATTTATTTAATTAGTTTTAGACCTCGCCAAATTAGATTCGTGTTTCGGATTTTAGACCTTGAGTTAAGATATTTTTTTGAATTGAGGCTTGTCTTTGACTTGGTTGGATTTTTTTATGGATTTCAATTCCCATTTTAGATTTGCTACCTTTGATTTCAGCTTCATATTGGAATTTTTCTGTTGATTTGAGGTTTCTGATCTCATATTTAAACATTTGATTTGACTAAATATTTTTCAGATCCAAAAGTCCTTGTGATTTGAATTTTGATTCACCAATTTCTCAAGTTTGCATTTTTTATGTTTTAAATTTTTAATTTTTAATTAATATAAATCATAAATTTAGTTATGTAAATTTTAGGATTTTGAATGTTTAATTTGAGGCTTTTCAGATTTGTTCTTCAGACTTGAAAATTTTTAGTTTTGAGATTTTGGATTTGGATTTTCAGATTTGAATATTTTGTTTTTTTTTATTTTCAATTTTGGAAGGATTACAAATTATAAAGTTTCTGGACAACTGGTAGATTGTTGAAGTTTTAGAATTTGGGGTTCTCTAAGATAAATTTTGCACCTTTATGAAAATTTGACAATTTTCAGGTACTCTGGGTGATGCGGGACAAACCGGCTAATCCGGGCTAAATCGACCGAAAACGAGAAAAATCGGCACTAACCGCCGCTAAAGCATCTAAAGAACCCAAAATGGAGCAAAACCGGTCCGAACCGGTCCAAAACAGTCCCGAACAGGGTCAGAACCGGGTCGAACCAAGCTGAACCGGTCTAAACCGGCTCAAGATGGCCCGAACCGGCCTGAACCGGCCTGAACCGGGCGGTTCAGGTGCTGAACCAGCCTGAACCTGGGTGAACCGGGTCTAGACCCGGTCGAACCGGCCAGCCGGCCGGCCTGGGCGCGAACCGGCCGGGTCTGCGCTGCGCGAGCCGACCGCGCGCGTCGCCCGGGCGCTCGCGGGCGCGAGCGTACCCCGGGGGTCGTGGCGGCTTCCTGGACGCTGCCGGGGGAGGTTGCGTGGCCGCGCGATGGCCGTCCGCCGGTCGTCCACGTGGCGCCATCGCGGAGCACCCGCGGACCGCGACAAAGGGCCGAGCGATCCTCGGCTTCGTCTCCTTCGCCGTCGTCGGCCGGGTGCGCCGCGGGCGGCCGCGACGCCCTCGCGCAGGCCAAGCGGCCGTCCGGCGTCGCCGTCCCGTCCGGACGGAGCTCGCCCACGCGTGTCGTCCTCCCCGTCGTCATCCGGCGACCGCAGGCTGTGCGCGGAGTGGAGGAGGCAGAGGAGGGAGCCCACGGTGCTGATGCCGTTGCCGTCCCGTCCGGATGGAGCCGAGGTCGCGTGGAGCGGGGGAGGGGTGACGGGATGCAGCCGCAGGAGGGAGGGAGCCATGGAGGGAGGGAGCCGCGGAGGGAGGGGGATCCGGGGATCGCTGGATCCTCCTCCCACTTCACCGTCTTCTTCTTCTTCGTCTCCATCCGTCTGCATCCGCGAAGGGAGGAAGACCTGCCGCCCTCGTCGAGGAAGGGGATCGCCGAAGGAGGAAAACAGGGGGACGCCGGCTGGTGAAGATGCTGCTGTCGAACCGAGAAGGGAAGAGAGGAGAACGGCTCGGAGGCCGGAGGATGCGGAGGGGGAAGAAGACGGCGCACCTCGCCGGATCCGGAAGATGGAAGGGAGACCGACCTTACTGCCGGAGGTGGGAGAGAAGCGGCCCTCACTGGCCGGGGTGAGAGGAAGAAGATGGGGGCCGCAGCCCCCTGTGCGGGAGAACACCACCCGAAGGCTCCAAAAATCACTTCTATTGCTTGATTGATATGTACATCGGTGGTGCCCCTTTATAGAGGTGGCAGATTTAAGAAAAGACCCCTTGAAGACTCTATTTACATACTAGTCCTCGTCAAGGATTTAACATAAAGGACCTAAAAATAACCCAAAATATGTCCCCATCATTCTCTCCGATCGGGAGAAAACTCGACCTCGAGTTTTTAAACCGGTTCGGACGTACCCAAGACTCGACTCGTCAGAACGAGCTGATTCCGGGCTCTGATACCAAACTGATGCGGGACAAACCGGCTAATCCGGGCTAAACCGACCGAAAACGAGAAAAATCGGCGCTAACCGCCGCTAAAGCATCTAAAGAACCCAAAATGGAGCAAAACCGGTCCGAACCGGTCCAAAACAGTCCCGAACCGGGTCAGAACCGGGTCGAACCAAGCTGAACCGGTCTAAACCGGCTCAAGATGGCCCGAACCGGCCTGAACCGGGCGGTTCAGGCGCTGAACCAGCCTGAACCTGGGTGAACCGGGTCTAGACCCGGTCGAACCGGCCAGCCGGCGGCCGGCACGAGCGCGAACCGGCCGGGTGCGCCGCGCGAGCCGACCGCGCGCGTCGCCCGGCGCTCGCGGGCGCGAGCGTACCCGGGGGTCGTGGCGGCTTCCCGGACGCTGCCGGGGAGGTTGCGTGGCCGCGCGATGGCCGTCCGCCGGTCGTCCACGTGGCGCCATCGCGGAGCACCCGCGGACCGCGACAAAGGGCCGAGCGATCCTCGGCTTCGTCTCCTTCGCCGCCGTCGTCGTCCGGGTACTGCCGCAGAGCGGCCGCGACGCCCTCGCACAAGCCAAGCGGCCGTCCGGTGTCGCCGTCCCGTCCGGACGGAGCTCGCCCACGCGTGTCGTCCTCCCCGTCGTCATCCGGCGACCGCAGGCTGTGCGCGGAGTGGAGGAGGCAGAGGAGGGAGCCCACGGTGCTGATGCCGTTGCCGTCCCGTCCGGATGGAGCCGAGGTCGCGTGGAGCGGGGAGGGGGTGACGGGATGCAGCGCGAGAGGGAGGAGCCATGGAGGGAGGGAGCCGCGGAGGGAGGGGGATCCGGGGATCGGCGGGATCCTCCTCCCACTTCACCGTCTTCTTCTTCTTCGTCTCCATCCGTCTGCATCCGCGAAGGGAGGAAGACCTGCCGCCCTCGTCGAGGAAGGGGATCGCCGAAGGAGGAAAACAGGGGGACGTCGGCTGGTGAAGATGCTGTTGTCGAACTGAGAAGGGAAGAGAGGAGAACGGCTCGGAGGCCGGAGGATGCGGAGGGGGGAGAAGACGGCGCACCTCGCCGGATCCGGAAGATGGAAGGGAGACCGACCTTACTGCCGGAGGTGGGAGAGAAGCGGCCCTCACTGGCCGGGGTGAGAGGAAGAAGATGGGGGCCGCAGCCCCCTGTGCGGGAGAACACCACCCGAAGGCTCCAAAAATCACTTCTATTGCTTGATTGATATGTACATCGGTGGTGCCCCTTTATAGAGGTGGCAGATTTAAGAAAAGACCCCTTGAAGACTCTATTTACATACTAGTCCTCGTCAAGGACTTAACATAAAGGACCTAAAAATAACCCAAAATATGTCCCCATCATTCTACCGCTGGGAAAACGGAGCCGCGGAGGGAGGGGGATCCGGGGATCGCCGGATCCTCCTCCCACTTCACCGTCTTCTTCTTCTATTTCCTCCTCTTCTTCTGCTCCTTCGTCTGCAACCGTGAGGAAGGGAAGCTCCGCCGCGCTCATTGAGGAGGGAGACCGCCGAAAGCGGAAGACGGGGGAAAATCGCCAGCCGATGCGTCATTGATGTCGAACCAAGAGAAGGAAGAGAGGGGAACGGCACGGAGGCCGGAGGATGAGGAGGAAGGGGTAGACGGCGCACCTTGCCGGTTGGAAGGTGGAAGGGAGACCGGGAGTCCTCCCCGGAGGTGAAGAGGAGCCGGCCTCATGCCGGAGGTGGGGGAGAATGGGGCCGCAGCCCCCTTGCACGGGAGAACAACCCGAAGGGCTTCCAAAAATTGTCTATCACTTGATTGATTCACTATGTACATCGGCTCTCCTCTTATAGGGGGGGAGAGGAGAACATTTTAAAAAAAGGACTCTCTAAAATCTATTTACAGACCAGTCCATTTTAAGGACTCAATTTAAAAGATGCTCAAAAAATGTCCCCATCATTCTCTCCAACCGGGAGAAAACTCGACCTCGAGTTTTTAAACCGGTTCGGACGTACCCAAGACTCGACTCGTCAGAACCCAGTCGAACCGGCCGACCGGCCGGTCTGCGGCCGCGGACCGGCTGGGTCTGAACCGGCGCAGGCCGCGCGGTCGACCGCGCTCGCGGGCGCGAGCGTAACCCCGGGGGGGGGGGGGGTCGTGGCGGTTCCTCGCACCCGTGGGGGTGGTCGCGTGGCCGGCCATCCCGCCGTCGCCTGTCGTCACCGTGGCGGCGTCTCCAGGCGCCCACGTGGACCCGAGACGCGACAAAAAGGGGCGAGGAGGTCGTCCCGTCCCTCCCGCCTCGTCGTCTTCGTCAGGTGAGAGTGCGGCGCCCTCGTCCAGACGCCGTGGCGCCCTCGTCGTCGTCTCCGTCGGGCGCAGGCAGGCAGGCAGGCAAGGGAGCAGGTCGAGCGGAGGGAGGGGCGGTGTCGTCGTCGTCCCGTCCAGACGGTCACGCGGTGGAAGCAGGGGAGCAGGGCGGCGACGGACCCGGCGTCTCGGCTTTGCCCGATCGGTGCAGGCGGGACAAGGGAGGGGAGAAGAACGAGCGGAGGGAGGGATCCCGGAGCTGTCGACGGCGCCGTGGGAGGAGACCGCTGGGAAAACGGAGCCGCGGAGGGAGGGGTAGACGGCGCACCTCGCCGGTTGGAAGGTGGAAGGGAGACCGGGAGTCCTCCCCGGAGGTGAAGAGGAGCCGGCCTCATGCCGGAGGTGGGGGAGAATGGGGCCGCAGCCCCCTTGCACGGGAGAACAACCCGAAGGGCTTCCAAAAATTGTCTATCACTTGATTGATTCACTATGTACATCGGCTCTCCTCTTATAGGGGGGGAGAGGAGAACATTTTAAGAAAAGGACTCTCTAAAATCTATTTACATACCAGTCCATTTTAAGGACTCAATTTAAAAGATGCTCAAAAAATGTCCCCATCACTGGGACTCTGACAAATCATAAAGTACTATAATGTAAGACTCAAATTCAATGCCCTAACCAAACCTTAACCCAAGGTGAATTAAAGACAAAATTGAACCAAACAAAAAATAGACTAACAATTTATTTCAGCAATCAAATTCCACTCCTAATCCAAAATAATAAATCCAGCACCCTAAATTTAAATATATGAAACATCAATCCAAAACTCTGAACTATCAAATAAGAATTTAAGGCTCCTAAAGCTGAAATTTTAGATTCCTAAATCCTCTCAAAGTAGAAGATATATATGGAGGTGACTAAAGGTATAGCATGGAATTCAAGAATTCAAGTAAGGACATCTGCTATCTGGCAGCAAAGCCAAAGAAGTCTATCAAGTTCCTAGAATGAATAAATTAAATTTAAGATGCATGTTCATACACTTTAAGGGAGCAAAATATCATACCGCAAATAGTTACTAAATGCATGTGTCATATGGTCCTTGGTAAATACCAAAATGAAAAATGAAGGTTTTAATTATCTTTATGCTCTCACATATTTTCAAAGAAAATTAATGGCGTTGAGAAAATGTACATGAGAATAAATATGATGAATCATCCCCTGAATGAAAATTCATTATGATTTTTTCTAAGAAGAAAACTTGATTCAAATGGAAACACTGATGCATACGAATGATAAAACACCAAAAAGAGCCAATAAGAATGAAAAATTTTGATTAAGAACATGCAACACTCATAATATGTCTGCAATGCTCATAAGTATAGTTGAGTATAGATAAGCTCCTAAATGTCAGAAAGTAAACTAAGGGGCCATCTGGATCATCCCAATAGCTAGTGGGATGGATTTAATTTCATGAATTACAATTTACAGAAAAATAAACTTCTAATAATTGCCGCCTAGGAATGCGATCAGGATTAGAAACCTCAAGGAAGGATCCGGCTAGTTGTCCAGATATGCAAAGACTCTATTTCAACTCTGCAATCAGCCAGCTGCCACAGCACCAAAGCTGACCTCAATCATCTGTGGGTAAGTAAAGAGCCAAAATCATATACCAAAGAAATGAAGAAAGGTAGGGACAGAAATTAGAGAAAGCAAGTGAATCTAGGACACACTATTAGATGACCTCTCACTGGTGGAGAAGTCAGAGGAGGGCATGGGTATGGAAATTGAGAGCTGGGTTGTAGAGAATGATGTCCTATTGGTTCGGTTATCTTCCAGCTCCAACCAAGTATCTCTTTTATTGTGCCATTCATTGAAAAAAGGACGAAGGGGTTGATCCCCTTGCTTCACTTCAGAAGAATCCAATTCACCCCCAAAGAAACAGTGTTGTTGTTGTTGTTGCTACTTATTTTAATGCGAATTCACAGTTCTGTGGCTGAAGTCTATCATTGGTTGTAGTTAGGAGTAGTTCCTCTAGAGAAATGAGCTGCTTCCAGGTTTTGGAATACCATACGAACCTTGAAAAAGGAATCAGTAGCTAATTTAGAGAAAATTCACTTCCCAAGCTGTCCCTTGCACTCCCAGAAACTTCAGAGAAGAAACTGTGTGCATCCATCTCATTCTTCACCCCATAAAGGTACTTGGCAAATCATCGGTGGTCGATTAAACAATATGGAAACAAAACCAAGCCATTTTCAACTACATAAGGTGGGAATTCTGGGAACATGATACACATTACAAGCAGAGGAAAGAACATGAGACAACAGAAGCCAGACAAAACCAGGTAAGGAAAATGCTAAAACCAACAAAAAATCATAAGGTTTAAACTTCACAATAACGGAGATCCAACTAAAAAATGCAAGGTTTTGTTTAATTTTTGTTTAAGATAGAAATAAAAGAATATATCTACAATAATGGAAATCCAACTAAACTTCACAATCAAGAGAGAAATAAAAGAATATATCTACACAAATCATAAGATTTATACTTTAAAATATAAAAAATATAAAATGGGAAGAAATATCTTAAAATTTAATTTTTTTAAATGAAGATGTTAATCTACATCCAACTGAAAAAAAAATAATACCTACAAGTTTAGAATTTATAATTCTAAAAACATTATGGAATAATCAAATAAAAAATGGATGGATTAAAAGTGTTTATTTATAAATCATAAAAATAATAATTAAACATCCATACCATGAAGAAATAACTATAATAAAAAATTGAAAAAAAAACTCCAATATAAAATTAAGAAGAAGAACAAACTAGCGGATCTTATAATAAGTGTATAACTTTATATAATGGAAGAAATCACAAGACAAATCAATAACATATGTATTTAAATTAAAATTCAATAAGAACAATACTATAATATTTTTCTATAATAGATTTAGGAGCTACAAAAAAGTATAATCGAAGAACAGTTCTATATATACTAGATAATATTTATCATTTTAAATATTTACATAATTAAAAAAGGATTTTAAAATATGATATTGGGAAATAACTTTGTAAATGAATATTGACCAATCACTACAGACAAAATGGCTAACATTTTCACAAAAGAAGAAAATAAATAATGGTCTCTTGATATTTTATAGTACCAAAATTTTATAGATTACGAATCAATATAACTAAAGAAAATTTTAAAACTTTATTTATAAATAGTAATATGAGATAGATTTATTATCAGAACATAAAGAAAAAAATTTATGAACAAAACCAATAATTTATTCTACCGCATGTGTTTAATAATTTAAAAAATAACTTAAATAATTAAAAAAATAAATCTAATTTAAACAAGTATCGCCCTCATATATCACCCACCTTTTTAGTAAGAAATTACTCTGAAAAAAAAGGAAATCTAAAATTTTAATAAACTATACAAGAGTAAATAGGCATATTAAATTCGATGGTTTTAATATACCAAGTTGTGATAGTATATTAAAAAATTAAAAAATAAAATATTTTAGTAAATTAGATTATAAATAAAAATTTTGCAAATAAAACTAAAAGACCAAGAATTAGAAGAATTATGTGCTTTCTCAACACCAAATGTACATCTTGAATGGATTGTTATATCTTTTAGACTAAACAATACTTCTCAAGTATTTAAAAATTAGATGAATTCAATATTTAAAGAATTTGATAATTTTATCATTGTACATATAGATGATATCTTAATATTTTTTTGATAATTATGATCAACACATTCAACATCTAAAAATGATCATAGAGCTTTTTATAAAACATATAAGTATTATGCAGTCACCAAAGAAAAATATATTTATTTAAACAAAAATAGAATATTTATGAAAAATCATTGATCAATGATCAATAGAATTACAAAATCATATTATATCTAAAATAAATAAGTTTTCGAATACCTTTAACACTTTGAAATAATTAAAAAGTTTTATTTGAATACTTAACTATAGATGAAAATGATAGAAATGTATGCCCTACAAGCCAATCATATATGATATGATTCGACATTTCTAGAAATATCTTATTCAATTAATTAGACAAATCTTCATTATAAGCTCTTATTAGATGCGAATTGATGGAAATGTATGCCCTACAAGCCAATCATATGTGATATGATTTTACATTTCTTGTAATATCTTATTCAATATTAATGACATTGTCCTCATTACTTGCACTATCTAGATGCGTTTATTGTAATGAAGTCCTAAATTGCATGCAATGATGATTGGATCATGATGAGATCATGATAATGAGATCAATCATCTAGAAGCATGTGATCTAAATTGTTCTTAGTCGTAGGATCCTTGAGATGGGACATCAATGATCCGATAAGACTAGTGTATATGATATCTTCTCATATGATGAGGATGACCGATCTCATTGGTCATCAATGTGGGACACTGAGATACATGTACAGGTGCTCATTAGAGGAATGAGTTCACTGAACTGACCAGTATAGAATCCCTGAATGGTATCTTACCGAACTATCGATCAGGGTATTCTATCATCACGGTTGCACGGTTGGATCTTTGACCTGAGTCGCCAAAGATGTCTTGCCAAGCGTACCATGTACTTTGACTATTGACTTATAGATCACTTAGTATTGTGATCCTATATAGTTAATGGATTGGGTATATGGGAAACCTGGTGGAGGCAATTGAGCGGACAATAAGAGATCGTTCACTCTCGGTAGGAGAGAGAGAATGTCCTATGGATAGTACTCTAAAATCCATGGCCAAGGTAGATAGGATAATTGGAAAAGGAGTTTTCCAGTTGATCCATTCAAGAGTACAAGATTTCATAGAGTCGGATTATTAAAGGGGTTGACAGTCAATGCCGAACCCCTGACCGACCGGGACATTGCTTGGACGAGGGTTTATATCCGTGTGGTAACTGATGATGGAAAGGCTCAATGGATGTTATTTAACTCCCCAAAGTCATTTGGGATCATAGGATGTGGCTTGTACCCTTTATGATCGGAAAGCCGTCAAATCTATTATTAGATAATAGATTTGATTTAATTTAAAAGAATTATTCTTTTTAAATTTGGCTTCAACAAAATTGACTATTGGGCCTAGTGGGTCACACACATTAGAACTAATTCTAAGGACAAGGGCAAGGATGTAAATATATAGAAGATTTGGGTTTTTGTGAAAAATTGCATCTTCTATATATAATATGCTTAAGAAGCTAAACCCTATCAAGACAAAGGGTTGGAGAACATCCTTGGCAGCCTCCCTCTCTCCTCTCTTCTCTAGAAGGAGTCCCCGCATGGTCCAACTCCGTTCTGGTAGAGTTTTCGAGCTTGGAGCGAAGGAGAACCGGTCCTTGGAAGAAGTTCGTGTGGATACCGCTAGAGGCCGTCCACTTGAACGGTTTGAAGCAGCAAGGAACATCCACTCTTCATCTCTGGTGATGTATTTTTCAAATCCCAAGAAGATATATTCGATCTCCTTCTTAATCGGTTCCCGATTTTGTCATTTTGGTTTCAATAAAGGCTAAGACCATGGATTCAAGGAATCAAAAATATTTTTAAATACTTAGAATGATTCCTTACAAATATCATAATGAAGTCATTGATCAAATACAATGATAATTAAATCATGATGAGATCATGATAATGAGATTGATCATCTAGAGGTATTTGATCTAAATGTTCCTAGTCATAGGATACTTGAGATGGGACATCAAGGATCCGGAAAGACTAGTGTATGTGATGTCTTCTCATGTGATGAGGACGACCGATCTCATTAGTCATTAGTGTGGAGACACTGAGATATACATACAGGTGCTCATTAGTTGAATAAGTTCACTGAACTGACCGAATTAGAAACCCTGAATGGTATCTTACCGAACTTTCTATCAGGGTTTTCTATCATCGCGGTTGCATGGTTGGACCTTTGACCAGAGTCATCAAAGATGCCTTGTTGGGTGGAACTTGTGCTTTGACCATTGACTTATGGATCACTATTTAGATGGTCCAGTATAGCGATGGATCGGGTACAAGGAAAACCCGATGGAGGCAATTGAGCGGACAATAAGGGATCGTCCACTCTCGGTAAGTGAGAGTGAATGTCCTATGGGATAGTACTCTAAATCCCTGGCCAGGGTAGATAAGATAATTGGAAAATGAGTTTTCCAATTGATCCAATTCCAAGTACAGGATCCTATAGAGTCGGTACACTAAGGAGTTGACAGTCGATGCCGTACTCCTTTCTAACTGGGACATTTGATGGATGAGGGTTTATATCCATGAGGTAACTGATGATGGAAAGGCTCAATGGAGATGAGATTATCCCCATAGCCATTTGAGATCATGAGATGTAGCTTGTACCCTTCATGATCGGTAGGCCGATTAATCTGTTATTGGATAACAGATTTAATTAGATAAAATAAAATTGTTTTATTTTATTTAGGCCTCAACCAAATAGGCTATTGGGCCTAGTGTGTCACACACAAAAGGACTTATCCACAAGTACAGGGGCAAAGATGTAATTTATGAAAATTTTGGGTTTTTTATGAAAAAATAGAAAATTCTCTATAAATACTAATAGTTTCAGCCAAACCCAGCTAAGCCAAGGGTGAAAACCACGTCCTTAGCCTCCTCCCTACCTCCTCCTCTCTCTAGAAGGTGTCCATGGTCGATGGAGCTCCGTTCGAGAAGAGTTCTCGAGGCCGGCGCGAAGGGAGAACCTGTCACGACCCGGAATTTAAAACAACACAAAATCACAAGTACATAGCGGAAAACATAACGTCGTGACAGTGGGAGAAATCCATCATTCGGATTTCATAACCCATACAAGCATGTAATTCAACCAACACAATCAAGTCTACAAAAGTTCCACAAGATTTCCAAAACCTGAAGTCATTAACTTATAATCAAGCCAACATCATCTGTTCATATGCTCCAACTATAAATCAAATCCACTAGATTGTTTAAGGACACAACAACCTAAGAGTCCAAAACAAGCAACCTGATAAAAATGAAATATATCACTCCGCTCCAACTCTGTGGAGATCTGGTTCTTCCACGGCCTTCTGCTTGAGCCTCCAAGCCAATCACGATCTTCAAAACACTGTGAAAAATATTAACCCACAACGGGGTGAGTCCGGAGACTCCGTAGGATTTACACCCTTCACCCATCAATCGGGTAATTAACATATAACCAAGCAGTGGTATATAACATATCTAATTTGAGATGTAATACAAAAGTATAGAGTGTCTTCTATATTAATCTTCACAACCCATATCCAAACATAATTATCTTCAAAGAAAAGGTTATGCCAAAACCAATCAATTCTAAACCAATGCATACAAGACCATAAAACTAAACAAAAATCAACTAGATGACCTTCGACTTAACAACATGACCAATCTAACATGAGACATATCTGAATTTTTCTAACTTATCATGCTTTAACATCTAAACATAACATGCAATGAGCATAATTTCATGTTCTTTCTAAACTCATAGTCATATGGCAAGGAATTGGTCGTCTTGCCTTTTCACATCACATATCCATATCACTTTCACCAGCTCTAATTTATATAGTAATAACATATACTAAGCTAGCCCAAAGTGCACCTAGGCAGTGGTGACACCAAGGGAAAAACCGCGGTAATCCGGGATGCAATGGGAAGGCCGGATTTATCTAAGATACCGCTGCCCACGGGCAATTTGACTAGAATAAGTGCAGTGAAGCCTCATAACATGTGGTACAAGAATTCATAATAAATTTTTCAGATCATGACACACATGCATACCATGTACACAAGACATAAACATCTCATTCTAATGTCAACCATGCAAAACAAATTGTTTTTATCATAAACTAGACAAGACTTGCACTAACAGAGCATGGTTAACATATCCTAATCAAAACTCATATCAAACTTGATAACATGAACCTAGCCATATCATGCAAGACATATTACACAATCTGGAACCAAATCAAATAATTTTTACATGATCTATGCACATGCAATAACAAACCAAATCTAGACATGCTTAATTACATATACAAGACAATTAATCAAACCTAATTTTTGGCATAATCAAAACAAGCTAACTTCTGATGTTAACACCCATAATCTGACCTAAAAAGGTTACAAAAGTGAAAATTGATGACTTTTGATTTTTCCAAAACTCCACATAATTATATTTCAATTCTAGGTCCATTCTAGCATATAAACATATACATAAATAACAAATGGTCAAATCTCATGACAAATAGTTCTACCCATCCAGAATCATGCCAAACATGTTCTACAATATTCAAAATATCATTTTAAAAGTTATGGTTTCAAGGATTTTTGAGAAATTCACTAATCATGATTCAAAAGTCTAAACTAGTCAAATCTAGGTCCATAAGTTAACTCATGCATATTTTCTAATCAAAATGGGATCAAATACATAGACAAGATTGAGAAACCTACCTGTAATAATCTTTGAATTTTCCTGATTATTATGAATTTTTCTGCTATTTTTCTTGGCCTTTTCTAATATCCGGATTTAATAAATCCGAAAAATCGGAATTTCCTGGACCGGCGCCGAACCGGGCAGTTCGACCGCAGCTGGACCGGCGGCTGGACCGACGGCTGGACCGGCTGGACCGGCTGGACCGGCGGTTCACGGCGACGGTTCGCGGGCGGCGGAGGCGGCGGCGGCTCGCGGCGGCGCTCGCGACGCGGAGGTGGCGCTCGCGACGGCGGAGGTGGCCGGCGGCGCTCGATGGCGACGGCGATGGGCGGGGGAGGGGTTGGTCACGACGGCGACGGCAGGAGGAAGGCGATGGCCGGCAATGGCGGCGGCGAGGGGCTCTCCCGCGGCGGTTCCGGCCGGAACGAGGGGAGGTCGACGGCGGCGCGCCCCGGCGGCGGCCGACGACGGGCGGCGCGGGAAGGGCTGGACGGCGATGCTCTCACCGGCAAGGGAGGCGCTGGAGGGAGGAGAGGCGACGAGGTGAGGGGCCGGAGGCGGTGACGGCAAGGGGGAGGTCCGGCGGTGCTGGGTTCCGGCGGCGAGGGCGCTCGCGGCCGGCGGCGGCGACGGAGGAGGAGGAAGAGGATTCGCGGAGGGGGAGACGGCGCGAGCGAGAGCGAGAGAGAGAGAGAGAGATCCGGCCGGGGGGGGCTGCGTAACCGACGAGGGGGGAGGAAGTCGCGATGCTCCGGGGGGGCGGCCGGCGTTACGGCGGGGACGACGAGCGAGGAAACCGGGAGGGGAGGGAAACGGGGGGGGGGGGGGGTTACTAAAAAAAATGGTTTTTTTTTAAAACTGCTAGGTATTACAGAACCTGCTGTGGATGAAGTTCGTGTGAATACTGCTGGAGATCGGACACTTGAGCGGTTTGAAAAGCTTAAGAAGCTCATCTCCTTCCTCTCCATGGGATTATATGAATCCCTATCAGGTATATTCGAACCCGATTTGATCGGTTTTCAGTTTCGTCGTTCAGTTCCGATTGAGACAGATTCTAAAGGAACTCATAAGAATCGTTGCTTCCGCTGCACTAAATTTTTTTGTACGATTCCTTACAGAAAATACATTTCTTAATCAAGTGAATTGACAAGAAATCTTAAAAAATACATTTAGATAAAAGTATAAAAAGAAAATAATAAAAAGTTTCAACATAATAAAATATAAGGTTAAAATATCATTAATATAAAAATAAAATAAAAATTTAGATATATGAAATAAATTATTACAAAAAAATTTAAAAAATTTATACCAACAGAACCATAAGCTCATAATATCAACATATGCGTCAATGCTATTGGGTAGTAATAGTAATGATAGAAAAATAAAAGATATTGTAAGATATACTTCTAAAAAATTTACCAAAATTGAAACAAATTACTCAACATATTAAAAAAATTTAGCAGCGTTAAAAACTATTAGAATTTTTAAACATTGGTTAGTCTCATCAAACTTTAGTATTAAAACTTTTTAAAAAATATTATATCATTATATAAAAATAAAAAAGAAGACCAAACTAGCAAAAGAATAAGATACTTTATGTAATTAGAAGAATTCAACAACAAAATTTGTTTTTTACTTGAATATTAAAATGTTAGTACTGACTATTTGTCTTATCTACTATAGAATAAAGAATAACTCTTTTCTCAAAGCAACCATGAAGAGTCCTAGTGCTGCATCCGACAACAATAATATAATTACTTCATCCTCATATAATATTTCCAATAATAATGTCTCAATGAGAAATAATTCTCCAATATCCCAGTATGTCACTTCTCTAATGAAAGGAGAATTAAAAATAAATATTAATTTTGTAAAACGAAATATAATAGTCGACATGTCAAAAAGACAAAATGAACATGTCGGTTACCAATAGCTCAAGATCGAAACTCTTATAAGAGCATAAATAAAATATTAAAGAAGAACTTATCAAACTCTCAATAATATATGGAAGGCCACCGGAGACATACGAAGTAATCTTGAATATTTATTTAAAATAAGAAAAATCAAAGAATACATTTAATCACTCGAGAACAGTACCCACTACTATGTGAGTAACAATAATTATCTCAATGGACAGATAAAAGAACTCTAAAGAAAAATAGAAGTAACATAAATTGAGTGGTCACAAAAATACAGTAGTCAAATTCTACCATTTGTGGAAAAATATGTCTAAAAGGAAGATCATGAGTTACAACTCAATATAATACATCATATGGAAAATGAAGCAATCTTCTCAGCTTCATTAGAAAAAAAAGAACAACCATATATGAGCTAGCAAATAAAATATTTCTATTAGAAATAAGCAATATGATTCCAATATCAAAATAACCACTATATGAGTTATTCGAAGAATCTAAAGGTTGTTTAACAACATATATGGGAAAAACAAGAATAACCCTCACTCATTACGAAATAGATGAACAAGTGGTATTCACACTTGAAAGATTTGCTATTAATAAGTTCATCATTACTAGAGATCAAATAAATTAACTTGACTTTATAATGATTATTAAATCCATTATCGGATATATTCAAAATTTACTCAAAGCCTTTGAAATTGGTATTCTTACAACGTTCTTTGAAATAGAGATTAACAATAATCATCCTTTGTTGCAAATATAGAATATTTATTCTCAATACATCCTCTTGACATCCATTATGAAGATTATGAAGAAATAAACAACATTAGAAAGGAACAAATCATGAATACCAGAGGCATCAAGAATTATAGAAAATGACCAATGGATATACCAAGCTAGGCTGATGGAAGGACAATGGTCATTGATTAAGCAAAGATCATTTCATCCAAGCAAAATAAACCAAGGACTAGTTGAACAATTGGACATCAATATACTGGACCCAATGCCAGAGAAATTTAGAACTATCTTGATGAAAGAATGGTCTGGTCTCTCTCCAAAAAAAGTATGCAATAATTGCATCACTATAGTAATAATTTGTACAAAGATATCTTTTTTTTGCATTATTATACTATATTAAACTGTATAAAGATTTCTTTTGCATTATTGTAAAAAAAAATCCTCTATGACATTCTCGAATCAATTCTTCGTCTACATAAATGAAGGGATGACTCAAAGGAAAAGGTCTTGCTTGTAACCATCATTTGTAAGAATCACAATAGTAGTTCTCTTTTCTATCTCCTCTCTATTTCTCTTACAAGGTTATTCTTAGTCGTTCGTCCATCTAACTGCGCTTGCCCATTTTTTAATGTGATCTATTATCTACGATGTCTATAAGCTCTCGAACCCATGTCGCTGAACTTGGCATCTCACCAAATATGATAATTCTATATTTTTTACTGCCTTAAATTTTAAAGAACCTTCTTCGGGCGATGGCGATGCTGAAGTCTCCTCACGGCTCAGGTTCTTCTAGACAATTATATTATCAACTAGTTAAAAAAATTGTGCTTCGCACGTGTACAAAAAAATTTAAATTTTTTTTTAAATAATTAAGCACCATCAATTTTGCATTGATTAATACCTATCACTCTTCTTCAAATAAATAAAAATTTTCATAGACAGAAAGTGATTAAAACAGAGAAATATAATAAATAATTTTAACAAATAAAATATAGTTGCTATCAACAAATTATCCGATAGTCACACAAAATTTATAAAATAGCATTTTGAGAAATTTAAAAGTGACTTTTGAATGTTTTGTAATCGGCAAAGGTGTGGCCATCCTCGAGCTGCTTGCCAGCAAAGATGAGACGATGTTGGTCTGGAGGGATGCCCTCATTGTCTTGAATCTTGGCCTTAGCATTGTCGACGATATTAGATGACTCCACCTCCAACATTATGGTCTTCCCCGTCAAGGTCTTCACGAAATTTTGTATTCCTCCTCTCAAACGGAGCATGAGGTGGAGGGTAGATTCTTTTTGGAAGTTATAATCGGCGAGTGTGCGGCCGTCCTCCAGTTGCTTCTCGGCGTAGATGAGATGCTACTGGTTCGGAGGGATACTCTCCTTGAGGATTCGACCTCCAAGGTAATAGTTTTGCCTGTGAGTCTTGACGAAGACTTGCATCTGTTAACGCACAACATAGGTAAGAAACATGGAGACCGGTGGAAACAACATGTCACAAAAGAAGCAAAAAAAAAGCAGGCAAAAGGCATCCCCAAAAGACAAAAGTTTTGTCTTACCATAATATGGTAATATGCATTAACAAACACCTATACCATAAAGGAAAAGGAATTATATAGAAGTAGCATAAACAACGTCATCAAAATGGAAGAAAATGTTGCCAACTTACACTCAAAAAATCATGAAAATTTAGCAGGGGCACAAATTTGAGGAACACTGTTAAATCAATATTAAAACTTGATTCAAATGGTGAAGGTGGATAACTAATCAATTGATAGCAGGTTTTATGTACCGAATGATAAAATTAATCGGCAACAACTAAATATCAAAATTAAATAGCATAAACTATAACAATTGTAAGAGCTTAATCAATAAAAAAATTTCTAGACTTGACATAATAAGCTGACACAAAATTAATAAGCATTGCCAGAATCAGCTGGAGTCGATCAAGGCCAATCATGACCACATGAATAGACTAATCTGGACATGGAATTGGCCAATCTTGGCCAACCGGGCCAATCCTGGCTGGCTTAGCAAGATTAACTGATCCCAATCCAAAAAAGATCGTTACCAGTCCAGAGTGGGCCAGATATAAAACTACACCAGCAGGATAGTCCATCCTACATCTCATGTTTTTTTGGTCCCATGAGTATGCAGTGTATGTATCATCATAGACTGGACATCATCTGAGCCTCAATATGGTATGATTCTAGCCCGGATCAATCCCACCAAGGGTCTATCCAATAACCAATCCAAAGCCTACTCCAGACTGGTCTAGTTTGGTCTGTAAACAAACCAACGACAGACCTAAAACATCCACCTTTCAAACCTGTAAAAATAGAATACAAGCACCTGCCTTACTCCCGACTAGCCCATTAGCCAGGCCTGTTCGGTTTAAAAAATGCAGTCATCAAATCCTTTGATCTAAACTTGCAGAGATGTTTCAAACCAACCAAACCTCCAGCCTTGCTTTTTGACCACTGGCTGCTTGGTGGTTTTAGTAGGTTCTTGTATTCTCCTTGGGCTAGACATACCTGTCCCAAATTTGTTTATTTGAAGGCTCTAATACTCTTTAGCTTCTTTTAGCTGAGCATACACCGGCTTCTACTTATCTTGAGCACGACAGGTCTTGAGACTTGAACCAAGTTACATGGTTTACATGGGATCTTAATTGAGGTGAGATTCTTGTTGACACGGGGCATGGTGTCCAACTTGCACAAGGAGTTAGGATTTGATATCCTGAACGAACCCAAGCTTGCATCCTAGTTGGTCTAGGATTGGTTACTCCCACCTTTCAAGATTTTGGATCCTAATTTTTTTTAGGATCTGAATCCTAGGTGGGATAGGATTTGAGTGGAAGTAGTTTCCTACTTATTACTTTCTTCATTATTTTCTTGTTTGTTTTTTTGTAGAAATTTTAGGTGCCAACATGAACGTAACGCAATAACCCAAGAACTTGGTCAGACAGTGAATGAAAATAAACTCAACAAATAGATTTGCCACGTATAACACTTATAATGATGTATATGCAATTTATAATTTCGTGCTAACAATATTGTATGCATATAAAAAGTAATAAATAAAAAACTTGCAAAATAAGAGATGGAAAAATGCAATTGAATGAAACATGCACTGAGAGTGGAAAAAGAGGCACCAATTAAAAAGACAAAAAAGAGCTAAATTCATGACCCAAAATAGCGAAGAACTCAAATTAGATCTAAAACATAAAAAAATGAAGACTTCTATGTGTGAATTGGTAAACAACTCAATGCATTAAGGTAAACTATCAATAAACTATCAAACCAAGCAAATTACAACAGTTTGACAACCAGTGTGAGTGCATGGTTAAATTTCATTTGACTATCATATTTCATTATTATGAAAGTTATTTTTTAATCTAGCATCACGTTTCTGATGTAACAACTTTATTGATTTTGTTGGACACTGGATGATAATGTCATTACAGAATGTAGAATCCGTAATGCTTTTAGCTTGAAAACACAACGACAATTATCTGTACAAAATAACACTTTGCAGAATATTTTTTCAGCAATTGGTTTAGTTCTAGGATGTGTTTCATGAAACCAAATCAAACAAAGTAACTAAAAATAAAATTGAAATGAATTACATCATGCATTACCTTTTTAGGTAGAAGAAATAAAAAAATGAATAGATGCTATTCCTTTATTCCGAGATCACAAAATTCTTGCTTTCTTTGATCTTAGAATCGCCTTCTTCAAATTCTACACAAATATTGGGAAAAACTATTAGCAGCCGTTGCGGGTTAACAGCAGATAAGGATTCAACCTGCAACTCAATTAGGGATTGATTTGAATTGATTTTATATTTAGTTCTACGGTTTTCTTTCAATCATTTTATGCACAATTCAAGACAATCCTGGATCAGTTTTGCTTCTGGCGGATTAGCCAAGTCAGTAATCCAGTTTAGATTGGAATTCCTTGACAAATAGGCCTAGAGATCTAAAATTTCTTAGAGGTTCAGAGATCTACAAAATGGGCAGATTCACTAAGATCTAAAAATTCTGCAAATCTTCCAAAATCAAAGATTCTAAAGACTAAACAAATCAATCAAATTTGATGAATTTCTGCAAATCCAGAATCTGAAAGTTTAAAAAAATCTATTGATTCGGAAAGTATAAAAATTTGACAGACATAAAAAAGCTTCAAATCTAAAGTTCAAATTTGAAATCTTAAAACAAACGTTCAAAAATTTGAAGTTTCTAAATCTGAAATTCCAAACTAAAATTTCAAATCCGAAGGTTCCCAAACCAATCTGAAACCAAATTCTAATATCAAAACTATCAAATCTAAAATACAAATCTAAGGTAAGAGGCTAATCTAGAAGCAAGTGTTAAAGTATAAAAGAAAGATGATGTAAATGTGTTGATCTTTCTCATTCTTCATATGCTAGTATACAAAAGAAAAAAAAAAGACTAGCATGTCTTTAAGTCTTTAACTTTTGTATGTCTGTTAATCTGTTATAAAGATTATTTCTTCAGGCACTGCTTAAAAGTGATTGAGATTTTTAAGCACCCATTATTTTTTCATAGGATTTAACAGTCTATAGGAACTTACACCATTAAGCTTTCTTAAAATCATTGTTGATTGCAGGCCGAAGTCTTAAAAAACATTTCTAAGGGGCATAAAAACATCAGGAAGGAAGCTAAGAATGAATTGCTAGAACTTTCTAAAGATGAATACTATAAGATTCTCATCATTGAAGAGGGTCTTATACTGGTTCCCTGGTGGGCGCAACTGCATATAAATCTTTCAAACTTGTTTCTCATTCATGAATGATGGCCTTGTTTGCCAGATGGTACAAAAATTCAACGAACTGCCCAACTGTCAAGATATGTGCTTCTGAATTGCTTCTAGGTCTGAATATTCGTGAAAAGGGCCTTAGCTTAGGGTACGTTTGGTTCAGTGTAAAACAGAAAACTATGAAAATCTTTTACATAGGAACATATTTTCAGGGAAAAGAATTTACAGGTGTCTTATTTGGTTCTCCCGAAAACAATTTTCAGAAAATAAAATAATTTATTTGTCAAATTCTTAAAAAAAAATTAAAATAACTTTGAACCTCTCAACTCAAAAATTACAAAAAATTCTTGTTATTATTTTCTATTCTTAAAATAATGGATATCTTAATATAATAAATTTTATAATGATTTTATTTAAAATTATAGACAATTTTCATATCAAATATCATAATTTTAGTTCAACTATGTTTTCAGAAATTTTAAATTTCTTAAAATTTTAAAAGAATATTTTTAAAAAAATAATTTAATACACAAAATATATGTAAAATGTCATTGTTCAATTCCAAAGAGTAGCCGTACGTGTCCAACGTAACCTCCAGAAAACGGCGCCCGAGAAAATTCTGCGGATGCCAACTTCGGGAGTTCAAGGGATTTCTTTTTCGTGGACCATCATTTTACGGGGAGCCAAATAAACACAATACACAACAAATCGGGAAAACTTGCCCCGGCAGCCCATTTTACGGGCAAACAAACGTACCCTTAGAAGAAGCAAAAATTCATGCGATTGTTGGACGCTCCCAACAGTAGTTTCTTGCACGAATTGGAGCTATTGAAGTTGAAGCAAAAATAACCCAGCTGATGGAGAAAACGAATTGTTGCATTAAATTTTCTTAACTCTGTGTTTCGTTAATTACGTTTAGATTGTTAAATGACACACACCTCTCTCTCCCCACATTCAAAATCTATAAAGAAAAATCATATTGATCATCATATATTCACTTTTTAAAAAGTAGAGTTACATATGAAATTTAAAAGATAATTGTAGCACAATCATAAAAATTAAAATAAAGTGGAGATGGACGGGTGTGCCCTATTATATTAAATAAGGAGTCAAGAATCATATAAAATTTATCAAGTACCTTGTTCTAAAAAATAGGTACATATGTGGTGGTAAATTTCCCTTAATTATTTATCATGAAGTATGAAAAATAAGGACGAAAGCTATCTCCCAGAAGCAACAAACAAAAAATATGAAACATCAAAAATTCTAAAATCTAAAACATAAATTGAAAACGAAATTGAAATTTGAAATTGTTAAATCCATAATCCAAAATCTAGAAAAAGGGAAATCTGGCTAAAACTCACAGAAGAAGCCGGATAAAACATACATCTAGGAAATTTCAGAACTACAAATATCAGAAATTCAGCAGGTTCTAAAAAACTTTAAAAATTGTGAAATGAGAATGCTGACATATTAAAATTACATAAAATAGAATAAAAATGCAAATCTGAAGATTGCCAACCTGGAAATCATGAACCTAAAAGTTTATATTATTAAAAAGGAAAACCGACAGAACGAACAAACCAAAAAATAAATGAATAGGAGACATCAAAATAACCAAAATCTGAATAGCAATTTGTTCACATGAATTTTGTAATCTTTTTTGTCACATATATATATCCATGTCTTAAAATATTATATATGTCCACTTAGCTTGTCCTCTTGGCCTCCACCCCCCAAAGAAAATAATGCAATTCAGACATTAGGTGTCATAATCTGAAATCTAAAAAGGAGGTGGGATCTAAAAGTTCAAAATTTAAAAGTTAGAACAACTAAAAACAAATTTCTTAATCCTAAAAGACAGTATTTTTGCTAAACATGCAAGAAGACGAACCTTATGTTTGATAATGCTATGGCTACAAGGAGGTCTAACCATGTTGTCCTCGAGGCAGTTCTGAAAATTGAAAAAAGAGAAAAAAAAGGGATAAACAATAAGAACATAGGAGTTTATCTCTTGTGAAAAGAGAAGCACATGACTATCAAGTACAAGAATATATGAGCAATAAACTACATTCAATAGGATTTCAGCTTAGAAACATAACCTAACATGACTATGAATGGACTGTAAAAATGTACAAATGACTAAGTTACTCTTTTTTTTGGCTTTTAGTTTCAAGCAGATGCTTTTATTTGGTTTTATTGGGAGCAAATATTAAGTTTGCTTTTTTAAGGATCAAGCATTTGTTTTGTTTAGAAATTGAAAATTTTAGTTAGAAACTTAGGAGCCAAGTGGTTGTTCACAGCCTAGAAAACAGTAGAGATAAGAAAGTGTATTAATTAAAGTTCAACTATCAACCCTTGTTGATAAAGTTGAAATACTATCAAACTAATGTTATATTGATGTTATAAATGAAATGGTTATCCAAAACATTGCAATTGCATTTTTAATAAACAAATTGTATAAAACAATACGCAAAAAATAATGGAACAAAGAAAGATTTAGGTGACCATTAATATCAATTTTCAGACAGCATCCATTGGGAGAGTACACAATAGATGTGTGACCATTAATAACAATTTTCAAACTATTAGTAGAAACAGGGAATGAATTACATTACAAGTGCCTGCATGTATCACTTTTGTTGTGGATAATCTTGTCCAGTAGAAATTATCAATATAAAACTGATATAATGTCATTTTTAATACTCTAACCAAACAAAGCATTACATTCTCTGCCAGACGACCATGCTTCTCCTAGGCGATCACACAATGCCATTTCCTTTGTAACTATCAAACACTGAAGTGAAGGCCAATAGGCAAAAACATTGTTTAAAAGACTTTTCCAGCGCCAGGCATTGGAATAAACAGCAATAGGCAAGAACAGAGTTGCTAGCAAAAATTTTATAAGACAAATACCTTGTTCAGGAAAAATACTCCCTGGTGCCAGACGTTGAAGTACAATCGCTGGACTGTAACCCAGTTTAGAACCAATCAACATGCTTCTAGAAGTTATCAAGTTCCCTGGTAATTTTTGGACCCAATTGATCAAGTCAGTTGCAGCAACAAATCAACGTGATCCCCATGTTCACTTCGAGCTTTGCAGTGTATTTGTTTCGTTGGCAAACATCTATCCTAATAATTTCATTGCAACTCGTGAAGGATGCCAAAGATAGACATCATGTAGATATAGACTAACCAGGTAATAGTGTATGATACAAGAGTAGAAGCTTTAGCATTCACAACTAACAGACACGACAAGGCAAAATCCCCAACGAACAAGATACATGAAGAAGGGAGATGGGACCACAACATAGCAACATAACAGCAGAAAGCCTCAGCAGAGTTTCTACTTTAGAATGGACCTCCATCTTAGAATAGATCCAGTCGTGCTCACCTTCAACGGCGCCAGGGGCGGTGGAACCTACGACTCTTCGGCCATTCTGTTCCAGCAGCTTGCCACATGTGTAAGGAATCGTCCATTTAAAATTTGGTGCAGCGGAAGTGAGGATTCCTATGGGTTCCTTTAGAATCCGTCTCAATCAGAACCGAACGACGAAAACCAAAAACCGATCAAATCGGGTTCGAATATACCTGATAGGGATTCATATAATCCCATGGAGAGGAAGGAGATGAGCTTCTCAAGCTCTATAAACCGTTCAAGTGTCCGGTCTCCAGCAGTATCCACACGAACTTCATCCACAGCAGGTTCTCCCTTCGCGCCGGCCTCGAGAACTCTTCCCGAACGGAGCTCCATCGACCATGGACACTTTCTAGAGAGAGGAGGAGGTAGGGAGGAGGCTAGGGACGTGGCTTTCACCCTTGGCTTGATGGAGTTTGGCTGAAACCATTGGTATTTATAGAGAATTATGGAATTTTTCATAAAAACCCAAAATCTCTATAAATTACGCCCTTGCCCTTGTACTTGTGGATAAGTCCTTTTGTGTGTGACCCACTAGGCCCAATAACCTATTTGGTTGAGGCCTAAATAAAATAGAACAATTCTATTTAATTTTAATTAAATCCGTTATCCGATAACAGATTAATCAGCCTACCGATCATGAAGGGTACAAGCCACATCCCATGATCCCAAATGGTTATGGGGATAATCTTATCTCCATTGATCCTTTCCATCATCAGTTACCACATGGATATAAACCCTCATCCATCCAATGTCCCGATCGGAAAGGAGTACGGCATCGACTGTCAACTCCTTAGTGTACCGACTCTATAGGATCCTGTACTCGGAATTGGATCAATTGGAAAACTTCTTTTCCAATTATCCTATCTACCCTGGCCAGGGATTTAGAGTACTATCCCATAGGATATTCATTCTCACTTACCGAGAGTGGACGATCCCTTGTTGTCCGCTCAATTGCCTCCATCGGATTTTCCTTATACCCGATCCATCGCTATATAGGACCATCTAAATTGTGATCCATAAGTCAATGGTCAAAGCACAAGTTCTACCCAACAAGGCATCTTTGGCGACTCAGGTCAAAGGTCCAACCATGCAACCGTGATGACAGAAAACCCTGATAGACAGTTCGGTAAGATACCATTCAGGGTTTCTAATTCGGTCATTTCAGTGAACTCATTCAACTAATGAGCACCTGTATGTGTATCTCAGTGTCTCCACACTAATGACCAATGAGATCGGTCGTCCTCATCACATGAGAAGACATCACATACACTAGTCTATCCGGATCCTAGATGTCCCGTCTCAAGTATCCTATGACTAGGAACATTTAGATCAAATACCTCTAGATGATCAATCTCATTATCATGATCTCATCATGATTTAATCATCATTGTATTTGATCAAGGACTTCATTATGATATTCGCATCTAATAAGAGCTTATAATGAAGATTTGCCTAATTAATTGAATAAGATATATCTAGAAATGTCAAATCATATCATATATGATTGGCTTGTAGGGCATACATTTCTATCAATCTCCCACTTGCACTAAAGCCAATCACCCATCAAACTGATTTGTATCAGCTCAAGGTGAAGCTCAAACACTCTTTGAGTAACTACTTCAGTTAGTGGATCTGCAATGTTATTAACTGTAGATACTTTATCTTTAATTATATCTCTATAAGTTGCAATCTCTCTGATTGTATGGTATCGCCACAGAAGTTCTAAACTTCTGATGAGACATCGGCTCTACACCATTGTTTTCTCAAAACAATGATACACTTTCAGAGAAAATTGAGACAATCCCATTTTAAATATGTAGATGAAAAACTTCATCTAGACTACTTCTCAAGTAGTGTGCAACCACTTTGTAAACTTGTTTACATATGTTGTAGAATTTACAGTGTTCTATCACATAGAACTCTTTCAGCTCACTGCACCACCATTATTCTGACTTAATATCAAACTTATTTGATTAGAAGCTTGTGTTTGTAAAACTACAAGACTTCAAGTCTTATCCTCTAGTGTATAGAGATACATTCTCAGTGCTTCTCAAGTACCAAATGATATATCTCTAAACTATCCAGTGACTCTCACCTGGATCTTCTTAATGAATGCTCATAACATTTAGAGCATTAATCACATCATGTACGTAGCATCATATAAATGATAGACCCTATGACAAAGGCATAAGGGCTCCATTTATGTGATCTCTTTATCTTTCAAGAAGTCTACAAAGACAACACTTTACAGAGATCAACTCCACACTACATAGGTAAGAAACCTATCTTGGAGTTTATCATGTCAAACCCTTTGACTATGGTGACTACGTACAATAACTGAGCATTGATTTTAGATCTATCTCCATAGATCTCAAAACCCAAATTGTGTTTGGAGGATCAATTTGATAGCTAGGTTCACTTATGATAACACACCTACTTCATTCTTAATGAGTAGTATGTCATCAACATAAAATGTCAAGAAAGTAACAAAGACTCCCACTTATCTTGTTGAACACACAAGGCTCCTCTTCGTTCTTAACGAAGTCATAAGATTTAATCTCATTAAACCTTATATATGATCTATGGGAAGTTTTACTTCAATCCATAAATGAACTTAATACACACTCTTCTTGGATGTTATTGGGACTTGATTCCCTATAGTTGTATCATATACACCTATTCCTCAAAATATTTTAGAGGAACACTATCTTAACATCCAATTACCTTATCTCATAATCATATAGTGTAACAATCAAAATCCGAATGGATTAATCCATGGAATAGGTAAAAGATCTCATCATAGTCAACCATTTGACTTCAATGATATCCTTTTCAACTATTCTCACCTTTGAAGGTATCTACCTTCTAATCCACTCCAATCTATTCTTTAGTGATCCATTTATTCCTTATGGATACTATATCCTTAGGTGGATCTATCAAGTTCTAAACTTGATTAGAATAGATAAAGTTTATATCGGATTTTATTGTCTCTTCCCATTAATGAATCAATATCTCATATTGGTTCTATATAGATCGTAGGATCAATATCCTTATTATCTTATGTCTCATTTCATCTATCAGAGATATGTCTCACATATCTCTACAAGTAAAGACCTATGATTTGTCCTTGTGTAATTATTAACTAGCACCTTAATAGAAGTGTTATTGGGTTGTGGACCGGAACATCTTCCATATATACCTTGCTCCCACTATCTTTCTTAAGAAGGAACTTTTCCTTTAGAAATATAGTGAGCTGAGCAACACATACCCTTATACATAAGGGTCGTATATTTAATATTCAAAAGTTTCCTTAGAATATTCCACAAGCCAACACTTCATAGTCTTATATTCCAACTTGTTAGAGTTATACTTCTTCACCAGGTCGGACATTCCGAAACCTTAACTTGCTTAAGGTCAAGTTTTAACCCCTTTTCCATATCCTATATGGAATAATCAGAACAGACTTAGAAGGTACCTATTAAGATCAAGTGGTTATAATGAGTACTTAACCAAAATAGACAAAGTGGAAATTTTGCAAAGCTTGTCATTGTTCATATTATGTTTTACATAATTTGACTTCTCATTTTAGCTACTCAATTAAGCTAAAATGTGTAAAGAGGTATCCATTAGATTCTATTATCCTTCAATTATATGTGAATTATGTACTTAAGTATTCCTCTCTTTGATCTCATCAAAGAGTTCTAATGCTCTTCCCATTAGTATCTCTACTTCATTCTTAATCTCAGATAATTTCTCAAAGGTCTTAGATTTGTACTTCATAAAGTACATGTATCCATACCTAGAGTCATCATCTTTGAAATAATGAAGTAGAAATATTCTTCTTTAGCCTTACTAGATATGGGCTAACATACATCTAAATGTACGAGTTCTAATAACTCATTAACCCATTCTCCATGTCTATATAACGCTAAAGTGTAGATTGATCTAAATCAACCCATTTCCTCTTAAAAAGAATATTCACACATAACATGAGAGCTAACATATCAAATATGATTAAACAATTCATTAAGCTCCCACTGGCAAACACTTTGCCATTCAATCTATTAGAACATCTATCAATTCCATAGCTTAGAATAAATCAACATTTATTCAAGTAGGAAATCATATAATGTTCTTGTAGAAGGATATAACAAAGAATATTAATTATTAAGACATCTCCATAAGGCTATTAAAGAATTGCACCTCCCACTAATAATGATGCAACTTTTGCACCATTTCATATGTAGGTCAATATCTTCTTTATTAAGTCTTCATTTACTTGTCATCATCTACAACTCCTTATAGATATAAGATGCATATCTGGTATCTCATACCATTAGATGCATCCATAGTATCTAATATTATGATATACACATATAGTATCTAATACTATTTAAGTGTATATTTAAAACAAGTAAGTGCCAATGACTTGGATACATGAAGCTTCTCAAGCTCCACCTTTGCATTATATAAAAAAAACACTTTGTACTTCCTCTTCCACATGTCATCATCATGACAGTGTAAGAATCATGTCTTATTCTGGCTTTATTATCTTGACCACCTTCTTTTAATATTAACTCTCTCCTATTTCTATCTAATGATTTTACTTCTTACTATTGGTCTCACCAACAAGAAGTAATTAAGATGTATTGTTGTTCTAAGTTGCCCTTTAGTTAGCTCATCACTATGAGCCATGATGGATCTCATATCCATCTATCCATGTTGTCTCTATAATTATGTCTCATATAGACTAACATCTAGTTTAAGGCAAACAATGCATCTTGTCTATGAGATAAGATCTTATCTTTCTTTCATATCACTAGATAATTTAGGAGACACCTACTTCTCAAGTAGAATAGTTAATTGGTCAACTATGAGAACAATTCTCTTAGTTCTAAACCAGTTTAAGAAGTGTGAGCCATTAAGCTATTTGACATCTAGTATACCATACTAATGGTAGTTTATTATTGTATTCTACAACTGAGATATAATTTTATCAATATAACATTGCAGATATTCATGAAATTAAGATATGGTCTTTTATCCTAATTTATGCTCCCACTAATTATCGACGAATTTGCATAACCCTCATTATGCAAAGACGGGATATCACGATGAAATCCTAGTGGGGACATAGACCCTATTAACTTTATGGTGACAACCTTGTGGAAAACACAATAAGTCATCTCATACTTAATAGGTAGGTAACTTTTACCAATTGCAACCCTTGCAATTTTTAGTCATTTAGCCTCTAGAGTTATAACCTTGTGGGAAACACAACAAGCTATATACTCTAGTTAGGTCAACTCCGCTTGTTACGTTATGAGAATGAATTCTTAACATAGCCCTTGTGGGAAACACAACAAGGCCATGCAATGGTCCACCCCAAAGTTCGGCAAATGCCTTGGCCATGATCACCAATCCCTTGCTGAATGAGTCTTATGGGAAACACAACAAACCCATCCAATCTAAGATTGGCTCATCAAGACCATAACAACGGAAGGCTACGTGAGTCATTCTTAATGTCACACGTTTATCAACCTAATTATGACAAGAAGGGATTTTATTTTAGTCTCATCAATAATATGTGTTAAGTATATATAATACCTTTGGAATATCATATATCTAAGGTATAACCTGTAGCACACATCCACATATCAAATATGCACAAAATCAGGTGATCATGGACTTAACCCTAAGCATGCACCTAATGCACCCCTATAGGTTCAAATCCTTGCTTCAGATGCTTGAGTTGGTATGCTCCCACTTCAGAAGGGTGCTTCTCCAAGTGGTCCCGCTCTCCAACCTTCAACGAACCGGCTTCTAACTCTTTCAAGCGGCTTAAGGGTATGTAGACCCCACAAATGTACATAACTCAATAAGAAACCTTGGTTTTAACCAAGGGGAGTACATTAATGGAGGGAAGTAGAATGTACAATCAGATTGTATAGAGAGAGAGAGGAGGCACACGCATGCCCCATTTAATAACATAACCAACACAATTAAAAGCAATCACAAGCCAAGCACAATTAAGTCCATGATCACCTCCATACACACTAACATTCATCACATGAACATAGAGCGCATACGTGATAATTATATAAGATATATCACATATATCAGCATAAAATTATATAATTTATTTTGAAATTTTCAATTTCATGCATGTCGAATTTTTCATGAAATAAATAACATGAAAATAACATGACAATAACATATAAACAATTTATATGAAATGAACATACAAAACTAAACTATTTAGAACATTCATGCATTCCCAATACTGTGCAAGGTAAAAAATTAATGTCCCAATTTATATTCTGTAAAATCTCATTTTACAGAATTAATTAAGACACTAATAATTTAAGTTAAACCTTTAAAACAATTTTAAATTTTAACCATGAGTGAATCTATGTAAATAGAACTAAACATTATCTAACATGTCATTAAACACTTTAAAACATGTTAAATAATATTATAGATTTTTTCAGATTTTTTTTGGATTTTTATGGCAATTTTTCAGATTTTTCTATGATTTTAAACACTTTAAAATCATTTGAAAAAGAACTGGCGCATTGCGCCAAGCTCGCTGGCGTACAACGCCCGTTTTGCGTGCAACCGTATGCGCCGCAGGGAGCGCCGGACTCAAACGGCGCGTGCGCCCCCGAACAGGCACTGTTCATCCGGAGGAGAGTATCCAATTAAAGTAGGTCCTTATCTCTCTATACCGGACTCCGAAAAATATGGAAAAATATGCGTTGGAATCCTTATAAAATAAGGAATCCAAAACAGTCTGCCTAATATCTAGCAAAAATCCCAAATTCCGAAAAATAAGGAAGAAGAGGCGGCGGTCACCTAAATTCCAAAGCAGAAATCTCAATTTTGTAACGAGGATAACTCCTTATCCAGGAAGTCAAATATTCTCAAAAAATACAATTTAAAATACTCATTAAATGACGTTTCCAAATATGTATATATTCCTTCAGATAAAAATTCTCTATCAACGGAAAATCAGGAAGAAACAAGTCGGCGCAGCCAGATTCCGCAGAACCATAATTCATTGGAAAACTCAAAATTTCTCTCCCTCCGCCGTCGTTCAAAGCAGGATATCAAAGGTAAAGGCTAGGTAATCATATTACCCATCTTTTAAACCTTTTACAAGCCTCAATTTATTCTGTGGACGGAGATTTCACAAAATCCCCAAATCCGGGTGTCGGTTCGGGCATGACAGAAACACCAAATTTTGAGGCTTCTCCCGAACACTACAGAGATCCAAACTTCAAACAGTTTGCGGCGTTGGAAAGCCCTATATCACGAGATTCTACCTAAGCCAACCAATCTTTTATTTGAGTCATACACAAAATAAGGTGGCCTCGTCAAAACAGACATTTGCACAGATTCGGGAACACATAAATAACATGAAATAATGTGGATTCGACGTTGGTTTCGACCGAGACTTGAACCGGGCTCTGATACCACTGTAAGGAATCGTCCATTTAAAATTTGGTGCAGCGGAAGCGAGGATTCCTATGGGTTCCTTTAGAATCCGTCTCAATCAGAACCGAACGACGAAAACCGAAAACCGATCAAATCATGTTCGAATATACGTGATAGGGATTCATATAATCCCATGGAGAGGAAGGAAATGAGCTTCTCAAGCTCTATAAACCGTTCAAGTGTCCGGTCTCCGGCAGTATCCACACGAACTTCATCCACAGCAGGTTCTCCCTTCGCGCCGGCCTCGAGAACTCTTCCCGAACGGAGCTCCATCGACCATGGACACTTTCTAGAGAGATGAGGAGGTAGGGAGGAGGCTAGGGACGTGGTTTTCACCCTTGGCTTGATGGGGTTTGGCTGAAACCATTGGTATTTATAGAGAATTATGGAATTTTTCATAAAAACCCAAAATCTCTATAAATTACGCCCTTGCCCCTGTACTTGTGGATAAGTCCTTTTGTGTGTGACCCACTAGGCCCAATAACCTATTTGGTTGAGGCCTAAATAAAATAAAACAATTCTATTTAATTTTAATTAAATCAGTTATCCGATAACAGATTAATCGGCCTACCGATCATGAAGGGTACAAGCCACATCCCATGATCCCAAATGGTTATGGGGATAATCTTATGTCCATTGATCCTTTCCATCATCAGTTACCACATGGATATAAACCCTCATCCATCCAATGTCCCGATCGGAAAGGAGTACGGCATCGACTGTCAACTCCTTAGTGTACCGACTCTATAGGATCCTGTACTCGGAATTGGATCAATTGGAAAACTTCTTTTCCAATTATCTTATATACCCTGGCCAGGGATTTAGAGTACTATCCCATAGGACATTCATTCTCACTTACCGAGAGTGGACGATCCCTTGTTGTCCGCTCAATTGCCTCCATCAGATTTTCCTTGTACCCGATCCATCGCTATATAGGACCATCTAAATTGTGATCCATAAGTCAATGGTCAAAGCACAAGTTCTACACAACAAGGCATCTTTGGCGACTCAGGTCAAAGGTCCAACCATGCAACCGTGATGACAGAAAACCCTGATAGATAGTTCAGTAAGATACCATTCAGGGTTTCTAATTCGGTCATTTAAGTGAACTCATTCAACTAATGAGCACCTGTATGTGTATCTCAGTGTCTCCATACTAATGACCAATGAGATCGGTCGTCCTCATCACATGAGAAGACATCACATACACTAGTCTATCCGGATCCTTGATGTCCCGTCTCAAGTATCCTATGACTAGGAACATTTAGATCAAATACCTCTAGATGATCAATCTCATTATCATGATCTCATCATGATTTAATCATCATTGTATTTGATCAAGGACTTCATTATGATATTCGCATCTTAATAAGAGCTTATAATGAAGATTTGCCTAATTAATTGAATAAGATATATCTAGAAATGTCAAATCATATCATATATGATTGGCTTGTAGGGCATACATTTCTATCAACATGTACCGTCGACATCTGATGGGCGCGCCGGTGTTTCGTGGCAGCCGCCGATCCGGAGGAGACTTCCGCCGCTGCGGTCTTCCTCCGCTGCTATCGATCCTTGAGCGGCGTCTTGTGGAGTGTGTGCTTCGTAATCGTAGGGACGGCGGGGCTTGCGGAGTAACGAGGGAACTATAGGCGGAATAATAGGAGGCGGAGATCAATGGGGGGACTGGAGGAGCGAGAACGGGAGGCAGAGATTGACGACGAGGCTTGCTGAGTAACGGGGAGGGGGACTGCTGGCGAAAGAACCGGAGGCGTATGTAACCATAGGGATGGCGGGGCTTGCGGAGTAACGGGGGAACTGCCAGCGGAATAATACGAGGCGAAGATCGACGAGGGAACTGGTGGCGCAAGAACGGGAGGCGGAGATCGACGGTGGGGCTCGCTGAGTAACGAGTAGGGGGGCCGGGATGCATCCACCTTGGTGGAGGGGGTGGATAAAACGGCCGATGACGAAGTGGAGGGGCAGATAAAACGACGAAGAAGCAGATGGCGGGAGAGATGAAAAATCGGAGGGTGGACAAAGCAAATAAAGTAGATTGGATGCTCCCAAATCGGAGGATGAAAAATATGGTACTCATGCTTCTTTGTATAGCCACCTCGCAGCGGAGAAAGGAGCGGAGAAGTCGTGACGGCAGGCGGGGGAAACGGCGGAGAACGGGGTAGAGAAGCCGTGCTATCGCCGAAACTGCCGTTACACTCTATCGGACGGATGTAAAAGTAAATTCGGATGATCGGACGGTGGTAATCAGGAGGATAAAAAAAAACCCATTCCCACTTCTATATACTAAGTTAGATAAAAGGTAAAACCACCAAAGGCATCCGCAGAAATTTGCGACTCTCCGGGTGGTTTAGAATGAAGTCCCTGCTGGTGGGGGGGGGGTATATTCCCAATTATGAAACTAGCCGATCTTTTATTTTTTTGATTCCAGCATCCGAGGGGTACCGTGGGCTACATCAAAGCGGGATCTTCACCTGCCACGGATTCTGACGTAACATAGCACTCAGCTTTGACTAACTTTTAACAATCTTTATGATAAAACTATACAGTAAAATGAAATCTATGGGAGCGTAGGATATCATTTACCATGTTTGATAAGATACGATGATCAAGGAGGGAGACCATGTTAAACGGTAAAGGGATGGAGGATGACAAAAAAAAAGGCTCTCCTGTTTTTTGTCTTAGAAGTTTTATAAAATATAAAAATTATAAATTAAAATGTATTTTATTAAAATAATTTTGTTAAAAAATTTATTTTATCATGCAACCAAAGGTATAATTCGATAAAATTTTAAATCTGAGTCTACCACCTTAATTTAGATCATCGTTAGCATGCATTTTACTCTTTTGTTATCAATTGAAAATGTTTTTGTTATAAGTATTACTATTAAAGTCTGATGAGATTAAAATTTTTCATGTTGTGGATTCCTTGAAAATTTTTAAATCACTTATGATATAGGAGTGGCAGGTGATGACCAGAATCAGAATATTTGTTGTAAAATTGTTGATCAGCAAAAAAAAGCTTTTAAACACAATGCAATATTTCTACAGTTTACTATAAAGATATTAAAATTTTACTTCTTTCGATCAGAAAACTCTTTATAAAAATTATATCCACGTGTTTGGTTACATTTTTTATCTGATTTTTAAATTTAGATTTAAAATTAAGATAGAAGGACGATGACTTCCATGTTTGGAACAAACGGTCTTTTTTTATAGCTGTGCGCCGACGGTCGAAGGTAACGTCACCGCTATTGGTACTTCGACCTTTTTCGTTGTCACCTTCGTTTGCGTCATAGCGTGTGCGGTCAAACAAACATCTCAAACAGCCACGCTCCCTCCTCCCTCCTCTTCTTTTTTACTTTCTTCTTCGTCCTCTCTCTCGCTCCCACCTAGAAGCTCTTCTCTGGTCCAACAAGACCAGACGAATCCGCATTCAAATCTGAGCAGCCGAACAAGAAGAAGCGGACGCATGTTCCTCCGCGCGTTCGACGAATCCAAGAAGCCGATATCCAGGCAATAAATTTAACCACACGGCTACCAGGTTAGCTCTCGGCTGCAATTGCGCTGTCAAATAGGCAGAAGAGGACTTTCCTGTTTCCTAACCGAACACCCAAGTCTTATACCCTTGCTACATCTGGGTCCAAATTCTACGGCTTTCGTGCTATATCATCTGTGTTTCCCCACTTTGCATTTCATTTCTCCGGATTGAACAGTTCTTCGCGATCCCTCTGGAGTAGTTGCCGAATCCTTGTATTTGGTCCGGTTCGAGCTCCGAGGGTCTTGGTTTCTGCTGTTGTTCTGCTTCTTCCTTCTGTTCTGCTAGCGAGAGATGGGGGAAGGTGGATCTGGGCTGCTGAGCACTGTTCGGAGGCATGTGCTGGGACACAGGAATAGATCAAGAATGGATCAATCTGATTCATGCAGTTCCGTGGGGTGAGTATGCGGCGATGGGGGCCGAGTTGCTGGGCAAATATCGCCATGAATATTCTCTTTTGCTTACCCCTGTCGCACCTTCTACACCGTAGTTCTCTCATTTGAAGTTGTGGACAAAAGATCACATTCTTTTTATTTTCTATTTACTTTTCTTCTTGCCTTCTGATGGATATGCTATTTTTTAACTAGTTCATTTGGATTCTCCGTCTCCGATTTAGTGCGGGAAACATTAGTTTAAATTATGTTTCCTTTCTCTCTGATGGTCGTGCGGTCGTAACGAAAGATATAATTAATCATTTGGTCCTGTTTCTGCACTCATGGTGGTTGAGCATAATCGTTCTCTATCATAGAAATTCTTTCCTCATTCTGCAACATGGTTATTGCCCAATAACGTATTTCCGTGACGTTCCTGGATATTGGTGGTTAACGGGCACCTCTGCAAATTATTTTCTACTCGTCTGAGTATTAAAGAACCAATAAATCACGCAGGCCTGGTGTCAAGATGGACGATTGCTCTTCTGTGACTGAATGTGAACTGGATGAATTTTGCATCCCAGATTATATACTTGATCCGTCGTTGGATCCTAAGAGCGACGTTCGTGCACCACAATGTCCGGTTATTGTATTTATAAATTCTAAAAGTGGTGGGCAACTCGGTGGTAACTTGCTGACAACATACCGCCAGCTCCTCAATGAAGCTCAGGTGCGTTTGTTTTTTCTGAAGTGTGATCCTTTCCAACGGGAAATTCGTCTGCCATATCTTTATGGAGTGTTTGGTTGCATGATAAATTTATTTTGTGTTACAAATTTATGTTTTTGTAACAAAACTTGTTAAAATAGGTGTTTGGTAACTATTACAAATTTATGTTTTTAAAGAGTCCTTGGACAAAAATGTGGTGAGATCCTCTTTTTTATATTGTGGTCCCCTTCCGCTTTTGGTCATACATGCTTCCTACTCTTTTGGTCATACATGCTTCCTACTCTTTTTTTTACACATTTCCCCAAACATGACAATTTTATGTCATTGGCTAGCTTAGACTTTATTTTAACACAGCATTTTATCATGAAAATGTATAAGAATTTACTGTGCAACCAAACATCCTGTTAGGCTTTGCATGCTTTTCAGATTGCACTTGCATATTCATTTGTTTCTTTGGAACTTGTGGATCCCAGGTTTTTGATTTAGGGAACGAAACTCCGGACAGGGTTCTACATAGAATCTATGGGAATTTGGAGAAACTAAAGCGTGATGGGGACCATCTGGCTACAGAAGTGGAGAACTCCTTGAGGCTTGTTGTAAGCTTAAATTTCCAATTAATAATAAATGTCTTATTATCCGATTTCTACTTTCTGATCTTGAGAGAGATCTTTGTGTTTTAGTGAGTTATATTCTTAACTTTTCAGTAATCATGCCATATTGTATATTGACAGGTTGCTGGTGGAGATGGCACAGCCGGTTGGCTACTTGGTGTGGTTTGTGATCTTAAGCTGCCCCACCCTCCCCCCATTGCTACAGTTCCTTTAGGGACTGGGAACAATCTTCCATTCTCCTTTGGCTGGGTAGGTTGTCAATGAAATTCGTTGACTTGTGCAAAGTTTCCTCCTCTTGGTGTGTGGCCACACAGTTTTTAGTCACTTTAATGTGCCTAAGGGTCATAAATTTTTGACTTCTTGAAGCTGAAACACTGACCTCTGGTCTATTCCATTATCATATTTGCAACCTTCTATTTTATCTATCTCTTTTGGTAAAATTTTAAACATTTATATTAGTTATTGGAATAATAGTGATATTCTTTTGGTGTACATGCACTAAATCTTTCAGAACATCACTATGAACCTGCATAACCCACATTCCCAGCATTTTCCTTGATGGATATTCAAACCTGTAAAAATGCATTGTAAGGAGCAGGGATGTACAGTGCTCCAAGTTCTCTTCAGTTTGACATCTGTAGATAGCCGCTTATGTTGAAAGTTTCCTTGATTTTTGGTTGAGGCTATTTTCTGCATAACCTTCAACCTGAAAGTCAATTGGAGTATCCTTACTATCACACTAAAACTTTCTTTTTCCTGAAGATAGCCTAAGGCATACAGTACATTCCATGGGAAAAAGAGTGTCACGTGGTGTGTCATCAATGAATGCTAGACACTGTTCTTTTGTGTTTGGATTGCGTTTGTCTGAATGTCTTGTGAAGGACAACTCCACAAAGGGATGTAAAGTAAAACTCATCAACTTTACCCCCTCCCTGAGGATCAAATATGAATGAGAAATATTTTTTATGCAGTCTAATGTATATCATTTGCTTTGTTCCCTGAGATTCTATTATTTGCAACTGCAGGGAAAGAACAACCCGGGAACAGATCGTCAGTCTGTTAAAAAATTTCTTAAACAAGTCAAAGAAGCAAGAGAAATGAAAATAGACAGGTAAAATAGCTCACTGGTATATGTGCATGGTTTACATACTTATTTTTTTTATATGCGTGATTAATGCAAATATAACTGTGCTCTTTAGATTTTCCCATCAAATAGTTGAGTTGGTATCAAGGAATCGGAATCGGAATTGGTCAGTATCGATTCGTTTTGATTCGACAAGTATTGATTAATTTATGGGAAGGAAAATTGATTCTAGCTGATTCTATGATCTTTTTTTTATTTTTTTCTTCAATAAATTTAAAAAATTAGGAAAATATTATAAAAATAGTAAATTCACTAAAAAATTTTAAAAAACAAATGTAACATTTAATATACTTTAAAAAGAAATAAAGTGTTATTCATACGTGATAACATGATAATAATTATAATATGATAACATGATAAACAAATGTAATATGATAACATGATAAACAAATGTAATATAATAATAATTATACATGTTATGTTCACCAATATTTATGATGTTGATCTTCATTCTCTTTCTCTTACTCCTGGGTTGTCTCTTGTCTTCTTGTCAACGTGGGTACATATCTATATGAAAAGAATGTATTAGCCATCTCACTGAAGTCATAGACATCGAACTGTGGCACATAAGTGGGCTGTGTAGGTGGAATCCACAGTCGTTAGAGCTCATGATATACTAGAGAATCTGGCTCTGCATAATGATGTGGTGCCTGCTCATCAAATAAGTAAGGTTGACGTGAACTACTGTTGCATGTGTGTCTTCTCCACATACATCTCCTCTTCCTCCTCTTATTGTTGACTAGGTGGATGGTATGCACTCAACGTCATTATCACTTGAGGAGGGTGCCTATGTGCTATTTTTTGGATTCATAGGACATTGCCTGATATTCAACTTCATTCTCTTTATTTCTTTTGCAATGTAATACAATGACCCACAACTCACATATTTTTTTTAACTGTGCAAATCATTCCATTTTTTTTTGATGTCACTTTTATCTTTGTCCTCGCTAGATTAGGAATAGGCTGTTGTGAAACCTCGAGATGATTTTAACATAAAAATATTGGGGCGTGTATAGTATGTATGGTTTGGTTTGAAAATTCATTTTGATTTTCCGTTTATTTGGGAAATGAACTTTCATTATCTTATCTTTGGCTATTATGAAACTATATGATATTTTATAGAAAATATTAGCCAAAATATGTGGTATGCATATAAGATATGTATATCGAGGTTAGGATTCATAAAGTTTGTCTTTGGATCTCTCTCCATCGGAAGTTGCGAATTTCCGATGTTAATTACATCGAGACTCTCGATCACCCTTGATTAACTGTCGTAGCAACTCGTATATGAAAGAAAACATTCATCCACAAAATATGAGCATATAGGGATTATGGTCTATAAAATCGATGGAATACAGATTTAATATATAAATCTGACAACATAGTGACCATATAAGATTAGACTTAATATCTAAGCTTAAGAGTATGGGCAAGGATTCCAGCAATACCTTGCGAGAGATTAGTCTCTCAACTCAGTGTCTTATATCAGGACATAGGTTGAATTATTAAGGCTAAACAAGATCCGAGCATGTTCGGGTCAAACTTTATATTGGTTCCATATAAGTGGTCATGACATCTGCCTGCATATTCCTTCTTTGTTGAACTTATGTTAACCATGTTTAAGCCTATTATTTTAGACTTAGTGATGAAAACAGAATTTTAATACCCGTATGCACACTCACTACCTTTTCTTCTTCTCAGGTCTTAGTATGTTAAGACCATTGTTTTCTTAGCACTTAGTCACCCCCAATGATTAAGGGTTTCAATTTTTTTATTCGCATCCTGACTTGCTTATACTCCCACACCGGAACTTCTGTTTTATGCCAAATACTGCTTACATATGGGCCATGGGCCTTAGCCATGAACGAAGACCCCAGCTGGCTTGGCATAAATCCCAACCTGAATATTTAGCTCCAGATCTCTTCCTGATTTCAGGTCCAATTCCGACCCTAATATAGGTCTTAAACTGGTCATGATTCTATGTTGAACCATGCCTCGAGATCTGTTTTATGATAGATATTCTATCTAATTTGTTTTATCCCTTGAATGTCAAACGAGATTAGGTTGGTCTACCTCTGAAATGCCTATATCCTGTCATGCGAAGCCCATATACATATATGGATCAAAGAGGGATTACCTTGGCCACTAGCTCAAATCTTCCAAAGCTGGGATCCGTATATTGACCTTATGTTGGCCATTGCCCGGGGCTGGACCATATACTAAGACCTGTCATATGGTAGCTATCAAATCCATCTTATAAATGAATTCAAAGCCGGGACCTCTTCTATTCACCCTTCAAATTTAGTGCCTGGACTTAACTATAGACCTTAGCCTATACCTCCAGGATCCTGGATGCTCAGGAATGATGATTCCTGGAATTCAAAAGCCTGGATATGGCTTACCCTGAAATTGACCTTAGATTGGTCAAAATCCGGCGCTGACCCGTGTATTAGGATCCACTTCTATGACAGGTATCAAATCTACCCTACATGGGGTCTTAAATCCTATGCAAAATCAAGCCTATATGATCTTGGAATGTCGCTCAGGCACCCAAATTTGGGCGTCACTCTGTCAAATGAGGCCTTCGTATAGGCCATGGAACATTTACCTTAGCTTCTCAATGATCTGGTTATGTTCAGATCTAAAGCCATCTAAAACCCTCCCTTCATATGACCGAGGGGCTCATCAGAATCCTGTCTAAGCTAGGCCCTGATTGTGTATAGATTCTGGACCTAGTCAAACATTTTAGATAATCAAGGGTGAAGACCCTGTTTGTTTTGAGATTTATATAACCATATGTTTGATGATACGCCAGCCTGAAAACTGAGCATTTAGCTTTCAAATATCAACAGGATCTAAATCCAAATCTGATCTCAGTATTGGCCTTAGACTGGTCATGATTCTACACTAAATCATGCCCTAAGGCCTGTCCTGTGACAGGTGCTACATCTGCCCTATGCAGAGCCCGAAATATGCCCATATCCATATAGCTGCCATACCAGACCTTTATACAGTCCATGGAGTATTCATCTTAACCTCCTGCATAGGTCCTCAATGATCTGATTTCAGATCTAAGGACAACCAAAACCTTCTCTTAGCCCACCCCTTAAATAAAACCTGAGGCCAAAAAGACATGAAGATATGTCATGGCCGGGAGGCTTATGTTTTATAAGTTATCGAGACCATGCCCTCGGTTTAACCTCCTGAGTCTTTCCTCCATATTCTGATTAGACACCCCTGGATATGGATTTTCAGGATATATAAAAAAAAACCACTGCATTTTGTGATAACCTGAACCCTGATCTCAAACTTTAGTTTGGGCCGATATTTATATGTCCGGCCTCCAATATTTAATCTTAGAGCAATCATTTTCAATGGGTAGAACAGAACCTAAACATCTGAAATCAGGTCCATATGTCTGAAATCCGAAGGTTAAAACTCAGTCCCATGTATTGCTAAAATATATATATATACCCTATTCTCTTATATTCAAACCTATCCTCTCAATTATTTTCCTCTCTATTGTGAAATGGACCAAATGAATGGGTATATATGGCTTCGGCTTTTATCCAGGATATGTGGATATAGCCGCACTCAATCATAATGCCTCTAATCAGGTGGATATCATATATATATATATACCCAACTTGATATAGAGGTTCGGTCCATGATTGACCTCCTCTACACCTGGCATGCTTGCTCATTCACTGAGTCAAATCCAAGTGCTTCCCAATTTCTGTCCGAGACATATGGGTCAGGCTATGATCCATCATGCCTCTTCCCGGCCTTGATCTCCAAATCATATTATGCATATAGTGGTGATCAATATGTGGAGGCTTTGCCCAATTATGTCCGGGCTCTACAATCTTGTTTCATCTTGAGGTTTCATTGGTACCTAGGTCCGGGAATCAAATTTAATGTACCTGCCTGTTTACCTTGTCCCCTTATATTAGGACTTGGTTCATTTTCTTACGGATCACTCATATGTACAAGAGGATCCCTTGCTTGATCACTATCATATGTTTGGTGGAAACCATAGGGCATGTTGGTGGAGTTGAACTTTAATTAAAGTCATCTCTCCTTCTCCTTCACATGGGTCTGCCTTATAGCCGACCCTTTCTATGATCTTACTCAGAACTGGGCCTAATATTAGGCCTTCATAATGTCCTGTTATGGGCATAAATCAGCCTTATGATCTGAACTCTGGGCTGTATATATTTCTTACAACCGGAGCTTAGATATATAGATATATATAATGATCTTTGTTCACACATATCAATCATGCCGTATGGCATATCGCACATCCTCATATGGTGGGGTGTACATGCAACCATAGCCTCATTATGTTGAGACTATCCTTCCCCTCTAGGGAGTACATATGGAGATGGACCAAAAGGACTTTATATGTATGCTTTCAGTCCAGTCCGGGATATGCTCAAGGAGCTAGGCCCAACATTGGGTTCCAATTATGTCCTCGGCCCTCTGATTTTATAATCAGAGGGTAATTCATTGCAGCATGCTCATCTTCATGGTCGGATATCATATCTTCATCAAGGCCCGGTTGGCCATCTTCTTTCCATGTCCAAGGCTACCCGGAGAATATTTGGTCCATCATGTGGGTTCCAAATAGGCCGGGTATAACCTCCATCTTTGCTTGCCTTACTATACTGCTGGAGTAGTTGAACTTTGGGGGATCTTCTCCATAATTTCCAGGCCGGAGGGGACTGTTATGAGGGAAATGAGGGAGAGATGGTAGGTCTATCTAACAGGTCTATAAAGGTAAATGAGAGTGTATCCGGGGAGCAATATGGGCTCAAGTATGGGGTCAATTTGAGTATTTGGACATGGCCTTCCTCATGTCCCGGGACTAGGCCCAAATATGTCCGAGAAGATGAAGGAAGGGGGTCTGTGGGGTCCTAGTGTATATCTAGGAATTGCAGGTTTAAGCGGGGAGATAACCTACCGATATAGGAGAGTAATTGAGGGGATAGAGCTCCCGATGGTCATATCATCTAAGGGAGGGGACGGCTTTGGTAATGGCCATGATATCTTACCTCAAATCCCTCAAGACTTGCCATCGATTCTCCCGCAGCCTCTTTACCCACCGCCCTTCTTTGAGCTGCGCGGGAACCTCCTTGACAGAATTTCGCAGCTTCCCTTCTTCTCTTCCTCGTCTCCTCTCCGACCCCTTTTCATGTGCAGGGGCTGGCCCTTTTATAGGCCACTGAACAGGTGCTGCTCACCCGAGGGAGAGTGGGGGATTATGAGAGTATGCGCACCATTGGGAGTGGAGAGAGTGGGAGATCATGGGGGGACAGGTGGTAGTCCCCCCCTTCCTATATTCCCTCTCACGAGGGAGCATCCAATGAGGCATATCTCATTGACTCCCGGCCCCTCATTTGATGGACATCCTTGATCAACCGATGCTCCATTCAATCATGGCCTTTTATCGCCTAATTGGACATTAATCCCATTAAGGATCCGGTTGATCCATCATGATATACCGCTGGCCATCCAGGAGATCTATGCTCTATTTGACTTGTTCAACCTTTAATCCGGCCCTTGATCATGTTTCTCTCCATATAATCCAAGCCCTTGATCTCTTAATGGATATTAATCTCATTAAGGATCCGGGAGGACTTGACACCCGGTAATTACACTTGTCTCATGGATCATCTACCGGATATCCCATTAGGCAGGATCCATTGGATATTATCCTATTAAGGATCCAATAAGATCAACTTCGTAGTCCGGGGAGGATCCATGCTCTAATTAATATGTTGATTAGCCAATCCCGGCCATTGAATGGCCTTGGCTTCCCTCTCGGACCTGTTTTAAATCCTCTAGACTGTTTTCCCTCCCGCGGATCATCCTCCAAACAGTTTTCTTGTAAGTCTCCTAGTTGGAGACAAACTCTTTACCCGCGGGGGCCTTCTTCTATCTGGCCTGTCCACCTCCTTCTATCGCACCAGTCCGCCGCAGCTTGGAGATTGCCAAGGGAGATCATTGATCCTGCTGATTGGAGCTCTTGGGTGCCTCCCTCTCCCACTTGGGATCAAACCGAGGAGGTGAATACCTTCTTAATTATATCCGGGTGAGTGAAGTCTATGCATTCATCCCCTCAATTCCATATATGGTTACTTTTCTTCTTTTCTCTTCACCGGGCAGCATATCCATTGTCCCAACTATTCTATATCATGCTTCGATCCGTAATTACATATGTATGGCCGGCTGTGTTGAGATGTATAGCTCTTAATCTCCTATCCGTTTGTATTAATCTAAATATTTATGTGAAGACCCGGCTTCCTTATGTGCTGATTGGGTTTTCTTCCAATTCTCAAGCCCAATGGCTACCCTTTACCCATGTCCAGCTTTAAGCAGCCTATCGACAGCATGCTATTTGAATGATCACAACCGGTCCTATTGAACAGGAGTCGATTTGTCTTCCATTTGTTATTTCCGGCTCTCCCTTCTTCAGATTTCTGTTCAACCAAATGAATATATATCCGAGGCCTTCAAACAGAGCCAAGGTGGCTTCGCAGATCGTCCCCGACCTCCCCTTTTTCTTGGCTAGGTAGGAGATATGTCCAATGAATATATTCGAGGACCCGGTCTCCTCCTAGGCTGGAAATTTCCGTCGGCAGCACCCCACATGTATGGCCGAGACATATTGTAATGTCCTAACTCTAAAAGACATATCTATCATATGCGGGGAGGGCCTCGCCTCTTCATATGTCACCCTTGGCCGGGGCTTCTTCTCATTTTCCCCACCGTTTGTGTTGACCAGAGCATATGTTTGAAGGTCCGGCTTCTCCACGTGATGACTTGGATCTTCCTTAAGCCGAACCGGGTCTTCTTTCAATCCCCCTCTTTGTATATTTATAGGCAAATAGGCATATTCGGCCCTGTGTGCACGAACTGGATCTCTTATTCAATTCATACACCGATGGTATGCTTATAGGGAATTGAGTATTTTATTCCCTATTACTCTACTTCACTCTCTTCCATACTCTTATCTCATATGTTGCAGGCCTCTGTAATTGGTGCTAGTTGTGGGCCTCTTTAGTGCTCACCACCTCCTGCTTTTGCTTGCACATATATGTGCCAATCTTGCCTAGGCATATCTTTATATGGCCTTATTTCTTTCATGGTTTTCTAATCCTCTATTCTCTGGACTCTTTCAAATTCTGCCCATATATGAGCTGAATTTCATGTATTTGCATCCATCCTAGTTTGCTCCATATAGTGATGTTGGGGTGGGGGGAATTAAGCATATTTAATTCCCTCCTACCTATGTCTATGTCTCTTGTGGAATTCTGAGTGCCAACAGCTGCGTAGCTGGGATGGGGCTGGAGCTAGGGTAAAGCGACTATAGGGCTGCAGGGGTAGAAGATGGGGTTGGCTGAGGAGTAGGTGGAATATCTTTAGCCTCAATATTATCTATTTCTCCTTTTGCGCATGCGCGATTCTCATGATCAAACTCAGTTGGATGATCTTTGACTGCCGTCTTCTCTATCCATGCGGCAAGTAAGTGCTCCTTTTGAAAAATGTGATCTATGTCAACCTATTCAGGTAGTTGTTATGCTATTTGTCTTTGTTCCCTTCAAACTATGTAAATCTCTTATATGAGATCTTTTGTCGGTCTTTGATATTTTTTATGCACAACATCATGTTATAATGGCAGAATACAAGTTTTTAGTTTATTAGATGTCAGCTTGTTCCTCCTTTTTGTGTGTATCAAATTGAATGTACTCCAGTTCCTCTCACAACGGGAGGAATTAGTACTCTAACTCAATAATTTGATAGCAACTAACTACTAGTTGATTCTATTCACTCCTAACATTGACATAAACCCACCATTCAGCTGCAAAAAAAGAAGAAGAAGAAATGAACAATCAACCCTTTCTAGATTGTTAATGGAGTAATAAAAGAAGGTAATAAAAATGATCTTAAATATACCAAGAGAAACTTTGTCACAAGAATATCTTAGTTCAACACTAAAGTATACAACTCTCATTTTATAGTGCTACATCTGAAAATCGATAAATACAAAATGACTAGTGTTCCCAATTATTTCTTTATTCTCAATTATTAATACAACTTTCACTTACTTCTAACTTAGTTTTTTCTATCTTATTTCGTTGAGATCGGTACAGATGCGAAATGACTGAGTACCCCACAACACCTCATTGTCTGTCCTCCATATTGGTGCGGGGTTCAAAAAATATCTTATAATCATTCAAGCATATTTCATTGTCAACAAATTAAATATTGAGTTATTGACTTAGTAGAAAGTAAATAAGCACAAAGATATTTACTGACTTGCAGCATAAACATCATGATGCAATATTTTATCCCATTTGTCATCAATGATCTTCCATCATTTCTTGTACCCTCTGAGATTCTTCTATTTAATTTTCGATTTTGCACGAGCCATTACATCCTACAGAGTGCCCATCTAATTCCTATCATTTGAGTTAACCAACCCCAAAACAACTACCAGTGACTCAATAATTGTCATGTAATAGGCAACAATTATCTCCCAAAATCTCGTATGTGATCTTCCGTTCAGCATTGACAAGAATGTCCAAATGATCATCCTTGTTATGTAGATAGTCCATAATATATTGATAATGCTCCTCAGACTGAATGAACTTGATCAATGCATGCTTGTGGCGATGCAAACTCTCTAATGTAATAAAGTTCATGGCAAACCTAGTAGGACTAGACCTCACAAGATCGTGCTTTGTAGTATACTTCCTCATGATGTACAGTAGACGGGGATGCGAATAAATGAAAGAAGTAACAACTTGCGTTTGTCTCACAAGTGTACAAACTATAGCCTCCATGCCCATATCATCTAATATGAGGTCAATAGAGTGCATTGCGTATGGTACCCAAAAGAGATGGTACATCTTCTCTATAAATTTTCTCCTTGTTGCTTTGTAGGAGGGTTCCTTATCAGCGATGAAGTAAACAATATTATCTTTCCCAATCTCCTCCACTATAGCATCCGTCAATGAAAAAATGTAGTTAGCGTTCTTGATTTGACCTGAAGCATCAGCCAACTTGAAAAAAGTTGTACCTTTTGAACAATACATCAAGAAGTTGATAATGCTCTTCTTGGTGATGCATGTCCTCCTATCACATATAATTGTGCAGCCTCTCTTCTTTCAGACCAATTTGAAACCTCCTATCAATGCTCTCAACTATTGTACCTCCTCGTCTAGTCCACCAGCATATATATGCCTACTAATAGGGACTTGCATTCCTAGTCCAACCTCAGCAACAACATCAATTATAGTTTGGAAGTAGGGCTTAGTGGCTGTCGGTACATTTTTTTGCCACATCTATTTTGTGTCCATGATCCCAATCAACATCGTGTCTTGGTATGTTGCCTTCGCCATGGTTAGTCATTGCTTGTGCAGACAACGCACGTAAACAATTAAACACGGTTGTTAAAAAGGAATAATATTAGTTTAGGGATTGCTAGAAGGGTTGTTCAGTATGTTTAAACCCTTTATGCAGACTGCAGTTATTGGAAACCGTACAAATGAAGGTAGGGGAATTTAGGCAAAGAAACCTTACAAACAAGATGAAATGATGGATCATTGAGGAAGGAACGATAGCTGAATCACTAAGTGAATTGTCGGAATCGCAAGCTGGATCATCAGAATTGTTGGAATCACCACCAGAATTGATCAAGAATCATCAGAATTGTTGCCGTCACTATCGGAGTTGATCATTGCACCGCTGGAATTGTCAGAGGATCGTTGGAGTCGCCGATCACCTGAGAGCCCTGTAAGCCTGCTCGTCGGAATCAGTCCGTCGGGGCCTTATTTGGCTAGAATCGGATCAATACTGGGTTTGCATCGAAATTGATTTCGATCCGTTGTCGGGACTTAAGTTGTCCCGGTGGAATCAATTGGATCGACCGATTTTGACCAATTCTTCTAAAATTTCTAGAGAAATCAGTACTTTAACCCGAAATTGGATCGAAATCAACCGATCTGATTTAGGAATTGTACAATTCCAATTTGAATTAATTGGTATAAATTCTTCAATCTAAATGTTTTTGAGAAATCTTCTTAAGATCATGTTTCCATTGGCCGTCTACAAGACTAGAGAAAATAGTTTGGATGATGCTTTTTATGTTTGAAGTTAATGTAGATGTAGAACCTATTTTAAATAATAACGACATTTCTAGTGTACTTACAATAAGGGTGTTAATTTCAAGGATCATTTTGTATAATTAAAATTAGAACTAAATCTTAAGAGAATTTTAAAAGCAAAATGTCATTTACAATCACAGGAAGAGAATATCAGCGTTGCCCCCAAATGTCACCAAGAGATGTGTTAACACTCAAAAAATGTGCAAAGCAAGACTAAATTAAGGGCGAAATTCAAAAGTGGCTGAACTTTGTACTATCTGAGGTTTTCTCAAAATTGTCATACATATCGCACAACAATCAAGGTGACTATAGATGTCTGAGGATTATCCTCAGCATATAGGCAGCTCGTTATAGGGAATCTCAGAATCCTAGGGCGGCAAGGCTGCAGTGAATGGGAAAATCGGAAAATACAGCAGAAGTCGGCATCAAAAAAAAAAGAAGAGAAAGGAACTCGAGCACTAGTAACTCTCAGTCTCACAATCTCACAACATTGCTAGTAAGATCTGAAATATGAAAATGTGCAAGAAGATGGATGTTCGCTGCCACAAAACAGGACACATCTTATCGATAAAAAAAAAAATGAAACGGTTGAAAAAAGGAGAACCTAGTTCGTGCCAAAAAGAAAATGGGGGGAGAAGAGCAGGGGTACCCGGAGGTACGCACAAGCCTCTCTTCACCCTCCGCTACCATGAAGGCCGCTACTCACCTCCGAAGCAGGCGTGGATGCCCTGAGAGTGACTGCCGGCGATTTCGGAACTGTTTCAGCCTCAGGCGGCCACTGCGACCTTCTTCTCCCTCCGCGATGGCCACGTCGACGGAAACCGACGAAGAGCCCTCCGTCGAAAGCAGCCGCAGGACCCGTTGCAAAAGAGGACCTTAGGTGGAGGTGAAAACCCTTGTCCGAGATCACCCGACCCGGAAGAAGGAAGAACGGCCGCCAGCAGCCGGTTGGGCGCGCGAAGGAGAGGGGAGATTATTTTGTTTTTTTTTACCTTAGTCCGTATCAGTACATATGGACGCCTATGGGATCCTCCAGAGGGCAGGAGATCCGCCATGAGGAAGAGAAAAAGGGGACTTACCTCCCTATGCCCGCGAGGCCATACGAGGGCAACCCACGGCGCTGGAGGATCCCTCGATCCCGCAATCAACGCGGGCGGACGAGGACGGCGTCGCCTTCTATTTCCTGGCGGAGGACCCCCGACGATAAAAGGGGGAATGGGGTGTTGCTGGAAAAGAGGTCGGAAGGGAAGCATCGCGAAGAAGCAAGGAGAGGCGGAGAAGAAGAAAGAAGAAGGGAGAGAGCTTGCGTCAAATGAAGGGAGGCGGGAGGTAGGAACTGCTAATCCCTGTCGTCGTTCCCATCTCTTCCGATTGCTCCCCCGATCCTCGTGGCTGAAGGCCCCTCGCAGTCTCTGGTCCGCGTCTTCCCCCTTTGGTAGATGAGAAGCCGGCATCGTCGAAGGGTCTGGAGGTTCAGCCGACCTCGCCCATGGACGGCCTCGGAGCTGCCGTCAGCTTCCAAGGAGACCGGGAGCCTCGTCGAGCCTGTCCGTCGCCAGGAAATCCCATCGGTCGCGAGGATGCCGGAAGCAGGCAGGTCGCGAGGTCACGGTCCGAAGGCAGACATGTTGCGAGGCCGCCGGAAGCAGGGCCGGGTCACGTGGACACGTGCTCGCAAGTCTGCGGCAGCGTGCGGGAAAGCCCAAAACAGAATAAAAAAAAGAGAAAAGGGAGAGAAGAAGAAGAAGGGGAACCAGCCTTGCCTGGGCGCAACCAGGAGACGCATCACCAAGTGGCACAGTAAAAATTCAAAAAAAATGTTAAATCTGAATAGAAGATCAAATTAAAAGGATATCCATCCTTCAGCCGTGGGCGGTTGTGTACTAGTCCATGAGTTGATGAGGTGGTGTCCTTGGGAGATCCTCCACAAGTCCTTATGGACCGGGGCTACTCTCCCTTAATTTGATTAATAATAATTGTGGGGTTAGCTTCTAATTCCCCAAAATCCATTCTTTTTTTTTAAATCTCTTAACGCCTATAAAAAGGCCATATGAGATTTAATTTTCTTTGTGGGGTCGATTTTCGATACCCAAAATTTATTTGAGATAAATTCCTTGATGCTCATAAAGAGTTATGAGAAATTTAATCTTAAAAGAGAGAGAGAGAGTTGTTATTTTATGCCCATGTAGGGCCAAAAAAAATTAGCTCGGAATTAAGTTTCCATGGAACATCTCCGTACAGGCGGAATATTCATACGCCCCCGTGTTAATGAAATTTTTGGCGCCATAAAGAAGTGTCGTCGATCAATTTCCTTTTTACATCCCATAAATTCAATCCGATTTATCAAACAATACAGAAGAGAGGGAGAGAACAAAAAATATATAATAATAATAATACCAATAACATACATTTTGCTGGTCTCCAATAACACATCCGCAGGTTTTACATAAAAAAAACCAGCTACAGCAAGTGTCGATCCTCTCATCTCGACTTCCTGCGTTGAAGAAGTCTAGCTACAATGTACAGAAGCCGTCCGTCTCCTGAGCAATCTTCAGCTGATCAAGATGACCCGGGAACCAGTCCGACCTGTAAGAGGGCAGGGTGTGCTCGGCCCGGCAAGAAAGGAAGAGAGCCCAAACTGAATTTGAGAAATCTGAACACGTGTTTGTAGATCAAACCTGCAGAATATGAAGTTTGATAAGTCTGAACTCAAAGCATACAAAATCTGCAAAGTTTAAAATTTGAAGTTCGGATGCCAGAAATCTGGAATCTGAATTTTTTTAAATCCAAAATCTAAATCCACCAGGTGCAGAATAGAGTTTCTGAAAACGCATGTAAATCTGAAATTTGAACCTGCAAACCTGCACAAAATCCAGAAGAATGAATCTGGAAAGTTCATGAAACTGTTAATCCATAAAACCTGTAACAAAAGTCTGAAAATATGAAGGCCCGAAGTTACAAAATTCTGCAAGAAAATCTGAAGTCTGGAATATGTGGGAGACCAAGACTCTGAACTTCACAAGAAACCGAAGCCAGTAGAATCTGAAGTACAGCTTGATCCCGAGATCTGAAAATTCTAAAATGATCAGCAAGTCCAGGGGAAATAACAAAAAATGTGAAATTTACCAACCTGCGGAATCTGAAGTTTGAACCTGCAAAAATATGCTCAAGATCCAGAAAATCAGAAATCTGAACATACTGTAAAATCTGAAATCTGCACTTGAACATATAGGTCTGTAATTTAAATCTGAATTTTCTGAAGTACCGAGAGCATGGAGGGGTCAGAAGGGGAGAACGAGATGTTTTAACCTTTGCAAGCTGACAAAATCTACGCCCACAGGTAAACCAGAAATCTGCAAATTGAAACATCTGGAAGTTAAAAAAATCTGAAACCTGGAAATCCTTGAGGGGTGCAGAGTTTTACATCTGAGAGTTTGAAGCTCCTAAAGCCCGTAGACAAAAATCAGGGATTAAAAATCATAAGTCTGCAATGTGCTTTAATTTGTAAGAAGCCTGAGATTTAGACTTGCAACTGAGGTCCGAGATTTGAATAAATCTGGAAACTCCAAAATGGGAAGTGCAGAATCTGAACTCAATCCCATGGAGGAGATGCCATAACAAATTCCTAATTTGAAAGCTTAAAGGAGAGCTGAGTCTGAAGCATGTCTTGAAATGGAAATCTGCAGCTTGTAATAAAAAAGATCTGAACTTCGTAGGCTTGAAATCTGAATGTCACAAAAAACCCAGAATTCACGCAAACTGTGGAAATTTCCTGCATCTGGGAATCTAAACTTCACAAGGAGGCCGAGGCCTGTAAAATCTGAAAACCTGAAGAATTTGAGACCTGGAGCCTGCAGGCAATCAACCCAAACTCGTGAACAAATCAAATTTCTCATGTCTGAACAATTTCAATCACAAACCCATGCTCTGAGCAAGAGAGAAATCTGTAAGATTTGTAGAGGTCGGGACGCATAAAGCTTGAACTCAAAACCAAAAAGCCTGAAAATGAAGAATCAATTCACTGAACAAAAAAAATCCCAACCTGTTCAAATTAAACTCAGTAAAAACAAACCTGTCCAAATCAATTTGAATCAAACCATAATTGAATTCAATCCTGCGGATTGGATGCCATAACAGATTCGGAACCTGAAAATCTTAACAGCAAAATTAAGTCTGAAACACAACATCAAATTTTAATTCTAATCAACCGAACTCCAATTAATGGTCCAGATAACTAATTCAAAACACACATAGGCTCTCAAACAGAATTCAACCGGAAGATCACATAAATAAACCACTTGAAATAAACCTGAACCCATAAAAAAAATATAAAAGATCCACTTGCATTCTAACAAGTTCATAGGACCATTTTCTCTTATGTGAATGTTTATTTTTGTGGATTCATATTTTCTACTTCAATGAGTTGCTATGACGATTAATCAAGGGTATTCGAGTTATCTCGATGTAATTAACGTCGGATCTTCGCACCATCCGACGGGGAGAGGTCAAAATTAATTTCAAAGAACCTAATAACCTCAACGTATAATTTTATATATATCGTTAACCCTAGTTAGTACTTTTATGAAATATCACCTATTTTCTTACAAAGTCAGTACTAAGGTCAAATCAAATCAATTCAAATTCAAAGAGGAAAATGAATTTCCAAAACCAAAACCTTTAAACTTTGAGGTTACATCAAGATGACACATGGATAACAAAGTGAGGCATAAGTCTATATATATATTTGCTTGTAAAGTACCATGATTACTTCAACACTTTCTCACAGGGTTGAGTTCGTCTCATCTCAGAAGAGTTGGTGGGGACATCGGATTCAATTAGCAAGTCTACTGATGTAACCTCAAAATTTAAAGATTTTTTTTTTGAAATTCATTTTCCTTTTTGAATTTGAATTGACTTGACCTTAGTATTGACTTCATAAGAAAATAGATGGTATTTCATAAAAGTACTAACTAGGGTCAATGATATGTATAAAATTATAATTTGAGGTTGTTAGGTTCTTTGAAATTAATTTTGACCTCTCCCCGTCGGATGGTGCGAAGATCCGACGTTAATTACATTGAGATTACTCGAAAACCCTTGATTAATCGTCGTAGCAATCCATGGAAATAGAAGGCATACATCCACAAAAATAATCATTCATACAAACACATAGGATAAAACAACCCCATGAACTTGATGGAATGCAAACACTTTGATTTGTTTTGAGTTTAATTTGAGTTTAGTTGGTTTAATTAAATTTGTTGGTTTGAATTGCATTTTTGATTTAAGTTGAATTGAATTGATTTGATTTTTGGTTTGAGTTTAAGACAATCTGTTTTAAGATTTGATTTGAGTTTGAAAATTGATTAGGGACTGATTTAATTTCAGTTTGTTTTGGATTTGTTTGGTTAAAGTTAATTTGTTTTGAGGTTTGATTTAAGAAATTGATCTGGATTGAGTGAAATTGCTTTGAATTTGTTCAAGTCAGATGAAGATTGTTTGGGCTAGTTTTGTTTGATTGATATTAACTTGAGCTTAATTTAAGAATTGGACTTGAATTGAATTTGATTGGTGTTTCCGAACGTCAGATTTTTTGTGATTTGGAATTCTGCAGATTTTTACAGTTTTTGGTTTCTTGTTTTAAATGTGAAATCCAGATTTCAGTTTGATTCAAACAGATTTAATTCGACTGAGTTTGATTTGGACATGATGGGATTCTTTCATCTTTTTCGGATTTCTGCAAAACTGGCAGATTCTGTTCGGAGCAGGCATTTTCTGATTGAGATTACCAGTTTCAGCTTTAAGTGATCTGATTTGAATTTCGGACTTGGCAGGCTCTAGATTTTTAAAATCTGCAGATTTCAGATTTGCCAAACTTCAGATTCTGTACATTTATGATTTCAGATTCTGGATTCTACAGGTTCCGGCTTCTGATTTCCAGGTTCCAATTTCTGATTTTTTTTAGGTTTGGGTCTCAGATCTAGTTCAGATTTCGGATCTCAGATGCAAGTCTGGTTTTCAGGCTTAAAGATTTCAGATTTTTTAAATGGCGGTTATGCACATGGATCCAGATTTTAGATGTGATTTCAGATTTTTAATTACAGATTCACATATCAGATTGAGTTACAAACCTGGGTACTTTTAGGTTCAGATTTAGTTTATCTCGGTTCAGGTTATAAAATTTCAGATGTTTTTCTTTCAGACTTCAAGTTTTCAGATTTAAAACCACTCGGCCTTCAGCTTCTTTTTTATTCTGCACAAGACAGACTTGAACTTTAACCTGCAGATTTTTTGTGTTTTTTAAACCCAGAGAGATTTTTATTTCAATTTGGCTTCAGATTTTACAGTTTTCAAATTTTCTTTTGTCTTGCCTTTTAGGAGTTTCATGTGATTGTCCTCTCCTTGTAGCATAAATCAATGCACCGAACATGAAATCTTCGTTATTTCTCCCAATATGACATGATTTACAATCATGACCAGAAATTCGGTCCCTGAATCCTTGATGGATTTGTCAATTCATGGGTGGCATGTACCCGGTCTTGATAGACTTATGGGCATCCCCCACTGTTTTTTTGATGATTTCACTAGCATATGACCGGCATGACAACATATTGATTATGCTTGAGCCTGGCATAGCTTGGTGAACTTGGTAAGACATTGGGGCCTTTTATAGACCTTTGTATGTCTACCTTAAGGACGTAGGGGCGGATGGTTAGTCGACCCCCCAACTAGTCCGAATTTTGAATTCTTTTAAGTTAAGCCGAGACGTAGGGGTGGATGGTTAGTCGACCCCCCAACTAGTCCGGTTTGTTGAATTAACTGTATTTTTTATTTAATTTTCACTGTTTTTGTTTGTTTTAAAAAATCTCTTTTTTTTGTTGAAAAAGCCCCTGCGCTGTGTGCTCAGGGTTCTGTGCGCAAAGGGGCTGCTTCAGCCGGCAGGGGGGGAGGGCGGCACTGTTTGGACCGGCCGGGCTGTTGTCCCGGACCGGCGGTCCAACTCCGTAGGGGCGGCCGGCTTCGCCCGGTCTCCCTCTTCGCTTTTTTTTTTGCGTTTCCCTCTCCCGGTGGGCCCCGCCTGTTTTCCACGTAGGACTATGGTTTGGGGACATTATTTTCCCTGCTACAGTGGGCGCTCGACCCTCTCCGGCACCCGACGGCGGCTCGGCATCGTTTGCGGCGGCATCTGGCTTTGTTCGACGACGCCGGCGTCGGCAGAGGGGGAGGAAGGGGCCGTCGGCCCTAGGGGAGGAGGAAGAAGTCCTCACCGGCGGTGATAGGAGGAAGTTCTGGCTTCTACGGCACCCGCTGCGGCTCGCAGAGGAGGCTGCGGTGTCCGGCGCTAGCAGAAGCCGGCGGAAGAAGAAGGAGACGGTGGGAGAAGAGGAAGACGGAGCCGTATAGCTCCAACCAAGCTGTGGAAGGACCGGTAATCCCCTGGATTTCTCTCTCTCTCGCTCTGCTCTTCCGCCCCGTCCGCCTCTATCTGTTCTTTCTTCTTTGCGCGGCGGCACCGGCTGTTTTTTATATGCATCGGGAGGGCTCCGTGTCTGGTTAGGAAGGTGGTTCCGGGTCCGAGAGGGTCTCGGAACCTCCCGTATTCTCGGCCCCATATCTTGGGAGGAAATCGGGATCTTTTTGAACCGGGATAGCTTCCGTCGACCGTTGCCTTAGTCATATCCGAGTAGGATTCGGAGCTTCCATAATATGCAGAATCAGACATCGATCGGGACTCAATGGCTTGTCGATATCCTAAGACAGGTTTCCTCCTTGCTCTGTCCGACCTCCTGCCTTTGTTTAACAAAACTCTCTTTCTATTTTTCTGTCGAGCCCACCCTTGAGCAGACCCGCGGGCAGTTTCCTTGGCTCATTTAGAAGAATATCCGGCCCATTTTGAGCAGGTCCGTGGGAGCTTCTATAGAGTGGATGACGATGAATTGTAGGGGACTTTACAGCCAGCTGAATTGGGGCCGATCAGGGTCCTGTTATGGGCCTTGGAGATGTACCGCCCATGGACCTGTGGGGGAAAGTTTAGGGGGCCTGCAGGTGGACTGAATTGGGCTTGTTTGGGCTTGTCTACGGTGCCTGTACATGCTGTACACAGCCCAGATCTTTAGGGAGGCCGAGCATGCCATTTCTTTTGTTTCTCTTTTTTTTTGAATCGGCTTTGTCAACACATTTTTTTTTTTTACAAAATTGGGTGTCAACATCTACCCAACACCACCTTACTTTCGGCAATATTGGGATGTGTACATCTTTTGACTTGTGTCCAATTTTGTCACGTAGTGTCACGTGTTTTCCATAAAGGTCATGTGTACTTCACTTGTCTAATCAGAGAGAGTTAATTTACTTTTGTTAGTTTAAATGTTAAGAGAGAATATCTTATTTATGATTGATTCTCCACTTTTCTTTTTGCTTTGGATAATGTTCGATACTAGTTTGATAATTTAGTCCTTTTAGGCCTGATTTTCTTTCTTTTTGATAAGTAGTTTGAATTTTTAATTTTTGGAGGGAACTAGTTTTGTAAAGCATCTTGACTATATCAACACCACGTATCCTCCACTTGGATGCGTTGCATTAAAGAACATTGAATGAGTTTTGAAAAATGGGAGTGTGATGCATTTAGTTCTTCGCTTCTGTGATGGAGAAGCTTGTGAGGGGTATCATTGCCCACAAGGGGGTAGGTTATCTATCAATCTCTACCATGATCTTCCTATTATCTTTCTATTTTCTTTGATAATGGTAAAATAGTCTCTACCTCCAATCCTTGCACGCATAGATTGGATATTCAGAATGTAAGACATCCTAACCAAGGTGGTTTCTTAACCACAGCTGTCTAATATTTTAACTTTTTTTAGTCCGATATCGGATCTATTAAGTGAGTCACATTTGAGAATCAATCTTACTAAGTCAACCCATACATTCCGCATCACCATGGGACTTTGAAGTTTGAAGTGCTTATTGATTCAGCCAGTTAAATTTTCTAAGGTATTTAGAAAATGAGTTCGTAACGTAAGTGCTTGAATATGGTCTTCTCTTAATTTTAAGGAGGATGTTATATTGTTTTGTGGCATCTTTGTTGATTGATTGAAGATACATGCAACATCAAGTAAGCATATAGGTGTTTGTTAATTGAATAAGTTATTAGACTGATCCCACTTAGGAATCTTGATAGTAGTCTTGTCTAACTGTGAAATATGATTACTTCAATAATGATTGTACACTTAGATCTTTGACTTTAGTTGTCAAACATTTTTTTATATGTATAGTATACTTCAATTATTGGCTTATGTATTACTGACACAATTCAATGGTCATGTAAAATCAATTCATTAGGTACATTAGAGACCTAGTGAAACAAAATATAGAGACAATGTGGGATTGTTCACTCTCTGTATGATATTTAAAGAGTTTTTACGGGATAGTACTTGTTGGCATCAAATTTTTCTGCTTAGCTTGCTTGATACAAGTTTCAGCAATGCCGAAGCCGGTGCAGAAAATCTGACCCAGATTCTCAAAATTCGTGAATAGATGATGTAAATAGGCTTTGGAAATGCCTTGGCATGGCCTTACATGCTACAAATGGCCAAGATAATGTATTCATTACATAGCCCCGGTCAAGAGCTTCGCAACGGTGCCCAAAACATGAAAAACGGACACCGAAAGGCTGAAATGACCATTTTGCCCCTGACACTTTGGGACAAATTAGGACTCTAACATGGAATTCCAACTTTACCACATTGTCAAGATTGGATATAGCTAGGCAACGCTCGAAACGGATCGAAAATTCGACCCCCGGATGAAGAGATATGCAAGAAAGAGCAAATCCAGACGGAAAGCCGTATGTTCTCGCACCAGGGGCATAATGGTCCGATTAGCTCTGGATCTACCCATGGGCTGAAAATTTCAATTTTCATGACCCAAAACTTTGATCTCATGAACATTGATGCATGAAAAATAAATTTGGCCAATGGGAGAAGGTAATTGCACTTAGATACAGTTTTCGACATTATCGACGGCCGAGATCGCACCGATCAGAGAAACTAGCTAAATTAAGAGATCCGTTGCAATTCAAGTGATCTCCACCACACATCAGGATGGAGCATAAGATCAATGGCCATCAGGGCATGATCTGGAATTTTTCAAGTCAATTTGAGATTTATTTAATTGGTTTTGGTCGAAATTAATGCTAGCCGTTGGATCGGGAGCACTCGATTAAACTAGGGTTAAACCTAACCCAAGATGGGCTAACCCAACCTGTCATGGCCGAATCCCATCCTCCCTCATCTGATGTGTGCGCAAGAAGCCCTAGAAAATAGGGGAGGGAGGCGCACCCACCTCCTCCTTCCTTGGTTGGTAGGTCCCACTCAACCACTTCCCTCAACCACCTCCCATGGCTTATCCCTATCTCTCCCTTGGTTTATCTTCATCCTAACTAATCCTACAACTAACCAAGCTTATCCTCATCCAAGCCTTGGTCGAACCAGCCTTCTTTCCACATGTCATGTGCGCACACCTCCTTGAAAGGAGGAGATGGTGCGAACCCTTCTCTTCCTCTCTTTCTAGTTAGCACATAATCATCCTCAACAACCAACTATGAGTTATCCTTATCATCCCCAACCTCCCTTGAGTTATCCTTATCTCCTCTCAACAACCTCCAGCCTTATCTCCTCCTGGAGATGGCGCCCCTCAGCCCCTATAAAAGCCCCCTCACCGGCCATGTGCGGGACAAGCCGATCACCCCGCGAAAGCCCCGCCTCTCCTCCCTCTACCCTCGCTCCAAGACAGCCTTCTCCTTGCTTGGATGTCTTCATCATCAAGTCAGCAACCTCTCCAGCCCCCTTGTGGTGTCCCAAGTGAAGAATAAGAAGGAGAGAAGCCCTCGCTTCAGCAGGTGCGCCAGCAGCAGCCCAATCGGTGGTGCACTGATTCCAACAGCAGGTGTTCCCTCTTGGAGCACTGATTGCAGTCCTATTTTCAGCAACAAAAGAAGAAGAAGAAGAAGGGTATAAGACCAGTCATCTTCTCCTTCAATCTCCAACAAGGATTGTGCAAAAAAATGTGAGGGAAGATGTAGTACTTTCTAGTTCTTTTCCTCTCCTCTTCTTTCTCTTCCCCTCGGCCTTCTCTATGGCCATTCAAGAAGCTCCAAAAACTCAGCCTTGTTGGTACCACTTAAAGCCCATGTTCAACTTCCCAATGTTGGTACCACAAGCCATCAAAAATCAGCCTCTTTGAGCCCCTCATTTTAGACCCCTTGCTGTCCATGTGTACACCGCCCATAGGTGGTCTGTAAACAGCCCATTTGGCATCCCCAAGCAACACCGTGTTGTCACCTAACACCATGCCTCTTGTTGACATCCCTCTATCAGCCAATTAGGCTCCCGAACATGCTCCTAATCAGGCTATGTTCGACCATCCTTGCTGCCCAAGTGGACAAACTTCGTAAAACACCTAAATCAGGCCCCTCTCGATGGCTTGGAAACCAAGACCTACTTGACCTCTCCGATGGCCATCTAAACAAGACCCAATCAGCCCTATTCTCTACACGGATCCCTTACCCATCGAGGAGGATGGAGTGATGTCCCGGGTATTCTTGGATCCACAAGATGGGCCAAGTCTCCCCCGGGCGGGCTCTTGATCCCTTGTTTTGGCTGGAGGAGAGGGTGATGTCCTGGGAATTCTTGGAATCCGTACGACGGGTCAAGTCTCTCTCAGGCGGATTCTCAACTTCAACCAAGACAACCCATTTGTGTGGCCTTCCTTATTTCAATACAAAATAGCTCCTTTGAGGCATTGAAATCCTTTCCAACATGCCCTTTGTGCAGCACCTAATCAACCCTTCCAAACTTGCCTTAAACCTGCCCCTTGTGCAGTCCCCTTTCCAACTCTTCCAAGCAAGACCCCCAGATCCATTCCAGCCCCTTCCGAGGCTTCCTTTGCCCACTACTACTGCAAGAAGGCAAACACTAGAAATCAAATTCGCAGATTGTCAAAGCAGGCCATTCGGCCCTTGGAGATCAAAACAAAGCCGCGAACAAGTGCAACAAACCGAGGCTACAACAGGTCCTTGTAAGGACCAGGTTGGGGTGACGGCCCGATCCCCCTTGGCTCACATGATGGGTCAAGGGCTCGAGAAGGTGGCTCTCAATTCGGCCCAAACAAGGTGTAAAACAGCCAATCGGGCCGTGGAGACATGATGCTTGAATTGGGCCAACCGGGCCGACATGGCATGAAGCCGGCCTTCTCGTGCCACGAGACATGAAGACCGGCCCATTGTCTTGATGAAGCCGGCCCATCGGGCCTTGGACACTTAAAATAAACCTTAATTAAATATGAAGGCGAAATGCCAAAATTAAATAAGGAGTTAGTCCACAATCGGACGCTTCATTGGGCGGCTCATCCGGCATGCACCGGAACGTTGACCCGGGCGTAGGCATGGGACACGCTTCCCATCGCAGACGGACCCTTCCCACTACTTGGAAAGTCAAATGACTATGCCTTGTAGGACGGGTAAAATTCCACACCGATTGGAAAATAAGGCGGCATGCCGCCAAAATTTTCCCAATCAAGTGGTATTTTACACCAAGGAAGGACATTCACACATTTACACCATCGACGCATTGAACATGGCATACGAACAGCCATATCAGATGTACATCAACATGAACATGGATATTCAATGAACATTTCAAGTGCCGAGTTAGTTGCATGTGACTGGGCATCGACACTAGCCCGACAGACCGGATGTGATACAAACCGAACAAGAGTTAACCAAATTTGAAGTTAACTTAATTAAATCTGAAAATACATTTAAACCAACCTTAAAACATGCTTAAAACAGATCATTAAAGCTTTAACATCCAACAAAAATCAGATTTAATACAATCTGGAAACATTATTCAATACACTTAATCCATTTGAATTCAAATGCTTAAAACAAGTGCAAATCAAATAATCACAACTAATTGAAAAGAACAACATAAAGAAAACATTAATGCATATGAAATTCATCTTAAAACATGCCAAATTCATATCATTAACAATCTGAAATTCAAGTTTAATCAATTTGAACCAAGCTTCAAAACATTTAAAACATACTGAACACACCCGAATCGGTATTAAAACACCAACCAACATGAGAAAATCACATGAAAATGACTCAACACATTGTCAATTAAATTTAAACAAGTCAAAATTGATAAACACATCTAAAATATCAAGTTCAAACAAAAAATAAAATAAACTTCAACCAATTAAAGTAAAACAAACCAAACAAACTCAAAACACTTAACATTCAAATCCAAGTCAAGTGGAAATCTGAAATCAACATTTCAAACCACATCAAAATCCATTCATAAATCAAACATAAATCAACTTCAAACAAAATCTAATCAAACTTGTTTACATCTCATCGGGCCTAAAAGGTCGGGGCCCTTTGTGTTCTTTATATGTTGTGGATGTGCACGCTCTCGTCAAACAAGATCGTTATGGCAGTTAATCAAGGGTGCTCGAGTGTTTGCTCGATGTAAATGAACATTAGATATTCGCACCATCCAATGGAGAGAAGTCAAAAAATATTTTCACAGAACCCGAACCTTGGTTCTATACTCTTCTAATATCACCCGGACTATCTTGTATTTTTATGGTCTATCACCTACTTTACTAGAAAATTAGGATGCCGATATTTCAAAACATACAAAAAACAAAAAACACATTTCAAGAATCAAAAATGATTCCCGAGGTTCCCACAGTACTTTAAATCAGAGTATACTATCTAATGGCGTCAAGACATAAAGAGTTTGACAATCAGAGTCATGTCTGTCCAACAGGAACATTAGATTAATATGAGTTTATACTTGTTTGGTAATTGACAATGAAAAACTCACAAAACATACATATATCTAGTGTTGTTTGGGATTATGACAGTCTATTTCTTACAAAGAAAAATTTTATCATACAACTATAAGATCTGCAATGTTATATGGTAGTTGATGTTGGACAATAAAGAAAAAAAAACATCCCTCCAAAATAAGTGTTTTTGAAATGAAAATTTTAAGATGATTAATGGTCATGCTGATGCGGGACGGAATCGATTTAAACTATTCAAAGCAACTAAGTCGATTAAACCAAAGCTAAACTAATTAAGATGCATAGAAATCGGTTTATTACGCTTGAAACAGCTTCCTCCAGCGTCTGAGTGTCCAGCTAAGTCCAATTTAGCCTCGTCAGTGACCTGTTGGGCTGGTCGATGCATGAGCCCGCGGCCCACGCTGACGTGGCTACTGTGCGCGAGTTTGGAGACCGTCAGGAGGCTCTGGAGGAGGACGCGCGTACGGGAGAGATGCCGGAGGGAATTGGGACTGCGTGGGGTTGCCGCCACGGGCGGGATCGCGGATGGGCTTGTCCAAGCACCACGTACCCCACCGTCGGGGTGGTATTAACCTCGCACTTGCGAGGGTTTCCGGCTGCGTGTGCGGGCTTCATCCGCGGCGTGCGGATGTGCGGAAGGAGGAATCCGAGCAGAGGAAGGCAACCGCGGCGTTGTCCGGCCCGGCGGCGTGGTCGTACGCGGGCGGATAAGATGAAGAGACGGGCCGACGACGACGGTGGATGGAGCGACTTGCGTCGCCGTTGTTGAAGAAGGACCGAGAAGATCGATTTCTGCGGGGAACGCCGCAGTCTCGACATCGATGTTGATCGTATCCGAAGAGGCCACCACCACTCTTCCGCGGATGTTGTTGATGATGAGGAAGGAGAATGAAGTTGGTGTCGAAGATGCTATCCGGGGATCGCCGGATGTCGTCTCCCTCGTTTCGGATCCGAAATTCCAACTCTTCCACCGTCCAGATCCGAAAATCGTCGCCGCCGTTGCGAACTGCGAACGAGGGACGGAAACGAAGAGGAACCGAGAAGGGAAGGAAGGATGAAGGGCTCGGAGGCCCGAGGATGAGGGGAAAAGGTAGACCGGACACTGCCGGGTTACGGAAGATGGAAGAGGAAGACCTACCCGGTCGATCGGAGAAGAAAGAGGAGGGAAACCGGGCCGCAGCCCTGCACACACGGGAAGAGACCCGAAAACTCCAAAAATTTCAATTCCAATCTGTGTTGTGCGTACATGAGGACCCTCCTTATATAAGGAGTCATATCTATTTACAAAAAGACCCAACTAATTTGGTTATTTAAAAAAAAAGACTAAACAGTAAAGAAATGACTAAAATTTCTAAAGCTCTGAAAATTGTCCCCATCATTCTCTCCGACCAGGAGAAAACTCGACCTCGAGTTTTAACTCCGGTTTATTTATATACGGTCGGGAACACCTAAGACTCGACTCGTAAGAACGAGTCGATCCGGGCTCTGATACCAAGTTGATGCGGGACGGGACAGGGGGTCCCATGGTTTCAGCTATTCCAGGAAATATCACCCAACAGATATAATGCCAAACAGAAAAGTAACAGGAACCAGCAGACTGAAATGAACCAGCAGGTAACAGACCCGAAATGAACAGTTTTTTTTCAACAATACAGCAGGCCAGCAGTTTAAAGACCAGAAGTGCTAGGAATCCAGCAATTTTAAACCGAACAGAATATGCAATTAATCATCATGATAAAGTCAATCAGTAAAGGGAGGATATATCAATAGCACACAATCCTCGTGAAAATGATAAGCAACTCAACAGTCATGAGAACAAGAGATAAAGGGACATTGGCTCGATTTAAATCATCACAACAACGCACCGCACCTTGCTTGATTTTCCAAAGAATGATATCAATTTCCAAGCAATAGGGACAAAGAACCAAAAAACTTTAAGGCTCGGATAATTTTCATCGCGGCCTCGAATCGGTGACCAATGTTCTACTATCCCAAGGAGGGAATCAATCCATCCGGCAACTTGGTAAGAAGCTACCTAGGAGCCGGTTGACTAGTGGTCATCATCATTTTCCATTCCGAAAATGTAGGCAGCTTCACACATATCTGCCACTTTCTATAGCTATTAATTGTTGTCAGAAACTGAGCTGAAAATTGAATTAACCCCAAATCCAGAAGTAATCTGATCTTGGACTGGAGAAGGACCAGTCTCTGTTTACGTAAAACAATAGAACTCCAATATAACAGTGAGAATGAAATACCAGATCCGATAGTACTCTACCACAGCACTGAAAAAGTAACAGTATCTCAAAACCCTGATGAATCAATAAACTAGAAGCGTCTTTGAAGCAACTCGGACCAAGACCGTCGATAACCAATTAGAGAGAGTATCCGTTCTTCGAGACTTTAATTCCCATATCGCCTTATATCCGAACAGGACAACACCGGTCCATATACTCAAAGGAAATCGAGAGTGAGACACCGATGGATTAAAGTAAACATTCCAAGATGAGATAAACAGCGGAATGGATGACACAGCTTCTGATCAACACGTTAGCAACCAGTTCAAGGTCGGAAGTAGCTATTTAGAGCTAATCGATCTGCCAAACTACTGTCGACTACCTTCATAGATCAAGAACAAGCAGTACCTATCGGACAAGGCTACAGCAGTGCGGATGTAGATCCAAAAGGTGAGGGAGGACGAAATCACAGAGGCATCACCCTGTTCTTATGCAAGGGATCAATAACTCCCAAACGGTCTTACGACTCAGATCCCGTCGTCATTGGCTAGGTGCCTCGGAGTAGGAAGGTTTCAAAAACTTCTCTGAAAAGAGTCAACAGTTCTTCAATCAACTAGAACGGCAACAACGGAGGATCCACATCCAGTAAGGGAATAGATCTCCGGCTACCAGCACAGCCGATCTCAAAACTAACAGTCATCTCTACAAGAAGACGGCGTCAGAACCAGAACCAGAAGAAGAGGTTCCAGCGAACAACATATACTTCGCCAGAGTCAGATCCAGATGACAGAGAGTAGAGGACGAACTGTTCGCAAGGAAACAATGAAGAAGGGAGGACTAGCTATCCTCTAGAAGAAGAAGAAGAAGAGAACGAGCTATTCTCCAGGTGTAGAAGAGGAAGAATCTACCGTAGTGATCAGAATGTCGATCCAACGGAGATGAAGTTTATGACAAACCAGCAGATCCGAGCAAAGAAGTCGAACTTCCCAAAAACACTCTTCGTTTTCCCCATCGGAGGTAGTCGATCCAGAAGAAGAACACGGAACGCGCTAGGGTTTGCCGCCGGGAGAGAACACGGGCCAGCTGCTCGCGAAAGAGGAAGAAGATCCGGAAGATGGACTCCCGCGCTAGGGTTCTCCACCGGAAGGAGCTCCAAAGTGCAGGCCAGACATCCGCCGTCGGGAGATATCGCGGCCATCTGCCGGAGGAGAAGTCGCGGGCAGCTCGCCGGAGGTGTCTCGCAAGCCAGCCGCTCGCGAGTGAAGGTGAGAGGGAGAGAGAAAAACCCTTACGGGTTTAAGAACGCACAGTGAAGGGTAAATCCGGAAAGTGAAATCTCAACGGGAGCATTCATTTCTCATTCAATGTATCATATCCTCTTTACAAAGGGGCCCGGTCCTATTTATAGGGCCGAACAGCATATCTCCAATTAAAATGTAAAAGAAATTCATTTTAAAGCTAGAAATTTGAAACTAATGACTCTAAAATGCCTAAAATAATGGAAAAAGACTAGACATCTTAGAAAAAAATTCTAAAACTTAGAAAATTATTCAAATGGACCTAAAATCAATCTAAAAATCAAAATTTACATGAAATTGAATTCTAATAATCGGTTCTTGCATCCCGATTCAAATTTTAACATGAATCGGTTCTTGTCCCTCGATTTGATTCCCATCATTCTCCCCTGGTTGAGGAAAACTCGTCCTCGAGTTTTGTAATGCCGTATAATAAAAATGGCAGCTACAAAACTCATAATCGACGCCAATGTAGCCGGGAGAATGTAGAAAAAATACCAATTGAATTCACCAAACCGACTGCCGAAAGTAACCCAAACTGTATCATACATACAGCTAGGGTTCAAATCTGGAAAATCAGAAATATGGGCCATAGTCGGGACTGTTGTCAACTCAGGAAACTGTTCAACTGGTGGATCAGAATTCCCATTAATAACCAGTTCAGAAACTGCCATACTCAGACATGTCTCGAGAGCTGTGTCAATTTCTATTTCAGCTATACACTGCTGTTCAGACAACAGATTGGCAATGTACTCAATCATTTGTTCAGCCAATTCTGTTTCTAAGGACTGTTCAGTCACATACTGTTCAGATTTCAGCTCATAGTCAATATCATTGGCACACTCTAACTCATATTCAGCTATGAGTTCATGAGTAGCCTCATAGGTGACAACTTGAATGTCAACAATAACTGGGTCAGTCAAAATTTTCGGTATATAAGACTGAAAATGCTCTGTTTCAGCTGTATGGGTCTCAGAATAGTTGTTTTCCACTGTAGGTGGCTGGACACATATATTTTCAATGAAAATCGGCTCTTTCAGATATTTGTAATCTGTGGGCCTTAAGCTAAGTGACTGAGAAGTAGAGTCAATCATAGCTTGGCGCTCATTCAGCCAATCGGAACCCAAAAATATGAAGTGCCCATCCGGGACTACTTCACACCATGCATCTTCGACATACCTAACAGTCCAAGGTCTGGTTCGACCTTTAACCATACGGTCAAACTGAATATAGACCTTTCCATTCTCTTCTAACACATAACCGGGTGCAATTAAATCCACTAAGGACTGTGAAATGCAACTGCCCGGATACCCGGATAAAAATACCGTGGCATGATTGTCCACCGGTAGGGTGACAACGAAACCAAAATGATTGTGTCCCGCACATCTTAAGGACCCCGACTTGTCAAAACAGGTCGGCTCTAGCTCTGATACCAAGTTGATGCGGGACGGAATCGATTTAAACTATTCAAAGCAACTAAGTCGATTAAACCAAAGCTAAACTAATTAAGATGCATAGAAATCGGTTTATTACGCTTGAAACAGCTTCCTCCAGCGTCTGAGTGTCCAGCCAAGTCCAATTTAGCCTCGTCAGTGACCTGTTGGGCTGGTCGATGCATGAGCCCGCGGCCCACGCTGACGTGGCTACTGTGCGCGAGTTTGGAGACCGTCAGGAGGCTCTGGAGGAGGACGCGCGTACGGGAGAGATGCCGCTGGGAATTGGGGCCGCGTGGGGTTGCCGCCACGGGAGGGATCGCGGATGGGCTTGTCCAGCACCACGTACCCCACCGTCGGGGTGGTATTAACCTCGCACTTGCGAGGGTTTCCGGCTGCGTGTGCGGGCTTCATCCGCGGCGTGCAGGATGTGCGGAAGGAGGAATCCGAGCAGAGGAAGGCAACCGCGGCGTTGTCCAGCCGGCGTGGTCGTACGCAGGCGGATAAGATGAAGAGACGGGCCGACGACGACGGTGGATGGAGCAGCTTGCGTCGCCGTTGTTGAAGAAGGACCGAGAAGATCGATTTCTCTGGGGAACGCCAGAGTCTCGACATCGATGTTGATCAGATCTGAAGAGGCCACCACCACTCTTCCGCAGATGTTGTTGATGATGAGGAAGGAGAATGAAGTTGGTGTCGAAGATGCTATCCGGGGATCGCCGGATGCTGTCTCCCTCGTTTCAGATCTGAAATTCCAACTCTTCCACTGTCCAGATCTGAAAATCGTCGCTGCTGTTGCGAACCTGCGAATGAGGGACGGAAACGAAGAGGAACCGAGAAGGGAAGGAAGGATGAAGGGCTCGGAGGCCCGAGGATGAGGGGAAAAGGTAGACCGGACACCTGCCGGGTTCTGGAAGATGGAAGAGGAAGACCTACCCGGTCGATCGGAGAAGAAAGAGGAGGGAAACCGGGCCGCAGCCCTGCACACACGGGAAGAGACCCGAAAACTCCAAAAATTTCAATTCCAATCTGTGTTGTGCGTACATGAGGACCCTCCTTATATAAGGAGTCATATCTATTTACAAAAAGACCCAACTAATTTGGTTATTTAAAAAAAAAGACTAAACAGTAAAGAAATGACTAAAATTTCTAAAGCTCTGAAAATTGTCCCCATCACATGCTAGATTAGATAGAATGAGGAATGAGTATATTAGAGAAAATGTGGGAGTTGCTACAATTGTAGACAAGAAACAAAAAATGGACATTGTAGACTAAAGTTATTTTAGAGGAGGACAATCCAATATGAGTTAAATCATTTAAATATCTCGGAAAGAATAACTTAAAACCAACTTGATTGGAGAAAGAGAAGCCATATGTTCAACTCCAAATAATTTGGGTTTAAAGCTTGAATTGCGTTGAGTTAGGTTGAGTATGTATGAAAAGTTGATTATTAATTTAGAAAAGGAGTTCTTCATTAGGCTTCAAATCAAATTGGCTATTTAGGCTTCATCTGGCCAGATCGTAGAGTCTGGTAAAAGTGAGATCCTGCTTTTGTTTATTTTTGATTTTAAGATCTGGTGCAATAGCTGTTAAGTAAATTCAGAAGATTCCTTGGTTCTTACGTTCCTCAGCTTGCCTGGCCATGTTCCTCATCAGCCATATTCCATGTTTCTTTATACGTGTATACAAAATGCTAATGTGTAATCAATGTTTTCTGGGTCGAGTCCTAGATCGGCTATGTCCTATCTCAACACAGAGCCATATAGGATTGGCCAGCTCAACTGCTCGAGGAAAGAAAATCCAATTCAAAATTAACCTGGATCAATTCTACAAAAACTTGAGAAAAAAACAAACAAAAAGGGATCAGACTGATCTTGGGGTCAATCAGACCCTTATCTGGCCTCAAACTCTGCTTGTCACTTGTGGAGGGGCAGTCCTATTGTCGCCACCCCTACTTCTTACCCACCCTAAATGGGCATGGAAGATGAGTTTTATTAGGTCTGTTGGATCAGTTCCTGACATATCTGGCATTTCCCATCTGTTTAGAGTGGGGAAGATGCAGGGCAGGAGCGATGGCAGTGATCACCCCTCCACCAGTGTCTGGTATTGATCCAGACTGGATTGAACCAGAATCGGCTGGTCCAGGCTGATTCAATCTAGCTTAGTCCAGTCCTGATGAAAATTGGTATGGAGATCAAAATTTCCCCCAGGATCAGATTGGCACCAACCTGATCTTCTACAGATCAGCTGATCCTATAAGTAGTATATAGTTAAAGCTAGAGCTTGTAGATGAGGTAAAGACAAACTACAGAGATAATCCTATGTGGGAACCGAAAAAATCACGACCCTAAAAGGGGATAAATAAATGTGCATGTTGATCAGGAAACATTGAAGTTGGTGTGCTGAAACTGAATCCGGAAAGGGATAAACCCCAACCAGTTAAATCTTCGATGGTTTGCTAAAATTGGCCAGTCCTCTCTCTAAAAGAGGCAGACAAAATCTTTCTCAGATTAAAACAACCCGATCGGAAAGCAGCGGTTGAGGAAACCTATTATTAGAAAGGAAAAAAAGGCAAAAGGCAGCGACGTCGTTACTGCTATTTGGGAGGTGTCGACATCGTCAAAACGAGACCACTATCATCGTTGTCAACACCGGAAATTGACGTCAATACCATGTCAAAACAAAGCCTGAAGGGCTCCTATGCTTCGGGAAGAAATAAAAAAAAGGAGAGATCTGCTGCCTTGTTGCTGCAAGGAAGTACCGCCCGGAAGCCCTCATTGTTGGAAGTTCAGCCTTGAAGAAGAAGCCCCTACGGGGATTTTGTGTGTGCGACCAACAATGGGGAGTGGCTGCAAAGAAGAGGCGCTGCAACCTCCTGCTGTCACTGGGAAGAGAGAAAGGGACCAATCTTTCCACCACCATCGAAGACTGTATCAAAAAAAAGGCCCAAAGGAAGCCTGGCCCTATGCACATGCATTCAGAAGGAGAAGAGGGAATGGGGGAAGAAGCTGCTGCCTTGCTCTCTCGATGCCATCGTCGTCGGATGGACTTGCCACCGCCAAGTCCTTCACCATTGCCATGGAAACCAATTGGAGGGGAGGCCGCTGCAAGGAGAACAAGCCACTATGGGCTTCGGTTGTGGTCATTGTATAGAGGAAACCTTCTTGCTGCCAACACTATTGCCTCCACCTTGCTTATCCACTGCTGGAAGAAGCCACTACAAGGAAAGTAAGCCTTCATGGGCTTTGGTCGCTGTTACGGCTTGGGGGAACCTCCCATTGTCACCGTTGGATTGCACTATTGCCGCTGCCTTGCCCTTTGCTGCAATCGTCACTGGACTGCGCCACCGCCGCCGTTGGGAGAACTATTGTCGGGAGGAGAAAGCACCGACCACAAAGTTCCTACGCTTTCGTTGTGAGAGAGGAGGAGAATAGAGAAGAAGCTCCCTTTACAGTCAACGTCGTCCCCTTCTTCCATCGTCGTCATCGCCAGAGGTCACCGTCACTATCACCAAAATTTGTCGGAGCCACTGTGACAAAGCCCTTGCAAGCGGAGTCCTTCTGTCGGGGAGAGAGAAAGGTCAAGGGGGATAGAGAGGGTCGTGATGGGTCTTGCGGCTCAACTGCGGTCAAAACGTGGTCAATGGCAACCAAAAAAATACAAAGAAAGAAAGAAAAACCACATGGGCGGGTGATCGTGGCCCACGCGTGGGCACGCATGGGTGGATGCTCAACCAGACTCGATCAAAATTGGGCTTTAGTCATTGTGGTCCCCTAACCACTCCGGTTGACCTTTGGTTAAATACCCTTAAAAGGCTCCGTAAATTAAAAGAAAAAAGGGGTAACTTCACCCCCACTAACTCAAAAATGGATTTAGTGGGGCTATGTTTCATGATCAAGATGCCCCTCTAAAACCTTCTATAAATAGGCCTAAGGGTGCTATATGTGAAGGGTTGGGAAATGGGAGCTTAGCTTGTTGAGAGGTTAGCTCTTTGAGTTGTTAAGCCATTGTGAAGAAGAGAGTGAAGCTCCAAAATTCCAATCTTCTTGAAGGGGCCTTTGGCCATTCGAAAAGGAAGATAGGGCTTTGCCTGACCATAAAGTTTAACTAGTTTTGGTTTTGATTCCCTCTCTTCGAAAGGGGAATGAGTAGTCCGCATTTAAAAATGCGAACTTAAACTATTTCGAAAATCTGGTTTGGTAAAGTCGAAATGCTAGAAAAACTAAATGAGATCTGAAAATTACTGCATTTAAAATGCAAACAAGTTATTTTCAAAAATCAAAAAGAAAATTTAGCTTGGTAAAGTCGAAATGTTGGTAAAGTCAAAATCTAATTTGGTAAAGTCGAAATGCCAACAAGATCGAATAAGATCTAGAAATTGTCGTATATTAAATGCAAGCAAGCCATTTTTGGATACATGAAGAAAATCTAATTCGATAAAGCTGAAATATCGGTAAAGCCGAAATCTAGTTTGGTAAAGTCAAAATGCTTACAAAATTGAACAAAATTAAAATTTTTCACATATCAATTGCAAGCATGCCATTTTTGGATATATGAAGAAAAATTCGGTTCGGTAAAGTCGAAATGTTAGTGAAATCGAACAAGATTCAAAAATTGTCGTATAACAAATGCAAGCAAGTTACTTTTGGATATATAAAGAAAAAATCCAGCTTGGTAAAGTTAAAATGCTAGCAAAATCGAATAAAATCAAGATATTGCTACATATCAAATGCAAGCAAGCCAATTTTTAGATATATGAAGAAAAAATCATGTTTGACTAACAAAATTGAACAATTTCTAGAAATTGCCACATTATAAATGCAACCAAGCTACTTTTGGATATACAAAAGAAAACCAGTTCGATAAAGTCGAAATACCAACAAAACCAAACAAGATCTAGAAATTGCCACATATCAAATACAAGCAAGTCATTTTTGGATAATGAAGAAAAATTCGATTTGATAAAGTCGAAATGTTGGCAAAATCGAACAAAATAAAAAAATTAGCATTTATCAAATGCAAACAAGTTATTTTGGATATGTGAAAGAGAACCCAACTCGATCCAATTGGAATCATTGAATGGTCAAAATGAGTAATACATAATAGATATGCATAAAACTCTGACATTGATATCCATTGAGGAGCAAGGCTTGTATGTCCACTCATTTATTATACTTCCATATACTCAAATTGACATAAGATGAAATTCAAGTTCAATTGACGTGTTATGTTATTTAAAAAGTGACATCAAATCTCTATAGACTTCAAGAGATGAATAAAGTTAAATAAGTCACCTAGATGAAAGGGCGCTCTAGGCAAAAATTGGGTAACCCCGCTACATGAAAACCTCTCTTGAGGCATATAGGCAAAAGGCAAAGGGGGCTGGTCCGGGTGAAAACCCGAAAAGGGCGGTCGGATCAGTAAAAACAAAAAAACAAACAAAAAACAAACAACAACAAGCAAACAACAACAACAACAACAAAAACAAAACAAAACAAGGAAAGAAAGAGAAAGAAGTTCTGACCGGACCCGGAGAGATATCTGACTGGGAGCACTGAAATGGCAGGTAAAAGCAAAGAGCCTGACGTGTAGAAGGCTTTCAACAGAAAGAGCAAAGAGGGCCCAAGCCCTTCTCAGCCCAAAAGTGTCCAACCAACAAAGGAAATGGTTCAACTGTATTCACACAAGCAATTTAAAGAATTTACAATCAAGCAGCAAACGAATGACAGAAAGGGAATACAGTTGAACAATTCAAAATTTTCAGTCATATAGCAACAAGCAAGTCACAGAAAGAAAACCATACAATGGCAATTCCACAATTTTCAATCAGTACAAGCAGTGATTGAAGAAAAGAAGAAGTTGCAACTAAATTTTTGCACAGGCGATTCCCCTGCAACTTCCCGTCTCTGGAGAATCACCCGTGGGGGGCATTTGTTGTAACCGAAAATTTTCAAAAAAAAAAGAGAAAAAGAGAAAACAAAAGAAATGGCATGCTCGGCCTCTCTAAAATTTGGGCAGTGTACAACATGTACAGGTACCATACACAAGCCCAAACAGGCCCAATTCGGTCTGCTGAAAGGCCCATTTGCGAGCCATCTCCAAGGCCCAAGGGCCTGCTAAAAAAAGGGCTGGGTAATCCTTCTAAACAGGCTGGGGAATCAGTCCGTGGATCTGCTAAGGGATGGGCTCGACAAAAAAAAAGGAGGAAGATGTTGTCGAACAAGGCAAGAGGTCGGAGGAAGGGAGGAAATCTCGATCGGAATATTGACAAGCCAATAAGTCCCGATCGACGTCTAATTCTGCAACTCCGAGTCCTACTCGGAGATGGCTAAAGAGCAGCGGTCGACGGAGGATATCCCGGGGATCCCGATTTCCTCCCAAGATATGGGGGCCGAGGATAGGGGAAGTTCCGAGTCCCTCTCGGACCCGGAACCACCTTCCTAGCCAGGCACGGAGCCTTCCCGACGCGTATAAAGAGTCAGCCGCTGCCGTCGAGGAAGGGGGAGCAAGGGGAGAGATCGTAGAGGGCAGAACAGTCGAGAGAGGAGAGCAAGGAGGAGTCTACCGGTCCCTTCGGAGTCCTATTGAAGCCGTGCAGGGCCCTCTTCCTCTTCTTCTTCTTCCGGACGCCGCGATCCTTCCGCAAGTGGCCGCGACCGCCGTAGACGCCGGAAAAACCCCCCGGTTGCTGCCGGTGAGAGTCCCTCTTCTTCCCCTAGGGCCGCCGGCTCCTTCCCTTCCTTCCTCCGGAGCCGCCGCCGTCAAACAGGGCCGGAGCTACCGCCGCGAGCCGCCGTGATGCCGAGGTGCCGCCGGGAGGCCGGAGAGCTTCGCGCGGGACTGTAGCGGGGGGAGAATAATGTCTCCCCCAACTATATGCCACGGTGGAAAAGAGCTGTGGGGCCCACCGGGAGAAAAAAGCGCAAAAAAAAAGAGAGAGGAAGAGAAGCGCGACCGGGCGAAGCCGGCCGGCTCTCTCCCTCCGCTGAGTGAACCGCCGGTCCGGGACATCAAGCCGGCCGGTCCAACAGTGCCCGAAGCCCCCTCTTTCCAAACAGTGCCTTGCGCACAAGCGCAGGGACCCTTCTTCAACAAAAAAAAGATTTTAAAATAAACAAAACAGTGGAAAGTAAATAAAAAAATACATTTAATTCAACAAACCGGACTAGTTGGGGGGTCGATTAACCATCCGCCCCTACGTCTTGGCTTAACTTAAAAAATTTAGAATATGGACTAGTTGGGGGGTCGACTAACCATCCGCCCCTACGTCCTTAAGGTAGACATACAAAGGTCTATAAAAGACCCCAATGTCTTACCAAGTCCATCAAGCTATGCAAGGCTAGAGCATAATCAATATGCCGTCATGCCGGTCATATGTTAATGGAATCATCAAAACAGTGGGGGATGCCCATAAGTCTATCAAGACCGGGTACATGCCGCCCATGAATTGACAAGTTCATCAACTCATGAAGGAGCCATGAAGGTAGATATGAGCTAGTTTTCCCACAAGTCTATCAAAGACCGGGATGCTCAATCTCAAGACAAGGAGATGAGTCCCCACAAGCCTATCAAAGGCCGGGACATGCTCAATCTCAAATCAGTGAGAGGAATGCCCACAAGTCTATCAAAGACCGGGTGTTTTTTTCATCTCAATTTGATCAAACAAGTTCCATGTTCATCAAGGATTCAAGGATCAGTTTCTGGTCATGACTGTAAATCATGTCTCATATTGAGAAAAACAAGGGAAATTCATGTTCGGTGCATTGATTGATACTACAAGGAGAGGACAACCCCATAAAACTCCTGGAAGGCAAGACAAAAGAAATATGAAAATTGTAAAAATCTGAAATCAGAACCTAAAAGTTCAGAAACTATCATCTGGAGATCTCTGAACATGGAAATTTGAAATATGCAGAAGATTCAGAAAATCAGAACTTCAAATTTGAAACCAGAAACTGAAATCTAACAATACGCACAAATATGAAAATCTGGAGGGAACCGGGGGCTGAAACCCAAATCTGTCTTGTGCGGAATTAACATAAAAATCTGAAAACAGAAAATCTGAGAACCTGAGATCTGAAGTATCCGAAGCCTCAGACCTGAAATTTGAAGCAGGCATAAGAAATCTGAAAATCTGAACTTAACCCACATAAGGTCTGAAATCTGAGGATGGGAGGTGTCTGCAACAAGATCTGAAATTTGCAGAAGATCCGAACTAAAAGTTCTGTAATCTGAATTCTAAAATCTGAGCTTTCTTCATAGATAAAAATCTGAAAGTTTTGAGGGAGTCAACAAATTAAAATCAGAATATTGCAATCATGAAACTCAGGCCCGTCCCAAATTTGAGCCTCTTAAATTTAAATCAAAGCAAGTCAGGAACTGATCCACAATTAGGTAGTCCCAAACCATTCAAACCCATAAGATAATTCAAATTCAAGCCGCCCCAAATCATTCTACATAAATCTGAAGCATGCAGTTTGAAACATTTAAAAATCTGAAATTCGGGTTTAAAACACACAAGTCTGAAAATACAAGATCTGCAAGTTTGAACTTCACATGAGAGGTCGAAACGCAGAATCCACAATCTGGTCAAATTTAAGAATCTGCAGAATGTGAAATCTAAAGTCTGCTAAGTCCGAAGCCAGATCACTTAAAATCTGAAGATAATTCACTGAAATCCCAACCTGTTCAAATTAAACTCAGTAAAAACAAACAAATCTACCCAAATCAATTTAAATCCAACTCAAACTGAATTCCAGTTAATCCAACTCAAATCAAATTCAATTTTAATCAAATTCAATTTAATCAAAATCAATCAAAGTCAGCCAAATAAATCTCTCAAATTAAATTCAAACAAATCAAATTCCAATCAAATTCATTCCAAATAAACTTAAAATCAATCAATTAATCAACTCAAATTAAATTCAATCAAATCAAATTTCTCTAAATAATCCAAACTCAAGCAAATCTGAACTGTAAAATCCAATAAACCTTAAATCAAATCAAACTAAAACCAACAAGCAATTTGAAACTCAAATCTGTAATCTGAACAAACCGAAAGTTAACAAATGAAACTTTAACCAACTCACTTAATTCAAACCGGTTTTGAGCAAACAGAGTTAATTCAAACCAAAGGTAGATTAAAACCCATGAACCAAATTCGATTTCTGGAACTGAATTCTTCAAGTCAAACCAAATCCAATATAACCCAAATTTCCCAAAGCCAGACCCAATTCCAGCAATCCATTCTCCATAAATTAAAGCCCAAATCAATCCAAATCAAATTTAAATCAAACAAATTCAAAAATAAACCAAATTCAAATTAATACAATTCAACCAATTAAATTAAATTCAAACTAAATTCAACTCAAATCAAAAAATCAAACCAACAAATTTAATTCAACCAATTCAACCCAAATCAAATTCAAACTAAAATTGAGTCCTTGCATTCCATCAATTTCATGGGATTGTTTTCTCCTATGTCCATATGTGTGTGTGAATGTTTATTGGATGCATGTTTTCTATTTTCACGGATTGCTATGACGCTTAATCAAGGGTATTCGAGTTATCTCGATGTAATTAATGTCGGATCTTCGCACCATCCGACGGGGAGAGGTCAAAATCAATTTTCAAAGAACCTAACAACCTCAACACATATTTTTGACCCTAGCTAGTACTTTTATGGAATACCATCTATTTTCCTAAGAAGTCAATACTGAGGTCTAATTCAAATTCAAAAGGAAAATGAATTTCCAAAACAAAAGAAATAAAATCTTTTTGAGAATTTTGAGGTTACATCAATCATCTAAGTGGTAACACCCTTATCGACACTTAACAAATATGTGGAACCATCAGTGTTCCTATAAAATAATACCACATTGAATTAGGTAATACTTCTATTGATACCACATATTTTTATAGTAGTCAATGTTAGCCTAGGAAAAGAATTTCAAAAAGGAATTATAAATCAAAATGGAGGTTTCAACACCATACATACATATTAAAGCACAGAGGGGGTGCTTGGGAGTTTCTTCAATTTAAATTAAATGGTCTTTGGGGATCATATCTGGTGTTTATCTTAGTGTCAGTTTGTGCCTCGTTCCTCTTCCCTACTTCAGTTGTACGAGAGGCCTACAGTTTGACTGGGACAGATAATCCAGAATGTTCTGACGTTCTTTTTTTTTTTTTTTGCAATGTGGTTCAGCTGGCATATCACCATGACAATGAAAGTTCCAGAAGAAGGACCATGTGATCCTGTTGCTCCAAAAGAAGGGAAATTGGATTTACCACATTCTTTGCATGCATTTCATCGTGTCTCCAGTGGTGATTCCCTGAATGTGGTACGGCAATATTTTGTTTATAACCTTATTGTCTTTCATCTACTATCATCTTAAAAAGCTTTGAATCTAGTTTGAATGGAGTAGAGTCAAACAAAATGTTTTCTTTTAATCTTAAATATATTTATGTTGAAACGTATATGCGAATAAGTATTCTTTACAAGGTATTAATTGTCTAAATTAAACCATTTTCTTGCAAACATGAGTATTTCTAAAATTCTTTTTCAAATATGCAAGATAGTTTTCTTAGTGAGTTTGGCTTAACTTTTGTTCACTTGTCACCATTGAACTTGCTTTATCCCTGTTTTTTTTTTGTTATGAAGTTTAAAATAGCAGAAAGAAAGACAAAGCTGTGCTTGCTGCTTTCTTCCTGTAATATCTAAATGAATCAGCCAAAAAATTTCATATTTAACATTAGAAATATTATATTGTGGATACTGGGTTCTTAGTAAGATACGTCTTAAATATGCTTTTTAACGATAAAGATGTAAGGGTTAACTTTTGCTTGGTGCTTTGAGTTCCTCTCATTTGGCAGATTTCTGCATACCCTTCAGCTGAATTGTATGGTGATTGTTATCTTTTATCTTTTACATGGAGATATTCCTGACATATTTTGCGATGTTTATGACATATTTTTAAAGGTTTAGCTCCTTTTTCTTGCAAGCAGCAAGGTATCATTACTTTTTAGTCGTCACTTGCAAAATGAGAGCAAAATAAAATGAACATGAGAGGATGATGTACATAAATGTGTGAGAGATGTAAAGATTGGTATACGTACTATCTACCAATGAAGCCAAAGTTGTTGCCAATGATAATCCATGATAAATATTGGTATTCGTACTATTTTTTGCATCGTTGTACTGTAGACTGGATCATGTATATGCAAGGATCGCAGGATCGGAATTGGAGTCGGGATCGGATGGTTCTGATCTTGACCGATCTATTAGAACAAAATCGATCCAGAATCAATAAATTTATAAATAAAAAAATGATTCTGATTCCAATCTAATCCCGATTAATCTTGGCCGATCCGGCCGGAATAATAAAAAAAACTGATCTGATTCCGATCTTATCTTGACCGATCCAGCTGGAACAAAAAATGATCTGATTCCAGTCAGTTCCCGCCCGATCCCGGCTGATTGCGCCAGGACTTTTTTCTGGATCGGTCCTCCGACCGGGAATTAGATTGACAATGGCCGATCCAATACTGGAATCAATTGATCCCGTTCCAGATTGGCCGATTTTGCAATATGTGTATATGTGCATTAAGATTATTTATTTATATAGATAATTTATTTGTTTTACTCAAATGGTGATGGTTCCAGCACCTATGATGTTACCTGATGCTCTTATGGTGACAGTTCAAGGCTTCCAGCTCCTTAATAATGCCTTAGTCATTTTCTCCTTTCATTTTATTTATGATTTCATAATACTAAATCAGCTAATTCTGACTGGGATCAGCTACTGCTGCCGATCCCAACATAGAAATCAAACCCCATTTTAGTTGGGAAAACAGAATAAATGTACACTTTTATGGCTTAAAACATGGATCTGATCTTATGACCAGCCCGAATAATTTGGGATTCAGGCTTGAGTTAAGTTGAGTTGAGTTGAATAACCATGGATCTGAATTTGCAGTTCCTGTTTCTCTTTCCTTAGTATTAGTAATGTGTTGTAAGTGGAACCACTCTAAATAGTAAAAACTGCCTTATAATTTAATGCTTGATTTTATTTTGGTTGCCTACAGGAAGGTTGTCACACCTATCGTGGGGGATTTTGGAACTATTTTAGCATGGGTATACTTCTTTTCCTTGGAATCAACTATTATCTTGGGAATCAGAATACTGCTATACTATCATTGTATCTGTAACAATTCACTTTGCCTTTTGCTTTCCGCTGATCTCTATCCTTATTTTGTTCATATTTCGTTAAGATCAGAATTCATTTTTTGGACATGAAGATTTAAGACCATCATGAGAGAATCTCTTTTCTTCTTCCCTAGTCAATTTATGTTCATTTTATTTGGCTGAACAAATTTTTTTGCTTGCTGAATATACATATTTTGTGTGCTTCTTCTTGCCTGGATGTTCCCAAGCAAGTTGTAGCCCAATAAAAAATCTGGGTTTGTTCGAGTAAGGTTTGCTCAATCTGGGCTCTGTTGCATTGTATTCGTTGATTTTAATAAAAGTCACTTGAATTCGCTCAAATTCAATACAGCGAGCAAGATTCAGCTCATGCTCGTGTAAGCATTACAATCATGAAGGTTATCCATTAGGTTTGATTGGTATTTCACCATGATTGATCACTGATTTTATTTAAGTTCTAGAAATCAGTTGGAAGTGATGATTCTTGCTTTATCCTTGGATTTTACTTTGTTTCATATTGTGCATAAACATCTTTGTCTTTGGTCTTCTTCTGAACGTGAATGTCATCCACAGGAATGGATGCCCAAGTGTCATATGCATTCCACTCGGAAAGAAAGTTGCATCCAGAAAAGTTCAAAAATCAGTTATGTAACCAGGTAATTCCTTCAACTAGAAACCGTGAAGTGAAAACTTTCACTTAGTTTTCCTGCCAGGCATTGATCTTTTACATTTTCTACCTTTTTCATGCTAGAATAGGAATCTATCTTTGAAACTTTATTCTTGCAATCTTGGCAGAAATGCATGTCCCAGTCAATGTTGTTTCTCATAATGCTCCGTTGTTTTTGCATTTTTTGACATATGAACAATCCTTAGGATGTAAATTGCAAAGTCAAGTGGTATATGAATCATTCTTGCAGTTGCATTTTTGTGCATAATATTAAAAATATATGATGAGAAAATTTGCAGAAATTCTACTTGGATGTGCTCTAGAGGCCATCGCATATGTTTGTCTCCATTGGCATCACTAACAGTAAATAAAAGTGCAGATGCTGAATTCTTTTAGTGAGAAATTTTTGTTTTAAGGATGATTATTGCTTTATATTTGAGGATTTTGAGACATAGGGACAGGTACAACACTTTTGTTTTAAGTCCGCTTTTGAAGAACACGTAGGGACTTGTATAACACTTTTCTTCCTGTAGAATTTCTTTAAAACAGCTACTGTTAGATGCCTTCTTTTTACTTTCCACTTTTCAGGAAGGAAAGGCTCTACCTTGCATGAAGCTGAAAATTTCCCCCTTATGAAAAGTACATTTTATAGAACTGTTGGCACCAAAAATTTCTAAATACCTAAATATGCCAAGTTTTGGGCAAAAGTGTAAGGAAAAAATGTACATATAGATGGGACCCACACTATACACCACCACATTTGGGACCAACAAGCCGAACGGACCCTATATGCCTTAATGGGCCCGACTGACCAGATGACTACCTGATACTAATCAAACACTTTCATCTGGTCTGCTTAACTCAAACTTGAGTAATACTGAAGTTAAATCGAAAATTCAACTTATATTCGGCAAGTTACAGGTGAAACAGTGAAAACAGACTTCCGACTGGCCTTTGACAGACTTAATGGGTTCAAATAACAAAATAAGTGGGTCTACAATACTGTACTGGTCAAGGCCTCTGCAATAGTACTTTGAATGCCAAAATCTGGCTTTGGATGGTAGAATGACCGTTTTGCCCCTATTTGGGCTGGGCAACCAAATATCAGCCTAGCGACGATCGGGCAGCACTATCAAGTCTAGCTCAATGTTGAGCAATGCCAGAATCAGATCAGAAATCCAATGTATATTTGAAAAGTTACGCAGAAAATATTGAAATTAGATTTTCATATGGCCTTATCAGGGGCATATTAGGCCCGAAAGCCACAATAAGTGGGTCTATGAGACTGTATTTGTTGAGGGCTTTGTAATGATACCCTGAATGTCAGAATCCGGTTTCGGATGAATCTCGAACGGTAAAATGACCTCTTTCGCCCTTGGTGGGTTTGGACAATTCGAGACAGATCCGATAACATATTGACACATCATTGGGTATGCCCAACTTCATCTTGAGTAACGTTGAAGTCAGATTGAAAATCCGACTAATATTTGGCAAGTTATGGGCCAAAATACCTTAGGAGGGTCCAAATGACCAAAATGCCCCTTCTCGGCCACATTTGGTTCGGAAGGCCCAGACTTGGCCCGTTAACAAATTTGTGAGCTCATATGATGCAAGAAAGTTAGTACATGCGGAAAACTGATTCAGATCAGAAATCCGACCCATATTCGAAAAGTTATGGAAAAAAATTCAAAATTTATACTTCTCGCCAACCCACCAGGTCAGGGGTAAAATAGTCTAAGTGAACAAAAAATAATTCAGATGAGCCAGAATTGAAGATAGATATCAGATACATTGATTTGAAAATTCTCGAGCCAAAAAGAATATTTTTGTACGTCTCTCCGCATATAAAAATGAAGAATAAGTACAAAATTCTTTAATTGATTTATTTGGGGCAGATTGTGTTGCTTTCATTGTGATCATGATACAATTAATGAGCTCAAGGTGAGAGATCGGGAAGATACACGAAATCAAGTTCAATCGGAGCAGATTATGTCTCATATCATGTTTATTTGGATATTCATATGATTTAAAAATCATATAAAATGAAATAACAAATATAGGCCATCAGATCGGCCATCAAGATGATGATGGAGATGGAACACCAATCCAAGGGTCTGGATGCATAGTTATTAAGTATTGAATTACTTCTTATTGGATCTTTAATGACAATGGATCCTACCTAAGCGAAGATTAATATGAGCCATTGGATATATAGAAAATGATGAGATAGTAGGTCAAAAGAGAAGTTTACATACTATCTCTCATAGCCACATGAACTAGGTCAAAGGCTGTCAACCGTACCTCCCATTTTTTCTCCCACGTACACCCACTTGCCCACTTCCCATGTCTCCACTCTCCCATGACCACTCTTTGACCAAGTTCACGTCCTTCCATGATGTCCACGATGTTGCTGTGCCCCCCTCCTCTATAAGAGGACATGCTATGCTCGGGGGAGGGGAAGGAGGAGAGGTTCGCAGGAAGGAGGTTCTGCCAAAATCACAGCAGAGGATTGAGCGAGGTGGGGAGAAATTGAGCAAGGGCAAGGAGAAAGATGCTGTCTATGTCTATGGGGATGAGATAAAGCTGCGTGCCTCTCCCATTGTTCCTTGTTGCTGCTATGGGAGAAGAAGAAAAGGAGGAGATGGGTCCGATAGAAGATGGATGCTGCTGCTGCTATCATTCATGTCAAGGAAGACGATGCCTTCTCTCCCTCTTTAAATGTCTATATGATTCCTTCGGCTATCCCTCGTCTATACAGCTACAACTAGCCTTGTTTTCCCTTCCATGACAATATAACCCATGTCATATCCAGACCAATGCATGCCCGTCTTTTCTACGTTGAATATCATATTTTGACCCACCACATGGCTATCTATGGCTTATATATATGCCTTACCAAACCTATATTATTGTTCCTTGCTGTGGCTGCTATTGGTCTTTAAAGCCTATGCAGTCCTCTGTCCAACCATTATACAAAGCCCAATAGTAGTCCGACCCCATATGCTGGTCATATACCAGTCCCCCTTATCCACCCCATATTAGGTCGCATATAGCCTCTCTATCTGACCTATAAACAGGTCATATATCCAGCTTATATTAACCCATATACAGGTCACCTATCAGCCCTCCTATCAACTCATATACATGGTCACTTATCAGCCCATCCAGCCTCCTATTTGAACCCCACACAGGACCATATAGCAGCCCCCCGTACGACACAGATTAGCCTCATACGGCTACATTCAATTCTCTATCTGACCCTATACAGGTCATGAAAACAGTGCTCATACATGTCACCATTTTTCAGCCCATTTGATCCCATGACAAGTCAGAATTTCAGCCTCCTTCGAGATTCATAACCAGTCATACATCCAGCCTATATCAACTTCATATACAGCCCTGTGAAGCACCATATGCTCCTCAAGGTGGCGATGAAGAAAGGTTATACCCGGCCCCCTTGGAACCCATACAATGGACCAAGGGCCACCCAGGGTGGCCTCAATGAAGCCAAAGATATTATGAAGCTGAAGATACGAAGACAAGACCAATCATATCTAGAAGCTAAAGAGAAATAAGGTTATATCCGGTTCTCTTAGAACCCACACAGTGGACTAAGAGCCTCCCCGGGTAGCCTTAATAAAGCAAAGAAGAAGATGTAAAGCTGATGAAGATATGGCCATTAGAGCGTTGAAGAATTTTGAGGAATTCAATTCTCTCAACTGAGATGAAATTGAGATATGAGAAAAGGGGTGCAGTGAGGCCCAAATGGCATGATGACAGTGGATCTCAAGCACTCAATAAATATGTTTGTGACATTTGGTGTATGCCTTCACTTAGGCATACAAATGACTTTCTCGTGGATAGGTGTCTTTGGGTATGTCCCAAAATACTTTATCGGGACAAGGAATCTGGGCATGTCCCTAGTTTTCTTGATTCACTCCTTTGTGGGAGAGTTTTCAAACTCAACCCATTAAGGAAAATTACCATTTCACATAGAGTAAAATAAAAAAAACTCTATGAACTGAATGAAAATTTTCTTAGGAGAATTCATATCTATTGTGAAACCTTGAAAAAATAATCTCTTTTTATTTGAAATTTGAAATTTGAAATGGTGTGATTATGATTTGGAAAGTTTGAAAAAGTGTTGAAGATATGTATATGTAACCTCAAAATTTGAGATTGAAATCAAATTTGAAATTTTTTTTATGTATGTGTATGTGTTTCGAAACATGTGTATATGAAAATTGAAAAATTGAGTATTTCAAATTTTTTTTGAAAATATATTTTAGATTTGGACTTTAAACATGAAAAGGATTTTGATTTTTAAAGAATAGTTTCCTAAAAAATCTTATCCAAAATTTATTCGTCAAATTTCGGTTTTACAACTATGAAAATATCGATATTCCATAGAAGTATAACTAATCCGACGATATACATAGAAATTTAAGATCGAGGTTGGGTTCTTTGAAAATTCGTTTTGACCTCTCCCCATCGGGTGGTGCGAAGACCCGATGTTAATTATTTCGAGAACACTCGAATACCTTTGATTCGTCGTCATAGCAATTTTGAAACGATAGCATACATCCACAAATGAAATGAACACAATAGGAGCAACGGCTCCATAAATTTGATGGAATGCAAACTTTTTATGTTTAAAATTGAATTTGATTTGATTTGATTTAAAACTTTGATTCAATTAGTTTGTTGCTTAATATCTTTTACGTTTAATTTAAGATTTGATTAAATATTAAAATTGATCTGACTGATTTTAAAATTTGTTAAATTTATTTAACTCAAATGTTGTGTGATTGTTTGGAGATATTTAGATTTAATTTATTTTGAATATCATTTTATAATTGAAGATGTAATGTTTGTTTGTTTTGTTTATTATTATTGTTTATTTATTGTAATTATACTATGTGTTTTTGTTATTTAATTGAATTCATCAATTAATTAGTTAATAGTTTAATTTAGGAGATTTGATTGTTTAATATTTTGATTGATTTAAGGGTGTAAAAATTAGTTTTAACTTAATTATGTATATTTTGTGTATCTTCTTATTTATTTTTGTGATTAAATTAATATTTAGTTTATTTGATTTGTTAATTCTAAATTGGTCGCTTATGTTAGAAAATTTGTTTTGTTTTGTTTTATTTTGTCTGTTTGTTTGTTTTTTTAACCTTAAAATTATCTTAAGATTAATTTTAATTTATGGAAGTTAAGTTTGATTAACTTTGATTGATTTTGGTATTTTCGGATTATTTAATTAATTAACTTTATTTACCTTTTTATTGTTATTGTTTTAATATAATCTTTTTTTAAATTAATCTTTTCTTATTTGCATTCCATACGACTTATGGAGCTATTTTAGCTCTCAACAACATCAAAAATATACACAACGTGCAATTTTCATTAATTGAAATATTTGTACAATTTACATAAAATGAGGGACGTAAAATAATGTCATGATCACAATGAATCGAATCGGTTTTGAATCCATCGAGCCTTTGATAGGCATTATAGAATCGATCACATCGATATTAGATATAGCACACCAACCTTTGATTAAGGTTTGTGGGTGCTACCTATCGATATAATCACTATCATATCGACTTTATATTTTGGCATTCATGCATGTGTATACATTTGGCCATTATATAAAATTGATATAATCATCCCTTGATGAGAAAAATGATATAGCATTGGGGTCATTTTTTTGACCTTTATATGCTAATCAAATATTTATTATTTTTTGATTCTTTTAAGTTATGCCGAAGCATACGGTGTGCCCGATTGGACCGGCCCCCATTAGCCTCGATTGTTTGATTATTTTCCAAAGACGTAGAGCGTGCCCGATTGGACCAGCCCCCAATTAGTCTTGGATCGATTTATTATTTAAATTTAAACTTGAGACGTAGAGCGTGTCCGATTGGACCGGCCCCTAATTAGTCTTAAATCGGTTTGATTGTGAATTTTATTTGATATTATCATTGACATTATTTTGAGCCATCTTGTTTCAATAGATGGTCACGAATTGATGCCCATCTATTGTCACCTATCTTCTCCCTGTTCTGTCCCTGTTCTGTCTAATGCCGTGCGGGTGACCAAGTGGGTTCGAAAGGGGTTTGAACGTGAACATGAAAGGGCATTCGAGGGAAGGTTGCAGGTTTGCATTGGAGGTGCGTACGCGGCTGGGTTGGCTACGACGAACAGAGGAGAGAAAGGGGTTGGGGCGGCGGTGTGCGCTTGGGCGAGGAAGGCGTCCGACGGAGGTGTGCGCGTGGCCAGGAAGGCGTCTGGCGGAGGGAGGAGAGGGAGACGAGGGACGCGGCTGCGGACAGATGAATTGAGAGAGAAGAAGAGAGACAGGGGGGACGAGCGTGAGAGTTCGGCTGCGGGCAGACGGAGAGAAGAACACACGCAGAAGCGCGGCTGTGGGTAGGCGAAGAGAGAGGGAAAGAAACGCGCGCGGCGACGTCAGAGGTGTGCACGCGACTGGCTTGCGGCCGCGGCGACGGTGATAGGAGGAGGAGGAGGCTGCGGTGACGGTGGCTCGAGGGGGGGCTACGGCGGCAGAGGAAAGAGCGGCGAGGAGAGGGAGGAGGCTTGGCGAGGCGACTACAGGCCGACGGAGAGAGGAGAGGGGGACAGGGTCTGCACGCGGGAGCGTGGTTGTGACGGCATCAAGTGTACGCGGCTGGCTTAGGGCGACAACGGCGACAGGAGAGGGCGTGGAGGCTTGGCGAGGCGGCTGTAGGCTTCACACGAGCGACCAAGAAAAGTGTCCGGTGGCGGCGAAGGAGATAGGCCAGAGGAAGCAGCCGAAGGGGAGTGTCGAAAAGGACCAGAGAGGACTTGCGGCTTCGGAGCCTGTCAAGGGAAGAGGACGACGGAGGTTCGTCGACGATCGTTGACAAAGGGCCTCAACTAATCCTCCGGTAAACCTCACCTTTCTCCCCTTCTTCTTCTTGCGCTCTCCCTGCTCGCGGTAGAACTGAAAAACCCCCTCTGCTTGAGGCTGGTCGCCGACCCCTTATCCTGCGGCCACCATTGATCATCCGGGAGAATCGCCCGCTTCCGCCATTACTGAGCTGACAACGTGCGCACAGGCTATTTAATCTTCTGACTTCATGGAGACGTTACAGGACTTGGAGCAATGGGCGTCGGCGACCTCATCCAGCCGTGGTAACGGCAATATTTGGCTCTTGATGAGCCTGTTAACGCTTGGCACTATCCTGAGATGCTCCGACGGACAGACTTGTTGTTCTCCTTTTTTCTTCTTCTTTTTATTTTGGAGAATGTTGAATATTTTAGGCGCCAACATCTATGCAAGGTCATATTATGACATGGCCTTCAACATGATGTAATGACATTTATATATCAAATGCCTCCATTATGATGAGTCGAGAAAGATTTTTATGTAGCCCATTTGGTTGATGAGGAATGCAAACATAATGTACGTAATTAAAAAATGGAAATCCAATGAGAAAAACAGGAAACAATACATGTATGATAAACATGTTTTGTTCAAAAAAGATGAAACCAAGTAGCTATTTTGAGCCAATACATGATGATCATCATATTAGAACTTGGGCAGGCTGGCTACTAAAGATAATCCAGATCTGTCAAAGTCTGACATATAGGTCACCCTCCAGACATTGATCAGGTTTTTTAAGCACCTTGGCAGGGACATAATCGAGCATTATAGACCAGATTCCAGATATTCTAAGGGCTGGGATGACAAGGTATCAGCAGAAAGAGCACCAAAGATACTCTGGAAATAAGGTCCCAACCATATCTAACAAAACATCAAGGCTAGAAAATGCTGTGATAATCAGAGCATAAAAATTCAAAATATCAAGCTAAGAAGATATTCCCAAAAGGTATAAGCATTTTGATGTTTCCAAAAATATTTTTCCTTGAAGAGGGCAATATAAACATCTGTTTCAAGTGTGAAATGAACTTGAAATCAACTCAGATTTCAGGTCCGAGAATATACTTCAAACCTAGATGTGAACGTATTCAATCCACTTGGGTCAAATGCCTCTTGATTGATGTCTCATCTTATAATCTGAGAGCATTATGCAACCCACATAAAGCATATGAAACTCAAACATGAAGATGATCAATTGTAAGAGGAATCTCATACTCAAATCTGGAATGTGTTGATCAGAAATATCCGGATTCAGGTGGATATGAGAGCGTCTCTTGGATTAGAACATGATTTGGGATGTCATTTCCAAAATAACGTGTCCCGAAATGACACCTGGATGTCTAGAGCCTGGGTAGGTTAGTATCATAACACACCAAGTCCTAGGCCCGGTCCTGTGCACATAATAGCTAGAGATTTCAGTAACGGGAGCTGTATGACATAATCTGGTCTGTAGACTAGATTCCTTTTGACATGATGGTTTCAGATCTAGCAGTTCATAAAGGGGGCCAAGAATAAGAGGTGCTTAGAGTGAGGACTTCCAGAGATACTAAGTCCCAGACCTTGATCATAGCTATAGACATTCTGAATCAGATTTTGATATACTTTTTCCGGATCCTCCAAAGTCAACATTTACAAGTCAGAAATACACAATGTCAAGACTTAACATAAATACGAAAAGAAAGAATCCTATGTCTAATAATGGAAAGACTTAGGTCATAACAATAAGCATACCCCAAACATATGACATTTCACTAAGTCAAAATGTAAGGTTTTAGACATAAAAATCTTGTTTTGCCATAAGTCTAAGGTGCTAGACTTTAAAGATAACTCTTAATGAAAAGGACTTGGACCATAAAATGGTGCAGAAAATGTTGACCTGTTGCCATAAAACCAGGTGTAAACAGATTTCATTTAGTTCAAGATATTAGGACTTCATGGAATCGACATGGAAGTTCATAACAAAATTTGATCCTATTATGTTCAGATCAAAATTAATTCTAATAATTTAAAATATGTCTTAATAAAAGACCTTGAGTTAAAAGAGTTAATCCCATATAAAACATGTCAATACATTTAAGAATCCATTAAGGAACATAAACCTTAAAATGTTGGAATCTTTAAAACACACCTCATAAAAACATAAATCGAACTCAAATCAAACTTAAAACACTAAGTTTGCATTCCATTGACTTGATGAGGTTATAGCTCCCATGTGTTTGTGTTTTTGTGGATGAATGTTTCCTTTTGTACGAGTTGCTACGATGGTTAATCAAGGGTGTTCGAGAATCTCGATATAATTAACGTTGGAAATTCGCACCTTCCGATGGAGAGAGGTCCAAAGACAAATTTCATGAACCCTAATCTCGACATATATATTTTATATACATACCACATATTTTGGCTAATATTGTTTATGGAATATTATATATTTTCATAGTAGTCAAAGATAAGATAGTGAAAATTCATTTTTGCAAATAAACGAAAGTCAAATGAATTTTCAAACTATTTCCCAACATATATATATCTTTATATTTAAATTCTTTGAGGTTTCACAAGAACCTTACCAGGGTATTGTCTAAAGCACTAAACCTCCAAAATGCCAAAAGGTGCACATTGTCTGTAGAGTGGTGTCTTTGTTTGTCCAGTTTTACCTCTTCCTACTAATGGAAATATGTTCCCAAACACTTGAAGAGGTTATAATTTTATCAAGGCTGTTTGCCAGCTATTACCCCGAACACATCATTCCATTTCCTTAAAGTGTCTTCCAACCTTATAAAAATAGAGCCGATTATTTTATGTTTTTTTTCCTTGGAGTGGATTTCTAGAATTGCAGCTTTTTAATTTTCTACGGATAAATCATTCTGTTTCTCTCTTGGAGTTCCTGTTTATTTATTCTGTAGGTATGGTGACATTCTTTTTACAGGCAACCTATGCTAAACTAGGATGTACCCAAGGATGGTTTTTTGCTTCACTTATTCATCCTTCGTCAAGGTACTATCCAATCCAACAGTTGATTTAGAAATTTATGTTGAAAATATTTGTGGGTGCTCCTTTTGGTGGCTCAAACTTGATTATGTTGTGTGCCACTTCTGCATGTAAGATACTATCTTACCAAAACCTTTGGGTCATTTGTGTTTCAACTGGACTGACACAAAAAAAATATGTTTCTTCTAGGAACATAGCACAACTTGCAGAAGTTGAAATCATGAAAAGATCAAGCAAGTGGCAGAAGCTTAACATTCCTCAAGGGTAAACTCTTATTTCTCTTGTCATATGTTTGTCTCCTTGAGATTTTTGCTGATATATTAGAAATCAAGCAGTTATTTTTATTAAACACCCTGAGAAGAGTCTGAATTATTCATTTTATTGTGATCCTTGCAGAAGTACATGTTTTGATGATGGCTTGTAATTATATATGTTTCATTCTCTCTGATTGTTTATTAATCATTCAATCCACTTTACATATGCCTCAGATGCTTCTTTCTGTACAACAGAAATATTCTTGATCACAGCTACCAAAATGGTTTTTTATAGATGCTCTTGTTGAAATTACCTGGTCCTTTTGGGAGATCTCATTCTACATTTGTGGGCAAGTGGAATTATATACTTAGTTTTTAAGGGGTTTTGTGAAACCCAACCTAAGAGACGATATGTAGGGAGTCTGTTGACAATTGATGCGCATATTAAGTAAAGTCAAGCTGTAAACGATATTAATTTCTCAAAAGTTCTCAGATACCTATAATGGTTTTTATTCAAGTGTAATCACAGGTCTGCACTGTCTCTGTTGAGAGTTGTGACTCGTGAGAGATTCTTAGCTGCTACTGCATCCACAGTTTTCTTTCTCCTCAAAAAGCCACTACCTTGTCATTGTTTACGTATCTTTGTATGTAGCACAATCATATTCTCCTCTTCTAAACTGGGACTGCTGTGGCTGCTTCCTATCTCAGTCCTACATCTGTCTTACAAGTAGCTCCCTTGTATGCATGCCCTTACGGTGCTGGATCATTACGGGTCCACAGACTTCTGCTGCTGGGTAATTGTGCAGTTTCATACTGGATGCAACGTATGCCTCAAAGACATGCTTGTCACACTACAGCAGTTCATCCAGATTCTATACAAATACCTAGACTAAAAGACAACAGGCCTTACAGTAAAAATTGCTCCTTTTAGTCTTATTCATGCCTTAAAAATTCTATTTATCTTAAGTATAACTGATGATTTATTTTCTAATCATGTAACTTGAGGAGTTGAATTATATGATCCTCCACTTTATTTTTCAGCATAAGGTCAATCGTTTGTCTTAACCTGCCGAGCTTCTCAGGAGGATTAAATCCTTGGGGAACACCAGATAACAAGAAAAAGAGAGATGTAAGCTCTTGCTATAAGGCTCTTTTCCCTCTTTAAAGAACAAGGGATGTGATTCTGATTCAAGGGCGAAGTAAGATGATTTTCATCAATACTTGTGGCCTTACCTAACTTGTGTTTGCTGGTACTGCAGAGGGACTTAACTCCACCATTCGTAGATGATGGTCTTCTTGAGATCGTAGGTTTTAGAGATGCTTGGCATGGCCTAGTTCTGCTTGCTCCTAATGGTCATGGGAGGCGCTTAGCACAAGTAAGAGGCTTACCTCCCTTATAGCTTGTTGGTTCTCTCTTATGTGAAAAGTTGAAAACTTCTCGTCATCAGCAGTCATACTGAAAGTCGATAAAAATCTTACTGGCAAAAAGACTTTTATCTAAACATGATTAGCCTTGTCCATTGGTTTGAGGAGAGCATTTAAGTGTTTCATTCTGATAACATTTTCAAGAGCATAACAGTTTCAATCTACACTGCATCTGACCAGGTTCGCTGATTCTTCTGTTCTAGGCCCATCGCATTCGCTTTAAATTCCACAAGGGTGCAGCAGATCATACTTTCATGCGAATTGATGGAGAGCCTTGGAAGCAGCCTCTTCCCAAGGATGACGACACCGTGGTGGTGGACATCTCCCATCTTGGTCAAGTCAACATGCTTGCTACATCAGGCTGCAGATCAAGGAGCATGCATGATCCCTGGGTCTCATCATCAGGTGAACCTGATAATGAAGAGGAGGAAGAAAGTGATCCTGAAGACGATCCAGAGGAGCGGAGAAAATTTGGTGCAGCCGATACATTCAAAATTCCCGAGTATGTTGACATCAGTCGGCTAAGTTGAGCTACCATGCACTGTTCCTCCTGTTATTTTGTTTCTCGTAGGTTCTTCCTTCATTCCTTTTACGGTTTGGCTGGCTCAGCTAACGGTTTGATGTGTGACAGATCTTCCCCGCATGATTCTGATTTGTTTGGAGTGCTTTCCTGTAAAGATATTGCTTGAATAATTTCACTTCGAATATCATTAAACGTGTTTATTAAAATATAATTATGTTGCCCACATCACTCATTTTCTTAATGTTTTGAGCAGAGTGGCCTAATAAATTTAACATTGTATCATAATTCTTGGTTTAATCTGTGTCGTAACATCTATATGCCTGATGTTTGCGATCTAGAAAAAGATTAACTCGCCAGTGTAAGAACATGCTAGAATAAGCTTATGTTTGACATTATTAAAAAGGTTCAACAAAGTTCTAGTGTGATATCTATTCCACTTAAGATTTTGGCTTCGAATAGCGTAAGTTTAGCAGGTGTGCTACGAAAACCAGTACATTTTTAGTCAAATCTCTAATGGGGTGTTTGGTTGCGAACTTTAAATTTAGATAGTCTTTACTTTCAAAATAAAGACTGAGTTTTGGAATAGCATAATTTTTAAAATTGGATGATTAGTGATCTATGGTGTTTGATAAAAGTGATAATTTTTAAAATTTATGTAAATATGTTTGGTGGTACATTATTTTGAATATCCACATGATAATAAAAAAATAACACATTAGTGTGAAATTAATAAAAGTATGATCTTAAATATGTCACATTATATGTGACTTTTTAAATAAAATAAAATATCTTAAAGTTCATATATAATTCCTTAACATGGAATGATATTAGAATAACTTGAATTTTTTATTAATGAATTATTAGATAAAATAAATTATTTTAAAGTTCATATTTATATATTATAGACATTACTAATTTAAATAACATCTACGAAGGATGATTATCTTGCTACGTAACGTGGAGGTGTCTTCCGTGGTTGTCCTGAAGTTTACAAAGGAAGTTGTCTATTTTTAAAATTGAGGTAACCACGGATAAACATGTTTAGGCGTTTCTCTCTCTTTCATTTTTTATTTTAAGGTAGAAAATAAAAGAAAAAAGTGTATCCAAACAGCCGAGACGATTATGGTACTTCCAGTTACAGTCACCTTACATTTTTTACCATAAAATTTATTCCCAGAGTATGTAACTCATATTTGTATAAAAATAGTAGTCGTTTCGTATACCCTCGGGACGGAAGAGGAAGGTAGAAGAGGAAGCTAGAGTATAGCAGTTCTTGAGGATATATGTGATATTAATTAAACTATATCTTTACATATCAGTCTTCGCCGTTATTTATATTTACAAATGTGTTCCCTCAAAAATTTAAGACATTATAAATTTATTAAAATCATATGATTTTGAAAAATAAGTACCCACGTTCAAAAGACGACACACCAAAAATATCGTTTTTTAAATACATGTTACTTTTTCTTGATGAAAATATCTTATCTTTTCCGGAGGGCATAGGAGAGAGAGAGAGTATTAGAAAGGGGTATTTACATCATAAAATAAAATATTTTACAATTATATTTATTTTTTGTTTTTATTAAAGTATAGTTAAATTTTAAATAATTATAAGAACCTCTAACAATCCCTAATCATTTAAAGAAATAGTTCAGAGGTACAAAAAAAATCTTGTCCTTAGGGTGGTAATGTCTTATTGTCTTTCACCCCTTGAAATCTATATCTATAAGTTTTGCAGGGAAGTGGAAGTTGGTTTTTTTGGTCCTCCCTCCCAACCTTATTTGCCTCCAAATACATTGCACAACCCTTCCCCTGGGAATACAAACAACCAGGGTCAAGTCGAGTAATATGTTGTTCAAACTTGACTCATTTATTTAAAACAAATTCAAGTTCAAGCTCGAAATTTATCAATTATGTTGAACATTTGTTCAAAATTATTTATTAATTAATCAAGTCAAGTTCAAGCTCAAGTAATAATTTGACTCAAGTTCAATCCACATTCAACTTGAAATTTGATACAAACTTGTCCATAAAACTCAAAAGCCAAACTAAAATCATTAACGAAACTCTAAATTTAACTTATTTATAAAATTTGATTTAAGTTTAAATTCAAAATTTAACTTATTTTATATATTTAAATTATAATATATAATTACTGATATTTATACTTTTTTATTAAATATTTAATCAAATATTTTATCAAATTACTCATGAGTTTATTGAGTCAAGCAACTTATTGAGTCGAATAGGAATATATTCAAACTCACTCATTTAATGAGTTGAGTTTTATTTTTTGTTCAAACTTATTCATTTAATATAAAGAGCGAGTCCATTTAGCTCTTCTTCCCCTTCAGTTGCATGCAGATGAGGCCATTACTGGTTACTCTCCTATCAATTTTGCTTGGTCACTCCTATTAGTGAAGTCTCTCATTCCTCTTCAATACCTAATTATAATGGTCATTTTTTTCATTTATCTTTTGCCACCATGGCCTTTTCCTGATTGGGTCCCCTAATTAAATAGATAAGTAGGATATAGATACGTATCACATATTATAACTTGGATATTCTCCGCATTCAGAGCGATACAGATAATATCTAATACCAAAATTTAATTTAAGTTTAAAATATATAAATATGTAGAAATAAAATTTAAAATATAAAAAATTAATATGTTTATTAATATCAACCGAGTGTGCTGATGAACATTACAAAATATTTAAGTATATTTTTAAATAAAAGATTTTTATGTATATAATTATATACTATTATATAAAATCAGAGCATAGCATACTTGTATCAGAGCATACTTTAATCCATTTACAGCCCCTATTAGACATCCCTCCACACGGGGGCACGCTAGCGCGCGAAGGCGTGCGCATGGGAAGCGATAGAAGCGAGGGGAGGAGAAACTGCGGTGGAGGGGGGGAAGGTTCCAGGAAAAGAGAGAGTTAGAAGGGGAGGGGAGGCAGGGCGGTGGTGGTTTTTTTTTTTTTAAATTAATCAGAGGTTCAATTACCAATATCGCTTTATCAAAATATCCATTGACCACTTACTGTTACCGAGAGACCTGACCAACAAAATATCCTTAATACGATGCATATTCCTGTTACAACACCGTTAATTCACTCTAAAATTTTAAAGAATGATGGCACAGGGCAGCAGCGGCAAAGTTCCGAAAGTGGGTGGCGACCAGAAATTGAGGAAGGCGGTGATCTTCTTCTTCGTCTTCTTCGAAGACAAAGACAAAGTGATTGAGTGATCGAGAGAGAAAGAGACACACACTGAGAGGGACCGAGAGGGAGACATAGAATCGAACGTGCAAATTGTTCTTCATTATGCGCTCATCTCTGTTACTCGCCGGGGGACTCCTAAGTCTAGGTTAGTCTTCTCCAAATCGATCCATCGATGCTGAACTACCTTCGTGTCATGACCTGAAAAGTATAACGCAGCGGAATATACCGAAGTTGAGACCGTGAAAATAAAATTCTCAAAAAGTAGGAGAACAATATAAATTCAAACCAAACATTATTACTAATCAAGTGACCTATAGAGTTCAACCTAAATCAAACAACTTCATAGTACTATCTAGACAAAATCTATTACCTTGAGAAAATAAACTTAAACCACCTAAATTAAAACAATCACTCTTCACTGAACTCTTGATCTCCTGGATCCTCAAGTGGAGCAAGATCCTCTCTAAACTCCTCCTCAAGTTCTTCCTCAGCCAAAGGATCCTCGAACTCAGCTAAAACAATCAATAAAGAAAAGGGATGAGTCATAATGACCCATCAGGACTTACACCCAATTATCTCATTATATTAAACAAGTCCTACTAATAATAAATATATAAACCCCAAATAAAAATCAGATTATAGCAACTATAAGTAATGCTAATCATCAATGTTCAATTAATTAAATATGATACTTTCTTTACCCATTGTATAGATTAGCGTGATTTACTAAATGCATACTATTATAACCAAGACAAGATACCACTAGTATTTCTCTACATGCACCTACCATACAAAACTATCATGAAAGATGAATTAAATGTAATAACTCACTAATCTACATGTCATAATGCAAACAAAACTAAATCATTTGTCTGTGTAAACCACATTGTAATATCTGGTAAAAAAAAATAAAAAAATTTTCTTTTCTTCTGCGGACTCCCCCCTCCCACCTGGACTCTCTCTCTCTCTCCTCCCCCCTCCTTCGGCCCGCCGCTCGTCGGATTTTGCTCCCCCACCTCCCACCCGGACTCCCCCTCTTTGCTCGGACTCTCCTCTCTTCTCCCTCTTGGCTACGGAACCCCCCCTCCTGGTGCATATATTCCCCGCAAGAACTTCATCCCCCCCGGTCGAAGCTCTCTCTCTCCCTCTCTTCATATCGTCGCCGTGAGTTAGAATAGTGCCATATTGGCTAGGTAGGGGAGGTACCTATGCTTATAAGCCTGGGCCTCTCTAACTCAGTACCGCGGTTTTGGGTTGGTTAACATGGTATCAGAGCCAAGGGCTGTGGACCCCCCTCCGTCAACCGTCACCCGTAAACAGTGTACACGTGTCAAAGCCAGAAGAGCTTGCACGTGAGGGGGCGAGTTAGAATAGTGTCATATTGGATAGGTAGGGGAGGTACCTATGCTTATAAGCCTGGGCCTCTCTAACTCAGTACCACGGTTTTGGGTTGGTTAACACCGCGCACCCAGCTTCTGGGCTGCCTCCGCCGTGCGCACCCAGCGAGCGCCTGGGCTGCCTCCGCCGTGCGCACCTTGCAGCCTCCCGTTGCCGCCAGCTGCCACCAGTGCCAGCAGCCCCCTCACCCCCGCCACAGCCGCAAACAGTTTCCCCTTGCCCCCCCTCCTCATCGCCGTCAGCTGCGCTGACCAGACGCGCTGCCGGAGCCGTGCCCCTCTGCTGCCTCCCTCCGCGCGAGCGCGCGTGGCAGCCACACGCCCAGACCGCCGTTCATCGAGCATGGCTGCCGGCCACCTTGCTGCCGCCTCCCCCCTTTCTTCTTCCCTCCCCTAGTCACCTGGCCGCTTCCTGCACTCCGCCGTTGGCCACACTCCTGCGCGTGCATGCGCAACCCGCCGGCGGCCAGCCACCTTCACGCCAGCACCTAGCTGTCTGTTTCTCCCCCCCCCCCTTCGCGCCGTCGGGTCCTCACGCACGCGAGCTCTCCGTCATCGCCAGCCCGCGGCCGTAGTAGCGCCGCCCTGCCGCTTTGGACGCCCGCGGAGCCGCTGTCCGCCTGTCGGCGCATCGCTGCTCGAGTAGCGGCCTGCCCGGACGTTGCCCTCGGTTCCACCACCTTGCCGCGGGCCGCCTCCGAGTGCTTGCAGTCTCCCCCCCGGGTTGTCTTCGAACGCCGCCGCCATGCCTTGCAGCCCCGGTCGCCGTCGCCGGCGAGTGCCGCCGCCGCCGTCACCGCGAACATCGCCGCCGTGCGAACCCGGTTCAGCCTCCCGAGCCGCCCGGTCCACCGTCCGGCTCAACGCCGTGAGCCGCCGGTCGAACCGTCCGGTTCAGCGCCGATTCGGCCTTTTGGATTATTGGATTTATTAACTCCGAAAATCAGAGTTAATGCCAGAAAAATAGCAGGAAAATTCAGAAAAATCCAGCAAAATTCACAGGAGCTTCCAGGTAGGTTTCTCAAGCTCGTCTATTTATTCGATCCTATTTTTATTAAAAAATATGCATGATTAAACTTATGGACTTTGATTTGACTAGTTTAGCTTTTGGACTTAAGATTAGTGATTCTTCTGAAAATCCTTGAAACCAGAAACTTGAAATTACTATTTTGTATATTATGGAACATGTTTAGCTTGATTCTGGATGGGTAGAGATATGTTTCATAAGATTTGACCTTATGTAAGTTATGTATGTGATTATATGTTAGATTGGACCTAGAATTGAAATATAAAATGTGTAGATTTGGAAACAAAATCATGGGTCATCAAATCACATCTTTTAGAACCTGTTTAGGTAAGATTATGGTTGATTACTTCAGAACTTAATTTATTTAGTTACGCCAAGCATGACTTAGGTCAAGTGTCTGATATATGTGTTTAAGTATGTCTAGTTCGGTTTGTCATTTCATGTATGTAAGTCATGTAAATTTTGGTTAGTTTAGTTTCAGATTATGTATTATGTCATGCATGGTGTGGTTATGTTCATATGATCAAGTTTGGTATAGGTTTGATTTAGATATGTCAGCCAGGTTGGTTAGTACAAGTCTTGTCTAGTTTATGGTAAAATATGTTTAATTTGGTTTCAGATCATGGGCTATGCTATGCATAGTTAGTCATGTCAATTTGGTCATGATTAGTATGAGTTGTCATTAAGAACAAGTTCAATTAAGTCGGGTTATCATATGTCTTGTCTAGTTTGTTATGTCTTGCATGTAAGGCTATGAAATTAGATGTCATGTATGCATGGTATGGTCAAGTATGTCTTGATTTGATTTTATGTTATGAACTCCTGATATGACGTGCTATGAAGGCTTCACCAGCCTATTCTAGTCAATTGCCCATGGGCAGCGGGTAACTTAGTTGAATCCGGCCCTCCCACAGATCCCGGATTACCGCGGTTTTCCCTTGGTGTCACCACTGCCTAGGTGCACTTTGGGCTAGCTTAGTATATGTTACTTCTATATATATTAGAGCTGGTGAATGCATTTGTACATGTGAAGCAAGACGACCAATTCCTTGCTCTTTGGCTATGTGATTAGAAAGAATACAAAATTAGGTTACCTGTGTGTCATGTATAGATGTTAAGTTGTGTCATGTTAGAAAAAAAAAGTCAGATTTGTCTTGTTTTAGTTTGGTCATGTTAAGTTAAGTCTTGAGGTTATTTAGATGATATTTGTTTAGCTTCTATGGTCTTGTGTGCATTGGTCTAGAAGTGTATAGTATTGGCATAATTGTTTCCTTAAAGTTAATTCATGGTTTGGATATGGGTTGTGAGCTTAATATAGAAGACATTCTATATATTTGTATTTACATCTCAATTTATATATGTTATCTATCATTGCATGTTTATATGTTAGTATCCGATTGGCGGGATATGGGTGTAAATCCTACGGAGTCCCCGTACTTACCCCGTTGTGGGATAAATTTTTCAGCAGGTACTGAGGATCAAGGAGCATGAATATGAAGTTCAGGTGGAACCAAAGGAATTCAGAGTCCTTTGCAGTTGGAGATTCTTGGTACTTTCTACTTAGATAGATGGTCTTTGTTGTTTTTGAATAAGAGTGTGGTTAGACTTAGAAGTATGGTTCTATTCTCTTGTATGATTGGATTTTATGAACACAATTGTTTATGTTTGGGTTATGGAATTCAAGTATTGGGTTTCATCCCATTGTCACGACATTGTGTATTTCCGCTGCATATTTGAGGTTATATTATTTAAATTTCGGGTCGTGACACACATGCTTTACTTGGACATTGTAGCTATATCACAAGACTAGCACCATATTTACAATTGAGTAGAATGTAGCATATGGTAAGCTAGATCCCATAGTACACCTAGGTTGGGGTGTACTTAGGATAAATCGCGATATCCAAGATCAAAGGATGCTCCGGACTGTTCTATTTCATCTGCTGCCCACATGCCACTAACTATAGTCTGGTGAAGTGCGATTACATCACAGAATGTAGTACACTACATCAACTACATCTCACAAGCTAAAAGTATATAATACTCAAACATACACCAATTAATCCAATTAGACATGCTAAGAGCAAACTAACATAAAGCACAACTATATGCAACCTTATGCAAAGACATAATTAAAAAGACTATAACCTCACCTATATGCATGCTAAGTCATGACTAACCAATCTAATACACAACTAACAAGGTAATGCACTATTCTAAAAATCATGCAGTCTACTATGAATTAATATGCCTTGCAATTGATAACATTAAACCAATTACAACCTACTTATATTAGGTAACATAAATTTCTTTGTAATTAACTATTATCAATTAAGGTCTGCTATTAGCATGAACCCAACTATATACATGATAACATAATATACTAAAGCATGCTACATAAATAAAATATTCATTCACTATAACTTATCACTACAGGAAACATGATCACTGGCGATGGCTGCTCGCTGTCGTCAATAACCCAAAAGCCATCGCCAAATGATAATGGCGATGACTTATAAGCCGTCGCAAGGCTGTCGCAAATAAGCCCGTCGCCAATCATAATGGTGACGGCTAAATACAAGTCATTGTTGTTACCATTATTTGCAACGGCTCTTGGCCGTCGCAGTTAAGCTAATAGGGACGACTATAGCCATCGCTTATAAGGTTTTTGGTGACGGCTTTTAGCCATTGCAAGTAAACTTAAAAACCTGATCAACTATTAGCGACGGCTGTCAGTCGTCGCCAAAACCCAATTTTGCACCACCGGAAGGGATATCAAGGTGCAATTTTCTGGTTTTGCGATGGTGGAAAGCCGTCGTCATTACATAAACAGTCGTCGCCATTATGTAAACAGCCATCGCTTAAAACTTCTTTTACGATGGCTAGCAGGAGCCGTCACCATTAACTTACAGTTATTATAAGCGACGGTTGGGAGCCATCGCCAAACCCCACTTTTGCACCACCAGAAGTGATCCCGGGGTGAATTTTCTGGTTTTGTGATGGTTTCCAGCCGTCACCATTGCGTATTCAACCGTCGCTTAAAACTTTTTGGCGATGGCTAGAAGGAGTCGTCGCCATTAACTTACAATTTTTTAAAAGAAAATTTCTTGCACATGAATGTATTCACGTAGAAACACATCCATATGTGAATATACAATCTTTTCTTGTACACTTTCAAATCATCACATTGAAGCCGTCGCTCCCAAATTTAATACATTTATAGACACTCGAGGATAAACAATCACACATTCATCCATACATTCATTGACTTATAACCATTCACATTCATAAATAAGAAACATTCACATTCTTTAACAAGAAAGATTCACATTTATAAAATTTATTCTGTACACAACAAATATCTCAAATACAAAGAAATAGTAAAATGGGGAGAAAACTCTCTCACTCATCCTCCCCAAAAGAACGCTCCTCATCGTCCTCGTCATCGTCCTCCTCCTCCTCGTCTCTCCGTGCGCCTCTATATAGTGAAGGTGGCCTTGAACTAGACGGATCCGCAGGTGGGGGGAGTCTACTATTTAATTAGGCTAACATTTCTTGTGTTAGCCGTGTCATCGACTCCTAAAATTGTTGACGTTGGGCATTCAGTTGTTGTTGGAGAGAGTCAATCATCGAGTTTTGCTTCTCGATTTGACTAACTTGATCATCGACTTTGTCCACCAACTCTTGATAGCCCGGACCCGCAGAGGTACTAGCACCTCCACTACTTACACCATACTAGGTGTTATGGGTCTGTCCTCTCCCTCCACATCGGATCCGTCCCGGCCTGTCTTTGCCAAACACAGTGATGAATGCAGCCTCAGGAGAGAATGGATGCTCAAAATTCTGAGCATCCGATTCCTCTGACTGGGGGGTATTCATCAACTGGTGCATATCGTCCTACATAATGTAAATATAAAGTCAGTTGCTATATGAAATGAAAATTATCTAATGATACAAATAAAATTTATTTTTACCATAACTTGACGGCTTTCCTCGTTGTGCCATATGAGGGATCCATCCTCTGCCTCTTTCATCTCGGTCATCTTGAAGACCTTTGGACAGGTTGGATGGTGCCCTTCTTTGTTTGTCTGTTCAAAGATCATTATGAAAATATTAGTACTATTATCGAGATATTCAATAGTGAATAAGAAAAAAATTTAGAAACTTACAAAATCTATCTGAAGCTGATGAATGTTGGTTCTTCCTTGCCTATAAGGCATGCTCAAATTAGCCTTGTTTGTTTTATTCCTTTGGCTAAGTGCCTGCAAACAAGTTCTTAACATGTTAGTTTTTTTAGAAAAAAATTTGAGTTATCAAATGTGAATAACTTTTAAATTAAATACATTCTTTACCTTATTGTCATCCCTCTGCCATATCTCACACATATGACGCCAGAGAATTGCTTCATTATTTCCATCGTAGGAAGCCGAAGATCCTACCTTCACCTATTCCTTACAAGTTGATGAGGATTGTCGACTCCAGAAATGGGTTTCGGATCGGCACCTCAAGAGAAGGTGATGATAGAATGGGGGAAAAAGGGGAGTGAATCGAAAAACACTCAGAAAGCAGTAAAAGGTCCTCACCTCAGTCCCACACTCACATTGATCCCCGAACTTTCATCTCACGGCGTCGCTCGAGCACCGGAGACGGTTCGGGTCATGTGGGAAGAGAGTGAGGAAGAGATGAACTTAAAGCATAAATAAAAAGGTGGTCGCCAGGAGCCGCGGGGTCCTCTTTATGGAATAAAAGACAAGATTAAGTTGATTTGACCGTGTGTACCTTAGCGTGGGAGATTGAGATATGGGTTGAACCTTCTTCTTCTTCGGCCGGCCGATGAAGAAGAGTCTCCAACCGATGCTAGCTTGATGTATTTGTGCAACTAGAAGACAATAAGATAATAAAACAAGTGAAGAATGATTAGAACTGAGTGAAGTGTAGTAACTTGTAAAAACAATAACATAAACGACAACTAGAAACAAACTCACCGGATTCGGGGTTAGTCCTAACCCCTTTTTTTGATTTTTTTATGATGTATGAAATGATGCAAAACTGAATAAAAATGATGCTTAAATATGAACTAAATGATTTGAATGAAGAGCTAGCAAAGAGATTATGAATGATTAAAGGCAACACAACCCAGGCAAAGTGGCAACCGAGTTAGATAGATTCAATGTAAACTGCGCGACTCTGATGCAGAGACCGCAGCAGAAAGCACTGATGTCAGAATCAAGTGCCGTTTGTTTCAAAATAAATATAACTCACCAAGGATGGCTTTTATTAATACAACTTTACTTGAATATTATGATAAATCATCTTAATTTACCTGATAAGCTGGATCTTGAACAGTGAAGTTCTGGAAACTCCCAGCACAATGTTGATGTAGAATGTGCTATGGGCACCAAAGATATCTGAATTGAATGATTCTTGTTGGAGATAAAAGAAGACTCACCGGGGAAAACTTTCTATGAAGGATCTGTAGGCTGAATCCATCATTAAATATATTGAAATTGACTAAGAAGACAATGACTTAGAAGAGAAGACTTCGGATCTGTCTGTACAGCGCCGGTGTTGAAGCCATAACAAGCTGAGGGAATATCATAATTGATCTCTGTTTATTGGAGATAAAAGATATATTGATGAAACACACTTATTCTGAAGGAAGTCTGGCAATAAAATGACTATAAAGATATGTAGAATCTGATGATCAGCAGTGCAGCACGTCGGAGCATAGACCGGCTTCTTCTTCACTTTGGGATGATCTCTGGGCACCGGGACGAAGAGAGAACAATTTGGGGAGGTTGGGACAAGCCAAGGGTGGCTGGAGGGTGAGGATAAGAGTGCTGGAGGATGGGGATTCCCTTCTTAGGTCATTCATATGAGTCTCCCTTTATAGGGGATGAAAAACAGGTCAAAAAATAGCAAGTTTTGATACATCCAACCATAGGTTGGATTTCCTCCATTTAATGTTGCTAATTTTTATCCTGAGGCATATAGAAACTTACCCAAATGATTGAGAGGGATTGGAAACAGTGGATCACCTTCCCCATGTTCAAAATATGTCTCCACTTGAAGAGGAAATAAATCTGATCTAAAAATAGCAAGTTTTGATGTATAAGACAACAAGTTGGATTGCCATCATTTGATGATGCTAATTTAGACCATGAAGCTTCCAGATACTATACCAAGTGATATGGAGGAGGAAAAAGGAAGGTAAGGTCGTGAATTGGTCAGATATGTGCCCAATGGGCTGGGCTTGCATGCAATTGGGCTTGATTGGTGCTGCGTGCGGACAGAACTGCGCATCTGACTTCCAAAGGGCGCTGCGGACAAATGGAAGATCAGAATTGAATGCCGTTTGTTGTAATGTAAAGATAACTCAGATAAGAAGATTATTAATGTTGAATACTTTTTCATTATACGTCCATATAATCTTGTGAAAAATTTATAAATAGAGGATATGCTGGGAAAAGCATAATCTGGCACACCACCAAGAGTCTCTTATTCGGCAAAAACAGATTTGATTAGAAATTAGAAAATCATCCTCATATTTCCAATAAGAACCTCGGCTCATCCAAAAGGGTGGTTCATCATGATTTTGATGGTCTAAAAGAGATGTTGCCAATGGAATAATGGTTTAAGCTCTAAATAAGGCCAAATTGGCGTGTCTACAATGATGACCTCATCACCAATGTTTTTTGGGCAGATTCTAGAATGCGCTTGGACTATGAAAGGTTTGGGGATGTACTATGCTTCGACACAACATATAAGACCAACAAGTATGGCCGACCTTTTGCTCCTTTTGTAGGGGTAAACCATCACAGACAATCTGTGATATTTGGTGCAGCTTTACTGTATGATGAGACAATCGACACATTCAGATGGCTCTTCAATATGTTTGTAAGTGTCATGGGAGGAAAGGAACCATGTACTATCTCAACTGACCAAGACAAGGCCATGAGCAATGCCATGGTGCAAGAGTTACCAAGAACAACTCACAGGATATGTGTGTGGCACATGTACCAAAATGCATGCAAACATTTGAGTCATGTATTTAATGCCACAAGCACATTTAAGAAACATTTTCAGAGATGTATTTACGACTACGAAGAAGAGGAGTCATTTTTGTAGGCATGGAAGGATATGTTGTCAACATATCAATTGAACGACAATGTGTGGCTTAAAGATTTGTTCGAGGATAGGAAAAAATGGGTACTTGTGTATGGTAGGAATACCTTTACTACTGATATGGTCAGTGCACAAAGATGTAAAAGCATTAACAAGCTTCTCAAAGATTATTTGGATATTAAACAAACAATGCATTTGTTCTTTGAGAACTTTGAAAAACTTATTGAGGACAGGAGGTATAACCAAGATGTTACTGATCATATGATGAGACATACGTATAGGAGACCTGTGGTACAGTCAAGGATACTAGAGCAAGCAATTGGGATATACACACCCGAGGTGTACAAAATCTTTCAAGACCAGTATTTGAAGGCCATTGATCTATCGTTGCAGACCTCCGATGTAAACACTTTTGTGATATTTGACGACGACAAGCATTGGCATTGTGTGCAGTTATTTACAGGTGTAGATAACAAAGTGGTTGAATGTTCTTGTAAGAAGTTTGAGTTTACTGGTATACTTTGTAGACATGTCTTATGTGTGTTCTTACATGTCTAAATTAGGACTATTCCAGCAAATTATATCTTGACTAGATGGACGAGGAGGGCTTGTAACATTGTCATTGGGACTGCCATTGTAAAAGACAATAACATCACCGATGAGAAGACATTGTAAAAGACAATAACATCACCGATGAGAAGACATTACGTCAAATGAGGTACATGCATATGTTGAGAAGTGTAGTGGAGTTATGTGCAACAGCAGCAAAGGGTCAAGACAGCTACGAACACTTCCTAACAACTTTAAAGAATGCACAAGAAAAGCTGTCTGAATCCCTTCCACAAGTAAATGTGGAGACGCGTGTAACCTTAGGTCGTTAATCCGATTACACTACTATAGAAGTAGTACAGGAAGATCAAATTCAATCTGCTCTTCAGTTAAAAGGCAGACCTGAGAAGGGTTGGAGGCGCATGATGAAATCATGACTGGAAAGAAAACAAATATAAAACACAAAGGTAGGTCCAGTTCACTGCTTTATGTTGAACCACCCAGGGATGAACATGATGAATTAACTGACCACTGTGTTATCGGTAGTTAGTCTCAACATTAGTCCTCACAGGAACATCCTTTACCAACTCAGGAGTCATTCAACATGATATCTAATGTAACCCATATGGACATTCTTCGGCTTCTGAGGGGACAGTAACCGGTGCATTCTCGTCGGTCTATCGGCCATGTATGCAATGTAAGTCGGTCACATAACTTGAATTTCCACTTGCTATCGGAGCAAGTAGTAGCAAGTACTTGAGGAGTTGTTATGGCGTATTATATCTTATATTTGAAAGGGTAGAAACTGGGCAAGAGTTTCGTTCCTGGACATGCGACTATTTCTTTTTATTCCAGCAAACCTGCAGAGTTTGTTAGTATAAGATGATTACTTAAAAGAGTCACTAATACTAGATTTTGTTCATGATTAAATGTACCCAGATAACATCGAACAATGGCCGATGCAAGACCCATCCAATGCTCTTACGGCCACGGCACATGCAAGGTGGGCACTGCGGTTGAAGGCGACGACAACGGGCGGAAGTATTACTTCTGCGGTGTGAGTATACATCATTACTTTTTTTAGAATATCACATATACACTGATCTACTAACCATACTCCTTTCCAATTTATCTTGTACAACATGTACTCTGTGGTTTTTTCATCGGGGTTGACGAGATCCCTGCGGAGGGTGGCCCAATTCCCTACAACTGCGACAACGCCTTGCTCATAGAACACCTCCAGGAGCGCGTCGCCATTTTGGAGACGGAGGTGGCAGAGCTAAAACGTCAGGTGAAGGTGGCAGAGCTAAAATGATGGGAGACATGGTGGACTCCGACGACATGGAGACATCTTCTAGCGAGACCCAATAGGACGAATCAAAGGAAGCCTCGCTCTGATTATGTAATGTTTTAAACTAACACTTTATGTAAATATGCAGATGGTCGTTTATGTGGAGATTTCGTTGGTTACTGACTCATGTTTTGGTTTAATTTCTGCTGTTAATTACAAAGATAGTTAAGGAATTCATGAATGCTCAGTAGCGATTTGGTTGTCGTGGGAAGCGATTTGGTCATGCTACGATAGTCCTCCAGTCATGCCTCGGTAGTATTTCAGTGAACGCTCGGTAGCGGGTTGGTCATCTCTCGGTAGCGTCATAGTCGGTAGGCATTCAGACATGCGTCGGTAGCGGATTGATCATCCCTCAGTAGCAACTTCCTCGTCGGTCGGTAGCGTCATGGTCGGTAGGCATTCAGACAGGCCTCGGTAGCAGATTGGTCATCTCTTGGTAGCGTCATGGTCGGTAGGCATTCGGACATGAGTTAGTAGCAGATTGGTCATCTTTCGGTAGCGTCATGGTCGGTAGGCATTCAGACATGCATTGGTAGTGCATTGGTCATCTCTCGGTAGCGACTACCTCGTTGGTCGGTAGCGTCATGGTCGGTAGGCATTCAGACATGCGTCGGTAGCGTATTGGTCATCTCTCAGTAGCGACTACCTCGTCGGTCGGTAGCATCATGGTCGGTAGGCATTCAGACTTGCGTCGGTAGCAGATTGGTCATCTCTCGGTAGCGACTACCTTGTCGGTCGGTAGCGTCATGTCGGTAGGCATTCAGACAGGCCTCGGTAGCGGATTGGTCATCTCTCGGTAGCACCATGGTCGATTGGCATTCAGACATGCGTCGGTAGCGTATTTGGTCATCTCTCGGGTAGAGACTACCTCGTCGGTCGGTAGCGTCATGGTCGGTAGGCATTTAGACAGGCCTCGGTAGCGGATTGGTCATCCTTCGGTAGCGACTACCTCATCGGTCAGTAGCGTCATGGTTGGTAGGCATTCAGACAGGCCTCGATAGCGGATTGGTCATCCCTCGGTAGAGACTACCTCGTCGGTCGGTAGCGTTATGGTCGGTAGGCATTCAGACAGGCCTCGGTAGCGAATTGGTCATCTCTCGGTAGCGAATGTTGTTTGGCATGACAATGAATACATACATGACAATCAGTGACGTTGCCTGAATGAAAACAAGTTGTGTAGGGTTACATGATTTTTAGAATAGTTGTGCCACTTTGTTAAAGGTTATTAGATTAGTTAATCATGACTTAGTATGCATATAGCATGTTTATTTTGTTAGATTGCATTAAGTGCATCATGTTGATGTCTAGTTCCAGTTTATGTTAGATTGTAATTTGGCATGCATATGTGTGGTACATAGAGCTACAGTTGTTCTTCTATGTACTTCATATCTTGATTGTCATTTAGATGCATAATATTGTTAATTGGTTTTAGGTGTATCAAATAGTGATGCGGTATGCATGTTTGTGGTGCATTGATCTATGGTTGTCCATAGATGTAACCCATGGTTAGATTGTCATTGGCATACTGGTTAAATGGTTAATTGTCTGAGTTATGTATGTGCTTTCATCTTGAGAGATGTAGTATGCAGTGGGCTGCATGGTAATATAATTTTACTTCACTAGACTATAATTCGTGACCTGTGGGCAGTAGATGAATTAGAATAGTTCGGAGCATTCGTCGATCTTGGATACCGCGGTATATCCTAAGTACTCCCCTGTCTAGGGGTACTATGAGATTTAGCTTACTGTTACTTCTATATATGGTAGATCTGGTGTTAGTTTTATGACATTATGGCCTGTTTGGTTAGAGTATCAAAAATGATACTATATTAGTATTGATATTGATATTTCTAGAAGATGAAGTATCAATATCAAAATTGATACAAGTTGACACTTGCATTACATAACATGTGTTGTTTACAATATAAATTTTAAAATTGATACTATTAGCCAAACACCTCAAGGTGATTGCCAACAATATTAATTTTAAAATTAATAGTGATAGACGTGTCTAATAGTGTTACCAAACAGGGCATTAACTACAATGTCCAAGTGAAGCATATAACTTACTTAGACAAATGATTTATTTATGTATTTTTGGCATGCATGATAGCGGTTTAGATGGGTTATTTCTAGTATGATGGGTCCGTGTGGTGTATGCATATACCAAGTTAGTTAAATGTACAGGTTATGTCAGTTTTAGTGCATATAAAATCATGTTAACCTATGAGGTAGTTGAAAAGCATTGTAATTATTCTAATTGAAGATATATAAATAGTTTAAACCCTATATATTATAATCTGAATTTTTAGGTTACTTATCATTAATATCAATAGAGAATCACTAGTATAGTGGGGTAGTTCGGGTGTAAGTCATACTGAGTCTGTGGTGACTCACCCCTTCCGTTAATATTTTCAGGATTGCAGGTTTAGCGCAGCAGAAGCGTAGTGGTGTTTTGGAATCCGAGGAGTTAGTGAAGTACTTATTCAATATTAGTATTTAATTTGTTTAGATAGATGTTTGTTTGGTGTGTTAATAGGTTGTTAAGTTTGAAATTGTGATTTTGGATTGTGATTTTAGTCTTATTTGATTCCAAATCAATATTCTTCCCCATTACGTCGTCGGATTATCTTCCGCTGTGCTTGTTCAAAATTCGGATTGTGACAATAACGGTGGAGAGAAAATATATATTGAAAGGGATATTTTGATGAACGTTAGAAATCTTAACCGGTTAAGATACTGGTTAACTTACGATGAAAAGAAAAATAAAATAATTAATATATATTTTTAATCTTTATCTCTTTCTTAATATATAATCTATTTTAAATATCTAAATTATATTTAAAAAAACAAAAATATTACATAGGACCTTGAACTGCCGACAAATGCTTCCTCCAGAAGTATGCTCGAGACCCATGCTCTTTCCCTCCACTGGCAAACCTGGTAGTAGGTAGATCGTCGGGTATCCTAGTAGGCTCTTCTAAGATTTGGGATTTAACTTGGCCTTTGTAACAAGGCATATAGAATTCTATTAATGTGCAGGTCGCAGAGTAAGAAGAAAAAGCATCGGGTAATAGAGCAGATGCACCGATGAACAAGTTTTATACATTTGTTAGTTTGAGAATGAAGAGAAAGAGAGCAGAATAAATATTGTTGATTATGTTTTAATAAATTTTGTTATATAATATATATTAGTCATAGAAGCGTGTTGTACGGTCCGTATTAAAAATAACAATAATATTTACTTTAATAAATAAAATAAAATTTAAAAATACTTATATTTAAATATTATATTAATTTATATATATATTGAAATAATTTTTTATTATGTAAAATTTAAATTTTAACTTTTTAATTTAAAAATATGATTGTTATTTAAAATATCTAAATTATGAAAATTTTTGTATTGACTAATCTGAATTATAAGAGAATTATATGTTAAGTAGTATATGTTCGTCATATCAATTTGTAAAATTTAAATCTTTTCTATTCTACATTATAGATATTTATATATTTTGAGTTACTATTTATAAATTATATTTTAAAATTTTCAATTTCAAGAATTTTAAAAATCTACTCTTTATACATTTGCATGATTTAATCTTTATCGAAATCATTATGTTCATCGAGTGAATTACAAAGGGAATCCATCTCTCACCCGATCGAGGGGATCCGGCTCCCACCCGACCAGGCCAGTTCTTGAACATCAGGAACGTGGTCACGTTTGGTACAATTTTACCCCTATTTTATAATGTAGTCATGTGCTTAATACACCTCTTACCACTTACCGATATGTCTTTTTGGAAATCCCAATTCATGTCGACTATGGCCAATCCCAACCGAACATAACAAGATCCAAACAAAGATGGGTCTGGATGGTCTTCCAAAAATATAAATAATAAAAACATAAGAAAAACTTGGCGAAAGTTCCTCCCACACAATCGTTACAAATATATTTTAATAAATTATAGATGGAGAAAATAAAATCCTACCTATAAAAGTATAAATTGGTTCTCTACAAGAGGGAAAGGGAAGCCTCGAGATTAAAAAAATGTATTAAATAAATGCACATTGGCCATCAAACGCACATGTAACGCCCGGTAAAAAAAGAGAGAAATCTCTCTCTCCTTCTCGAACCTTCTCCCACCGCCTCCCCCTCCCCCCTTTGCGTGGTCGCCACCCCACTCTATCTCCTCCCTCTCGTCATCGTCAACGTTTTTGCCTCCCCTCCCCGTGTCATTCTATCACGAGGAAGCCGCCGTCGCTGCGGCCGTCTCTCTCTCTTTTCGCAGTCACCGTCACCTCTGCTCCTCCTCTTCTTCTCCTTCTTCTTTCCCTGTCTTGCTGCAGTCACCGTGGTCGTCGCTGCATTGCGGCCGTTGCTGTTGCTCTTCCCTCCCTCCCGCTTTCTCTCTCTCTTTTCTCCCTCTTCCGCGGCCCGCGGGTTTACCCCCATGAGCCTGCACGTGTGGGCGTTGACCGCCTTTGTGCGGCACCGTGTGCCATCGCGCACGTGGCCTCCGTAAGCCGCAGCCGTATACCCCCGAGCCGCTCTCTCTCTCCCTCTCTCCCGCTCTCTGTTTTTCTCTCTTTCTCTCTTCTTAGTGTGTGCCCGCACAAGCGCGGCGCTGCTGTCACGTCCGGGGCCCGAAGGCAGAAGTGCCCAGCAACATAACAGAGAAAAATATCTCATAGATAATAATTTAAAAATAGAGAACACAAGCTAAATATTACATAACTAATCTTTTAGTCCGCTAAATATGCACCTTGTAATCAATTCTGATCTATCATCTAAAAAGGAATATTTAAGCAACAGGAATGAGTCATATGAACGTGACTCAGTAAACATTCTCACTTTCATCTTTTGATCTACCCAAAATATCTATACATGCATAGCTAAAAATATTCATTGAATTCATGTACTATAAATATCACATATTTACAAAATAATTTTTATTGAAGGCAAATAGACAGTTCAAATATCATTTCATCGTATACCAAACAAATGAATCCAATTTAGAATAATCAAACGAATCATACAACATATTGTACATATTTTATCTTAATTATTATATTCCACTTAAATTGTATTCACATGCACTTAAGTCAAGAAAATCTATATGTAATGCATTTCATCTTTCCACTTTTCAGAACAGATACTATATGACCTGTTTGGTTATAATATAAAAAATGATACTATATTAATATTGATATTGATATTTTTAGAAGATGGAGTATCAATATCAAAATTGATACAGGTTGACACTTGTATTACATAACATGTGTTGTTTGCAATATAAATTTTAAAATTGATACTATTAACCAAACACCTCAAGATGATTACAACAATATCAATTTTAAAATTAATAGTGATAGAGGTGTCTAATAGTGTTATCAAACAGGGCATTAGCCAGAGAATTATCATATAGTAGAATGTACAGAGTAGCTAACTAACACCGAGTACGTCTAGGCAATGGCATACAAGGTGATCAACCACGGTACCTGGGATCGACGGATGCACCAGGTTTAGAACATATCTAAAATCCCGTTGCCCTCGGGTGTTCATATATACACTGGCGAAGTTCAGATTCAGATTCAGATGTATATTCATATTCATAATCGGATTCATATTCAAATTCAGGTGCATATATTTCATATCAAACACATATCATATATTCAGAAATCAGATTTCATATTGTAGTCATAATCAAATAATTTCATAGGTATCAAAAATAAATTTTATATCAGAGTCATATTCAAATAATTTCCTACATGCTTAAATGATGCAACTTACACGAAAATTCATATATAAATTCATATCTACCGCATAATCAATCAAACCGAACCAAACATAATAACTCTAATCTAAAGTCACAATATAATCATACTCAAAATAAATTATAACATAATCTAAATCATATTACAAATGATATGAACATATTATACAATCAATAATTGAATCAATAACTAATATACCAAGTTGCTAAACAATCATAAATAACATAAAGAAATCTAATTTTACATTAAATGGACAAATTGGTATCTAATCAGATAACAAAAGGAATCATTTCAAAACATAACCTAATTTTTATGTCACAATTCAAATTTCACTAAAATCATAATAATCACAACAATACAATTTAATTTAAAATGATATAAGCAAAGGTATAACTTATTAAATAAAATTTTACTAAACTAGATTATTCATTCATAAATTAAATTCACAACCAAACATGTATTACTTAAATTAACTAATTTTCTAAGACAATAGCCCAATAAATGAGAGATTGAGAATCCTACCTCAAATCATTAATCCAATGAAAATTTCTAACCAAGTTGTGCTCCTCTGCTTACCCTCCTTTCCCCTTATGTTTTCTACATTAACAAGAGAAAAAGAAACCATAAGAAAATGAGACAGCGTAGGAAAAAGAAGGGAAAGATAATGAGGAGGGATAATTAATTAATTAAATATAATAATAATAGGAGATGAAGAGGTCTGCCTGTAGCCACCGGGAGATAGAGGGAAGGTGAGGGAGAAAATGGTGAGCAGCGTATTTCATAGAGAGAGAGAGAGATGTGGAAGAGTCGAAGAGAGATAAATAATAGAGAGGGAAAGAGCCTTTGCAGAGAAGAAAGAAATGTGCGTAGGATAGAGAGACGATGGAAAGAAGAAAAGAATGAGAGAGAGATTACCATAGGGGGGAGACTTGCTTGGAGCTCTTGCTACCATCGTCTAAGCAAAAAGAGGGAAAAGAGGCAAAAAGGTCTTTGTAGAATAGAGAATGTAAGGGAGAAGAGGGCATGGGAGAAAGACTGTGAGAGAGGGGGGGAACATGCCGCCAAGGGTGGAAAAACTTCTCCATCTCCTGCCACTGGTGTTTTGAGATCGAGAGATCGAGATCGAGATCGAGAGAGAGAGAGAGAGAGAGAGATCCTCTCCGAATTTCTTGCATCGGCACTTGAGCAAATGGGGTGAAAGTCGCCAGCACCGGAGTTTCTCCGATTTCTGCCGATGGGAGCAGAATAAGGGGGGGAGGGCCTCTGCTAGGACGGAGGAGAAAAAGGAGGACAGGTGGAAAAGAAAAGAAAAATAAGAGAAGGGGGAAGACGGTTCGAAGGGGGTGGGTAAAGCAGGAATTCCCTTTTTTTTTCTTTTCACGCTAGGTGTCACAGCTGTCACAGCTGCCGTGACCCTCTCTCTCTCTCTCTCTCTTTCCTCCAACGGTCATCCAACTCGTCAACGTTGCAGTCTCTATCTTTCTCTCTCTCGCCCGCACCCGGGACACCCCGTGTCACGACCCGAAAATTATAGCGCAGCGGAATATACCGTAGTCGAGACAGTGAAATTAAAATTCCAAAAAGTAGGAGAACAATATAAATTCCAAATCGACACTACAATTTAAACAAATGACCTATGGTGTTCAACCTAAAACAACCAACTACTAAATACTAACTAAATAAACCCTATTACATTACAAAAAATAAACTCAAACCACCTAGACAAAAATAATCACTCTTCGCCAAACTCTTGATCTTCTGGATCCTCAGGTGGAGCGAGATCTCCTTCAAATTCCTCCTCAAACTCTTCTTCTGGCAAGGGTTCCTCGAACTCAGCTAAAAATAATTAATAAAGGAAAGGGGTGAGTCATGAAGACCCAGTAGGACTTACACCCAACCACCCCACTATAATAAACAAGTCCTAATGATAATAACAATATAAACCCCAAGCAAAATCAGATTATAACAACCATAAGTAAAGTTAATTATCAAGGTTCAATTAACTAAATAAGATGCTTTTCTACCCATTGTATAGAATAACATGATTCACCAATGTACTACGGTTCTAATCATGACATAACCACATTTAACATAACTATATATGCACCTATCACAAGGACTTATCATAAAGATGAATCAAAACGCAATAAATCACTAATGCAATAATGAAGTCAACACTAAATTATTTGTCTGAGTAAAACACATGCTTCACTTGGACATTGTAGCTATGTCCAAGACTAGACTTGCATTTACCATATAGTAGAATGTAACATATAGTAAGCTAAATCCCATAGTACACCTAGGCGGGGGTGTACTTAGGATAAACCATGTATCCGGGATCGAAGGATGCTCGGTTGTTCTATTTCATCCGCTGCCCACGGGCCACTAACCATAGTCTGGTGAAGTGCAAATCACATTACAAAATGCAGCACACTGCATCAACTACATCTCACAAGCTGAAGGCATATAATACTCAGACATACACCAATTTAACCCAAGCACACAAGCAAAAAGCAAACTGACATAAAATATACCTATATGCAACCTTATACAATGACATAATTAAAAAGACTACAACTATACCTACATGCATATTAAGTCATGATTAACCAATCTAATACACAACTAATAAGACAATGCACTATTCTAAAATCATGCAATCTACTATGAATTTAAATGCCATAGAATCAGTAATATTAATCAATTGTAATCTACATATATTTAATCAAATGTATGTTTCTTACTAATTAACTCTTAACAATTATAGTTGGTTCATAGCTTAAATCAGAATATACATAGATATATAAGATCATGATATGCTACCATTACATAATTAAATACACTCAAACTATCTAAACATGGTATTATTCATATTAAATAACCATCTAAGTGTAAATAACTAGATCAACTTCTAATTGAGATTAAGCACACAACTAAACCCATCTACTAACTAAATATATTTTTCTAACCAAAATTAACTAATCATATTTCAATGCCTTAATTAATATATTTAAAATGATAAGAGATAGTTGAGATGCCTACCTGAATAGTGGCGACGATTAAAATCCAAAAAGAACTGATTAACAATCTGTCAAAATAAATAAATGACAATAAATAAAGATTAGAGAAAAGGATAATAGATATGCGATAGAGGGAGGGATAGATAGGAGAGAGATATGAGAGAGGAGAGAGAGACCGCGGAGGGGGGGGGCGGGTTGGCGCACCGGGGGGTGCACGCGCGGGCGTCGGGCGCTGGCGGGTTGGTGCCGGGCGGGCGTCGACGGCGGAGGTGGCAGCGGCGGTCGCTGCTGCGGGGCCGGCGGCGGCGACGCGCACGGCGCGCGGGGAGGACGAAGGCGGCTTCGCGGCGGCGGGACGGCGCGGTGGTGGTGGGCGGCTGCGTGGCCGACGGCGAGCGGGCGGCGTGGAGGGAGGTGGCGGACCACGCAGCCGCGGGCGGCGCGGGCGATGGCTCGCGCCGCTTTCTTTGCGCGGGTGGCGAGGTCAACGGAGGGGGAAGGACGCAGCCGCGAAGGAGGGTGCTTTGGCGAGTGGCGACGGCGGAGAGAGAGCGAGGTGGTGGCAGCGCGAGGGAGGGTGCAGCGGTGTCACCCGGCGGCCGGCGGAGGGTACGGGTGGCGTCGCCGGCGACCGGGTGGCGGCGCGAGGGCTGGCCGGCGGTGCGGGCGGCGCACGCGCGCGGAGAGGAAGGAAGGAGGGAGGGCGAGTCCGGTCTGCTGCGCACTCGTGGAAGAGAAGAAGAGGGAGGGCGGAAGGCGTAGGGCACGCGGGGAATAAATAGAGGGGGAAAGGAGAGTCCGACCGGGACTGCGGGAAGAGAGGTCGAATTCGATCGGGAGAGGGGAAGTCGAATTCGATTGGAAGAGAGAAGCAGAGTTCGATCGGGAGAGTAAATATAATTAAAATATATAATCTAATTTAAATATTCAAATTATAATAATAAAATAAAAAAAATCAAAATATTACACCCCGCCTTCTCGTCGTCCATCGTGCGTCGTTGGCGCGGCCGCTGGCGCGGCTCCGTGCGCCACCTCCTGCCCTGTGCTCCCCACCTCTCTCTCTGGGCGCCGCCTCTGCCACCGCGCGGCTCCCCCCGTGTCTGCATCTGCGTGCCCCCGCTACTCGCTCGCTATCTCCCTCTTGCTCTCTCTTTCTCTTTCATTCGTTGCGTGTGCTGCGTGCCCGCAACCACCCAGTCCTTCCTCTCTCTCTTTCCCTCGTGCGCTCTCACACTTGCGGCTGTGGCCGTGGCCGTGCCCCTCTCTCTCTGCTATTCCCTCACACTCTCTATCTCTCTCCCTACGCCCGTGCGCACGCTGCAGCCCCCTCTTGTCGTCTCTCTCTCTCTCTCTCTGCCTCATCGCTGTCACTGCTTTTCCCCTCCGCCTCGTCATCCCTCATCTCCCTCTTTGTTTTCCCCTGCCGCACATGGGTTTTCTACCACGCCTCGCATGGCCAGCCAGCCGCGGTGCCCTTTGCGACCACCCCCTTGGCTCGTTGACTCTCGCCACCTCCATAGCTGCATCGTTCTTCGACGATCCGTCCAGGTGAGATTTTCCAGTCTCCCTTCCTATTCTATCTTGGTTATTTTGATATTTATTGACAATCTATTAAATATTGGTAATTCCTCGGGTTGTCTTCATCGTTGCCGATTGACATAGTCATCGCCGTTTCATGGTCAGGCATTCAACCGACTTCTTCTTAACTTGAGAATTTATCAATCACCTCGTGGTGGGTATCCCGACTTTTCTTAACATTCCGATATGATAGTTAATATGTTAAAATGTGTTAATTAGATAGATAACTAGAAATTGGTGAATAAATGATAATTTAATTATTTATTTGTCCTCATGGGATTATTTAAAAGTCAATCATGTCATTCATGTGTGGTTGTATTCATTTTCTTGAACTAGTTAGTTAGTCATAAATATGATTAATCATGGTTTAGTAATCATGATAATAGGTTAATTACATTGTTTGTATTAAATTATGAAAATTGAGTTATCATCTGTTAAGATTATAATTATATCCGACTTATGTTATGTACGATCTTAAAGATTATTAATTGATAAATTAAATTGAAATTTGAATTGACATGACAATTCTTTAACATAATTAATTAACTTATATTCTTAGTGGCATAAAGTTGCAAAATATATTATTTGATGAACTAATATTGAATTGTGATTAATTGAAGTTAACATGTCTAATTATGTTGTATATTCTTTTCTGATTGGATCAATTACATGAATTTGAGTATAATTGAATTATGTGTATGACTTGGTACATTGGCATATTGTTCCTGATTGGGTCTATTACATTGAAAATGTGAATTAAGGAAATGGTTGTGTGACTTGATAATTGGTATATATGGTTCAGTGAAATTGCAAATGTGATTTAGTAATTCTGGTTATTTGTTCCGTTGAATTTAAAAATGTCTAAGTAATTATATGATTTTTACTTGTGAAATGTTGTTGATGCTATGATGCATGTGATAGAACATTTACTTCTCCAGCCTACGTTAGTGGCCCGTGGGCAGCAGAGATTAGATCAATCTGATGCATCCTTCGATCTTGGATACCGCAGTTTATCCTAAGTACGCCCCTGCCTAGACGTGTAATGGGATTTAGCTTACTATATGGTATTTTTATATATATTTAGAGCTGGAGTGGAGTTCTGTCAAGTGGAGCATATAATCTACTTAGACAGATGGAAATGAAATAAACACATGTAAATCTAGGTTTGGATGGACATGTAGAATAGTTTATTTGGTTAAGTTATAGTCAGTTTGGTTCATATAGAGTCAGGTTAAATTGGTTTTGATATTTTAAAGGACCTGATTAATAATTAAACACAGATAATTAGTTTAGTGATTGTATTATAATATGATTTGTGTTGGTTTTATTATTTATTGTTATCATTTAGGTTGATTAATATAATAAGAAAGTTTGGGTATAAGTCCTACTGAGTCCGTGTGACTCATTCCAAATCTTTTAACGTTTTTCAGGTAATTAGGTTTAGCACAGTAGAAGCATAGTAGATCAAGATTAGTGCAGAAGAAGATTAATGTATTGGTTTATGAATTGTTTATATTGAATTAAGGTATGATTTATATTTGGATTGAATCATTTATTATAATAAATTGAGACCTGATATAATTCTTTGAATTATGAAATGGGACCTATTATTCTTTTATTTTTCCCAAACCGACACATATAGGGGTCATTTCCCGGTCTCGTCGTCGGATTTATTCTACTGCGCCTGTTGTGATATCCGGGGCGTGATACACACACAAGCATATAAACAAATAGTATAAAATAAGGTGAATTGCATCATGTGTCATCTTTTTAGGTGGAAGAATACCCCCAAATGAATGTATGATATTATCTTGTTCACGGGGAAAGTGATGACCTATATACAATCAGTCACAATATGCCAAAGATAGTTACATAGAACAAAGGGAAATTTGATCAAAACAACACGAACCAAGGTAGGGTAAATTCAAAGAAATCCGAATACTGTGCAGCATTGGGATCATAAGGACAAGGAGATAGTAATTCATATAATGATGAAATTTCAATAAGCAAATAATGGAAACAAGGATATATTATGCTGATAGATTATCTAAATTAATACATTAAATGACCGTAGAATTTAATTTCATAGATTACAATTTATAGAAAAATAAACATCTAATAATGAGCCGCTCACCCTCTTGCTAAGAGTTTGCTACTTACTGCCACTGTATGAGCTGCGTTCTTCCTCTGGATTCCTAGCATAGATAGCCATGAACGGTTGAAGCTTGCAGGCTGAAGGGATATCGCCAAATCCAACATCGAGAGAAGAAGAAGAAGAAGAAGAAGAAGAAGAAGAAGAAGAAGAAGAAGGGAGTTCCGGAGGAGAGTCGGTTTGGGGCTCCGGCAATGGGCGTCTTCAAGGTGAGTAACTCCATCGATGAAGTCTCCCTTTTATAGAGGCATTCCGCCTCATCCCCTCTGCCCCAAACTCCAACCGCCTCCTTATTCTCCGGACGGTTCCGCCGGGTGCCAATCACCACCGCATAAAACGGTTTTGATGGGCACAACCTAACATCTCCCACTTGACCATCAAAATCAAGTGATTTCTAATTACATTCTCACTATTTATGAGAACATAATTCAATTTCATATTCTGAGATATTAAAGTATTCCGTATACACTCACTTTCAATGAGATATATACATGTTCCTTTTCATTTTCACCGTCCATGAGATGTATAAACATATTTTCTTGTGCACTCCCACTTATCGTGAGATACACATAAATTCCTATACAATCTCATTATCCGTAAAAATCATAAATGAGTCACATATTCCTGAGTCCCATTAAGCCAACATGCTTAATAAAAATTTCTGCCGAGATACCTTTTGTCAAAGGATCGACAATCATATCACTGGTGGGGATATAACTTACATTTATTTCCCCTTTCTGCACAATATCATGTATATAATGATATTGTATTTCTATGTGTTTTCCTTTAGAGCTATTTGCTCCACTGTTAATCAGGCTGATGGCGGCCTGATTGTCACAACAGATCTCGACTGGCCCATCAACCAAATTGAGACCTAAATCAATCAGAAATCGTCTAATCCAGACGGCATGAGTAGTAGCCATACTACAGGCAATACACTCAGCTTCCTGTGTGTATCTTGCCACACACCCCTGTTTCTTGCTACCCCAAGAAATAGTTGCACCACCAAAGATGAACAAGTGTCCCGAAGTGGACTTTCCGTCATCTTTATCCCCTCCGAAATCAGCATCGGAGTAACCAAGCACTTCAAGTGTTTCCACTTGGTATACTAACCTGTGGTGCAATGTACCCTTAAGGTACTTCATAATCCTCTTAACAACTTCCCAATGTGCTGGTCCTGGATTACTTTGATACCTGCTCACTAAGCTTACTGCAAATGCTATATCAGGCCTGGTACAAAGCATTGCATACATTAAGCTCCCTATAGCTTGAGCATAAGGCATGTTAAGCGAGCCTTGACCCTCTTCGGGACATTGCTCCTTGCTTAAATTCTTTCCATAAACCAATGGTGTATTTGCTGGATTGCAATTTTGCATTCCAAACCTTCTAAGTACAGACCGTATGTACTTTTCTTGGCTTATGGACAATAATCTAGACTTCCTGTCCCTTTCAATCTGAACACCAAGGACATAAGACGCCTCTCCCATGTCCTTCATCTCAAATTTCTCACTGAGCTCAGACTTTATCATATTCAACTTTCCGATGTCATTTCCGGCGAGCAATATATCATCCACATATAAGGACAATATAATCACCATGCTCCCACTTTTCATGACATACACACAGCTATCCAACTGATTTGGAACAAAGCCGAGTTGAATAATTACATCATGAAATTTGAGATACCATTGTCTAGATGATTGCTTTAATCCATACAAGGATTTTCTTAATTTACATACCTTATTCTCCTGCCCTTCTACTTGAAATCCTTCAGGTTGGCTCATATATATATCTTCCTCCAACTCTCCGATGAGAAATGTTGTCTTGACATCCAGCTGGTACAATTCTAAGTCAAGATAAGCAACAATAGCCAAGATCATCCTAATGGATGCAAATTTTGCCATAGGAGAATATGTTTCTTGAAAATCTATACCTGCCTTCTGATTAAAACCTTTGGCAACTAATCGGGCCTTATCTTTTTCTATAAACCCATCAACTCGAAGCTTTCTTTTAAATACCCATTTACACCCAATAGCCTTCCTATTCTTAGGCAAATCACACAATTCCCACACTCCATTAATTTCCATGGAGCTCATTTCTTCTTTCATTGCATCTAGCCATAATTCTGATTCGCGCGATTTCATGGCATCGATGTAATTTATTGGATTTGTGTGATTTTCCTCATCAATATCTACATTTAGACATGAAGGCTCACATGAGTATAAATAGAAATCATCCATCCAAGCAGGTGGAGTTCTATTTCTTTTGTTGCCAATTGCAGGTATATCAGACAGTCCTATCATAGGATCAATTAGTTCTTCAACAATTTCTTGTTGAGTTGGTTCTGCTATCCTAGGTTATTCATCAATTATTGGATCATTTCTAATATTTTCATTGTAATAGTCATCATCTATCACAATTAGAGGAGGTTCCTTCTCATTTTCATGAGATTCCTCTTCCTCTAGACTTTCTAAGAATGTAGCATCCCTATATTTAATGATCCCTTTTCCCTTATGAAAGAACCTATAGCCATATGATTTTTCACAATATCCTATGAACTTACACTTCAATGTTTTTGGATCCAACTTATCTCTAAGTTGTTCTGGAATGAGAACATGGGCTATAGACCCCCATTTCCTAAGATGACTCAAATTTGGTTTCCGCCCATTCCAAAGTTCATAAGGTGTGCATTCAATAGACTTGGTGGGAATTCTATTCAAGACATAATTTTCTGTAAGCAATGCCTCTCCCCATAAATTTCTAGGGAGACCAGAATGGGATAGCATACTTCTAACTACATTCATTAAGGTTCTATTTTTCCTTTCTGCCATACCATTCTGTTGTGGTGTATACGGCATTGTCAAATGTCTTTTAATTCCATTTTCTTGACAATATAACTCAAATTCTTTTGAATTGTATTCCCCACCTCTATCTGTTCTTAACACCTTAATGTTCCTTCCAAGTTGCCTTTCTACTTCCATTCTATATATCTTGAAGCAATTTAATGTTTCTGATTTTACTGCAATTAGGTAGACATAAGCAAACTTAGAATAATCATCTATAAATGTTATAAAATATTCCTTGTTATTATAAGTCTTTGTGCTCAATAGTCCACAAATATCAGAATGGACCAATTCCAGCAATTCCTGTGATCTATGTCCTATCGAGAATGGTTTCTTAGTCATTTTTCCGACTAAACAATGTTCACAAGGTGATAATTCCACCTTAGTCAAACTCGGTAGTAGGTTCATTTTCACCATTTGTTCCATTTTAGATTGGGGTCCATTTTAGATTTACTGGGATGCCCCAATCTAAAATGCCATAGATCACACTCAGACAAAACACACAAGGGATAATCAGAAACTTCTATTTCATTTATTTCACTGTCAATAACAGGGATACAAAATAAATCATGTTCGGGAACAAATTTCCCCATAGCAAGAACCCTTTCATCTTTCCCTATTGACACCTTCTGGTTGTAGAATCTCACTTCGAGGCCTTTTTTCATCAATGTTGGGACAAATATTAGGTTCCGGCGAATTTTTGGTGCATAGAACACATCCTTGAGGATCATAATGTTATCCCCAAGATCTAGCCTGTATGAACCAACACCTTCTACATCGATGTAGGTGTTATTTCCCATAAATACCCTCTGTTCCCCTGCATTAAATTTTTCAAAGGAAACAAGTCCTTTCTTTGTTTTTGCAATGTGCCGAGTAGCTCCTGAATCGACCCACCATTCATTTGAATCTATCATAACTGCATTACATTCAGTTATGCCAACAAATTCATGCTTTCCGGTTCCTTTGTTCCCCGGGTGTGGATGTTCGCCCTTGTTTCCCTGCTTGCTAGGACAGTTGGCTTTAAAGTGGCCAAACTTCCCGCATGAGTAGCAAGCACCTTTAGGAACCTTCTTACCTTTATTCTGTGGTTTATTCTTGAATTGCATCTTCTGCGGCTTGTGGAGTCGATCTTGAGCATATGACTTCCGATTCACTGCATTTGCCTCTTCTAGATTTGCCTCTAATCCTTTCCTTCTAGCCAAAATGTCCTGCTCTATTGCTAACCTGGAAGGCAAGTCGGTGACAGATAAAACCGAACCACTCATTCTTAAAGTTGCGGTTGCCATGTCAAGGGAAGGTGGTAAACTATTCAATATAGTCGCCACTTGCAACTTTTCTGGAATTTCAGTTCCTGCAATCGCCAAGTCCTTAGCCATGACAATCATTTTATTTACATGCTCAACCGCGCTATCACCTTCCTGCATCTTACATGTGTTGTATCGATGCAAAAGGAGTTGAGTATTCACCCCAGTCTTGATGTCATACTTCTCCTTGATAGCTTTCCATAGTTCATTTGATGTTTCATATGCTTCAAAGCATTTTATTAAATTATCTTCAATGAACATGAGCATGAATGTCTTAGCCTTTTTATCATCTATAATCCACTGATCCCTTCTTTTCTTTTCCACCGGGGTGGAATTTTCATCAATTTTTGGGATATCGGCATCTAAGACATATTCTATATTATCATGGATAAGTCCATATCTTATTTTCCGGTGCCACATGTCATAATTTGTTCCGTTCAGTTTGTCTAACTTTGCCAATTCAGTAGCAACTAGTTTGCTAGCCATTAGGACTAAACTATTTCTGAAATATGAATAACATGATTTAATAATATGCCAAACTAATATGATCACAACATGAACTAACTTAAATTTCATATCATTCAAATATAACATGCTTGATATATGAAGAGACTATGACATAGTTTAAATAAGTATCGATAAATGGAACCTAAACAATGATGATGATGGCTTTTTTTAAAAAAATTCTTTCAATTACACATAGACCAACTCTAAGAAATATTGGATCAATATATGTGTGATTTAAATTTCTGTTTAACGTGGAAAGTATATGAAAATAATAAGAATTGTTTAATAACAATGCTGTGTAATTTTGATCATGCGATAAATGAACAATATAAATAAAAACTTTAACAATCTCCGTTCAAACAGTAATATGAGATACAGAATTTATTACGTATGCAGCAGCATGATTTAAACAAACACTATGTATGCAGACAGGTCGGTGGCTTCTTTGACAAGGAAACACAATGTCAAATAAAATAATATAAAAAGTAAAGTACGGTGTGAGGTTAACACACAGACAGAAAAATCTGTCTCCACCGCCTTTTAACAGAGAAGACTTACCTGGAGAACCGAAAAATCGGATAAATGAGGAATAGGAGGACCAGCAGGGGAGGCGTCCAGAGCGAGGGAGGAACCGATAAAGCAGAGCGCCGCTCTGGTGCTGGTGCGTCGACGGGAAACGGCAGGGCGATGATGCTGCGGGGCGACGTTGCTGCGGCTGCGACCAAAGGAGATTCCAGACGAACAGCGCGGACTTCGAAACACCACTCTGATACCAGTGAAGGGATATCGCCAAATCCAACGTCGAGAGAAGAAGAAGAAGAAGAAGAAGAAGAAGAAGAAGAAGAAGAAGGGAGTTCCGGAGGAGAGTCGGTTTGGAGCTCCGGCAATGGGCGTCTTCAAGGTGAGTAACTCCATCGATGAAGTCTCCCTTTTATAGAGGCATTCCGCCTCATCCCCTCCACCCCAAACTCCAACCGCCTCCGTATTCTCCGGACGGTTCCGCCGGGTGCCAATCACCACCGCAAAAAATAGTTTTGATGGGCACAACCTAACACAGGCCACAACCCTTGGACATGCTGCAGCATGTCTAGTCGTTGGTGATAGGCATTGTATGGAAGCAATTGATATAGTCGTGGGTGGTAATGAAGAAGTGGTACTCTTCCTGAGAACCAATGTGATAGTCATTGATACCGTTTCAAGAATATGCAAAAGCAACGAAGAAATGGACATTCATTCAAAAATATCAAACAAGGTTATGCATTTTGGTGGTAAAAATATTACTCTCCCCAACTTTTAGTAGTCGTGTTTTGTGTTAATACAGAGGATAAGAAAGCACTGGCATGACTGCTCACCATATGTAGTTTGTTTATTCACCACCCATACTCTTCACTGCTTATACCACTTCACAGTTGTCTTCTGCATACAAAGTGATATCATAAGAATCTTCTAGGACTTAACCAAGCTTAAACGGTACCAAATAGTCAAATTTTCACCAACAAGCTTCAATGCTATTGTTGTTTCTCTCTCCATAAACATCAACTTTTAGGTCATGAGACCATCTTAAACTATGGTATTGCCACCCACAAAAACAAGGTCATTTTAGACTTTAATGTGTTCGCTCACCTTCTGGTCCTTGTCATACACCAAAAAACTAAGAAAGCGAGATTTGAAGGCCCATGTGTTATCTATAACTTACGTAAGGAAAAGAAAAGGTTCGGATATTTTCATGTAGCAAACACAAACTACGTGACCATCATCCCCATATGCATGTGTCCCAATTCCGTGTCCTATGGCAGTTGAAGCATTAAGATACCATAAGTGCATGTTATAGAGACTTTACAAAATGATTCAAGCATAAACAAACCAATAAAGTTAAGAAAGAAGAGAGGAAATAATAATAGAATTTTTTCCCACAAAGTATTGATTACAAATGCACCCTATGACTTATGTCAATTCTCTGTACATGAGAATTGTTATACAACAAAATATTAAATAAAAGAGATATGAAAGATTCTTTTTATCTGAAAACCTATTTCACTTCATATCTATAATCTATAATCTAACTTAATACAATAAGCGGGAGTACCCAAATCTTCGTCCTCCACATTACGACCATTCGATCGGCATTATTTGAGCCATCCACCGTCTCAACCGTCTGATTAATCACTTCGTCGAGAGTTCATCCACCCTCATCCGCCCGACGTCTCTCCTCCGCATCCGCCGCGACCTCTCCTCCGCATCCGCCCGACGTTTCCGCCCACTGCTCCGCACTGCGCCCTCCGCTGAAGTCCTCCAGCTCCTATCCCTCTCCTCCGCATCCTCCGCGACCTCTCCTCTGCATTCGCGGCGAAGATGCAGCCATGAGCCCTCACGCCGCCTCCGACCTCTCCTCCGCATCCGCCGCGAAGATGGAGCCATGAGCCTGGTACTTCCCCTGCTGCCTCTTCGCCCTCGGCCGCCCACTCACCCGACGAACTTCTCTGCTCATCAATCGACGATGCCCTTGCATCCGACGCTTTCGCCGCCCTCCGCCCCTTCTCACCCGATGTATCCGCCCTGGTTACGACATCCGCCGCCCTCGGTCCTCTGCCACCCACTCAATCGACGGATTTCCTGCTCCGTTTATTTCTCCACTCGGTCACTACAATGTTTCCTCCTCCATCCCGTCTCCTCCTCAACCGACATATTCTACATATCACGTTTCCTCTTCCATCCGGTCTCCTTCTTACGTACCTCTATAGATATATGCTTACCGTTAGACTCTTCTACCACCATCAAGCTTCTTACAATCCCATCGCACGAAGAATACCTCTCGGACACCTCCTCTGCACCTCACCCATCGACCTCCTTACAACCCCGTCGGATTAAGGCTGCTTGAAGACGTGGTCTACATCTCATCGATCGACCTACTTGCAACTCCATCAGAAGAAGATTGCTCGGATACCTGGAGTTGCACGCCTCCATTGCTTTGAGAAGGTTTGCTCTGTAAGTGCAGTTCGGAACCCTCTGTCAAGTTTATTTGGTTCTATTGATTTTAAATGTGTTAGTATTTGTTTAAATGTGTTAGTATTTGTATTTTTGCTAGGTTGAAAATTTGTTAGTATTCTAGATTGATCTGGATTGATCAAATCAGGACCTGGTCAGCCTGATTTGTATTTTTGCTATATTTACTTTCAGATATATGAATTATGCTCTGCTATTTTTTTTACTGTCATTCTATATTTTCTACCAAAATGCTTATAAAAGAATATGCTCACAGCGTTATATTTGCATTTGTTGACATTTTGACGGAGAAGTGGATAGTGTAACACAGTGATGATCTCCGGATATAGTTACAGAAATTTTTCATGCAGTTTATTTACACATAAACAGTAACTAGGTCTGCAAAGAGGTCAGATTCGGTATCGGAATTGGTAGGTTTCAATTCTGATTCCGATAAGGTAGTGATTCCGATAATTTTGAAATGAATAATTCCGATTTTGATTTGTCTCTGATTTCGATATCGAAATTGGAATATTTTTATACCAATTCTGATAACCTGTATACCTGACACAACAATAAATTTTAAATTATAGTCAAATTTTAGATTTGAAAAATGTCAAAAATCAGATCATAATAAAATTTGAAAATCATAATCTGGAACATGATAAAATCTTAACCAAGTGGCTACAAAATAAGCAAGCAGATTTCAGATCTGGGCAGGTTCTAAGTCATGCATTTGGGGTCATATATGGTTGCTCTTATGAATCATATTTCTAAGTCTTTAAGCCCGGATCCCCTAGATGTTTAGTGGTGGTTAGTCATAAATCCAAAAGTATTATAAATCCTATTGAATGACTAGAAAATTTGGTTATGACATAACCCACTTGTTAAGATCCAAAATGGGGGTTTTATATGGCTAAAGTTCTAGGTCATGGTCAAGTAAAAAATGAAGAGTTAAACCAAATTGTTAGACATGATGGTTTCAGATCTGAGAATATCATGCCCTTATAGAATTTAGTGGTAAGAATGAAAGGCTGTCATGGTCATAGTGATCACAGCATGAGAGATGGGCAGTAGGAGGACCTCTATATATGCTAAGTCCTAGGCCTCGATCATAGTTACCGGAAGAGATGCTTCTAATCAGATTTTAACATACTTATTTTGTATCCATAAAAACTTCTAAGTCTAATGTTTGATGCCGAGGTTGAAATTTTTTGGAATAGTATAATGAGTCCTAAGTCTATCATGCTAAGACTTGGAATAAAAAAAATGCAATGAACATGCCCATGATCGGATATCATAAAATGATGTCTGTAAATATGCTTGATTCTAATGTTAAGACCTTGAATTGAAAGAGTTAAACCCATATCAAACATGTTAAGTATGTTAAGAATCCACTAAGCATATAACCTTGAGATGTTGGAATTTTAAAATATATCTTTATTAAATCATAATCAAACTTAAATTAAACTTAATAAATAATATACTAAGTTTGTATTCCATTGAGTTTATAGGGTTATAACTCCTTCATGTGTTTATATTTTATGGATGTATGTTTCCATTTCATGAGTTGCTCAAACTCAAACTCAAACTCAAACTCAAATCTTTAGTCCCAAATAATTGGGGTTGGTTATATGAATTCGTCTTTTCCATTCATCACGGTCTTCTGCAATGAACATGCCCATGATCGGTTATATTTTTTTGTATTTTTGCTAGGTTGACAAAGCAAATAAAAGAAAAGCTGCATTTCTGGTTGGATTTACTAAAAGAAAGCAGGAGATTTCAGATTTGAAGGTATAGGTATTTAATTTACTTTTAAATCATATTTGTTTGTCTTCTTTTATATTTGTGATGCTCATGAAGTTCATGATAAATTTTAATCTTTAAAAGATTGGAGTTTAAATTTCAATACCGTGATGTTACCATGCTATATTTACTTGTATTTTTCAGAATTATGGTCCAAATAATAACTAAGAAAATTAACATGATTTAAAGAGGACCAAGCTAGATATGATGATGGTTCATTTTGGGGCATTTCTCCGAAAACTAAGCTAAACCGAATTGGTTATTCAAATTCACTCAGATGGTTGTCAATGGCTGGACCATAGGAACAAGATTTTTATTAGTATATAACTACTTTAATTTTTTATTTAAATTAAATTATATGTTCTGAAACTTGTTCATACTGTATGACGAGGAAAATTTATCGTTACAATAATAGATATTAATAATAACATGATATTATTATTTTTTTAATAATAGAAAATTGAAACTATTTTTTTGATATGTTTTTGTTGGTATGCTTAGTATTTTCTTTCTTCTTGTTATTCTCAACTTTCTATGAAAAGATGCAAAGAATTCATTGATTCAGTGGACGTTTTGAAGATTTGTTCATTCCATTTTCCAGAGCACAGTGTGCACTGCCACAAACGTGATACTAACATAAAATAATTAGGAAGAATAAACAACCTGATATATATTCTTTAAAAGAATAAAGTATTTGGTTTTAGAAATGCAGGATATGCAGAATTACACGAATAATGTACTATTTATTGCTTTAATCAGTGCTGTAGTAAAACTTCTCACCTTGTTGACATCCAAAATTAGGAGTTGGGGTGACCTAAATCCCGTCCAAATGAATAAAAGGTTTGCAAAAGATTGCCTTCCTGCATCTGTGGTCGGTTTGGTTGAAGGTGAATGTAGAATGTCGGGACTTTCAACCAAGAGTTCTTTTTAATCTTCTGTTCTATTATCTAAAAATGGCATCTTAATCTGCAGATGGTTCTCCTCGAGGCTTTTGAGGGTCGGCATGCTTTTGATGTGCATATCCTTCCATATAATCTTAGTAAACGGGATAAGCAAAAAGCTTCTTGTTATATGTTGGCACCTTTAATTTGCACAAATTTTTGGAGAAAGGAACAAATAAAACATACACTTCTCTCAAATCCTATTCTATATGGGATTCAGGTTCAAAACAATTTAGGATCTATTTATTCAACTTATGGGATGTCTTACATGCCTAATTTGATGGTTGGATACCGACAGTTGACACGCAGTGGATGCCAATAATTAACGTCAAAATACAAATCCAAGGGGACCTATGAAAAAAAGATGTAGAGGAAGAAGTGCCAATGCTGCCAATCCTGGACTTAGTGCATACGAAGTACCATGGCAACAAAGTAAAGGAGCAATAGGGTCATCTATGATGCTGCCGACCACCTTTTTCAAGTTTACATAATTAACTGAGACGTCTTTCTCATAGACACATATTTACATAATGTGATATATTTACATAAGAAATTATTATAATTTGTATATTACATGATATTATAAAGGATACTTTATTATCTATATAATGTTCTTTTAGTGGTTGATTAGAGTTTCACCCATATTCATTTACATGTTTGAATCAGTGTATAAATTACGTATAATGCTTAAATGATGCATATGAATAAACCTTATTTATGTATGGTTTTTGCTGAAACAGTAATGACCTCAATAGAGTTCTTGATTTTATTCTTGCTGAGAATAAAACCAGATCTTACCAATGTATTATTTGAGATTTGGGTGAGAGTTTTTAAGACTAAGTGCGTGTTTGGCCTAAGAGATTTCAGGGCTTTATGTTTCTGGACTTTGTTTTAGATATTCATATCCGATGACTCTTGCTTTACGTTAATATTGGCTTAGAGCTTATATGCTGACTTTGCATGCTCCCTGATTGTCTCCAATTCTAAAATTTGAACTTTGTACTTTCAATCTGATATTTCTTTTTTTTATATGTTTGGATTTGGGAGCTTTGTTTATGTTTCGGTTCTGAAGATTTTCTTTTACTTGGGTTTTTTTGTTACAGATTTGAGATATGATCATTTTTTTGTTCTATGTTAATTTTGGTTTTGAGATTTATGCATATACCGAAAGAATCATGTAGGCTCGAATGGTCTTCAACGTGGTGACGGATAGAAATGAAGTCACCTACACTACAACGATTGTTGGCTATAGAATACACGGAGGAAGGCATAGTACATTTATCTTTTTTGGACCGCTGTTAGCAAGGACTTTTTTATGTGGAAATGCCTTCTTATAGACCTTTATCTTTTTTTCTCTTTCTTTCACTTCTTTTTTTATTGCTTTCTTTTTTTTTCCTTATGTAACTTCTATTCTTCATTTTGAATTAATGAATTGTGGTTCTTTGCCATCTTCAAAAGAAAAGAAAAGAAAAATAAAAGGTAGATGGCTGATGATGACATTGTTGCTCCATTGGAACTTATAACTTGAGTTGACTTCAATAAGATCAGTAACGTGAGGGGTAAGATTGGCAGCTACATCATATAGTTTAGACTGCTATTCAGTTTAGAAGAGTGACTTCTGAAGGTCCAGGTGATAAATCTGGAATCAACTTGACTTTGTTCCTCAAAGATTAAACTGTTAAAAGTCTCTTGCAGTCTGCCTTGGACCTTAGTACATGCTTCTCCAGAGCAGTCACATTTTTTATGATTCTTTTGAAGGCTACTGAAAATGGCATAATCTATAGGAGATGTTTACTAAGAGAGGAGGCAAGTATGGTAAGAGTGATGAGAAATTAATGTTAATATTTTGAGGTTATTTTGGGTTGCATAATCTCTATTTGTTATGAAGGACCTATTTGTAAATAGTTTTTGTTAAGAGGGTTAAAAAGTCAAAGTTGGCTCTATTTAATGAAGCTCATCTTGTAACACAGAAAGCTTGAAAATAATGGAAGTTTTGGAACTTGGAACCCCTTGGGGTCCAGTCTAGAGTGCCTTTATTCCTATTCCTCTTCCCAAGCAATCTCTACCCTTCACTCCCGCTTGTTCCTCTCTGCTTGACAGTTCCCCAACAGACACCCTTTCTTCCTCCCCAACTAATGAGGACGGGATTGGATCCAACATATGAGAAAGTTTGTGATGTCGGCGTTCGAGTTTGGAAGCGAGGAGACATTTGTAATAAATAATTATTTGAGTTTAGGTTTATTTTCTGCAATTTTATTTTAACATAGTTGGGAGTTAATAGGTGACCAATACTTGGGGTCTTTGTTGTAAATTTCCAGTGGGGCCTCTAAAAGGATCATATTGTGGTAAAATCAGGATGATGAATGAATGAAAAGAGGTTGGATCATAGGTTGTGGAATCGGTCGAATCGGATCAAAATCGGCCGATCCGATCCTATTCCTACTTGAAGGACTGATTCTGACCTGAGAAGTCTAGCTCAACTCAAGCAACGTGCTTCGCACGTGTGCGAACAAAACATAATATATTTAAGTTATTAATATATTTATTTTTCTTCTATTTCACATTCTTATCACATTCTTCTATTATCAATATATAAAAATAATTTTGGAATGAATCAATATTATGATCCACATAAATATTAAATCATAAAGTATTTGAATACTTTATTAGTACATATATTATTTAAATATTGATTCATTCCAAAATTTTGGAATGAATTTCGTATCTGACTTACTTCTTTATGGGGAATTTGGGATGATAAGGAGATGTAGAGGGCCATGTTTCTGTTTTGGGCAGGATGAGGTGTCTGATTTGATGTGTACTTCATAGGATATAAATGTATGACCAATATAACCCATAAAACCAATATAACGGACTATACTTTTGAACTCCAAGCAAAAAAAAAAACAGATTGCTTATTTTTTCAGATTTCCAGATTTGTACTATTTTTCAGATTTCAGACTTTTTAGTTATTTGAAATTTTCATATCCTTCACACACCCAAACTAAGTTGGTGAAATCTATTACAAATGGCTACTTCTGCCAAGCGGGCACGCACCAATATGGGGAGAAATTTCTCCGCCATACCTGAGCATGTTCGAGGTCTAATATCAGCTGGTTTGGTAAGATAAACCATTATGATATTTTATTATTATTATATATTCTTGTCATTCGTGCATGTTTTCCATGCATGTTACCAGCATCCATGAATTGGACCAATCTAATTGGACCTTAACAGGGTGCACTCTTCGAGTGTTGATGTTAACATTATTTTATTCAATTTTGTAGGACTATCCAAACTTTCCCGGTCCGAGACGTTTTGGTCATATCTCTTGGTTGCGAGATTTATTAGGGGTTTTAAACATTACCTCTCAATCAATCCTGTCTGATTGGGGTCTCATGGGATTGTTGGTGCATGCAAAGCATTATGATGATTATTTCTTGGACTTTGGCATGATGGGAGCGTTGATCGAGTTGTGGCACCCAGATACTAATACATTTGTATTTAACACATTCGAATGCACAATCTTACTAGAGGAGGAAGAAATTCTTCTCGGATTACGACGCATTCCAAAGGGGAAGGAGGACACGATGTTTATCCCTCCTTGACATGTTTACAGTTTTTACAAGAGTTTGTTGATGCTAAACATTCAGGTGACATGGTTAAGGGTAAATGTATCAACTTACAGAAGCTAGCATCATGGACCATCGATTTCTTGACGAATGTGATAGATGATGAGACACATTTGATCAGAGGGTTGAAGGGTTTTGTTACGTGTCTGGCTACTGTGTTTCTATTTCCTACCCAGGACGGATTATTGCAAGCAGAACAACTCACTTGTATCCAAGGTATCTGGCAAGGTGAGCTACTAGGTCCTTCAGTACTTGCTTATCTATATTGTGGCCTGACATCTTCAAGTTTGGGTTTACCTCCATTTGGTAGTTCTCTATTGATGGCATGTTGGGCAGACTTACACTTCAAGTTTAACCCTATTGGTGGTAATACAACCATGTCTCGGCTTTTTCAACGCAGCCCATTGCAGCCTTATGCATCTGCCCTTGGGTTAGAGGACAGAATTGTTAATAAATGTCCAAAGTTGAAGAAAAGGAATGATTGGCGTGCTTATTTTGCTAGCATGAAGCATAGTGGATTTCTTTATGCTCCAAAGGCTTTGCTAAACAAGGACCTGTATACTTGCTTCACCCTTGGTGTTGATTTGCGTCTGATATCTGGCAGCTCTTTTGTATTGTATAATTCCTACCGGTGTCTTCCACAAGTCGGGCTTCCTCGCCACAAGGTCCCTTCACTTTCGCACTTGCCTCCGATTAAAGTGAGACAGTTTGGTTCTATGTATGACATGGAGGAGGCTGAGAGCATTGTGGCAATGTGGAAGACGAGACGATTGTGCCGAGTAAGCATTATCATTGAGGAAGATCAAGATAAAAAGCAGCGCTACATTTTTAAGCTTAGGCTTCTTTTCATGTTGTGATGTGATGTATCAAACTTATAAATCCTTTAATGTATGAATTTACCATTAGTTGTCACTATTTTTTTCAATACTTTAACTTATTGGGTTCAGATGATAGGCATGTCTTTTTAATGATTACTCAAGATTGGTTTCATAATAACATTGCCTCTTTATAAGAACTAATTGCCTTGGTTCAGTGTTATCAAGTAGTATCATATTTTTTGCACACCTTATATGTTTTCTTTAATAAATTTTAAATTATTAGTAAGTTGGGATCAATTGTTGACGTAATTTTAGTCTAATCTTAAAATGTCACATTAGTAATTTATTAATTGATATATACATATTTTCACCAAATATTATATAAGTACAATCATTTAAAAACTAACTAACATGCCAATTCTGAATATTATCAGCAAACCAAGAAGAAGATTACAAACAAGAATGTGAAATATGTTAGCTTACAAAACTCAGCCTACTATTAGTGGTTACCAAAAGGGTGAAAGATGATTAAAAAATACATAGAGAATTCTGGGGTCTGAAAAGAGACATTGTGATTTCTAATATGTTGATATGGTTATGCTGATCGGTTATTTACTGAGATACCCAATAGCTACAAGTAGTAAAGGCTTCTGAGGATGCATTTGCTTGAGATTGTGCGGGGAAGAAGAAATTGTGAGATTATTTTCATCTCCCCACTTCTTTTAAAAAAACGTAAAATTTTGTAATTGTTGAAAATATATTTATAACTATTTACAATCAACTCAACTTCTCAATCATTCTGTGCTGCACTAGCACAGATCACCCAGATGTAAAGCAACCGAAGACAGAAGATTCTCTTGAGAGACGGAGCAGCCTACATAAGTGCTTGGTACTTGATCTCTGTACTAGAAGAAACAGTCGAACCTTTTAAGATGCAATGGTTGGATGGAAAAGCTGGGTAATCACCGAAAAACTTATTTAATTGAATATAGGTAAAATAGATTAATAGTAACACCCTGAAGCAAGACGAACCTTTGAAGCATAGATTGCCAAGCGTATATACAAATTTCGCCAAAAGAGTTTTGAAGATCATTAGGCCAGGTTTGCTCAACTCTCAGCCCAAAACACTAATATCCCCAAATCTTTTGTAAAGAGGGAAAGAGAGCAGCAATCAAATCAAAACATTAACATTTAAGAAAAATCTGAAATCTGGCATCCCATACAATCAACTAAGAATCCAGGTCAGTTTTTTCCAAAATTCAATTCCCAAACTCAACCTGTAACATAATCCATCAATGTAAATCAAGACAAATTCGGCTCAAGCCAGAACTGATTAATTCAGGTCAGACCCAAGAAATTCTGAACCTGTAAATCCGAAACCTGTTAAATCTGCAGAATTACAAAATCAGAGGTCTAAGACTTAAAAACTGGAATTTAAAACAGAATCTGAAAACTCTAAAATCACATCTGAAACTCAAAATCTAAAATATGGACTCTGGAAATTGAAATTTTGAAACGTAAAATCTGCTATTAAAACCATCCGGGAGAAGAGGAATCTGGAAATGAGAGTGTATAAAAAAACTGGAAATCTGAATACACCATAAAATATGAAATATGAATTTGTGTAGAACCGATCTAAAAATCTGAAATCTGGAAATCTTTGTACCATAGTATATTGCGTAAGGTATATTACGTAAGGTTTCAATTTTATGTTATGTTATGTTGTAATTTCCCTTACTACATATATTTGATGGATAATCTTCCGTAAGGTTTCATTTTTATCTATTGTTCTTAAATAAGATAACCATTTCATTGAGATCCGTTCCTTTGCTATTCTAATGTGCAATTACCCATATGCAGGTTTTGGATTGAAATAAGCGTATTGCTTTCCTGTCTTAACTCTGCTTCTGTGCTTCAGAGCCTTTATTTGTGGGTCCTAAATCAACTGTCAAAAGTAGTAAGTATGACTTCGTATCTTTTTTTCCTTATCACCATAGCTTGCCAAATAAGTAGTCATAATTCTGGTATGTTAAATTTAGAAACCGTATACCTTACAATTTTTACATGTATGTTTCAACTTTTATAGTACACTATTTTTCCTCTCAGTATAATTTTTCTCGTTTACACATGCATCTCTAGCTCTTGTTATTTATGACTGCCCAAAAATGTATGCAAATAATGAGAATATTTCTAAGGTATTTTCTATTCCTCATTGCAATTTTTAGATCTTCAAATGTTATTTGGCCATTATCATCTCCATCTAACTCATAAAATAAGCGTCTTCTTGCAAACATGTTTTTATTATTAGCACAACCATGTTTTTATAAATTTAGATGTTATTTAGTTGTATGAAAAGAAACTGGAAAGATACCTTATAAATTTTAAATGTTAATAAGCTAAACATAAAATCTAATTGTGAATGAAATTGGACATGCAAATAAAATGCCCAACTGTACAATTCTTGGCAGACCAAACTTGCCTTGAGTCACTTGATCGATGGCTTTGGGGATTCTGGTTCAGCGAATTCAGATTTTAGGCTATGATTTCTGTTTTATTTTGTTCTTTATTTTGTTTTTTGCATATTTGAGGGATCTTAAACTCTAGATTCTTATTTTTTGATTTGAGTTCTGGTGGGGGTTACAGTTCTTTATGGCTGACTATTTTCCTTGAATTCAAATTGCCATTCCAGAACCTGGGGATTAATCTTGGGAGTTTGAATCTGATTTATTTACATCTCTTGTGTGTCCACTGTTTGTTTTATTGTAACATTCTCTAGAACCTGATCTTTGGAACAGAATTGAGTTTTGTGAGTTATTTAAGGTTGAGGTCAGTGATTTGTCTTGATGGATTTCTGGTTTGTTTGGTTTTTTTTTTATTCTGAGTATTTGTAAGTTTAATCGCTAGGTTTGATGTATAACTTAAGGAGGGTCAACAGGTGGGTTTAGAACTGGTCTTTTGTTTTTCCTTTTTTGGGATTTCTTTTAAATTAAGCCGAGACCATAAGGTAGGTTTACAATCGGCTTTATTCTTGTCTCAGTTTGTTCAAATTAAGTGAGTTTCTATTTAAATTTATGTTTATTGTTTGTTTTATCATTATTTTTTATTTTTTTAATTATGGGTCAAAAGGTGGGTTTAGAATCGACGTCTTGGTTACCCATTTATTTTGAATTCTTTTAACTTAAGTCAAGACTACGAGGTTGGTTTATAACCGACTTATGCTTGTCTTGATTTATTTAATTAATTAGTGAATTTTTATTTATTTTAAGTTGAATGTTTGTTTTAAAAAAATTTCTACTTGAACTTCCATGGAGCATTATTCTTCTTATGTTTCTCTTCCTGGTCCTTCCTGGTCACAGCAATACGTTGTTTTTTTCCCCCCAAAATTGAATCGACCTAGGCTGATTCCGATCCAGAATTGGATGATCCTGTCTTCCATGCCAGTACGCCAGTAGTCCACCACCTATGTTGCCTCAGTTGCCTTAATATCAGTAGGTATAGTAAAAAGCCAGTTGATCTTAAAAAAGAATCATCATTGACCATTAAGGATTTCTGGGTCCTCTGTTCAGCTCACCTAATTCCAAGTTTTCATTCCCAAAACCAAAAAATCCAGCACTTTTCCCCCTGGGCTGGTACTTCTGATCAACACCATACCAGCCACACATTATTTCTCGAACCAAAACCATTTGATGTAAATCCTAGACTACCATAAGCATTCCCATACTGATTTTGACTGTACATTCGATTATTTGGATATATTCTATAATTCTACTCATGATTCCATGACAAGCTGGCCCCATTCCGGATGATGGCCTTGGTGCATGTAAACCCTAACACATTAAAATGTATAATCGATCAGCTGGTGTGGTCAAGAAAATTGAGAAAACAGAATAACAAGAGAAATCTAGCATCATGACAATTAATGCTCAAATGAAGAAATATTCAAAATCATTGATCTCCTGAAAGAATGAACAATTTAATAAACTGACAAGTGCTTAAAAAACGGATGAGGCAGTATTGTCCTGCACTTAACCATGGTCCAAGCTATCAAAACAAGAAGAATGCCAACAAGAAACGTACCACAAGATGTGGGACAGGATGCAGGTTCTGAGTCCTTGCTGACACATTGTTGCCAACGTACGATAATGTTGAAGAGATAGTGCTTGATGAGGCCAGCCTATGTTGGCCATCAGGAAAACCAACACCGTCAAGCCATGGAATGGGAGAATGCATTCCATCATATGCATACCGTGGATCAGGATGATAACCAGGTGATATCCCACCTGGCAATGCACTTCCAACTGAACCATTACATGTCGCGGATACCTTTTGCGGGCTATGTCTAGATGGAGCAGGTCCGTTGTAACCCTCAACAGGTGGGTTTAGAACTGATCTTTTGGTTTTTCTTTTTTTGGATTTCTTTTAAATTAAGCCAAGATCATAAGGTAGGTTTACAATCGGCTTTAATCTTGTCTTGGTTTGTTCAAATTAAGTGAGTTTTTATTTAAATTTATGTTTATTGTTTGTTTTATCATTATTTTTTTATTTTTTTAATTATGGGACAAGAGGTGGGTTTAGAACCGACATCTTGGTTACCCATTTTTTTTTGAATTCTTTTAACTTAAATCAAGACTACAAGGTTGGTTTATAATCGACTTATGCTTGTCTCGATTTATTTAATTAATTAGTGATTTTTTATTTATTTAAAGTTGAATGTTTCTTTTAGAATCCTTCCTGCTCACACCAATACGTTGTTTTTTTCCCTCTAATTCATATTCTCTTCTACTTTTTGTTATCTTCCTGGTGTAGCAATAGGATATGGGATATTTTCATTCTCTCTTCCCATCATTCTTACCTTCGTTGTTTACATGATTATTTAATTTTACATTTCATCTTGTTTGTGGCATGCTTAAATAGGTTGTATGACATTATTCCTTTAGATTTTAATCTTACATTACAATTGCATTTGGGTATCAAACTTGTCCAACTTATAGGACATTCGAGATGACAGCTCTCTCTCCCAAATTACCTTTATATACAACACACTCTCTTGGTGGTTACCGACCTCTCTTCTGTAGTATTCCTCTTCAGTTGACCAGGTTTGTTTCCACCGAGGCCTCCGTAAGTCCCCAGACATGAAGGATTCCCTCTTCATTGATCGGGCTGGTTGTACAAATAACCTAAAATTTAACTTACCCATTTAACACAATACATGGTAAGATTACGAGAGCTTTAGTTTTTTAGTAGTTGAAATTTATCCTCTACCGTACTCTCGTAGAATGAACAAATATTTAACAATCCACAAGCTTAAGATTAACATGAAATTCTTAGGATAATCATTGAACATTTTGTTTATGACTTGTCGGAAACACACAACCGAAAATTAAAAATAATTCAAAATCCACTAAAATAAAATGCTTAAATTTTATATTTCATTACATGTGTTCTTTTAAAGTTAACCTATTTTTTCTTAAGCATCGACGAGTACTTGTCAATCAATATATCTTAATCTAACATGAATTCTCAAACATTATTACATCAGTTTCACTAAAGAATGAGTCAAGAACATTACATTTCTGAAATTGGATCTACTTCAAATAATGAAGGTACATGTTCTTCACTTGTTCTTATAAATATTTATTATTTATTTATTTATTTATATTTAACTTTTAATTATACAAAAGCCTGTAGAATAGATAGGAATACAAGAAGAAGGGAGCTTTATGCACAGAGAAAGAAGACTAAGAAATCTTATCAACTTTCGACCAGACATGTTGTAAGGACTATCGCAGCTTGTGTACATTGTGGGGCATTGAAGTTTGAATACGAGCCTCCAACATTTTGTTGTTGCAATGGTGAAGTTTCGTTGAAGTTATCGACTCTTCCAGCTGATTTGTTGACATTATACATGTCTAATGACAAAGAATGTCAAGATTTTAGAAACTTGATTCATGCATACAACAATGCATTTTCATTTACTTCACTTGGAGTTACTTTGGACAAAACAGTTGCAGATATGAGAAGTGGCTGTTACACTTTTACGATATTGGGTCAACTTCGTCATCATATTCCATCACTTGTCCCAAATGACAATGTTGCAAGATACCTTCAGTTATATTTTTATGACACGGAGAATGAAGTTCGTAACCGACTTTACCATCTTCCCAACTTAAATGAGTCAATTATTAAAAAGTTGATTGATATATTGCGTATCAATCCTTATTCTACTTTCTTAAGAAATCTGCAAAACCTACATTCTTTTGATAGAAGAGTCATTTCTATCCGAACTGATCCGGGCTTGGATCAATGAGTTTACAACACCCCAACCGCTGATCAAGTAGCAGCTATTTGGGTCGAAGGTAATGATGTAGAAGGACGATATGTTACTGATATCGTTGTACACGGTCGTGACGGAAGAAGCCATAAAGTGGAGTCTTATTTTGGCTGTTATGACCCACTTCAGTATCCGTTACTCTTTTCAAGAGGAGAAACTGGCTGGCACAGGGGAATCAGATGAACCAACAGTGCTCCAAATAGTGCGAACAACTCAAATATAACAGTGGAACACATTCAAACATTCATCGATTTGATTCAAATAGAAGAAGGTAATAATTTAATATATTAGTAAACCACCTGTAATGATGACTTATTACATAAAGTCTTGTGTTAATATAAAATATAACATGCAGGTGTATATTTACAAGGAAAAAAAGATCAATTTGTTTCAGCTCGTGAGTATTATGCTTACCTCCTTCAAATCAGAAGTTCATACTTTGGTTCAATACCCTTTGGAGGTCGTTTGTTGCAGCAGTTTGTTGTTGTCATGTATGTTAAAATTGAGACAGATCGACTAAATTTTTATTACAAAAATTAACAACATATACGATCTGAAGTTTATCAAGGAGTTGTGGATGCTGTTAAGGATGGAGAAACATGTTCGAATTATATTGGAAAAAGAATTATACTACCTACTTCATTTATTGGTGGTCCAAGAGATATGAGAAGACGATATCTAAATGCAATTGCTCTTGTACATCGCTTTGGAAAACCTGATATTTTTCTTACAATAACTTGCAATCTAGATTGGGATGAAATAAGGAACCAACTGCAACCATCGGAAGTTTCCTTCAACAGGCCAGGCATTGTTAGCCGAATTTTTAAATCAAAATTGCAAGATCTCAAAAATATATTGTTCAAGGAGAACTTATTTGGAAATGTTGTTGCTCTTATACATGTCATAGAATTCCAAAAGAGAGGATTGTCGCACGCTCATTTCTTGATTGTCTTGAAAGAAGGTGAAAAGATAGAACATCCTGATGCATACAATATTGTAGTGTCGGCAGAAATTCCGGATCCAACTGTGGATAAAGATTTACATGACATGGTTCTTAAACATATGATACACGGTCTTTGTGGTTCCCTGAGGCCGTCATCACCTTGTATGAAAAATGGTACATGTAAGTGTAATTATCCACGCCCATTTTGTGAGGTTTCATTGAAGGGTGCTAACTCATATCCGACATATCGAAGGAGAGATGATGGGCGAAAATATAAAGTCAGGCAACACTATCTAGATAAATGTTGGGTTGTTCCTTACAATCCTTTGTTACTCAAAAGGTATAATTGTCATATCAATATGGAAATTTGTTCATCGATAACAGCAGTCAAGTATCTATACAAGTATATATACAAAGGTCATGATCGTGTTTCGGTGCAAATTACTAATCAGGAGGACCGAATCGTTGTTGATGAAATAAAAAACTTTCGAGATGGTCGATGGATTTCACCACCAGAAGCAATGTGGAGAATTTATCATTTCAATCTTAATGAGATGTATCCAGTTGTTGTTCAACTTGACTTACATCTACCCAATATGCAACTTGTCAGCTTCAACAACAATGAGAACTTGCACTCTGTTTTGGAAACGTCTCGTTCGAAGAAAACAATGCTTACAGAATTTTTCTTCACAAACTCTGTTGATATAGAAGCTCGCAAGCTTTTGTACAGAGAGTTTCCCGAACATTATGTATGGACTCCGTCACGATTACGTTGGACAAGAAGAAAGCAACGGCAAGTCATTGGGCGTGTTAACGCCTCAAATCCATCTGAAGGAGAGAGACACAATCTCCGAATATTGTTGAACAATATCAGAGAACCAAAATCTTTCGAGGATTTACAGACAATTGCAGGGTTCACCTACACAACGTTTAGGGAAGCAGCTCAAAAAAGTGGTTTATTAGAAAGTGATCATTCAATAATATCTTGTTTTGAGGAGGCTGTCATCTATGAAATGCCTTATTCTTTACGTCGGCTATTTGCAGTGACATTAGCCTATTGTGATACAGAAAATGTTAGATCACTATGGGATAAATTCTATCCACATATGGCCGAAGATTATCGGAGGAACAAAGACATGTCGTACTAAGACGAACTTCGGGTAACATTGAAAGATGTAAGCAAGTTCCTTGAAAATTTTGGTAGAAACATTAACGATTTTGACTTGCCGTGTATCCCTGCCCAATGTGTTGAACCTTCAAACACATCAAAAGAAATCAAAGATGAATTGTTGATAAACACTCCACTTAAGGATATCGAGTCTATCAACTTGCTCAACGAAGACCAAGATAGAGCATTCAGGTTGATTATGGATCGTGTGGACAAAGAAGAGCATGGAATCTTCTTTGTCGATGGACCTGGAGGGACAGGAAAAACATATCTTTATCGGGCATTACTTGCCAAAATAAGAAGCAGAGGACATATAGCTCTGGCAACAGCAACATGTGGAGTTGCGGCTTGTCTGATGCCCGGAGGAAGAATAGCACATTCCAGATTCAAGATTCCTTTGAATATTAAACAATCATCAATGTGTAACATAAAGAAGCAAAGTTCTCTAGCAAGTTTAATAAGATTAACAAAGTTAGTGATTTGGGATGAAGCTCCCATGTGCAAAAAAGACGCCATAGAAGTCATTGACAGAACACTACAAGATATCATGGATTCCGATCTTCCATTTGGTGGCAAATTATTCTTATTCGGTGGTGATTTCAGACAAGTTTTGCCCGTGATTCCAAAAGCAACCAAGATACAAACAATTAACGGATCTTTGATCAGGTCATACTTGTGGCCAAAAATTGAAAAATTGATACTCACAAAGAACATGCGCGCAAAGTGTGATGAAGAGTTCGCAAATTTCCTTATTCGAATTGGAAATGGGACTGAACCTACTGTTGGTAACGGGTTAATATGTGTTCCAGAGGACATGTGTGTGCAGGTCAAAGACAACCAAGATATGAGAAGAGAGTTGATCAACATCATATATGCAGATATTGGGATAAAGTATAAATGTCCAACATATATGACAAGTAGAGCCATCTTAGCAACAAAAAATGAATTTGTTGATGAAATTAATGACATTCTTATCAAATCATTTCCAAGAGAAGAACATGTATATTATAGTTTTGACAGTGCAATTGATGAAACAAAAACACATTATCAGGTGGAGTTTTTGAACAGTTTAACTCCGAATAGGATGGCACCATCAAAATTATCATTGAAACAACATTGTCCGGTTGTGTTATTAAGGAACTTGGACCCACCAAATGGCCTATGTAATGGTACGCGATTAGTTTGTATTGATTTCCAAAGAAATGTCATAAAAGCACAAATTGCAAGTGGACAACATGCCGGAAATGAGATTCTTATTCCGCGTATACCTTTATTCCCGGCAGATCAGGACAAGTATCCATTCCATTTTAAAAGGAAACAATTTCCTTTACGTTTAGGATTTGCCATGACTATTAATAAAGCACAAGGTCAAACAATAGAAAATGTTGGAATCTATTTGCCCGAACCAGTTTTCTCTCACGGACAATTATACGTCGCATTGTCACGTGGTGTTTCAAGGACATCAACTAAGCTGGGTCTTGAGCCGTCCAAGCTGAACAACAGAAAATTATGTCACCACACACAAAATATTGTCTACAACAAAATTTTTAACATTTAAACATGTGCGTATCATTACTCATTTGAAAATTAGTAATTGATATTATTCCTGACATTGTCATTATTCTTTTTCAGGATATGGAATCGAAGGTCACCATGTTGAAGGACTTAGCAACTGACATGACAGAGTGGACAATTTATTGTCAGTTGATTGAGAAGAGAGCACCACACATATTTACAAAAATATATAAACCAGGAAAAGTTATCAACATGTGCTTCAAGGACGAATAGGTTAATTTATTCTTTATATTTATATTTATGTTATATTATTTAACTTCATACTCATTTTAAATGTATTCAACATATTCAACTTCTTCCACCAGGGGACTCTAATTCAGGCTACGATGTTCTTTGAAACGATCGTCAAATTTGATCATTTGCTCGTGGAGGGAAAAAATTACAAGATCTCAAATGGACAGATTAAACTAGCCAACTCAAGATACAACATTGGAACGATTCCAATCGCGATCATCTTCACGAAATCTACTGTCGTCAGTGAAGCAGATGATGTCAATCTTCCTCCGCTGAATGAAGGACAATCAAGTAGAACTCGGACAATTGAACAACTATTAAAATCAAGAATTGATGATGAACTCATTGTTAAGTACTTTACTCTACGTTACTCAACTTAATAGATTCTAATATACGTACATCTTTCGTTCTTGCAGATTTGCTATGCGTAGTCATTAGCACAGACGATACAACTGTTGTATCTCGTCGATCAGATGGGAAGAATATTGAACGACAAACATTAACATTGACGGATGACACGTACTACCTTATTCATTGTTATAATTTACATCAATATTCATATTTTTTTGTATTAAGTTTTTCCTCATCCTTAGGAAGTCAATCCCAATAATACTTACTTTGTGGGAAAATTTCGTCAAGCACGACGGTGAAAAGATTCGCCGAATCATTCATGAAAAACAGATTATACTTGCTACATCCTTGAGAACACATTCTTTCAGAGGTATGTTCATCACATATTTCTTTGATTAAAAAAATCCAACCTATAATCATTTTTCTACAAATGTCAGGAAATTTTGGACTTAAATCTACTTTCAACACAAAGATTGTCATTCATCCAACTATGCCGAAAGCTTCACTGTTACAGACCTGGTATCTTAATACACATTTTTTTATTGTTCTCATTGAAATATTTCACTGTTGTATCTGGTTATATTTTTAATTTATTTTTTTAGGATGCATAACAATGAGCATGCATTGTCACAACGGGTCATCGATGGGGTTTCTGAAGATATTGTTACCTTAAAATTCGAGAATATCAATTTAAAGGAATTGATTCATAACGTGCATACTTCTTCTTTACATGTATTTTCTTCATTTCATTTTTAAACACTATGTTCGTCATTTTTATAAAATGAGACATTATAACTAATCATATGATATTGAACAATATTGCGAAAATTAACCAGCATATGTTTATCAGGTTTTCTCCTACACCGTTCAAGTATCGATACAAGATGTTATAACGAGTAGAGAACCATGGTACTTGGCTTGTTTGTATTGTGCGAAACTTGTCAGACAAGAAAATAATAATCACTTTTGTTCCAAATGTTCCAAAGTAGTTACTCAACCAATCGAAAGGTAAATCATCTCATAATAATTTGATTTTTACATTCTAATCTAATATATATCAATATGGATGTCAATAAGTTATTATTTCGCGTAAATTAAACACTTAAATTTTATATTTATTTTACAGATATTCGTTGAGAGTAAATATTGTAGACGGGACATCTGATTTATGGATTACATTCTTCGATCGTCAAGCGGAAGAAATGATTGGAATATCTATTCACTTGTTGAAAGAGAAAAAGGTATAATTACTTATTCTCATTCTGTGTTTACATCTTTATTATCAATATGAATGATTTTATTTTATTTTTTTGCAGGAAAAAGATTTATCATCGTATATGAATATCATGGAGAGTTTGATCAAAAAACGATGTACATTGATTGTGAAGTGCGTCAAAAAAGAAGATGAGAATGTTAATTATACTTGTACCAAGATCGTCAAAATCTCCGAAGACAGTGATAATTGCAGTTTCGAGCAGGATGACGAGAAAAAGATCGAGCATGTTCCAAAGAAATCAAGAATTGTTTAGAAATTTTGACTTTACGAGAATTGGATTTTTTTTCCTGACTAGACTTGTGATCATTTAATATAGTTTGGTGTTTAGTTTTTAGAAAAATCTAAATGGCTTGTTTAATATATGTTATTTGTTCAGGTGGATTCTTGAATGTTTCTCGTTCCGAGTAACGCGATGACTTGACGATGATTGGATCTTTGTTATCTATTCTTTTACTATCGTTTAGTGTTTAGCATTTGAAAAAATTTAAACGACTTGTTTAATACATACTATATGCTCCGATGGATTTTTGATTGATTATACGATTTCATAAAAATTATGATTTAATATTTATGTGGATCATAATATTGATTCATTCTAAAATTATTTTTATATATTGATAATAGAGGAATGTGATAAGAATGTGAAATAGAAGAAAAACAAATATATTAATAACTTAAATATATTATGTTTTGTGCGCACACGTGCGAAGCAGGTTGCTTGACTAGTTGGTACACAGAAGTGTGTATCCCTTTTTTTCGCCCTCACTTCATGACTATGAGATTTGAAAAATCGTCTATAGGATAACGGATGCATCTCTTCAGCCATTCACACCCCACCACTGTGTGATTTGGAAAGTTGTTTATGAGATAATAGATGTCTCTTCGGCTGTTCACACCCCGCCATTTTTACTCCATCCCCCACTCTGCATCTCACAAGTCATCACCGCGGCTGGCATCCTCCATGCACACACTGACCTGTTGTCCACCATCCCACGGCCAGCCTCCGTCCTCACATCCGCCCCCGCGCCAAATTCCTATTGTGTGCAGCGCATCTTTGTCATCTCGCCAGCCGCGGCCTCATGCGTTCCCTTGCGCATACTGTTTTTCCAGCAACATAGTTGGCAGATAGCTCTACGAACGTCGCTTGCCACCATATTATGCACATCTTTTCTGATTTTGAGGTTTTATCCTGCCCACAACACACCATGCATTTAATATTTGCTGCTTCAAACAAACATGTAACATTGTGAATATAGCCGACAGAATCACGTTACGTTCTAAGAACGTTCATCCCACAGGCCACATAGAATTTCAATAGTTTGTGTTATATGGATTTGTATTTGAGTTGTAATAGTTAGTAACATTGCAGCTACGTTGACACTATTGGTACAAAGAATGTTTTGTATCATTATGTTTGTTGTTATTTCTCTCATTGTAGTATACGATTGTAGAGTGATAGTAAATTTATCAGTGAGATCCCAAGTTTATATTATTTTTTTGTGTAGTTTGATAATTGAGTATGGTGCTTGTTATTTCCCTATGCTCTTGCATTATTGGAATTTTCATGTGTTAATTTCTTTTATAGGCTCGATGAAAGAACTCAATAGAGACGAGAAGTTAACAAATAGCAAAATCAAAGCCCTTCAATATGTGGAGGAGGCTTCAACTCCGTCATCAGTATATACTCTGTTTGCTTCTAACCTAGATGAACTAAGTACTATATATGCTACTGCCATTAGCTCTTTGTTGTTTTATTCAGTCTTTTTTTGGAAGATGGTATTCTGTGGTCCTTGAACAGTATTTCTTATCATCTTTATTCATTACCAAAATTGTTGCTATGAATACTCTATGTTGAGAAGTAGTTTAAATGCTGCCGAACATGTAAAATTTCAGTTTACAGCATACTAGGTGACAAACGATGACAATTTTTTAAACAATCAGATGCAAAAAAAAAGAAAAGAAAAACACACTTGGCTTAAGATAAATTTACTCTTACATGGCAACCAATAAAAGTGTATACGAATACGTTTCATGAATTTCAATTTTTAATATGATTATTAAAATTTGTTGTTCAATTTGCTTTATTTTAATAAAAAATAAAAAATAAATATAATATCATGTTTATGTTTCGTATTTTATTATATATATAGGCAGTTAAGTTAAATTAAGGTGCCAATGAAGCTGTTCATAACAAAAGATATTAATATTTTAAAATGAAATTTTGAAATAACCTAGTTGCTAACAACATATCTCTCTCTCTCTCTCTGTGTGTGTGTGTGTGTGAAGTTCTGAGGTAAACTACCGTATACTGCATAATTAACACCAAATTGACTGTGGTAAAAATTAGGCTAGACTTGTTTATTTTAAATAAATAAAAATAAAATAAGATAAAAATTATCAAATGAGTGGAACTTGAACAAATTTCTATCCAACTAATAAGGTCATGTGTAGCAAGATTTTATTCTAAAATAAATATTTATTTAAAAATTTAAAAATGATTATTATTATTTGCATATCATCATGTAAATATATGAGATAAAATCAAATGAAATTTGGTTTGATTTTAAACTTAAATCGAATTTGAGTTGTATGAATAGGTTTGTATTGAGGTAATTTGGCCTTAAATGTGGAGTTGACTCACTTAAATAATGAGTCAAATGTGAAGAAGGCTTAAGCATGTTTGCAAGAACTCGAACTTTGACTTGTGAAAAATAACAAGTTTAACATAAACAACATAATACCAAACAACCCCCCTCTATCTATCCGGGTTAACCTTTCGTTCTATAAAAATAATAACTAATTAAAAATAAATTTAAAAATGACATTGTTATAAAATTTTTATTTACCTTAAAAAATCCAAATCTGAATTTTTAATTCAATATCTAAACTCTTAATTAAGGATAAAAATACTAAATTTGTTGGAGATGTTTGAATTGTTTAAAATAAATGAGATATCCTATTAAATGTATGTAAATGTATAATTTAATAAAAGTAAATGTATAATCCCAATAAATCAAAGGATTGGTGGGTGTATGGTTGCATGATAAATACAATTTTTGTTACAAAATTATATTTTTGTAACAAAACTTATTAAAGAGATATTTGACGATCATTATACTTTTACATTTTAAGAAATATTTTAAGATTTGCTACTTTTATTAGATGAGTACATACAAATCCTAAAATGGGTAAATAAAACATTTAATTTTAAAAAATAATTATGATATCTAAATTTCAGTATCTCCTTGAAATTTTATAATGTTGCGATTTAGATTCAGATCTAGAAAGTTAATCTTCCCCCAAAAATGTTTGACAAAATTTTATTTTCCTTCATGTACATTTTACTACTTGCTTTATATGCAAACCTTTTCATACCCATGAATCGTTAAAAAATATATTTCAGATGTTTGTGGGGAACCATCGGAACCATAAAGTGGAGGCAAGAGTGCTATTATGAAATAAGGAATGAGTATACATTAGTCCCTATAGTTATTTACATATCTAAATATATCCTCATAACAATTAAAATTGCTAAGAGATCAGTTGATAAAATTAAATTCTTGTCAATAGAAATCTCTCAAACGATCACAAAAGATCTGTGAAGTTCCTTGAAATGTAATGCCCATATGTTAAATACCTCCTAATTATTTTTATAATATATATTGAAAAATAACTAAGCTGTTTTTTTCTAATTGATTGACGGATGATGGGATCACATCATAAGAAGTTGTGGGTGGGTAGACTTTTCTCTTTTTTTTCAACCTAAACAAGAAAACACATGAATAAAGTTATTCTGATATGGGTCCTTTCTGACAGACCTACTTATTTTTTGAAAGAGAGAATTTCAATGATGTACCATTTAAGATTTTTTTTCATGGGACATATCTAAAAATGTAAATAATTGTGAGGATATAAATCTAAAAAAGAACCAATAGGTTAAATGGTATCTATCTACGATTATAATATATATATATATTAAAAATCGGTTGATAAATTCCTTTTCAGATATAGAAATAGAAATGTAATATATCTATTGTTATAAATATTTTATCACACAAATAACAAAAACTTAAATTGTTGTGCTTATATTAACCATTACGTAATCATTTAAAATATGTTAGATTTTTTTTAAAATTATTGTTTGATATTAAACATTGTCGACAACATAGCAAACATATGAATTAGGTTGTTCAATTGTCAAGTTGAGAATATACTTGGTGTCCTAGTACAAAATTTGAAAGATAAAAAAGTTAGTTTAATCAACAATTTACATATTCTAATTTTTCCCAACTTCATATTTCATAAAACATATTATTTTGCTGAAAACATATTTGACTTCTTACTTCAATATTATAGAGAGTTTTATCAGTAAAGAGTACAAATTGACCATCAAATGCACAAAAAAGTCACCGATGAAAGAATCAAATATACTTGCACCAATGTTAAGCACATTACAATCAATGAAGAAACCAAAGTTTCAACGTCTTAACAATCTGCAAAATTGTAGAGTTGTTCAACGATGAAATGAAGACATGATTAGCATGACATTGTGTACTTTGAAATATATTTGAAATAACATAACTTTGATATTTGTGAGTTATAAATATATAATATTACAAGTAAATATTAGTACGTAAAGAATTTAGTATTATCTCATTCTGAATATCAAAAAATTTCAAACTTTGACAGTAAGATATCAATGCCAACATTAATGAATAATAAAAAACATGTATATTTTAATCTATTAGAAAAAATTTTAAATTTATCTTCCAAATGTAATATGATAAAATTATGAGAACTTTTATTCAATGATTAACTGTATTCTTTTCATCATAATTTTTCTAACAATATAAAATAATTGAAACTCCATTAACTATTAGTTCATACTTATTAAAGTATTGAAGTAATTTTTTAAAAATACTTTTATTTTATAAATAATAATAAATTAATACCCCATACATGGGAAACACGTAGCTTATGACTAGTATATATGGAAACTAAATCCGGATGATAGGCACCTATTTGATACAGGGGAGTCATGCCAGTGTTTTATATGTAGAAGATAGCCAGTTTGGTCCATAGAACATTAGGAATTTGAGACTCAAATTAGATAGAATAGGCTATGCTCATAAGAACCTTATCTTTGTCCATTCAAGACCTTTCATGCAATTGGAATTCTTCTATGACTTAACCAAGCTCAGTACTGTACCCAAGATAGTCACACCTGCATCCCAAATTTTAAAAGGATATAATATAAAGGTGGACATGTATTAATCAGCAAAAATGTTCAAGAGTATCATAAATACAAATCATCCAATTTTTTTTGATAATTTGGCAATTCAAATCTGTGTCCATTGTGGTTTGGCTCGGTTGCTTTAAAAGATGTAGTTAAAAGGTTACTTAAAAATACATTTATATCAAAGAGAACAATTGAAAATGTTACAAAAAGCAGATCTCATTGCCTGTCTGCCTCCCTTATTCCTGTTGCAACCAAATCTTCTGCCGACTCCTCTCTTTTTAAAATTTGAACTTTCCATCACACAGCCTGGCGATTCCTATAGAAAAGGGGATGTTCAGCCACTTGAAGGGAGATTGGGAGCCCTCTCAGCCAAGCCACCAGAACCCTAGCCATGAGCCCCTTCTTCTCCCTGTTGTCTACCTTGCCGAGCTTTTCTACTGCTGCTGCTGTGCCAAGAAAAGAAGAAGAATGAGAGAAGCATCTACGCCTTCTATTGCTTCTAATCAATGCATCAAACAAAAAATAAAACAATAAAGATCTTGCTACTGCTCTCTGCATGTCACAGTAAAAAAGACAACCTAAAAAAATACACTTATCTAGAAAATAATAATAATGTTGAACAAATTTCCAAGTAAACTATGTCATGAATATGACAGATATCAGCAAGCTCATCTCCTAAATTGAGTTTCCTCATCATCAACTTTCAGTTTTGTATATTTGAAAAGCAGGATCATTTTGATAATCTTCAACTGCAAGACACTTCAATATACCTTTTTTGAAAGCAACCCAAAATATCATATGCAATCCATTATTAATAAAGAAAACAGTTAAAAAGAACATAAAGAAAGTAGATCCATCCATAAGATAGAACACCCCCAAGGAACCATGCCAAAGATTGAAAGACACAACATAATCCATCCTCAATACAGCTAAAAGGAAAGCCAAGATTGCCCTTCAATCATAGAAAATCCCAAAACCCTGCTACTGTAACATAGTCATATAAGGAAAGTTATCTTATCTACCTTGAACTCATGTTCATACTGGATCCGGGAGTTGGAGATTCTACATCATGAACTTTAGAATCCACATGTCTCCTGCATTTACATAAATTAAAGGGTTAAGAATAGAGGAATACTAAATCAGTCAACCAAGCATATACAATATAACATGATCTCCACTATCAAATCGATACGAGTTTGATAATCATCATTCAATACGAATTTCGAAAGAAGTATTCAAGTTCCAACATCTAAATCCACAATTATACATTAAAACAATTTAAAAGAGCATAAAGAAAGCAGATCCATCCATAAGATAGATTGCCCCCCATAAACCATGCCAAAGATTGAAAGACACAACATAATCCATCCTCAATATAGCCAAAAGGAAAGCCAAGATTGCCCTTCAAACATAGAAAATCCCAAAACCCTGATACTGTGGCATAGTCATACAAGGAATGTTTTCTCATTTTCATGACAGATCCGGGAGTTGGAGGTTCTACATCATGAACTTTAGAATCCACATGTCTTTCTTGCATAGTTGTCAAGGCGACAAGGCGCCCAAGACGTTGAATGGTAGCGATTCCGCTTAGGCGACAAGGCGGCCGCTTAAGCATCGCCTAGGCAATATTCAAGGAAGGCTTGGTCGAGAGTCGTTATATATAAACGTATGCATAAATATAATCATAATTTTAAATTATAATTGAATATGAGTGTTTTATCTAAGTATATAAGTAAATATGATGTGTGTGTAAAAGAGAAAAGAGTTAAATAGATTTTTATAAAATTTAAGTATATAACACATTTATGATTATATAATTTATATATGTGCGATAGTATAAGTGATAGTAAAATATTATTATAATATTATTATATGAGGGGTGCAGAGTAGTCGCAGATCGACTTGTGCGGTCAGGTCGCGAAGGTCAAGGGGACAAACGCCCCTTGTGGGGGGTTGTCAAGGGGCGAAGTCCCCCGGAAGGAGAAAAGTATGTAATAGTATAAGTGGTTTTATATATGTAATTATGAGAGTGTGGGTGTTTATTTTTGAATAAGGAGTTAATCTTGATAAATTAAGAGAGACAAAGAGAGGGAGAAGAAAGAGTTGAAAGAGAACTTAATTAAGTATATAATATATGTTTATAATTATAAATCTTAAATATGTATGATAGTATAAGTGATAGTGAAATATATTAATATGTTCAAAATATTATTAAATAGGTGTCCCTTGTGAGGGGTATCAAGGGGCAAAACTCCTCAAAATTATTTTTTTAATCATGTAAAAATACCTAGGGTGCCTTGCTTGTGCGCCTTGGGAACTTGGGCGGGTGCCTTGGGCACCTTTTTGGCCCCGGACAAGGCGCCCTGACAAGGCGTTGTTGAAAAAATACCTTGCCGCCTAGGTGGGTGCCTTGACAACTATACTTTCTTGCATTCACATAAATTAAAGGGTTAAGAAGAGAGGCATAATAAATCAGTCAACCAAGCATATACAATATACCATGATCTCCTTTAATCAAACAAAGATGAGATTGATAATCATTATTCAATACGAAGTCTGAAACAAGTATTCAAGTTCCAACAGTTAAATCCACGATTATACATTATGATTGTCATCTCAAGACTATTTCAATAAACACAATTTTAACTCAAAAATTTAGCAGCAGCATATGCAATCTTTAAGAAATTACAAAAAGGTAAGTTGGGCAAAATAACATGGTTGATTTACATCTCAAACATTTTCAAGTACATATGAATTTTTCTCCTTTAGCACAAAAGCAACTTTTGAAGGTGGCACTGTGGCAGTGAACACAATTTATTTAAAAAATAAAAATTAAGACATAGTACAAAGAACAACAAAACATGAAGTAAGAAAAGAAGGCACTGGGGCATCCACCCCTCCATGGCCTCCCCAACCACCTGTGACAACCACACCTTCCCCTCCCCCTCCTTGGCCGGTCAAGCAAGTTGTATGTAGTAGCCTCTTTATTTACTGCCACTCTTGCCACTGTGGCATCACCACTCGACACCCACGAATGCGGCAGAAAGGGGAGGGCGCAGGTGATGAGGCAGAGAATGCTTCTCCGAAGGGGCAGCTAGCTGGCTAGGGCGAATCGGATGAGGCAATAGAGAGGGTTATGTAACGATGAGGGGGTGGTTGTGGGATGGCAGAAGAAACAAATCGAAGATGAGGCGGACAATGGAAGGGCTCCAAATAAACAGTGTACCAATAACCAGCGGGAGCAGACGGTGTCGGGTGAGTGGGCAAAAGAGTGCGACATTGTCGGTGAATGATGTGAATGGGAGGAGGGCTTCTTCGGAGCAGATGACGTTGGATGACGGGGTGAAAATGAGCGACATCGTCGGTGAACGACATGGATGGGAGGAGGGCTTCTCCGCTGAGGGTGTGGAGAAGAAGATTCGCAAAGCTCGTAACGGTGGTCATGATGAACAAATGCAAAAGAGTGGATCCATTGGACGGTCGAAAAATTAGACAGTCGAATATGAGAGGATGACAAAATCTCATCGCCTCTTCTATATACTAAGTTAGATTATAACAAAAAACTATCCTTTGTCATAATTTTATCATCAAGTAGGGCAAGGTGGTCAATTTAAATCTTTTTAAGAGAGTTGTAATGTCAAATTTGAAGAATGGGGTGAAAATTACAGCAATTAGACAAATTGGGTATGGTATTAAAAGTTTTCTGACATTGGACTTTCTGATAGAATGGTTCATCAAGAATGGACCTTCAATTCAATTCTCTCTCTTTTCTTTTTTTTTATTTTTTTTCCTTCCACGTTCAGACTATTACACTCGCTGGTTGACCGCGACAAGTGCTCCTTCAACAGGAATAGAGACTCGTTCACTCGTTCGTATCTTTAGGGCATGTTTGGTACTATAAAATTTTGGGGACAATCTTGGGTTATCCCCAAAATTTTGAGGATAACCCAAATTTATCCTCAAGTTATCCCCGCACCAAACAGAACCTTAGATGTTGCAACTACAACATTACCTCGTTTCCATGGGCCTACGCCGGACGATGTGGTTGGTTGAACACTTATTTATCAAATTTCTTTGGAGTCGTGATGAAAATCATTAAATGGTGGTCATAGCTGGAGTTTTTTCTAGTTATACGAATGATTTGGAGCTTGCTACTTAATGGCGGTTTACATTAAATTACATAGCGCCAGGGCCTTCAAGATTGGGGTGACGTGAAGCCATCGCACGTGGGTGATAATCGATAATGTAAAAAATCTTAAAATTTAAATATTGAGGTAATATTAGGCTTATAAACATAGAAATACTCTCCGATACCTAATATGAGATTAAGTTTTTCGACACTCTCTCTCTTGGCTAGCCACCACCGTCAGAGTCACGATAGGAATACACGAGAGAGAGTTGAACAAAAATAGGAGGCGAACCGACCGGAGGGACAAAGTCCGAGCCCACCTGCATTGATACCACGTGGAAAACCTCAAAGCTTAGGTATTGAGGTAACTATGACTAAACTTATAAATATGGGAATACTTCTTTCGATACCCAATATGAGATTAAGTCCTTCAATAGATAATTATATTTATTTATAAAAATTTGACAAATGCTTATTTACGATGATTTTGACATCGTCAATTATTGTTTTGATATAAATTAGCCATTAAATTTAAAATTCTATGTCCACAAGCGAGTTGTTAAAATTTCTATTCATGCTCACGCCAAATAGGCATAAATGTAAGGAGATGATTTTTGGAAAGTAAACAATTGTTTTGCTTGTGGTAAACTTAATTTGTTTTAATGATTAGTATTAAGATATATGTTAATAGTTATTTTATTTCCTATACTAAACTAAGATAATATTATAAAATTAATTTAGAATGAGTATATTTTTTGTGTTAACTTTTCTCTTAAATGGGCACACTTGATAAAAGTTTAACATTAATAAACAGAATATTTCTGCCAGCAACGTTAAATATGTTACAACAATTTTTAGACCGCAATATACTAATTCTCATTTTAAATAACCACAAAATGTTTTTAGCCGACAAACTCTTAAAACCCCCAAATAGTGGCTTAGTTTTATAATGACACAATAATTTAAATGATGTAAAATTTAAATTATATTTCATGATTATATTTAAATTATATTATAGCATAATTGTATTTGATATTTCTTACTTCATTATATAATTGTAATTTCAATGTATAAGAATCATATAAATAATTAAATAGTTTTGCATTGCTATGCTAAATATTAATTTTAAAATGTATAATAATTATATATAATACAAATAAGTTTAAAAAATATGTTTTGTATTACTACTACACTTTGTTTATTTTATTTTATATATTTTTGAAAACTATTCTACACTCTGTGGGGTTAAAACAATCAGACCAAGATGGTACTCTTTTAACATGTTTTCCTGATAGTTGGGATAACTTTGTTGGTGTGATCAATAAATGAGTCAATTTTATTGTCTTAGATGACATTTGTTTTGACTTAATTTAAAAATTTTGAACTCTTAATTTTATGTCTTACCACTTAATCCGTGATTAAAAAAATTATTTTAATTAGTATATTGTATATTAGTTAATTTAATTTAATTTAAAGATATATTGCATAAGTTACTTTTATCATCAATAATGATATTACCACTAAAAAAATAAACAATTAAATTATGCAACTTATTTAAAAAAATTGTTAAGATATAAGAGGTCAGTTCAGAAGTTAATCGAGGTATATAAAATCCAACATTCTAAATCTACCAACAAATGTCAGACCTAAAGAGTATTAAAGTCATGAAATTTGTTTGGTCTCAAAGCAATTGTGCATACTTGTTTATTTAAACTGAGATGGATACAATCAAACATCTAATAACCTTTGAAGGCATAATAGAAACCTATGGCTTGATTAATTCACATATTTTCTTCCAGGTGTATTACTTTGGGTCCGTTTGTATATTCTCTTTTAAACACATATATCAATATTAAAACAAACACGTAATACTATCAACTTTTGTTCTTCATGTACCTGAAGTCACTATCAAAAGTGATTCTATTTCAATTTTAATAATGTAACCAAACAGGTTCTTTGCTTAAGATTTATAATTCAAGTTGATTTCTCTAACCAAAATATAATCTGATTCTACTTTTTTTTTGTTAAATGTGATTGAAGTCGATATTATGTCATATGAACATTGTACAAATAGAATTGTGAGATGATGCGATATGGGTTTTCTATGTTCTTATTAAAATTTCCTTTTTTAAATAAAGATCAAATAGCTGCCTTGCTATTTGCAAGAGTATTTACAACGATGATGTGAGTGCAGCCACTTAATTAGTTGATGATATATAATATATATTGATTATATATAAGAAACTTTCATTAATAACATCTAAAAGCCATATCTTGCCATCTCTCAATTCTTTTTTCACACATGTTCATATTATACAACAGACTTCAATCATATATAACCAAAAAAGTAGGACCAGATATTTTTGTTGGCCTTGGCTCAACTTGGTTCAGCTTAGAACTGTAAATGGATGTGACCAATCCGAAAGTCTGACCTCAATCCGAAAAAGTTATCGGGTTTGGGCATTGAACGGTAAACCCCGATTCTGATAATGGGGGGTATCAGGTTTACTTTTTAGGGGGGAAATCCGAAGGTCTAATATCGGATTTAAACTTTGGTTTCTTTGAAACCCGTAAAGATGTAAAGATGTGTTGCGGCACCGCTTCCTGAAGTCCCAGTACACCACTGCCTTCGCCTCCCGCTGGTGTGTGGCCTCGAGGTGGAACCGCGAGGGGTGGCGATCAGGGCCATCACGGTGGCCCGACGCGGCGTCGAACTCCTAGGTGGGCGAGGGGTTGCCGGAGTGGCCATGTCAGGCCTACGCTATGCCCTTGAGCAACTTGGAGTACTCGGGATCCCCGAAGATCCACCAGAAGGAGGCGAAGAGGGAAGTGCCATGCTTGGATTCAAGGTGTGAGCGGCCTCTGCGTGTTCTTCTACATCTTGGGTGCCTGGTAGAACACTGGCATCCCCCCATCCGCCACTCCCTCTGGTGCCTCCAAGGTCAGCTGCGCCGACGGCCCTCCAAAGGCGTCCGCCTCGCAGCCACACGACGGCGGATCGAACCTCAACTTCGAAGGCCACCACCTCGTGGGCGTCAACAACGGGACGTCGTTCGGCGACACCCGCATCTTCAAGCCCTGCATCTTCAAGCCCTGCGACATGGCCTACAATGAGTACACCCCCCGCCACTGCCAAGACCGACGAGGGGGAGGAAGTTCGAGAGGAAGATGCCGATCTACCGGGAGCGTGCGCCGCACTGCCCGGATAAAGGGGAGCTCCTCCAGTGCCTTGTCCCCGCCCTACCTAAGTACAAGAACCTCTTCAAATGGCCGCAGAGCACCAACGGTCGTCTCAGTGGACTTTTCCAAGCCGTCTTCTTCTTGTCGACTTCTCCGGCGGGAGCGGTGACACTGTGAACAAGCTCGACTGCGGTGGCTCCTCCGGCACGAACCGGCGGCGGCGGCGGTGTTGTGGGGAGATTACCCCCCTCCGCCACCCTCATCTTCACGGGAAGCAAAGGATAGAGAGAAATCCTTCGCCGCCGCCCCCCCATTCTGTTGCTGACGGCCTTCCGACTCGTCGACGAGTAGGGTGCGGCACTGTGTAGACTGTCACGCGGCACGACGAAGGAAAAGAGCTTTCGCGGCTCGGAGGGAAAAAGCCTACGCGTTAACAGGCGTGTCCGAGTTCAATTTATTTTTTCGGATTCGGGTGTCATTTGAATCCGTAAAATGTATAACTATTAAATTCAATATCATATCAGGATACTTCTTAACGGGTTGGATTCGAATTCTGAAAATTTTAACCCGAGTCCGACCCATTTACACCTCTAGTTCAGCTGGCATTAAACTTAATTTACATAGCAAATAAATACTACATATTATTTCCAACTAGAAGCATACTATATTGGTCATTTTCAAACATAAATTTTATTTTATCTTATTCTAGCCAGCACACAGTTTCTTTTCCTCCATCATTTAGTAAATTGCCTCCTATATATGCAGAAATTAATATCATCTATTTCCATCATGTCAGTAGTGGTACATATGGGCCGGCCTGCTTGTATTCAGGTGCTGGTATTAATAACCAATACTTCATAGTTTTCATTTTAATCTTTAAGATCAATATTTAATTAAATGATGGGGTATCAAATTTGACATTGTAACCAAACAAGCTGTGCTATGATAATTATATATATCATTTTAAGTCTTACAATAGTATCATTATATGATGCATCATTGCAACTGATAGTTTCATATTGACTATTACGACATGATAATGTGTTTATATATTTTGGGCCATTCAACTTTAACATCAAAATTTTAGAGTTGATAATACCAGAGTAGTGACTTTATTATAATTTTTAATTATTTTAACTCCTGTTTCCACTACCCATCTTAACATGAAGGAAAGTGTTGGAAAAGTGGAATTATCTCACAACGTTGGACAGTAAAAATATTCACCTGCTTTAATTTTTTGGTCTTCTAACCTTAATACCATAATTTGGAGTTTATAAGAGCAACCTTCCATCAAAGGAGGTGGTAATATGATATTAGCCATGAGCGTTGATGGGTGGCCCCTGTGAGAATATATATATATTTGGTATGACTGATAAGAGGACCACCGATTATTGATGGGAACGGTTTAAAAGAGAGAAGCAGCTAGCAAGCTTAGGGTCCGTTTGTTTGCATGTAAAACCGGATTTATGCGCAAGTTTTCCCTTTTTTTTTCCACGGCATTATTTGTTTACCTGTAAAATATGGGGTAAACGTAGAACGTTTTCCCGTGACCATCTTATTGTGGGATTTCGGCGTCCGGAAATTTTGAGCGGACGCCGTTTTCCGCGGAGAGCCTTTTCGAGCCAGGAGGCTGACCACAGCTGGGCCGGGGTTCGGCCAGAACGCGGTCGCCGAGGGGGGTGCCGCGGGGGGAGCTCCGGGAGCTCCGGGGAGGGGGGTGAAGGGGGGTGCCGCGGGGGGGAGCTCCGGGGGGCGCCGCGGGGGAGCTCCGGGGAGGGGGGGGGTGAAGGGGGGCGCCGCGGGGGGACATCCGCGCGGGGGGGAGCTCCGGGGGCGGGGGCGGTGCCGCGGAGGCGGGGGCGCCGCTGTGGGGAGGGGCGGGGGCGCGCGGGGTGAAGGGGGGTGCCGCGGAGGCGGGGGAGCTCCGGGGAGGGGGGTGGTGAAGGGGGCGCCGCGGGGGAAATCCGCGCGGGGGGGGGGGGCGGGGAGCTCGGGGGGCGGGGGCGGTGCCGCGGAGGCAGGGGGGCGCCGCTGTGGGGAGGGGCGGGGGCGCGCGGGGTGAAGGGGGGGGGTGTGCCACAAGTTAGCACCTGGCCGGCAGCGAGGGCTGGAGGGAGGGATCTCCGTTCACAACGGGGCGGGGCGTAAGGGAGAAGGAGATCGGCGGCGGTCGTTCACCTGGCAGCACGTCTCGGTGACCACGAGATGGCCGGAGACCTCCTGGGGCGACAGATCGCCGTACTCGAAGCCCAAGGCGTGGAGGACGGGGTCGATCGCCGCCGTCACCGTAGACGCTTCGGAGGCTGCAGGCGGCGATGGCGGCTTCATCTTCTACTCCTCTTCTTCTTCCTCCGCCGCCTCCTCTTCTTCAGCTGAGCCTTTTTCGCGTTCTGGCCTTTTCCCGTGACCATCTTATTAATTTTTATTATTTTATAATTTTTTTATATCAAATTTAAATATATGAAATTATTTAAATAGATTTACGTACAACCAAACGAATGAAAATATTTTCGGAAAAATAATTTACGAACAACCAAATGACCGGAAATATTTTCAAGGAAAATAAATTACAAGGAATCAAATGATAAATGATGTTTTTGATTTCCTTGGAAAAGGTGCTCCATGAAAAATATTTTCCATGATTTTACTTTTACATGGAACCAAATAGACCCTTAGTAGCTGTACCTGTACGGTCAGCTAATAAAGCAGGCCAACAAAACCAGAGGAATTGCAAATGGTTTTGAGAAGCATTATGTACCAGCCACAGCATGGGCCTTGCCAGGTGGAGAATCTTATCCTTTAGTTTTCCTTGTCGTGGTCCTCTTTTGTCTTACTGATCTCCGTATCAACACCCAGCGTCGTCTTCCTTCCTCTCGCCATCATCACCATGTCTTGCAGAATTGATGCTTTCGGCATATTTGGAGAAGGCGTACAGCTAAAGTTTCTTTTGGCTCGACTCAACCATCATGGATGTGACTACCGGGGAGTGATAAATTGTGGACACCACACCAGCCCACTCTTGCGAAGGAGACTGGGACTTCTTTGTATTGTCCGACCAAGGGAATTCGCACTCCAAGTCCACACAACGGGTTATCGGTGGTTGCTGCCGCTGATCTAAACATGGGATCATCGCACCACTTTGATTATTTGCATGGGTTATAGATTGTGATATGGGTTTCTCTTTAGTAACCAGAGAGGTTCTTGTATTATTCAAAAAATAAGCAAGAAACAAATATCTATTTTCAAGAAGAATACTAATACGTTGTACTAAAGGTACCAAGCTCCTTACTTTGACAAACATTATTAAGGTCCTGTTTGATAACACTATTTTAAAATTGGTAGTGATAAGAACTATTAAGACATGTTTAGTTAATTATATCAATTTTAAAATTTATAATGTAAATAAAACATATTATGTAATATAATTTGTATTACATTTGATATTGATACTCCAACATTTAAAAATATTAATATCAATATTGATATAATACCAAAGATGAAACTCTAATCAAATAGGGCATAAGAGTTTGACGTGTTCTAGTTTGACTATGTGTTTTAGTTTAACTTGTCTTAATCATTAAAATAGGGGAAAATTAATTAGAGACCCAATTATTAAAATAAGTTTAATAAAAAACCCATTGACCAAAATATCTTTATAAAAAACCCAGTCAACCAAATAAACATAGTAAAAAACCCACTCCGTCAACCGCTCCGTTACCTCACCGTTTTTAAATTTTTTTCCCCATTCTGCCCCTCCCCCTCCCCCCCTCCCCGATAGTCGCATAGACCTAATCTCCCATTCGCCCCAATCGCGAACCCTCTGCGTTCTCTCAGGAAACCCTACCTCACGCGGGACGGAGCGGCTTGCGGCGGACAGAGCGGCTTGCGGCGGACGGAGCGGCTCTTCTTCCCGACGACCGACTTGCGGCGGCGACTGCGGCCAGCAGCTTCTCAAATCGGGCGGCGGCGACGACTGCGGCCAGCAGCTTCTCAAATCGGGCGGCGGCGGCTTCTTCCCAACGAAGGTAAACCTTCTTCCTAGCGGCGAATCGACATTAGGCTCCAGCGGGGCAGCTTGAAGCTCGGTGTCCCCATTTGAGGTTGAGGCCGAGGGGCCATCTGATACGCTGCAAGCCGGGGAGGAGCGGGCCCTTACACACTAATGGGTGTAAACTGCTGAGGTTGAGGAGGGGCCATCTGATACGCCGCAGGCCGGAGGCTCACCTGCATACAGAATGGGTGTTTGCTCATACGAGGTCCCGCGAAACCCATTAAGTTATATGTCGATGTTCTGATTGCTGAAATTTGCAATCAACAGAGGAGACCCTTCGTCTTTGATCCGTCAATATATGGATGTTTGCTCATACGGGAGAATATCCCCTTCTGATAGTCAAATTATGGACCTGCATATAATAGAGGAGACCATGTGAAAAAATTTGGTTTATAAGTTAGATTATGCTCATATCTCGTCAGATTATGGACCCGCAGATTATGCTCGTATTTCAGTTGCTTTGTGTAATGACAAATTAAATTTGTCTCTAATGACATTACTATGTTAGGTTAATTTGATATATATTTGGTTATATTTCCGAGCGTATTACTTGTTTATTTATTTATATTGATTGTTTAGCAGGATATGGATTGTGTTTATATTGTTTATATTTTCGGTTGTTAGCTTACATTGGTATTTATATTGATTATTTAGCAGGATATGGATTGTGTTTCAATTATTCTGAACTATAATGGCGAAGGACATATTATTCATTATAGGGAAGATCTAAAGGTTGATGATATTATGCAAATTGTGTCCGGAAGGTGGAAGTTAAATCCCGAAGTTGTGGAGTTGAGATATGTTGTTCCACAACAACTTGTAGTGTCTATTCGTATTATAGAAGATGAGGGATATCAACACTGGAGTTATTACTCATCGCTCATTGGGAATAAAAGTAATGAACGTTAATGTCGTAAGCACCTCTATTGAGGAGCTTACTTCTCAACGGTAATAATATATAAACTTTTAAGGCTACTACATTTGTTTTGTCACATGCATCATCTTTAACTTCGGAAGTTTTCGCAGATACACAACTCCACCTGTTTGTAGTAACATTGGTTCCAGTCATAATGTCATGGTGAGTTCATCATCAAGTGTACCAACTGGCGCAAAGAAAAGTGAGCTTTGGAATGATGTTATTCATTCTAAGGGTCAAATTTTTGCAAGTGTGGATCAACTTAGACAAGAGTTGGTAAAATATTCAATTGCAAAAGGATTTGACTACAATTTCTTAAAAAATGAGCCTACACGACTTGCGCGAAATGTAGGTATGGTCATTGTGGATGGCACATGCATGCAATTAGACTAGGAGGAGGTCCAAGTTTTATTGTTAAAGAATTGAATAACGAACACATTTGTGGAGGAGGTGTTAGCACTCAAAAGCATCCTAGAGCATCAAAGAAGTTTGTCAGTTCTTTAATTGTAGATAAAATTGTCGACGCTCCACTATATCGTCCTACAGATATTAAAAAGGATATCTTTAGGGATTACGGATTGGATCTACCTTATCATCAGGCATGGTTGGGTAAAGAAGTAGCTACCAAACAAGTTATGGGTGATGAGCGTTGTTCATTCAATGACCTAAATTGGTATGTTGATCAAATTCACTTGTCTAACCCTGGAAGTGTTGTTGACTTTCAAGTGACTGAAGAAGGGCGATTTAAAAGATTCTTTGTGTCTTTTCATGCATGTCAACATGGCTTCGAGCATGGTTGTAGACCATTGTTGTTTCTTGATGGTACATTTTTGAAGGATAGATATAAAGGAACCTTGTTGGGTGCAACTGCATTAAATGGGGAGAATGAACTTTTCCCTTTAGCATATGCAGCTTGTGATATTGAGAATGAAGATAATTGGCGATGGTTTCTTTCATGTCTTAAGAATGCATTACCACCAGCATATAAAGTAACATTTATCTCTGATAGGTGCAAAGGGTTGCTTGAGGCTATACCAGACATATTTTCCCGAGTCCTTCAATGCATTTTGTTTACGGCACTTGAAAGCAAACTTTGCAAAACAACTAACTTGGAAAGTACAAAGGGTCTACAAAGAGCCGGTTATTACAATTATTTGACAAAGCAGCTTATGCATATACAGTTAATAATTATGAAGCGGCAATGCATGATATGAGTACTATTTCCTTTGAAGCAGTCAATTGGGTAAGAGAATCAAATCCCAACTTTTGGGCTAATGCATACTTCGCAGGTGATAGATTTGGAGAGATGTACTCAAATCCGGCTGAATCATTCAATGCATGGGTGTTAGAGGAGCGTCATTTACCTATTTTTCATATGGTTGATCGTATACGAATGAGAATAATGAACATGAGTGCTAAAAGAAAAGATGAATCAGCATCATGGGCCACCTATTTATGTCCTACAATTCATGCTAAGATAAAGAAATTAATGGACAACTCTCGTGGGTGGTAACTCTATCATTCCAAGTATGAGATGTGCTAGTGGGCATGGCTTTTGGCAATTAGAGTGAGTCAAACATCAAAAAATCCAGGAAGAAAATTCTACAAATGCAGGGTTAGTATCCTTTCTTCTTTGTTATGATATATTCTCAAACATGATATTTGTATGTTTATGATTAGCTCCATTCTGACTGTGCAGCTTTTACCTACTATTCTATTTTACAAAACACAAGAACAGCCATTGGTGACTTTCTTTTTACAGGTCATTGACCTGTATGTTATAATATCTGAGGAGGTTTTTCCCATGTGGATGAAAAGGGCTTCATTCTATCTATAATCATGCACAATATTGATGTTGTTAGTTCACCAGTTTAATTACTACATGTATGTTCTATCATTGTTTGGTTCACTGTATGCAAGGTGAACATACAGTGAGGTGTGTCCAGGAGGTGTGTTGCCATGTCGGATTTCAGCCAGTCGGATTACCTTAGCCAGGGACTGTTAACATATGCTCATGCGTCTGGTCTTTTAGAAGGAAGGTTAACTAGCGTCATAAACCAGTCAGCCAGCTATGCCTAGCCAGGGGCCGATGGGATGGTCAAGAGAATTCTAGCTTTGGGTGTAGGATGCTCAGACCAAGGTGGATGAACATATAACCAGCAAGGGAAACTTCTTCATGTGGGCTGATAGTTGTGTCCGACTGGGCCTTACAGCACAAGAATTATAGGATGATGTTGACATCAAAAATACAAAAAATCTCATGTCAATAAATGCCTCTAATGGACATAGATTCTCTATTGAATTCATCTTATGCATGTTACGTGAAGATTCTTCATATCTTTTATAATAATAGTTGTCTTGTTTTTAATTCAGGTTGAGGGATGTAACTTCTTCATGTGGTGTGATGAATTACAAGAACTTGTGGAATCTACACCGCCCACTTGTTGTGATATGATGGATCGTATTGCTCAAGTTGAGAGGCATCTTCATGTATTGGAGGAGGAGCTAAAAAAAGAGAAGAAATCAAGTAGGAAAGTCAAATCCTATGTGAGAAAATTTGTCAAATGTCTAGATTTATCAGATGTTGATGATGACAATGGTGATGAGGATGACACCTGTTTTGAAGATGTGAAGGGTTTAAAAATAGGATGAATTTCTCAATTTCTGTTTTACCTGATGTTTGTGTAACAGATAATTTAATTTTGTACTTTTTGGTATGTTAGACTTTGAAAATTTATGGTTATTATGTTATCTGTTTTTGATGATGACAATATTCGTAAATTAGTATTTACGTAATATTTATGTTACTTTATTCGTTGTTGAAAATTTTCAAATACTATAGGCTTCAAATATTTTAGAATTAACGTCGGAATGTTCATAATTTTTCACAATGAATTTAAATGAGTGATGAATTTCATTTTTCTATATTTCTTATTGTGTGTAATCCACTTCTTTATTTTTTAGAATTTTTTAACATTAAACAATGTTTTAACAGATGGTACAACCATTTTTTTTATATTTTTTAAATACTTAAACCATATTTCTATTATTTTTAAAATTTTATATCCTCAAAACAAATTCTGTATAAGGCGTTCTTATTTTTTCAGCATTTTCTATTTTTTTTCTAATAAAAAATAAGATATCTACGGCGCAAAACTGATGTTTCAAATTTATCACGTTAATATTTTTATTGTTAGAAGCAGCACCAAAAAAATATTTGTTAGAAGCAGCACCAAAAAAATATCACGTGAATATTTTCACTGTTAGAAACAGTACGGATTCATACTTCCAGTCAGGGGTAAAAGAGACTTTTTACTATGCCATCTAACAGTTACCATCCATTTTGGGGCGGAAATTATAATAATTCCTCAAATTGGGTTTTTTATTAAAACAATTCGTACACTGGGTCTCCTGTTAAAGTCATATTTGTAAACTGGGCCTTCTGTTGATTTCTCCTTAAAATAGTTGACGAACCGAAAATTGAATTAATGCTCGATGTTTTTGCTTGCGAGTTCAACTGATTTAGTTTTTTAACACATTTATAAATTGGAATGTTACAGTTCAGTTACTTGTTCATGTTAAGTTCGACCTAGAATTTGAATAACATCTTGATTTTGAGATTTACCTGGGCTCATTTCTAAAGTTTGAACTTCATATTTGAACCTAAATAATATGTTTACTTTTTTAAAATAAATATTTTATTAAGTACTTGAACGAATTTCTTGCATGTTGTATTGAGTAAAACAAACGTCTACTAGAGCATGACTTGTTATAGAGTCGAGTTTTCTTACGGTTCAGGTTTGCCCAATTAACTTCATATTGAGTAGAGCTTTTATCGAGCTGTCTAGAGCTTCTTGTTTAAGTGTATCCGTTGTTAACACCCTAATATTCCACCCCTAAAAGGACCATCAGCAGCAACAGATAAATCAAACACACGAACAAGTCCTAGCGCAAAGAGGAAACCATTATTCAGCTTCCACAGTATGGTAGTGACGAGAACCTTCTCAAACATTTATCTCTGTCAAAGAAAAGATTATTTATCAGTGAGCAGCCGATGAGTAGATGACCACTGTCTAAATATCTTAATCAGAGATCACAATAATAAAATTTGGCGACATTTTATTTGACTTAATATAATGTTTAAAATTTTAATTTTATTTCTAATTTTTACCGTGGAACACAAAATCTTATGGGGTGTTTGGTTGCATGATAATGAAGGTTTTTGTTTTAATTTTTAAAAATTGTAAGAAAACTTGTTAAAAGAGGTGTTTGGTAGCCATGATAATTTTATATTTTAAAAGTGATTTTATTCTTAAACAAAAAAAAGGGTCTCACCTCTTTTTTTTTTCTTGTGGTCCTCCACTTTGTTAGGTCATGTGTGGTAGTTACTCTTTTTTGTAATCACATCCTCCAAACAAGATAATTTTATGTCATGAGTTGGTTCACTTTTTATTTTAATACAATTTTTTATCATGAAAGTGTACAAAAAATTATCATGCAACCAAACACCCTGTTAATTATTCACCTCCAAAAATTTAAAAATGTAACCTTTTTTTTGAACAAAAGGGCACATTAAGAATTAAGAACCTGGCATGTCCATACAAAATGTAACCAACCACTCAGAATTAAGTGGTTTAAGAAATTGTTAATTGTTCAAACCTTTAACCAAAAATTTCAATGTCATTGATTTATAGTTAAACATCAATTAAGTCAAAATAAAGTGGTCTCAGTTATTAGTAAATACTTAATTCTAGATAGTTTTGGTCATATAGATTACATAAGGCTAAATATCGGATAGTTGGACACTGAGGAGGCCTTTGTTTGCTTTATTCTAGAAGTTTGATTGCTTTATCTTTTTCTAAAATCTTACTTTGCAGTAAGATATTATTCAATTGAATTAAGATATTTATTCACTATTCAACTTAATTTTTAGAAAAAACTTGAGTTTGTGTGTGCGCATATGTTTTGTTTTGTCTTCACGTAAAAAGATTTCATTCGAAAACATAAAAAAGTTAAAAAGAAAAATTAATTTTCAGTCCATTTAACAAAACTATTTTAATACTTAGCCTATTTTTCAAATTCGTTTAGTTTAGGTCAATTATCTATTTTTTTTCCTTATCCTAAGATCCAACCAATTAGTTTTCATTTGGCTGCTGTTTGTCTTCTTTTTTTTTCTTTCCTAAAATAGCCTCCAAGTCCTAAGAACCTTGCATTGGGTGGCCCTTTGGAATTCTCCTCTTTGTTTATGCCACATTCGCATGGCACCACACCTGGCACGACATTGTACATGAAGGAGAAGGTAGGGCGGGAGAAGCACGGAAGGAGACATTGATCCACTTTGTATGGTCTTGCATCATTAGCACATGCCCTAGTCATCCACTGGAGAAGGCAGAGAAGGTGTCTAGATTATCTTTAGTGGTTGTTGGAGACGTCAATCCTGTTGGAAAGTGCTGCCATAGAGGAACGAAGAAAGGGGAAATGTCAGGTGGCAATGAATTTGGGGTCCAAGAGAGCATTCTTCAATGATACATGTTTCTAGCTAGGAGCTATAATTTATAGATGCCATTCCTCCTTCCTTTGTGCCATCACGATAATCTGCCTCTATTCCCATTGGAATTGTCTTCGACGATTGTGCCCTTGTGTGCACCCTTCTGATAATATCATTGTCGACTCCAGAAACGGGTTCCGGATCGGCACCTCAAGAAGAAGGTGATAGATGGAATGGGGAAAAAGGAGTGAATCGGAAAAACACTCGGAAAGCAATGAAAGGTCCCCACCTCGGTCCCACACTCACATTGATCCCCGAACTTTCATCTCACGGCGTCGCTCTAGCACCGGAGATGGTTCGGGTCATGTGGGAGGAGAGTGAGGAGGAGATGAAATAAGAACATAAATAAAAGATGTTGTCGCCAGGAGCCGCGGGCTCCGCTTTATAGAATAACAACAAGATTAAGTTGTTTTGACCGTGTACCTTAGCGCGGGAGATCGGGATATGAGTTCAACCTTCTTCTTCTTCGGCCGGCCGATGAAGAAGAGTCTCCAACCGATGCTAGCTTGATGTACCTATGCAACTAGAACAATAAACCAAGTGAAGGGAAAACGATTAGAACTATGGTAAGTGTAGTAACTGTAGGGAGAGGATGAGAAAGAAGCAATTGGAATTGGACTCACCGGCTTCGGGGTGAGCCTTAACCCCTTTTTTTGTATTTTTGATTATGTAAAAATGATGCAAAAGAACTTAAATATGCTTTAAAACAGTAAATAAACTGAGTTAAATGAGTTGAGAAAGCTTATGGAATGGATCGGCTTGAGTTGAAGCCGAGTTGGTTGAAGAAGGCCGGTTCGGGTAGCTTTGCACCCTTCTGGTGCGACTTTGGTGAAGAGGATGCTACGGACGACCCCAATGTCAGAATCGAGTTATGATTATTGGAGTAGACAGAGGACTCAAAGAGGAAGAGTTACTATGTTGATGATTTCTCCGAAATATTCCTGTAGAAGTCTGTAAAAATTATGAAAGTGGGCGGATGTGGAAAACAGAACCTGGATGCGCGCCCTCAGTACAGCAATCGCCACGAACAAACGGAAAGTTGGAATTGAGTGCCGTCAGTTGGAGATGAAAGAGGACGAAGATAGGAACAACTTCTATGTTGAAGACTTTTGCAGAAGGAGTCCCGTATTTTATGCAGAAGTCGATGAAGATGGATGATGCAGAACGCCCGGATCGAGCCTTCTCCTTCACTTCGGGATCGATCTCTCAATGTCGGATCGCCTTTGGACGTCGGGACTGCTTTGGAGAAGAGCATGGACGACCTCTGAACGAGCTAGGCACGGGGGGTTAACCTTGGGTCATTGAGAATGGCCATCAATTTATAGGGGAAGGAAGCCGGTGCAAAAAATGGAAACTGGACCTACCGCGCCTCCTCTTCAAAGGAGACGAGGGCATGCAGGGCGCGCCCTCAAACCAAGGGCGCGCAGGGTGCTCCCTCACTTCCAGGGTGCGGTCTGCGCGCCCCCCAGTTTCAAAGAAACCGGGGGCGCGGTACGCATCTCACTGCTAAAAATCGACAGAAACTTCCGAAAATTGCTAAAAATTGACTTGACATACGTAACGTGCCCCTGAACCGGGGGTGCGGTACACATAATCGAAAATCATCTGCCGAAACCTTCCAAAAATCCGGTTTAGAAGGTGCTAATCGGGGTAATTTTCGATTTAAAGAAACTGACCGCGCCCCCGCTTTTCAAAGGAATCGGGGGCGCGCAGGATGTGCCCCCGGTTTGAGGGCGCGCAGGGCACACGCCCGGGTTGATTGCGCGCATAGCGCACCCTCCCCTTTCAAGCGGAGTGGGGGCGCGTTACACTCTCTCTCCTGCGCGCGTGTTCCGCGAGCCGTATCTTGCAAATGGGATGTTCAATTCGGCTCACGTTTGTCGCGTTGGAAAGAGGGCCTTCAACCTCACCTCCTCAAGTCGGTAAACCAGCCGGCATGACTCCCGAGATGTACGCACGGGGCTTTCTACTGGTTTACCCTCTCGCGAAAAGCCGAAACCCGTGGCGAAGATCCGAAAGGGCACGGTTCCGATCGAGAAATCTCGGGTATGATAGAAATGTATGCCATACAAGCCAATCATATATGATATGATTCGACATTTCTAGAAATATCTTATTCAATTAATTAGGCAAATCTTCATTATAAGCTCTTATTAGAAGCGAATATCATAATGAAGTCCTTGATCAAATACAATGATGATTAAATCATGATGAGATCATGATAATGAGATTGATCATCTAGAGGTATTTGATCTAAATGTTCCTAGTCATAGGATACTTGAGACGGGACATCAAGGATCCGGATAGACTAGTGTATGTGATGTCTTCTCATGTGATGAGGACGACCGATCTCATTGGTCATTAGTGTGGAGACACCGAGATACACATACGGTGCTCATTAGTTGAATGAGTTCACCGAATCGACCGAATTAGAAACCCCGAATGGTATCTTACCGAACCGTCTATCAGGGTTTTCTATCATCACGGTTGCATGGTTGGACCTTTGACCAGAGTCGCCAAAGATGCCTTGTTGGGTGGAACTTGTGCTTTGACCATTGACTTATGGATCACAATTTAGATGGTCCTATATAGCGATGGATCGGGTTCAAGGAAAATCCGATGGAGGCAATTGAGCGGACAACAAGGGATCGTCCACTCTCGGTAAGTGAGAGTGAATGTCCTATGGGATAGTACTCTAAATCCAGCCGGGGTAGATAGGATAATTGGAAAAGGAGTTTTCCAATTGATCCGGTCCGAGTACATGATCCTATAGAGTCGGTACACTAAGGAGTTGACGGTCGATGCCGTACTCCTTTCCGACCGGGACATTGGATGGATGAGGGTTTATATCCATGTGGTAACCGATGATGGAAAGGCTCAATGGAGATGAGATAATCCCCATAGCCATTTGGGATCATGGGATGTGGCTTGTACCCTTCATGATCGGTAGGCCGATTAATCTGTTATCGGATAACGGATTTAATTAAAATTAAATAGAATTGTTCTATTTTATTTAGGACTCAACCAAATAGGTTATTGGGCCTAGTGGGTCACACACAAAAGGACTTATCCACAAGTACAGGGGCAAGGACGTAATTTATAGAGATTTTGGGTTTTTATGAAAAATTTCATAATTCTCTATAAATACTAGTGGTTTCAGCCAAACCCCATCAAGCCAAGGGTGAAAACCACGTCCCAAGTCTCCTCCCTACCTCCTCCTCTCTCTAGAAGGTGTCCATGGTCGATGGAGCTCCGTTCGGGAAGAGTTCTCGAGGCCGGCGCGAAGGGAGAACCTGCTGTGGATGAAGTTCGTGTGGATACTGCTGGAGACCGGACATTTGAACGGTTTGGAGAGCTTGAGAAGCTCATCTCCTTCCTCTCCATGGGATTATATGAATCCCTATCAGGTATATTCGAACCCGATTTGATCGGTTTTCGGTTTTCGTCGTTCGGTTCTGATTGAGACGGATTATAAAGGAACCCATAGGAATCGTCGCTTCCGCTGCACCAAATTTTAATGGACGATTCCTTACAGGGTAAACTCGGGTGACTTAAAATGATGACCGAACAAGTCCGGTATGATCAGAAAACCCGAAATCATCGAAAAATCTGAGATTAACCCGGTAAACGTGAACCGAACATCGGAAAAGCCGGGAAACCCTAAAATTGACCGAAATGATCGTATGGCCCCGGTTGATGAAAATATTCGGCTAGAATCGACTCGGATGACCCGAAAGGACCTGGTGATGACCGGAAAGGCCTAACACGTGGTCCGGGATAGCCATGTCAGTACAGATCGAAAAAGCCGTAACAAAAGCCGTCATTGACCGACGCCTACCAAAATGACTTCTCGGAAACCCTGAATGTTACGGAACACATGTGGGACTCCCGAGACCTTCAATTATGGACCATTCAAGGTCGGTCATCGAGCAGGCTTCGTGTTTTCACAATTTACGCGTGGCTCTCGCTTGAAGGTTACGTCAATATTCCGGAAATCATTGGTCCATTCTCAACTTACAAGGGGCTCCACCAATGTCCTTAGCTCATCTCCACGAGGTAATACGGATCAGATAACGGTCAAATAAAGGATTTCTCCTAGGGAATAAGAGTCTGGGGCTCCGAATCAGGCCAATTTGGCGTGTCTACAGCTTGCCTCGCCTTGATGTCGGCTTTGCAAGGGAATGACATGTAGCGTAGCGGAGTGAAACGTAAAGAAAGCGTAGAGAAGCGAGATGGATCGTAGTGGAATGTAGTGGAGCGAAATGGTGATGGTCTAAAAAGGTGGCATCAAGGTTTAGATATAGACACGCTTAAAGACCAGATTCGGCAAGACGAATCTCCTCAAGTCTCCTGGTTAACCGCCATGTTTCATCAAGTCTTCCTATGTTCGATTGGTAAGAGATGTGCCATTGGCACGAGAGAAGAATAGCCAACCCCCTACGCGGTGGGGAGTCCCCGAAACATGGGTACGTAGGTTCATCATCAGCCGGTAACCCGATCTTTGCGGTGTTCCTGTACTGTGATGGGCTGAAGTTTAAAAAGAGATTTGTTTTGAAAAAGTAAAAGAATACCAATCGAGCACATTCAGGCTCTCTGATTCATTTAAGTCTTACAAGAGACAAGATTTGATTCGGAATGGAATGATCTCAGATTCCGAAAGGCAAATGTTTAAGCATAGACCCTGAAGATAATGATGGTGCAAGTTCTGATCAAAATAGAAGGCCCTTGGCAGGACGAATTGGCTGCCATGGTGGGATGAATAGCAAAGAAGTGTTGTAATGGCCACAGTGGTGATGGAGGATTTGGAGGTATAAGGTGATTACTGAACACGGTGGGATTAACAGACACGGTGGGATATTAGAGAGGTTGGTGGGACTAGAAAACATGGTGGGATTAGAAAACACGGTGGGATTCAGAATGATCGAGAGAGTGAAAAGGTGAAATTTAGAAAATGATGTATGCAATGACAAAACAAAATGTAATGCAATTAACGCTACATGATGCATGCTGGGCTCAATAAAACAATAAAAAACTTTTATAACAAATAGTTGAAGATATAGATTGTCTAAGAGGTCAAGATACCCATTCGGGAACCATCGTTCCTCACAACACGACTTTGGCTTATCTGTGAGCATTAGAGATGACCCGACCGTCGTAGATTTTGATGAAGGGGATCTCGGGTCAAGTCTTCTCCGTGCTCATGGTCTTCAACAAATAATGCATAAGATAATAACACACGACTAGCGACATATATGCTAGTCGGCAAGTTATGGGGGTTTCCCATGTCCATTCTTCTGTTTCTGCGAGCAATTCCTGTCTTTCATCAAAATGTTAGTTCCGAATGAACAATGATGTTCACTCAACCTTAATAAAGATCAAACATAAATATATTTGATTTAACAATTTTTTCTGAAATTTTTCTGAATTTTTCTGAATTTTTGATTAATTTTCAAAGAATTTGACCAAACGTGCCCCCGAACCGGGGGCGTGGCCTGCGCGCCCTCAGTTGGGGAGTACGGCCAGCGCGCCCTAGTTTTGGGGGCGCGGCCTGCACGCCCCCACTTCGGGGGCGCGTTCGATCCTAGTTTCCTGTTTCGACCGGATCCGAATTCGATTCAAATCAGGACCGATTTCCCCTATATAAACACCTCTTAGGACGACCAGATTGTCCTACCAACACCCAGGATCGCTCCTCCTTCGAAAAAGCAGCGTGTTGGCTCGGTTCGAGGTATTTCAAGCGTCCCGGGTCATTGGAAGGCCAGAATCGGTACCGATTTGGTAAGTTCGCTGCCAATTTTAGCTTTCAACCACTTTCTTCTTCTTTTCTCTTAAGGAATTATCTTTTACCTCCTGTTTGGGTGTAGGATTACCCAAACTTCCCTGGGCCTCGCCGGTATTGCTCTCCTCCCTGGCTTCCCGGCTTGCTTGACGTCCTTGGCTTGTCGGTCAGAGCGATTCTTCGAGATTGGGGCTTAACCGGGCTCTTGATCCATGCTAAGCAATATTCAGGCTACTCCCTTGACTTCGGCTTGATGGGAGCTCTTGTTGAGTTGTGGCATCCCGACACTCACACGTTCGTGTTCGGCAGTTTTGAGTGTACGGTCCTTCTTGAAGAGGCGGAGCTCCTTCTCGGCCTTCCTCGGACTAAGAAGGGAGAGACTGAAGGTATGTTCATCCCTTCAGGACCCCTCTCTTGCTTGGAATTCTTGCAGGATTTCATCGAGACTCGGCAGATCAACACCTTAATAGCCAGCAAGCGAATCAGTGTTCCCAAGTTGGCGGCCTGGACAGTTTCTCTTCTGACGGCTCCTGGTCTGGACGAGGACCGGATTCTGCGCGGTGCAAAGGGTTTCACGGCTTGCCTTGCCGCGGTGTTCTTGTTTCCTGCGGAGGATGGTTTCCTGGAAGTTGATCATCTTTCGTGCATCCGCGGCATCTGGAGCGGTGCACGATTGGGGTCTTCAGTTTTTGGCTTCTTGTACTGTGGACTGTCCGCAGCTTGTGTGGGTCGTCCTCCCTTCGGCAGTGCGCTTCTACTGGCTTGTTGGGCCGATCTTCACTTCAAGTTCGAACTAGCCGGTGAGGTGGCCACCAGGTCGCAGCTCTTCCGCCGTAGCCCATTGTTCCCATATGCTGATGCACTTGGCTTCGGCGAGAGAGTCGCCAACAGGTGTGCATCGGTGAAGAAGAGGCCAGATTGGCGTGCTCACTTTGCCTCCATGAACCGTTCCAGCTTCTTGCACTCATCTGCTGCCCTGATGCAGAAGGACTTCCAGGTGTGCTTTGTGCCCGGCGTTGATCTCCACCTGGTTACGGGTTCGGCCTTTGTGTTATACAATGCCCATCGTTGCCACTCTCAGATTGGCTTGCCTCGGTACGAGTTGCCCAAGCTATCCCACCTGCCTTTATCAAGGGCAGGCAGCTTGGCTTAGCGGATGACGAGGAGGAGGCGATCTCAGTCATTGCCTTGTGGGAGACGAGTCGGGTGCGCCGTCCAGGCCTCCTGATTGAGGAGGACCCTGACCAGAAGCGCCGCTACATCTTCGCGTTGAAGCTTTTGCTTGCTTGATGGTCTTCTTTTCCTGCTTTAGCTTGTGAGACATGTTGTTTTTATTTTGAATAAACAATGAATTTTTTTGTAGCAAGTTTGAGTGAAAATTCAATAGAATTTTACCTTGTTTCAGAAAATTGCCTTGTCAAGGGGCGGAAGCCTCTTGAAGATGGTAACTGTTAATAAAGAAGACAGTAAGGTTAAGAAACTTACTTTTTGGAGAGATTTCCCCTTCCTTAACTTGTGTTTTTTTCCTGAAATACTTAATAAAGGGGTTAGATCTGCTCTATGGCTTACCCCTTTGCCTATTGTCATCTTGCCTTGCTTACATGTCAAGGGGGGTAGCCTTATTAACAAGGTAATATGAATAAAATGACTGAAAATGAATAAGATAAGGGTTAAGAACGCTTGCCTGCTATGGTGAGAGTCACACCCTTCTTGATCTTAGCATCCTAAAACACTTGATAAAAGGGGATTAAATCTTCACCATGGCCTATATATTTGCCTATTGCTATCTGCCTTGACTTAGGTCAAAGAGAGGAGTCTTCTTAACAAGGTGTAAAAGTAACCTAAATGACAGAAATGAAATGGTTAAGAGAACTTACCTGTCGTTGAGAGAACCTTCTCCTCTTATTTTAAAGTCCCTGAAAACACTTGGTAAAAGAGGGTTAGATCTTCACAACGACTCATCCCTATGCATATTATGGCCAACTTTGACTTAGGTCAAAGGGAGGAGCCCTCTTAATGGGGTGATAATGAAGGTAAATATGCAATGCGGAAATGAAACATGCAAGACATAAAGATAAACATGAATGCTAGCAAAGGCAAAAATCAAGGTTATGCCAAGCTAAATGATGCATTTTTTTTAGATTTTTGGAAAGTATTCAATTTTTATTTTTGAAGATATTCAACTTTTTTTTTGGTTTTTTGAAAATATTCATTTTTTTTGATTTTTTTGAATTTTTGAAAATATTCATTTTTTTTGGATTTTTGTGGAGAATGTGCCGGTATTGAAACAATTCATCGATCTTTGAGTTTTTATCAAGATTTAAGCAATAAACACCACGTGAAAATAAGGTTCCCTACCCAGAATCTTTCTTGCCCTCTTCTCTTGAGCGGTTTGGATTCCCCCTGAGTTTAGATAGTTTACCCTACCCTAGGGTTTTAAGATGGAAGAATAATAAAGGAAGTCTTTGATAGGATTTGGGGGTGTTTGAGGAGGGTTTCTCTACTCATGCCCAAATTGCCCGTTGGGGTTCGGCCTCTTCGGGTTTTTTTTCTACATGTGGCACTTACTTAGACAAGTCTTTGACCTGTGGGGTCATTGCCCATCTTTTGGTGCCTTTTTTTCCATTTTCTACTCTTCCAGGTACTCATTTAGACAGGCCCATATTTGTTTAAACCTGTGGGGTTCATTGCCCATCTTTTGGCACCCTTTTGCACCCTATGAGACGGCCTCCTACTAAGGCGGTGGACATTTTCGGTACTACCCTCCTCTAGTCCCCTTTACCTATCTTGGACCGAATAGAAGAGAATGGGGTAAGGTTTCCTTTCCGCCTTCAGGGTTCTGCCTTGCCTCTCTCGAGTGTTGGGCTATCCAGATTCTGGGATCGGGAGGTGTTGTGTGTGCAAGGTGATGCCCACCCTTGACTTCTAGCTAACACCCTTGGATCGATGACTTAATATCATACCAGAAATTCTCCATTTTCTTTTCTAAGGAAAATATTTTTTGAGGTAAACGCCGCTCCATGGATGGTTCAATTTTTCTCCATCGGCATTGGTTAGCTCATATGCATTGCCTAGATATTTTTCAGTTATAACAAAAGGCCCTTCCCAGTTAGGTTGCAACTTGGAGCGGGGACCACCTGGCTTAACGAATATACGTTTGACTACCATCTCACCGATTTCGAACTTTCTCTCTACCACCCTCTTTTGATAAAACCTTTTCAATCGGTTCTGATAAGTCTGGGCATGCTCAGAGGTGGCCAACCTTCTTTCATCTAGGAGTTCAAGTTGTGCAAGGAGAGATTCTCGCCTCTCATCGACAGGGATGTCCCTATCGAGTTGAACTCGGAGTGATGGAAGGAGTACTTCGTATGGGACCACCGCTTCCATCCCATATGCGATAGCATACGAGGTTTGACCAGTGGGGGTCCGTATAGAAGTACGATAAGCCCATAGGGCATCTACAAGCTTATCTGGCCAGTCCGCGAACTTGCTAGACTTACAGGTTTTCTTAATAATTATAATCAAAGTTTTTTTGGTGGCTTCTGCTTGATTGTTGCCTTGGGGGTAATAAGGAGATGAATGATGCAATGCAATGCGGTACCTGTTGCAAAGATCACGCAGATCTTGAGAGAGAAATTACGGTCCGTTTTCGGTGATGATGTCGCTGGGTATCCCGAACCTGGGGATCATGTTGCGTTTGATGAAGGAGCACAGTGTTGATGCCTTGGTCTCCACGAATGCTTCCGCTTCTGCCCACTTGGTGAAGTACTCTGTTGCCGTCAGGATGAATGATTTGGAACAGATTTCAGAGTTAAGATCACTTAGAGGGCCAATGATGTCGAAAGCCCACATGGCGAAGGGCCATGGGGCATGAATCAGATGAAGGGAAGATGCGGGAGAATGGATCTTGTCGGCATGAAGTTGGCAAGAATGATAGTGCCGGACAAAGATGGAGCAATCCTCTTCTAGGGTTGGCCAATAATACCCCTGCCTGATGATTTTCTTGGCAAGAGCTTGAGCATTGACATGGCCCCCATAGACCCCGGAATGTGCTTCCTTAAGCACCAATTCTGCCTCTTCTTCATCAATGCATCTCAATAAAATTCCGCTCAGGCTCCTCTTGTAGAGCACCCCTCCTAGGATGGTATACCTCTGGGATACTCTCCTGATGGCCTTCTTTTCTTTTGCATTTGATCCAGGTGGATATGTCTGATCTTGACAATACCTTGCAATCTCATCAAACCAAGGCCTCTCACCCTCATCTAACTCTTCCAACTCAACTAAAGAAATCTCCTCTTTCTGCTCTAGATATTCCTTCCTGCCAAATCTCTCCTTGATCTTTAGAAATCGACCATCCTTAATAGCCGGCATCGACCTTCTACGGACATGGATAGTCCGCACCTGTCTACCTAGCGGGACTGACAGAGATGAAGCTAAGGAGGCTAGGGCATCAGCAAGGAAGTTCTGAGCTCGAGGGACAAGAACAAAAGTGAGTTTGGAAAAGAGTTTGATGTAGCAAGAGGTAAGTTCTTGGTAAGGTTTGAGGTTTTAATGAGAAGTTTGGTATTTGGTTAGGACTTGGCGAAGGATTAGTTGGCTATCACCTATCACCCTTGATTCCGTGGCACCATAGAAATGAGTGGCCTCCAGCCCGGCCAGCAAGGCTTCATATTCAGCTATATTGTTGGTTGCTGGGAAGTCAAGCTGAAATGCCTGTGGAATGGTGACACCCTCGGGTGATAGAAGGACGATTCCTATTCCCTTACTGTGTGAATTCAGAGCCCCGTCAAAATATAATGTCCAAAGGTGGGAAGATCGGATCAACATTAGTTCGTCATCCGGGAGCTTCGACTGGACCGGGTCAAAGAGGGGTATAGGGTGATGGGCTAGATGTTCGACAATGGCATAGCCTTTATTCGCCTTCTAGAGACATAGGTGATATCAAACTGGGAAAGGAAGCTCTGCCAACGACCTAACCGATCAGTTAGAACAATTTTCTCTAGAAGGAATTTGATGGGATTGATGCGGGCAATAAGATTGACCTCATGAGCTAAGAAGTAGTGTTTAAGCTTCTGAACTACCCAGACTAGCGCAACACAAGTCTTCTCCACTACAGTATACTTCTGCTCACATGGATAAAAAATCTTTGACAAGTAGTAAGTTTCCCTCTCTTTCCCTTCTTCATCCACTTGTGCAAGGACCGCCCCAGGAGAATTCTCCAAAACCGAGATATACAAAACTAAGGGCTTGCCAGGGACTGGTGGTCTAAGCACAGGGGGACTAGCCAGGTATCTTTTCAAACCATCGAATGCATCATGGCACTTCGAATCCCATTTGAACTCGGCCCCCACCTTGGTCAACTTGTAGAAAGGTTTACACCTTTGGGAGTGTTGTGAGATGAACTGGCGGACAAACTGTAGCCTCCTAATTAATCCTCGAAGTTCTTTCATATTTCTTGGAGGAGGCATACCAATGATTGCTTTGACCTTGTTTGGGTCGATCTCTATGCCCCTTTTGCTCACTATGAACCCTAACAGTTTTCCTGAGGATACTCCGAACGTACATTTCTTTGAGTTCATCTTCAATTTGTATTCCCTAGCCCTTTGCAATACCTTTCTTAACACTTCAAGATGATTTTATTGGCTTTTGGACTTAACGGCCAGGTCATCCACATACACCTCTACAAGGGTATGCATCATGTCATGGAAGATAGCCATCATTTCCCTCTGATAGGTAGCACCAGCATTCTTCAGTCCAAAGGGCATGATGACATAGCAGTAGGTTCCCCAAGGTGTAGTAAACGAGGTCTTCTCCTGGTCCTCTTCGGCCAATCGGATTTGGTTATATCCAGAATAGCCATCCATGAATGATAGCATCTCGAATCCAGCAGTATTATCAACCAGTACATCAATATGAGGTAGAGGAAAGTCAAATTTTGGACACGCTCGGTTTAAGTCCCTGAAGTCTATACAAATCCGAACTCGACCATCCTTCTTCATGACAGGGACTATGTTTGCCACCCATTGCGGATAAAGGATGACCTTAATGAATTTTTCTTGATGTAACTTGTCGACCTCTTCTTTCATCTTAAGTGCAACGTCAGAGTGGAATCTCCTTAATTTTTGTTTGACTGGGGTAGCTCCAGGTTTCAAAGTTAAACGATGTTCAACTAAAGAGTTGTCTAACCCCGGCATGTCTTCATATGTCCATGCGAACGTGTCCTTATATTCTTCCAAAATTTCAATTAAATTTTGTTCCTCAGTGGGAGTGAGGTTTGCACTTAGAAGGATTGTCTTGGGATCTTTCGGTGTGCCAAGATTCAGTTCTTTTGTCAGTTCATCCACCGTGGGTGATGGTTCTTCAAACCTTTTAAGTCCAGATGCATACGCATCAGCCAAGTCCTCAATTCCATCCTCGAAGTCAGGATCCTTTTCTGATAAAACCTCGTAAACTCCCAATGTATGATCTACATTGAACTGATCCTCATACTGGATTTCGTCAAGCTGGATAGCATTTTCTAAAAAGCTTGGCAGCCTTGCACATTCCTTGCATTTTTGAGCTATTTGCTGGAGATATCTCTCTGGAACACGCTTACCTCGAATTTTCTTCTTTCCTACCCTAACTACTCCTAAAGAAGACGGAATTGAAAAGGTGGTATCTACAATGGGTGAAGGGTCGAGCAGATCGATCAGTGAGTTGGAGAAGAGGGGTCCCTGGTTGGGAGCACCCTACGAGACAAGTAGAGATGTCTCCTCAATAGAAAACTGAGTTTGCGAGAAAACGTTTTTTTTTTGGGTGTTTTGGGTATTTTCAATAACAGAAAGAGAATGAGCCAGTGGGGCTCGAGTAGAAATAGAAAGTTTAAGTAAAAGAGAGAAAAATGGGCTCGCAGGTCCTACAATGGCAAGAAATGGTGGCATGGGCCCAAAGCTAGTAAAGAAACCTAAGGGGCATGTGGGCCCAATTGGTGGGCACGTGGGCCCAAAGTAAGAAAAAGAATCTAAAGGGCACGCGGGCCCGATTGGTGGGCACACGAGCTCAATTGGTGGGCACGCGGGCCCAAGGTTGTTGGATTGAAATGGGCATAGAAGCCCAGTGGAGTAAGAAGATTTGAATGGGCTCTCAGGCCCAGTGATCAGTTCAGGTGGCCATTTTGGCCCAGAAGTAGGAATTGGGCTAGATAGCCCATCAAGTGAATCTAGGAGGGGGAGCATGAGGACTTTGAAATATGTGACCGTAGGATACAACTCACGCGGAATGTTATCTGGAGGTGAGTTTGATTGGACAAGTTGTTTAATAATGGACTTGCCCTTGACTGGTTCTTCCTCCTCTATGAATAACTGAGTCAAATATGAACTCAGGTTGTCCACTTGCTCCTCTTGCTCTGGTGCCTTCTTCCTCTTGACTGGTTCTTCTTCTTCATCTCCGGCCATCATCATGGTCTCCCCTTTGATGAAGAATTTTTGGAGTCCCATGGCATTTTTTGGCCGGTAGACCATCCTCGAAGTGAAATTGGGTTCGTAGCCAAGCCCATGTCTCTTTGGTCTTTGTACGGCTTTAATGGGGTGCACAACCCCCTGCAGTTCCTTTCCCAACCCCTTTCCTAGCTGATAGCCCATCCCTTTCATCATCCACCATGCAACTATTTCTGGAGGCATCGTCAACACCATGACCTCAGGTAGCTCTGTAGTTGAAACCAACGGCTGGACAAATTCTGATATTGGCAGTGCAGAAGAGGGGTCATCCACGTCATTCAGAATGGGGATGTTGGTTACTTTAATCACCTGGCCCTTGTATGGGAACTTCAGACACTGATGATTAGTGGAGGCGACAGCTCCTATTGCCTCCAGATATGGGCGTCCCAAGATAGCTTTGAATGTAGGGTCCAATTCTAGAACAAGAAACTCGGCGGTGACAACACATGGTCCGAGCCCTACTTCCAACGTAACCACCCCTCGTGCCGGCTTCCGGGAGTTGTCATAGGCTATCACCGTGACGGCAGAAGGCTCAATTTCTTCATTGGAGATGCCGCAAAGTTGCAATGTTTCTGGCGGCATGACATTTATCGACGCTCTGGTGTCAATCAAGCAAGATTTAATCTCCATGCCTCGGATGACTACTGCAACACACAAGACATACTTTCTGATCTGTGGCCGTGCCAACTCCTCCTGTGTAAATGTGAGTGCCAGATGTTCACTCTTCGGGGTCAGGACAGTAATGATCTTCTCGGGCGGGAGGTCCTCATTGACCATGACCCGCTGCAAGTATTGTTGTAGAATGTCCTGATGGTTCTTCGACCTCTTTATCAGCTCCAGAATTGAAATCCGTGCCGGCATTTTGTCCAGATGCTTTAATAGATCATATGCCATGCCGGGCAACGGTTCTTCTACCACCTCCTCTTCTTCCTGTTCCTTTGGTTGCATCCCGGCCTGGGGGAATACCCTTTGGAACATCCTCCCGCTACGAAGTACCGGTGCCAGCATGGTAGGGGGGAGTGGTGTTGATGGTGATGGTAGGGTTGATTGGTATGTTGAGGAGCCCGTGGTAGGTAGGGATGGTGAGGATCAGATGATGAGGGGTCATGGATTAGTGGAGGCCGGTATGTGGGGTGAGGGTTGGGGTGTTGGTGGTGATGGTCTAATGATGAGGGGTCGTGGAGTGGCAGTGACTAGTAGGTTAGGTGATGTCTGGGGTGTTGGTGGCGGTCTAATGATTAGATGCCGCAGAGGATTAATGGTGGTTGGTAAGTTAGGTGATGGTTGGGGTGCTGGTTGGGATGCTGGTGGTGGTCTAATGATTAAGCGCCGTGGAGGGTTAATGGTTGGTGAGGGTAGTGGTGTTTGGGTAGTTTGTGGGCTGGGGGTAGCTCTCGGTATGGAGAGTATGGTGCGGTTTGTAGGTGGGGTTGGTCTGGCGGGCATGGAGGCGATTTGATCCTCGACCTGCCAACCTTGGGAATGGTGGGTTGACTCCTCGATGGTGGAGTGGACAAGGCCGAGTCGTTGGTTTGGTGGTGCTGGTGCCGGTGCTTGTACGGGTGCATGTACCGGGAGCGGATCTTGGACTATGCCTAGGCCGGGCTGCTGTTGTGCTTGCTGTCGCCGTGGTTGATTCTGACGTGCGTTCATTGCTTGAATGGATTCTCCCATCTGTGCCTAGTCAATGTTCCCTTGATCATTGAGGTCATGAATATAGTCTTTAAACTGGAAACAGACATCCACTGTGTGCCTAGGATATCGATGGTAAGCGCAGTATTTTGTCATATCAACATTCGCCGGCCATCCTTCTCTCTCCTTTGGAAGCTCCAACTGTTGTTCAGCCATCAATGCATTGAAAATATCGGTGAGGGGGAATGGCAGTTGAGGATAGTACTCTCTCTTGGGTCCCCCCCTCCTAGGTCGGTTGGCTGGTGGTGGCACTTGGTTGTAAGCTTGTTGTTGTGGTTGTGGTCGGTTGTAGACATGTTGTTGTTGAGGCACTCGGTTGTAGGCATTTGGTTGCTGGGGCGCTCGGTTGTAGGTGGGTTGCTATGGTGGTGCTCGGTTGTATGCAAGTTGCTTCTGGGGCGGTATTGTTGGTTGGGTGGTGGGTTACGGTATTGGCTTTGGCGATACCCACCCTAGTTACCCATGGCATTGATGCTCTCATTGTTTACTACCCCTTCGATGGTGGGTCCTACAGGTGTAGGCTTTCTAGTGTTACGAGGCTCGGTGTCGAATGGGTTGATCATGGATGTGTCCTTAAAGTGGGATTGGAGGTAGCGAGCGCTATCACACAACTCACTCATGGTTGTTGGGCGGTGCATGAACAGGAGGTTGCGAAGGTTGGGTGTGGTGTTCCCGATGAGCATCCTCACCTGCTCCCCCTCTGAGATGGTATCCACTAGCCTCTCAGCCATTCCCCTCCATCAATCAGCAAATCTGGCAAAGTCCTCATCCGGCCTCATCTTTTCGGCAATTAAATCAGTTATCGAGCAGGCTGGCCCCACCCGATCCTTGTACCTCTTTAGAAACTTTGCCTTGACAATGTCGAAATCCGCTGCCTCAATGGAATCAAGAGAATAGAACCAGTCCAGAGCGGATCCCTCCAATGACCGGCGGAACAGGAAGGCAAGGGCTTTGCGGTCATTTTTCCAGAACGCAGAGTCATAGAGAAAGCTCTTTAGATGGTTGAAAGGATTACCAGTCCCGTTGTAACGTTGGAAGACTGGTATCTCTGAAGGAGGAAGGTGTAGAACTGGGAAGGATGGGACAGAGATTTCAGGGATGGCTTTAGAATCGAGGCGGTGCCTCATCTCTTCAAAGCGCTCATCCATCTGGTTAAGTTTGTTCATTAATGCCTGGGTGAGGCTGGATTCCTGAGCCACGGGAGCAAAGTGTTTAGGTGAATGGGTCGAAAGAGGTGGGTTGGAAACAGGAACTGGAATAGTGTTATGTGAATGCCCTACAACGGGGTGAGTGGAGACACGGTAGGGTTGCCCAGGAGAAGAAATGATTAGGGGCCTGACTGCCGGTTGGGGTGGTGAGGGGGCTTGATTTCTCTCGATCGGATCTTGATTTCCCTCGATCGGATCTTGATTGGCGGGCATCTTGCCCTTAGTGGAAGATTGGATAATTGCAAAGGTCTCGGGATCAAGGTGAAGAGATAGATCCTTGAGAGCTTGTTCTATACTATGTGAGGCGGATCGGTGAGCGGGATCTTGGACCTCAGGTTCCATCACGGCATTAACATGGCCATCTGGTTGGACCATGGGTTGTTGAAGCTCGTAGTGACCCATCTCGTACTCCTCTTCTTGGCCGTAGTAGTTCGACATCCCGACGTGTCTTCCGGACCTTAGTGTCATGGGCATCCTGTCAAATTTTCTTGCAAAATGGTTGAAAGAAAGCAAATGAAATGTGTAATTGAAAAGAGAATTTTGTTTGGTTATGATTGTTTGTTTGATTTGATTTGGTTTCAATTTGGTTGTTTGGCAAGCAAGTTAAACACAAAAATTAAAGAGATTTTTTTTCTTGTTTTAGGTGTTTTAAAAGGAGAGAATTTTTTTGGTTGTTTGGAATTGTTGTGAGCAAGCAAGTTATGCAAACAAGGTTTTAAAATGACTACTCGACAATTTTTGGGTTGAAACCTTAGATTAGATAGATTGTTAGCAATTGTTCACTCAAATGGGTATGATTCCTATTGCTTCAATCTTCAAGACCTAAGGTTATCACTCAATCACCACGAGTAGGTACTTGGGTTCTTCGGGTTTTGGGAAGTGGTACAACCGGCCCAATCGTGCGGAGAGGAATACTCCACGGATGGGGACTTATGGAGGTCTTGATGGAAACAATCAAATCAACTAGGAAGGAATATCCCAGAAGAGAGGTTAGAATCCACCAAGAAGGTGTTTGGAGGGTGAGGGTGTGTTGGGAGAGAGAGCCCCCGCCTCGAATGTCCTACGGATCGGAGCAAGTCCAGTACCCGATGCAAAAGCTAATGCAAAAAATAAAAAATGGAGGGTAAGAGAAGAAGAAGCAATCAATATGCAAACATGAATGAAAGCTATTAAATAAATCAAGCAAGTGAATGCAATCAAGACAAGCAATGATAAAGTAAAACAAATAACTAGCAACTAGCAACTAAAAGGTGGTTCGCGCGGGAACCGGCTTGTGTTGGAGTGTCCAAGTGGGGACAAATCTGAAGTAAGAGTAAAAGGATGGTCCACACGGGGACCGATTTGAAAATAAAGTGGCTCACGCGGGAGCCGGGTTTTGGAAAGGTAGGTGGTTTACGCGGGAATCGGTTTTTGAAGGAAAATGGGTGCTTCACGCAGGAACCAGTTTGTTTGGCTGGAAAAAGAAAAGGAGGGCCACGTGGGGCCAATCTAATTGGTGCAAAGGGGTGGTCCACGCGGGGACCGATCTGAAAGTGAGTTGGTTCATGCGGGAACCGAGTTGGAAAAGAAAGGTGGTTCACGCGGGAACCGGTTTATAAGAAGAAAAGTGGTTCACGCGGGAATCGGGTGTAGACACGCAATTTTGGCCTAGTTGGAGAGTTTAAATTCTTGTTTTCATGGAGAATATTTAAAGCAAATCATGTTTTACGGATGGATCAAGTTTTTGGCACATTCTGAAGGGGATCAATAGAGCAATCGGCCGGGCCGAACACCCTGTATATAGGGCACCTGGCGCCCTATATATAGGGCGCTATGCCGCGTGGCACTGCTTTTCGGAAATGGCCAAAGTGCCCTCTTTTGAGCTATAAATAGACCTCCATTTGGAGCTTGGAGGGGGTTCCAAGTCCGTACCACCTTAGAGCCCATCCAAGACTATGTTTCCAAGCCATTTTTACCTTCCATAGCCTTTCAAACCGATCCAAAATCGTCCACCAAAAACCCGAAAAACCTTCTGTTTATGTCACCTAGAAACATGTTTTTTCTCCAACTTTGAGAGCTTCTATCCGTCTCTCCTCTTGCATCCAGCATCCAAACCACCTTTCATTAGCTTCATTTGCATATTGTCTACAAGGAGGAGCCTCTACTTTGTCGTGGAAGCCGCCCAACACTCCGGAGCGGCGTCTCGAAGAGGAGAAGAAAATCTGCTCGGGCCAGACTTAGTGCCCCGTATACAGGGCGCTTTGACCTTGGTCAATGCACCCCATAAGGGGGGGGCACCTGCAGCTAGCGCCCTATATATAGGGCACCAGCAGGGGCAGAAGCTCGTTTTGCCATTTTCAGAGTCCGATCGCCCGTTTGATCGAGTTTTTGTCTCCCTTTTTTATCTTAGCATTGTTCATCATGTTATTTAGCATGCATTTGATCATTTTACATCTCATATATGTTTTAAAAACTATCAAAAATAGGGGTTGGCATTCCGTCCCGATCCGATTAGTTCATTCCCTTTTGCATGATTTAGAATCTTTATCAAGCATGATGCTACACTCGCGCCAGAACTAATGATCTTCATTTGTTTTTCTTCATGTTTTATGTAGGACATTCTTAGATGAATCGACCGGAGTGAAGCTTCAATCCGATCGTAGGTGAAAGAACTCTCTAAATCTCTCCCCTCTCGTCCGGCTGAGAAAGGAGAAGTTAGAACCAAACAATCTCCCCCCGTTTCCATCCCCAAGGTATGACGGTCAAACTCCTTCTTCTTCTAGTTCATTTGCTTATCACACTTTGGAGCCTTCGGCTCCTGGAGACCACACACTTCACTTTTCACCACACACACACACTTCTTCTCTCTCTTTCACCGACACACGCGCGAGCCGAGCCGGCTCATCCGGGTGCCTACACCTTTTGGTGACCACGGTGGGACAACTCTTGCTTGAGTGAGTTCTTTTCATCTTTTAAAAGAATGTCCAACATGTTCATCCTTGCTTTGGCTCTTGCTTGAGTTCTTACATTCTCCTTGCATTCCTATTTCACTTGCTTGCTTGTCTACCTGCTTCAGTTTAACATCACTTAGTTTCTTCCGTTTTACTTGCTTTCCGTGGGTCCTCTTTTAAAAGAAAAAAAAGCACCATCTAATTTTAGGCTTGCTTTAATCGGTTTACTTTGACTTTGCACTTTAAAGATTACCTTGCTAAGCATCTTTGCTTATCTTCTTCTAAAGAGTCTAATTCCTCCTCTAAAGCATCTTTAGTTGAATTAGTACTTGCTTTCACCCTTGATTGATCTTACATCATTGCCTTGTTGCATGCTTTTATTTTCTTCTTGTTTGCTCCTCACTCCTTGATATCTCACTTTCATTTAGTTTGCATTGGAGTTTCAGGTTCGCCCGTCTCCTCAGGACATTCGAGAAGGGAGGCTCTCTCCTCCCAAAGCCCTACACACCCAAACACCCTTCTTGGTGGTTGCCAACTCCTCCTCCAGGGATTCCCTCTCGGAAGGACCGGGTAGCTTCCATCAAGACCTCCGTAAGTCCCCAGACGTGAAGGATTCCCTCTTCACTGATCGGGCTGGTTGTACCATTCTATCCCAAAACCCGAAGTACCTATTACCTATCGTTGTGAAAAGAGTGACAACCTTAGAGTGCTCGGCGTTGTGGGAGCATAGGGTCCTACCCATTTATTTGAGTGGACATTGTTTCTCTTAACAAGCCACTAATTTAAGGTTGAAACACAAAAAAAACTTTGCGATAATCATTCTAAGTCTGTGCCATCACTTGTTTGCAAATCAAAATTGAAAACCAAAACCAAAAATTTGAAAACACTTAACAAAAAACCCAAAAGAAATCTTTGCTTGAGGTTAATTTGCTTGATAACCTATTTGTTCAAACAAAAATCAAAAACGAAAAAAGGAGGAAAATTTTAAAACTAAAAAAAGGGATTCTTGTGTTTTTTCGTCACATTTCCTTTCTATTTATGAACTTGAGATCAGGGTGAGTCGTCGGGATGACGGACCAAGGATACGAGCCATTGCAGTTGGAGTATGACCAATCCTACCTCCACCCGGATGCCGTATGTGCCGTTAATGAACTCGAAATACTCCCTGAGACTAGTTCACCCCGACCCCACCCAGATTCTCTGTGGGAGGCATTCGCTCACGCCGACCCAACTCAACTACAAGCCATTGAGGCCATCCTAAAAGGAAAATCTCCTGTCAATCACACCCATGCCGAGGGTGGCCACCACACTTCTACCCCCCAGTTAGCAACTGACCAACCCGGCGCACCAGTACCGGGCCATTCTCACAATGGACCCTTGATTCCAAACTCACCCCATCCGGTGGCCATCCTGAACCACCCAGACCCAAACAACACCACACCACTTAGGCCACCGGTCTATTCTTCTGCACATTTCAATCAAGCACGTCCTCAAGTGCACCACCCGATATACCCTCCTTGCTCGGCCACTTCAGCCTATCCGATGGCCATGCTGGCAAATCAAGCATCTGTCCTCCCCCCCCCTCTTGTCCAAGAATCCTCCGTTGATCAAACTGTGCTTAACAAAATCAATAGGATGGATGAACAATATCGGGAGCTCAAGCGATTGATCGACACACGAGCTCTCCCCGAGATATCCCTTCCCTCTCTCCCCGTATTCCATCTTCCTCCTTCTGAAATGCCCATTTACCGCCGATATAATGGAAATGGGAACCCTTTCATTCACATCAAAGATTTTTTTTATGAGTCTGTCATGTAGCAAAACAATCCGAAGGCCCTTGCATACCTATTTAGGAGATCATTAGAGGGCTCCGCGTTGGAATTGTTCTATTCACTTGACCCTTTGGAAGCTAGTAACTTTAATACCGTCAAAGCAAAGTTTTTGCAAAGATACCAAGATCAAGTCGGTCCTACCTATTTGATCACAGATCTTATGGCCGAAAAGATGAAAAATGAGGAGGATTTTATAAGATATGCTGATAGATGGAGGGCAATGGCAGAAAGGCTTACAAATGCACTATCAGAATCAGAACAAGTCAAGATGATCATCACCAATGCCACTCCGGCTCTGAAAAATGTATTGGCATTACATCACCCTGTCACAATGAGCGAACTCTATGAGAGAGCACGGTACATCCAAACCCAACTTCGAGACTCTCCCATCATGAACCTCTTCGACCCTAGGCCCCGAATCACCAAAAAGACAACCACCACCACCACTGGGCCCGTGACCGAAGGCGTGGTAACCAATGAACATGTCAATATCATAGGGAACCCGCCCAACAACCACCAACAGCAGTACAGAAACCCCCATTACAGAAACCCCCGCCAAACCCAGCCGGCACCTCGCCCTCAGATTCAACCCCAACCTTTCTGCCACCAAACACCAAACCAGTATCCCCAACAACCAATGCAGACACCAGTCCCCCAACAACCCTGGCAATTGGCCGTACAAACCTTTGCACCTCAACCACCATGCCAACCAACCACCTATAACCAAGCACCTCCCCCCGCCACCTACGTGCCACGAAGAGCGGGGCCTAGAAGAAACCACTACCCGCCATTACCATACTCCCTCACAGACATTTTTAACGCTCTTATGGTGGCAGGGCAGATCTCATTGCCAAGGGAAAAGCTGGAGTGGCCGTAAAATGCCAACACAGACAAATATTGTTTGTACCACAGATACCCGGGGCACACAGTGGAGAATTGCTTCCAGTTTAAAGATTATATCCATGACCTCCACGAGCAGGGAAGTATTGACTGGGGTCAAATGGGCGAGTACATCAAGGCAGTAAAGAACCAGCCTTAGCAGCAGCAACTGGCACCAGTCCGACAACAACAACAAGAATCTGGTTTGGGGATTATTCAGAACCCGCTACCCGCGCACGCACCTGCGACAACACCAGAAAACTAGAAGGTAAATCCTATTCTAACCTCCACCGATGAACCCCGCGATAGAGGCCAGAATTGGCAAATCGAGGGACCAGCTTCCTTCATGAACATTAACCCTCCAAACCACATTAACCGAACCGTTCACTCCATACCACGAGCTATCCCCACCAGAAGAAGCCAACCACCAATTATCCGCATGCTATCACAACCAACCATAATGCCACCATCCATACAACTCCAACCGGGTAGGACCTTGATCCGCCCGGTCGAGCATCCACAAATACCATCACCATTAGGACCCATCATCGTACCACCTCATACGACCATGCCACCACAACCTACCCGCATCCCTACAACCCGGACTATCATCACTACACCCCTACCTAGGCCTCCCATCATCCGACCTAACCCTCCATCTACCTCCGCTACACCAACCATAGCCCCTCAGCTCACCACGGTGCTTAGAAGCAGGCGCATGTTTCAAAGAATTTTCCCCCAGACCGGTCAACCAGGACGGTCACAAGAAGAAGAAGAAGAGCACCCAGAAGAACCAGTGCCAGGGACGTCCTATGACTTGCTGAAGCACCTTGACAAAACCCAACCACGGATTTCCATTCTGGAACTGATCAAAAGGTCCAAAGCTCATCAAGAAGTTCTTCAGCAATATTTACAAAGAGTGATGGTCAATGAAACCCTTCCCCCCGAAAAGATTGCATCGGTCTTGACCCCGAAAAGTGAACACCCCACTCTCACTTTCACCAAAGAGGAGTTGGCCGAACCAGAGGCAATAAAATATGCACTTTGTATCACTGTCGGTATTAATGAAACAGATGTCAAGTCTTGCCTAGTTGATACTGGTGCATCCATCAATGTCTTGCCACCAGAAATGCTACAATTATGTGGAATCCCAGAAGAGTATATTCGGCCATCACAAATCACTGTAACATCATATGACAATTCCAAGAGGCCCGCCCATGGCATGGTCACAATTGAAGTCAAACTCGGACCCCGGGTTGTTACTGTCGACTTCCACATCTTAGATATGGACCCAACTTAAAAAGCTATCTTGGGAAGGCCTTACCTTGAGGCATTAGAGGCCGTGGCTTCAACCAATCACCAATGCATTAAATTTCCCTTCAAAGGACAAGTCATCAAGGTGGTAAGTATGCCTGTGGATTGCCTAGTTACTCTCCCTACTGGCTTGCCAAATCAACCGTTCTTCACAATCCTCGATCTACCGAGGGATGGAAGGCAGCCCAAGCAAGTTTGGAGGAAGAAGAAGGATGACACCAAAACCCTTGGGTGGCGTATGATGGAGAATCTGGGATATCAAGAAGGCCGAGGGCTGGGGAGAGAACTGTAGGGTATCATAGAACCCATCCAGTTGGTAAAGACAACATCAAGGAATGGGATAGGGTACGATGGGATATGTGATAATGGCCAAAAGATCGGTCAAAAATACTTCAAGGGGTGTTTGCACAAGTTCTTCGACAAGAGAGAAACAATACAGATGAATGAAGAACAAGAACCGCAAAAATAAGCAAAAAGGAAAAAAGTAATCAGCCTAGAGGATGAGCCGTATCTCGACGTATCATGGTTATTCCCTGAAGAAGGGTCAAGTGAAGAATTATTCCACAACGAGCCTTATGGCAGTCAAAATCAAGGGCATTCACCCTGTGTCATCTCCTCGGATCTAACAGACTCATTTCTGACAAATCCATTGTCAGATTCACCAGGTAGCAAAGATGGATGCTCTCTTTACCCATCTTTGCTCGATTTGTTTCCTTCTCTGTCAATATCTCAACCCACGTTGGAAACTACAACCAACCAAACGCCTTCTGTGTTTATGTTTAGTACTTCTCAAAAAGACCAAAAAAAACATCCTATTATCGACCCAAGTTTCGTTCGAAGAAACATCCCAACTCGCTTCGAAGGGTGATCCAAATCAGGAGGCCACCCGGTCTCTAATCGATCTCCTTTGCCCTTCATCAATAAACTCCACTCCATCCACCTCCTCTTCCTCTCCTTGTTTACCTTCTTCTTATTTAGGTTTAGTTTCCAGTAAAAGCAAAACAAAAATCAGAGATAGGAGAGTTCTAGGAAGATACCTGCATCGGTTAGCTCAAAAAAGCTTAGAATGTGCCAAGCTACCAGAGTATCTAGAAAATGCAATCCAGATAGGAGAAATTCGATATGAGGAGAAAGTCAATATTGATCCAACTTTAGGGGTCTACGAGGTTGTATCGGAAAAGGATCCTGACATTGAGGATGAAGAGGAGGATTTGGCTGATGCTTATGCATCCGGTTTTAGAAGGTTCGAAGAACCATCAGCCACGGTGGACGAACCGACTAAGGAACTTAATCTTGGAACACCGGAAGATCCTAAGAATATCCTCATCAGTGCCAACCTCGCCCCTTTAGAAGAGCAGAATCTAATGGGGGTGTTACAAGAATACAAAGACACGTTCGCTTGGACATATGAAGATATGTCATGGCTGGATAAGTCATTGGTAGAGCATCGACTAACTTTAAAACTTGAGGCTACCTTGGTCAAGCAAAAGTTAAGGAGATTCCACCCAGACATAGCATTAAAAATGAAGGAAGAGGTCGATAAGTTACACCAAGCAAAATTCATTAGAGTTGTCCTCTATCCGCAATGGGTGGCAAATATAGTCCCAGTCATGAAGAAAGATGGAAAGGTTCGAATTTGCATTGACTTCAGGAACTTAAACCGAGCGTGTCCAAAAGATGATTTTCCCTTTCCTCATATCGATGTTCTTGTTGACAACACAACTAGATACGAAACCCTATCATTCATGGATGGATACTCAGGGTATAATCAAATCCGGTTAGCAGAAGAGGATCAAGAGAAGACCTCATTCACTACACCTTGGAGAACTTATTGCTACGTCGTCATGCCATTCGGATTAAAGAATGCTGGAGCAACTTATCAAAGGGCCATGGTGGCAATATTTCATGATATGATGCATAAATTTGTAGAGGTGTACGTGGACTATCTAGTGGTCAAATCTCGAACCCGAGATGAGCATGCTGAGGTGTTGAAAAGGGTTGTGCAATGAGCCAGGGAATATAAGCTTAAAATGAACCCAAAAAAGTGTGTGTTCGGAGTATCATCTGGAAAGTTACTTGGGTTCATCGTCAGTAAAAGAGGTATCGAAATCGATCCCAACAAGGCCAAAGCCATTATTGACATGCCTCCACCAAAGAACCTAAAAGAGCTGAGAGGGTTAATTGGTAGGCTACAGTTTGTTCGCCGGTTTATCTCACAACACTCCCAAAGGTGCAAACCTTTCTATGAGTTAACCAAGGTGAAGGCCGAATTTAGATGGGATTCGAGATGTCAAGAGGCATTCGATGGTTTAAAGGAATATTTGTCAAGCCCACCTGTGCTCAAACCTCCGGTTCCCGGCAAACCCTTGATCTTATACATCTCAGTCTTGGAAGGATCCCTTGGAGCAGTATTGGCACAATTAGTTGGTGAAGGAAAAGAGTGAGCAGCATACTATCTATCCAAAATCTTTGATCCTTGTGAACAGAAGTATACAATCATGGAGAAAACCTGTGCCGCCCTGGTTTGGGTGGTCCAGAAGCTCAAACACTACTTTCTGGCCCACGAGGTTAATCTCATTGCTAGCATGAATCCCATCAAATTTCTTCTTGAAAAATCTGTCCTAACTGACCGTTTGGCATGTTGGCAGAGCTTTCTCTCCCAATTTGACATCACCTACACCCAACAGAAGGCAATCAAGGGCTATGCAATCGCTGAACACCTTGCCCATCATCCATCCCAATCTTTGACCCTATCCAATCAGAATTTCCCGATGAAGAATTGATGTCCATTCGATCTTCCAATCTATGGACTTTGTATTTTGACGGGGCATTAAACTCCCAGGGTAGAGGGATAGGGATTGTTCTTCTATCACCCGAAGGTGTCACCATTCCACAGGCTTTTCAGCTCCATTTTCCAGCAACAAACAATATAGCTGAGTATGAAGCCTTGTTGGCTGGACTAGAGGCCGCTCACTTCTATGGTGTCACTAAACTAAGGGTGATCGGTGATAGTCAGTTGATTCTCTGTCAAGTACTGGCCAAACACCGCACATCTCATCCTGGGCTCAGACCATACCAAGAACTCACCACCTGTTACATCAAGCTATTCTCCAAACTCGAATTCATTCATGTTCCTTGTGCTCAAAATATTCTTGCCGATGCTCTCGCTTCTCTGGCATCTTCACTATCTGTCCTGCTAGGCAGACATGTTAGGACGATTTATGTCCACCGATGTACCATTCCGGCAGTAGAAGATGCATGATTCTTGAAGGTTAAAGAAGAGTTTGAAAGGAAAGAGTACATTGAGAAAAAGGAGGAAATATCTTTGGTTGAGTTGGAAGAATTAGAAGAGGGTGAGAAACCTTGGTATCATGAGATTGCGAATTACTGTCAGGATCAGACATATCCACCAGGATCGACTGCCGAAGAAAAAAGAGCCATAAGAAGAGTCTCCCAGAGGTACACCATCTTAGGTGGAGTACTTTACAAAAGGAGCTTGGCCGGTGTCCTATTAAGATGCGTAGATGAAGAAGAGGCTGAATTGGTGCTTAAAGAAGCACACTCCGGAGTGTGTGGAGGCCATGTAAATGCTCAAGCCCTCGCCAAGAAGATCATCAGGCAAGGGTACTATTGGCCTACTCTGAAAGAAGATTGCTCGATCTTTGTCCGGCACTGTCATCAATGTCAACTTCACGCTGACAAGATTCACTCTCCCGCATCTTCCCTTCACCCAATTCACGCCCCATGGCCCTTCGCTATGTGGGCTTTTGATGTTATCGGACCCCTTGGTGACCCAAAATCCACAAACAAAACCAAATTCTTCATCCTAACAGCAACAGAGTACTTCACCAAGTGGGCGGAGGCGGAAGCGTACGTGGAGATCAAGGCATCAACAGTCTGCACCTTCATCAAACGCAACATCATTGCCAGGTTCGGGATCCCGGGCGACATCATCACCGACAATGGACCGCAATTCATCTCCCGGGAGGCTGCGTGACCTTTGCAACAGTATTGCATCAGATTGCATCATTCATCTCCATATTACCCTCAAGGCAATGGTCAAGCAGAAGCCACCAATAAAACCCTGATAAAAATCATTAAGAAGACTTGTAAGTCTAGCAAGTTCGCAGACTGGCCAGATAAGTTAGTTGATGCTCTATGGGCCTACCGCACCTCTATTCGAACCCCAACAGGTCAGACCCCCTATTCCTTGGCATTTGGGATGGAGGCGGTAGTTCCATACGAAGTAATCATTCCTTCCTTCCGAGTCCAGATCGATCGAGATATCCCGATGGATGAACGCCGAGATTCTCTTCTCACGCAACTCGAACTCTTGGACGAAAGGAGACTGGCCGCTGCCATACATGCTAGATCTTATCAGAATAGACTTAAAATATTTTATCAGAAGAGGGTGGTGGAGAGAAAATTTGAAATTGGTGAGGTTGTGCTTAAAAGGATATTCATTAAGCTGGGCGGTCCCCGCTCCAAACTTCAACGTAATTGGGAGGGTCCGTATGTCATTTCGGCTGTTTATCCTGGTAATTCATACAAGCTGATTAATGCAGAAGGAGAAGAACTAGCTCATCCCTGGAATGGTGTATACCTCAAAAATATTTCCCTTAAAACAAAAATCACAAAAAATCTAAAAAAAACCAAAGGTGTGAAGAATAATGACAACATTTAACACTTGCTTGCTCGGTACACCAACTTGTCACTTAGGGAAGTAAGGATAGGCATCATACTGCACACACTACACGCCTAGTTTTGAGATCTGATGATCGGAAGTCAGAGAGAAAGCTAGGCAATGCTTGGCAAAAGAAGGTCAACCTAATCCCATTCTCTTCTCGTCTCGGTCCAGAATAGATGAAAGGGGTTAGAATGAGGAGTATCGAAAGTGCCCATTGCCTTAATTGAGAATGCCTCTGAAGGTCTGACTTCTTAAAAAGAAGAAAAAAGGTGCCAAAAGATGGGCAATGACCCCTCAGGTCGGTAAAAGAATAGACCTATCTGAATGTGTACCAACAAAAGCCAAAAAAAGAAAAAGGCTCCAAAAGATGGGCAATGAACCCCTCAGGTCAAAATCAAGCAAAAGAAAAAGATCTGTCTGAATGTGGGCCACCAAAGAAAAAGGGCTAGAAGGAAGGACCCGAGGATGTCAAATCCAAAATAGGCAACGCGGGCACCAGTAGAGAAACAAATTCGACACCCCTGAATCTTAGTAAGGACTTACCATCAGTCCTCTTCCCTCTTTAACCTTGCGGGTAAGGTCGACCGACTAGACCCAAGAAGAACCATGCCCTATCAAAGACGGAAGGTCAGAAGATTTCGGACTGGGCACTCTCTTACACGTGATACCTACTCTTAACCCTTAGGTAACAATGAGAGGCACCTACGGCAAGCAAAGCAAAGGATGAGATGATCGTGTCCTTCACACGAAACAAAAAAATCAAATACTTCAAAAAGCACCAAACAAATCTATAAAATCAAAAATCCTAAAAATGAATATCCAAAACACCAAAAAAACCGTAAAAGTTACAAAATACCAAAAACATTATAAAACCATCAAAACCCAAACAAATCAAAAAATCCCAAAACACCTAAAAATTTGCTTCCTAATTGACTAGTTGCCTTTGCATTCATATTTAATTTCAGTCTTGCATGTTTCCTTTTGTGCATACTTATATTTTTCCGTTATTCTACCTTGATAAGGCCTATGTCCCTTGACAAATGATCAAGGCAGTTTTGCCCTTTCCTTGCAAGGGACTAAGCCTAAATAAAGTTCTGATCGCCTTTTGAGTAAACGCAGGGAGTCAGAAGAAGAAACCAACAACTATCACTATGAAAAGAAAGGTACATCAAAGATAGAAGGGGCCAGCACATCACAAATCGCCACCTCCCTCTGCTGGGGCCTGATCACCCGGAGGTGTCATGGCAAGTCTCTCCTCACATCTCCTCCTATGACTACTAGTCTGAGAGGAACCCGAGTGGGCAGGTCCCCTCAGCGTGGTCCCACGGGAGTCAGAGCGGTGGGAGTGGCTCCGAGATCGAGACTGCAGCGCCTGCATCATCAACTAGCGATGCTCTGCCTCCACTCGATTGAGCTCTCTGGAGTGCTCAAGGCGAAGATGGAGGATCTGCTCAGACTCTGGTCGTGACAGCTCGACCACGCGAGCATCCAGTCTCCCGACCTACAAGATGACAAAGAGATGCATCAGCTACAGAAAAAACAGTTTAAGGAAAAGAATCAAACTTGTACCTCCTGTGTCACCTCCTCTATCCTCTAAGCGGTCTATAGAAACCAAAAGAAGCGCCAGTCCATGAATTCCCAGTTCAAAATCTTAATAAAGATATCGCACCTGGGAAGTAGAAGGACCAGGATCCGGAATGCCTACGAGGGGCTCGAGCCCGAGCTCCCTCTGTAGCTCCATCACCTACCGGAAGAATGCCAGGAAAGAAAGAAAACGATGACAAACAAAGCAGAAAGATATGTACCTTATCCTGGAAACCCGAGGGATCACTGGTAGAAGGCGGAGCACCCCCCGCAGAGAGGTCAGAGATCCTCGCCCAAAGATCCTTGTTCTACAAGAAGAGAGAGTGGTAGAATCAAGCAAAGTAAAATAGAAGGAAGTCATGGAAATTCACCTCGGTAGTAAAGGCCTGCACCCATTCCTTCAGCTGGGCAATCTGCAAGAAAAGAAAAGAAGATTAGCAAGGCAGATAAAGGAGGAAGACAGCATAAGAAAGAAACAGTGATCACCTCAAGGAGAAAGCCCGTCTCTGAAGAATTGCTCCCGGGGTCGGTAGGTATGAAGGGAGGAGGATCGACCGGCAAGTGGTGAGGAGGGAGCTCAGGACCCATAGGCTGGCCGAAGTCAAACGGCTCGAAGGGGGCCTCTGGAGGCTCATCGAAGACCATCGGCTTAGGGGCAGCTGGGTGGGAACCCAACTCCAGCTCGGCCACGCGCTCGCGGAGCCATGAGATCTGAAAAGAGGCAAGGGAAATAGTCAACAACATTCATTCAAGATATTAAAAAAATGGCAAGAAATGTTACCTCATCGTCACGCCCGCGCAGCTGTCGGCGCGCACCTCGATAGCGACGTCGCTGAAAGAAAGAAAAGAAAGATCAGTTGACCGGCAATAGAAAGGTGCAAAGTATAGAAAATACCTATCGCTCCAGCTCAGCCTCCAAAGATGCTGTCCCTGCCCTCAAGTGAGACATCTCCTCCTAAATACTCTGAAAGTAGCATATAGTTAGACATCAAGAAAAGGAAAGACAGTAATGGAAACAACAAGTGCATACCTCTCCACCCTTTGTAAAAAGGTGGGAAAACGTCGCCATGTAGCGACGCAGATAGTCATCACTATCAGATGCACTGTAAGTCACTGGGGTGCCACCCCTCTTCCAGATCCGAACAGCGAACTGGCCCTCCTTCTTCCACTCGATCCCCTGGATCAGGCCGCGAGTAGAACGACCCAGGCACGGGAAAGGGGGGAGGTCTACCCACTCCTGGTGAAGCCCCAATGAGTGCATCGTGAGATGCACCCACAGTGGCTCCATCTCGTTCAGGCAAATCAGAAAGGTGTCACGGCCAAAGATCGGACGACCCTCCGATTCCCACGGCTGCCGATCCAGATGAAGGTCTGAATATGGGCGCCAGACCACCTGAAAAAGCAAGGCAGGACAGTGAATAAGAAGAATCGAGAGGCTGAAAAGAAAAAGTAGCAGAATACCTCATGGTGGGGGAAGCAGAGCAGCTGCCTCCTCAGGTTTTCCACCTGGTAAGGGTGGGAAGAGGCAGACTGAGTAGCAACCTAGCTGCTGATGAGCGGGTACTCGGGGTCAGCCTTTAGCAAGGCACGACCCAAGGGAATGTAGTAGTAACTCCATACCTGTCAATAAAAGCTTAGTTAGTCATCAAAAAACAAAGCAGAATTAATAAGGAACAAAGGAATAAGGCATACCTGAAAGAATGGAGTAAAGCCGGCTACCGAAACCGGACCGCTCTCCATCGCCAGCGAGGAGAACAAATGGGCCAACATAGCAGCACCCCACGCATACTCACCAACCTTCGACAGGTCGGCAAGAAAGGGGAGGAACCGCAAGTGCACCCTATCCGTCTTCGAGGCCAGCAGAAGATGGGTAAGAAAGAAAAGGAGGAACCGGCGGAGATCCTGGTCAGCCTGGACGGTGCCCTCCTCACCGACCAAGTAGCACTCAACGCGTTTCGTCAACACGTCGAGTACATCCGCCACCAGATCATCCTTCCCCATACTGGCGTTGCCCAGACCGAGCAAGTTCCCGATGTCTGTGTGCTTCATAACGCGCAGTCCGCCGGGGCAGTGTGGGATCGGATGACCCAGGAAGTCCCGGACCATAGCTGAGTAATCGCGGTAGGTCTTGCCGGTGACGGCACGACCATGGATGCGAAGACCCGTGATCTGGGAAACGTCCTCCAAGGTGGGAACCATATGCCCCCAGGGGAAGAGGAAGGAATGGGTAGTAGAATCCCATCTCTCCCTCAAAGCTTGGATCAGGGGGAGGTCTTCCCAGAAGGCAGAACAGCGGAGCAACGGGCCAAAACCCATCGCATCTAGTCGTACGTTCTGTAAATCCTTCAACCCTTGGTAGGCATGGAAGACCATTTTCCAGGATATCCGGGACTTGATCTTCCCCTGCACAAACAAACAATCATGTTAGGAACAACAATTTAAGAATAATTCAAAAAGGGGAAGTCAAGATTCAGTTACCGAAACGGTCGGAGGAGGATGGAGGGAAGGAAGCTCCGACGGTCCAGGGTCGGCAGAAGAGGAAGCACCGGCGGAAGAAGAGGCTCCGACAGTGCCGGAGGCACCGCCACGCTCAACACGAGATCTCTTCGTCATCTGCATCATTTCAAAATGTTAGAACAAGCCCAAAACAACAAAACGAGGAAGACGGGGGCCTGGTGACCAGGTGCCCCATTTATGGGGCGCCTGGACCAGGCGCCCCCATGATGGGGCTTGCCCCCCTTCTCTCTCCTCGTTCCGATCCGGAACGACTCCGGATCGGTTCTGTCCCTTCTGCGAAAACGAAGATAACGAAATAAATTACAAGTTTGTAGTTGGAAGAAACTTACTATGGAATCCGAACAGCACACTGCACACCCCGAGAAGGTCCCGCTCAGTAGAAAAACTATAAAAGTTGATGGTAAAATGAAGAAAAGGTGCAGGGGTGAAAATATAAAGTGCCATGGTCAAAATTTTCAAAATTTTTAGAACGTGTTTGTAAGCTATATTCTTCATGAAAAACAAAAAATCATTAGCAAAACATTGATATTTAATTCCTTTTTGCATATTTTTGCTGGTTTCTAACACTGACAGGAGACAGACACGACTGGAAAAGGAACTACATCAAGCAAGCCCTAGACCTACACTGATCAAGTCCTAGACACAACAAAAGCAAACAACATACAACTAGACACAATTGAAAGCAGATAGAAGTCATCCACCGTGCAACTTCCTCAGCTTCGCCACGTATCGGCTCTTCCAGACCTCGTCCTCGTCCATGTAAGCACTCGGCGATAAACTCTTGCGGATTCCCCAGATGGCAAGAATGCTCTGGCATTCTTCATCGTCAGCCGCCGTGCCCGTTTGACAATCCTTGACGGACAGAATGTGGGAGAGACGAGGAACCTTGAGCTGTGGTTGGCCCAACTACAGAAGACACCGATGTGGGTTGTAGATGATGAAGGAGGTGCCAGTGATCAACCGAAGATCCACCCCAGGAGTGGTAGAGGCATGAACATTCTGGCGCATGACAACATCGGTAGGACAGACAAATCCTCCACTGCTCATAGCCGAAAAGTACAAACGCCAGTCAGTGCTGGTCTTCACCAAATGACACTTGTTCATCACTTTGTATTCCATGCAGAGACGGCTGGTGAGAGGCTGGAGGGGGCTCCGAGCAATAAGCCGGGAAGCCGTGGCCGGTCCGAAGCACACGTCAAACTTGAAGTGCCAGTCAGCCCAGCACATGAACAGAAGGATACTGCTGAACATAGGCCTGCCAACGCTAGCAGAGGTCATGCCGTCATAGAGATAGCCCAACACCGAGTGGGCTATGCACTCATTGGACCAGATGCCCTGGATACAAGGAAAGCAGGTAGGATCGAGCCACCTATCCTCACACGGGTAAAGGAGTACCGAGGCAAGGCAAGCAGCAACACCTTTGGCATCGGGCAACAGTAGGTCCTCATTGTCACCAGCGCCATGAATCACGCCAATAGACCAATCTGCCAGTGCCTCGGTGTAAATACGCCCACCTACCATGATGGACCGAGCCTCTCCGGTGGTCATAAAGCAACGGAGGAAATCCAAACCAGTGACCGGCCCAACGGGAATAAACATGGCCTGGCCGTACCCAAGCATGGCATGAAGCCCCAAGAAAAGTTCCACCTCTTCTAAGAGGATGGTACACTCAAAGGAGTCAAAAAAAAGGTGTGAGTGTCGGGATGCCACATCTCGAGAAGCGCACCCGCCAGAGAAAAGTCCCAAAAATATTTGAGAAGATGGTTGGTGTGGACTAGGATGCCGGCGAAGCCCCACCCGCTCAGAATAGACCGCACATGGATGTTGATGGAGGCCATCAGACGAGCTATCCACAGCACTTGACTGTAACGGTGAGCGCCGGGGAAGTTTGGAAGGTCCTACAGAATAATCATGTGATCAGAAGAGAGGGTTTCAGAACAAAACAAAAGAAATGTCTAATAAAGCCACTACCACTCCCATGGACACTCGATTCCGGATATGGCACGGGACTTCGGAAAAACTTTTCATCTCGATTGAACCAGTCGGATGGGAGGAAGAGGATGCCATCAGGGCAACAGAAGGAGGAGAGCACTGTAGCTGGTGTGGGGGAGAAGAAGGGGAGGTCCCCCCTTCTTATAGAGTTCAAGAGGCTGCCTCAGGAAGGAGCGAGCATAAAATCCGTGCAGGTGCCCCACTTATAAGGCGCCTGGTGCCCTATAAACAGGGTGCCAGGCGCCCTATAAACAGGGCGCCTGGCGCCCTGTAAACAAAGCACCAGGCACCCTACAAACAGGGCACCTGGCGCCCTGTAATCAGGGCGCCTAGAGCCTTATATAGGCCATTTCCCTAGCATAGTCTCGCATATATATCGTTGAAGACCTCGGGTCCAAAAGGGCTGAGTCAGAGAACCCCTTCAACAAAATCGATGAAGGATTCAGTCACTTTTAGGCCCGCGGATAAACCAAAGTCAAGTCAATAGGGACGACGGTGTCTTCACGGATATCCTAACCCATTACGTTTGACCTATATCTTCAACTATTTTCCTATATTTATTTGTATTTCTTTAAAACCCAGCATGCATCATGCATCGTCATGCATCATCTCATGCGTCATCTTTCCGTCACCGTCTTTCTATGGCTTTTCAAGGAGGTTTTGGTCTGTCCGGAAGACCCGATTTTAACCGTGTTTCAATGATAATTTCACCAAAACAAAAAGTTTTTCCATGTCGAACTGAACCAGTATTGTTGAGTAAAACCTTATGAATTTGAAGAACCCTATCTTGGTTGATTACTAGTTTCAGCTTTACTTTTTCGCAATTTACTTTCTACCGAGTCCAGCACACCATGCAGTTCGGGTCCTGGCCGGTGACAGTTCTCCCCCACGTGGGATTTTAGTTATAGTTTTCCATACAATCAATCAACCAAAGGGAAGGTTCCGATAAGACAAAAGGCAACCTCGGAGTCCGTAAAAGTTTCATTCCACTCAACTAGGCTAAGGAAGGCGTGTCTAAATCTACACCTTGGCATCACCTTTTTAGTCCATTACCACTTCATTCCGCTACACCTCACTACGTTTCGCTACGTTCGCCTACGCTACATCCATGTCATTCCCCTACAAAGCCGACGCCAAGGCGAGGCAAGCTGTAGACACGCAATTTTGGCCTAGTTGGAGAGTTTAAATTCTTGTTTTCATGGAGAATATTTAAAGCAAATCGTGTTTTCCGGACGGATCAAGTTTTTGGCATATTCCGAAGGGGATCAATAGAGCAATCGGCCGGGCCAAACACCCTGTATATAGGGCACCTGGCGCCCTGTATATAAGGCACCTGGAGCCCTATAAACATAGGGCACTAGGCGCCCTATAAACAGGGCACTTGGCGCCCTATATATAGGGCACCAGGCACCCTATATACAGGGCACCTGGCACCAAATCAAATCGATTCGACCGGCTGATTTGGCCCCCCGCAGTGACTCATCTTGTCGATCTGACGGACCTCGTGATGCTGGCACCCCATATATAGGGCGCTATGCCGCGTGGCACTGCTTTTCGGAAATGGCCAAAATGCCATCTTTTGAGCTATAAATAGACCTCCATTTTGAGCTTGGAGGGAGTTCCAAGTCCGTACCATCTTAGAGCCCATCCAAGACTACGTTTCCAAGCCATTCTCACCTCCCATAGCCTTTCAAACCGATCCAAAATCGTCCACCAAAAACCCGAAAAATCTTCTGTTTATGTCACCTAGAAACATGTTTTTTCTCCAACTTTGAGAGCTTCTATCCGTCTCTTCTCTTGCATCCAGCATCCAAACCACCTTTCATTAGCTTCATTTGCATATTGTCTACAAGGAGGAGCCTCTACTTCGTCGTGGAAGCCGCCCAACACTCCGGAGCGGCGTCTCGAAGAGGAGAAGAAAATCTGCTCGGGCCAGACTTAGTGCCCCGTATACAGGGCGCTTTGACCTTGGTCAACGCACCCCATAAGGGGGGGGGGCACCTGCAGCTAGCGCCCTATATATAGGGCACCAGCAGGGGCAGAAGCTCATTTCGCCATTTTTGGAGTCCGATCGCCTGTTTGATCGAGTTTTTGTCTCTCTTTTTTATCTTAGCATTGTTCATCATGTTATTTAGCATGCATTTGATCATTTTGCATCTCATATATGTTTAAAAAACTATCAAAAATAGGGGTTGGGATTCCGTCCCGATCCTGTTAGTTCATTCCCTTTTGCATGATTCAGAATCTTTATCAAGCATGATGCTACACTCATGCCAGAGCTAATGATCTTCATTTGTTTTTCTTCATGTTTTATGCAGGACATTCTTAGATGAATCGACCGGAGTGAAGCTTCAATCCGATCGTAGGTGAAAGAACTCTCTAAAGCTCTCCTCTCTCGGCCGGCCGAGAAAGGAGAAGTTAGAACCAAACAATCTCCCCCCGTTTACATCCCCAAGGTACGACGGTCAAACTCCTTCTTCTTCTAGTTCATTTTCTTATCACACTTTGGAGCCTTCGGCTCCTGGCGACCACACACTTCACCTTTCACCACACACACACACTTCTTCTCTTCTTCTTCTCTCTCTTTCACCGACACACGCGCGAGCCGAGCTGGCTCATCCGGGTGCCTACACCGGGTTGAAATTAAAGACAAGCAAATTAAGTCCACATGGGGGACAATCTTAAAGAAAGAGTAAACAGCAAGTTTAAAGGCAAATTGACATGGAAGAAGTAAAGGACAAGCCGGTTCACGTGGGAACCAAGTTGGAAAACAACTAGTTGCACGGTTGAATCAAGCTAGCATGGTTGAAGACATTGGTTGTCCCACCGTGGTCACCAAAAAGCTGTCGACTCCAGAAATGGGTTCCGGATCGGCACCTCAAGAAGAAGGTGATAGATGGAATGGGGAAAAAGGAGTGAATCGTAAAAACACTCGGAAAGCAATGAAAGGTCCTCACCTCGGTCCCACACTCACATTGATCCCCAAACTTTCATCTCACGGCGTCGCTCGAGCACCGGAGATGGTTCGGGTCATGTGGGAGGAGAGTGAGGAGGAGATTAAATTAGAACATAAATAAAAGATGTGGTCGCCAGGAGCCGCGGGCTCCGCTTTATAGAATAACAACAAGATTGAGTTGTTTTGTACCTTAGCGCGAGAGATCGGGATATGGGTTTAACCTTCTTCTTCTTCGGCCGGCCGATGAAGAAGAGTCTCCAACCGATGCTAGATTGATGTACATGTGCAACTAGAACAATAAACCAAGTGAAGGGAAAACGATTAGAACTATGGGAAGTGTAGTAACTGTAGGGAGAGGATGAGAAAGAAGCAATTGGAATTGAACTCACCGGCTTCGGGGTGAGCCTTAACCCCTTTTTTTGTATTTTTGATTATGTAGAAATGATGCAAAAGAATTGAAATATGATTTAAAACAGTAAATAAACTGAGTTAAATGAATTGAGAAAGCTTATGGAATGGATCGGCTTGAGTTGAAGCCGAGTTGGTTGAAGAAGGCCGGTTCGGGTAGCTTTGCACCCTTCTGGTGCGACTTTGGTGAAGAGGATACTACGGACGACCCAGATGTCAGAATCGAGTGCTGTTTGTTTGAGTAGACAGAGGACTCATAGAGGAAGAGTTTCTATGTTTATAATTTCTCCGAAATCTTCCTGTGGAAATCTGTAAAAATTATGAAAGTAGGCGGATGTGGAAAACAGAACCTGGATGCGCACCCTCAGTGCAGCAATCGTCATGAACAAATGGCAAGTTGGAATTGAGTTCCGTCAGTTGAAGATGAAAGTGGACGAAGAGAGGAACAACTTCTATGTTGAAGACTTTTGCAGAAGGAGTCCCAGATTTTCTGCAGAATCGATGAAGATGGATGATGCAGAGCGCCCGGATCGAGCCTTCTCCCTCACTTTGGGATCGATCTCTCAATGTCGGATCACCTTTGGACGTCGGGACGGCTTTGGAGAAGAGCTTGGACGACATCTGGAGGAGCTAGGCACTGGGGTTTAACCTTGGGTCATTGAGAATGACCCTCAATTTATAGGGGAAGGAAGCCGGTGCAAAAAATGTAAACTAGACCTACCGCGTCCCCACTCTTCAAAGGAAATGAGGGCGCGCAGGGCGCGCCCTCACTTCGGGGGCGCGGTCTGCGCGCCCCCCAGTTTTAAAGAAACCAGGGGCGCGGTACGTGTCTCACTGCTAAAAATTGACAGAAACTTCCGAAAATTGCTAAAAATTGACTTGACATACGTAACGCGCCCCCGAACCGGGGGCGCGGTACACATAATCGAAAATCATCCGCGGAAACCTTCCAAAAATCCGGTTTAGAAGGTGCTAATCGGGGTAATTTGCAATTTAAAGAAACTGACCGCGCCACCACTTTTCAAAGGAATCGGGGGCGCGCAGGACGTGCCCCCGGTTTGAGGGCCAGCAGGGCGCACCCCCGGGTTGAGGGCGCGCAGAGCGCACCCTCCCCTTTCAAGCGGAGTGGGGGCGCGTTACACTCTCTCTCCTGCGCGCGTGTTCCGCAAGCCGTATCTTGCAAACGCGATGTTCGATTCGGCTCCCGTTTGTCGCGTTGGAAAGAGGGCCTTCAACCACACCTCCTCAAGTCGGTAAACCAGCCGGCATGACTCCCGAGATGTACGCACGGGGCTTTCTACCGGTTTACCCTCTCACGGAAAGCCGAAACCCGCGGCGAAGATCCGAAAGAGCACGGTTCCGATCGAGAAATCTCGGGTCAACTCGGGATGACTTAAAATGATGACGGAACAAGTCCGGTATGATCGGAAAACCCGAAATCATCGAAAAATCTGAGATTAACCCGGTAAACGTGAACCGAACATCGGAAAAGCCGGGAAACCCTAAAATTGACCGAAATGGTCGTATGGCCCCGGTTGATGAAAATATTCAGCTAGAATCGACACGGATGACCCGAAAGGACCCGGTGATGGCCGGAAAGGCCTAACGCGTGGTCCAGGATAGCCGTGTCAGTACAGATCGAAAAAGCCATAACGAAAGCCGTCATTGACCGACGCCTACCGAAATGACTTCTCGGAAACCCTGAATGTTACGGAACACATGCGGGACTCCTGAGACCTTCAATTATGGACCATTCAAGGTCGGTCATCAAGCAGACTTTGTGTTTTCACAATTCACGCCTGGCTCTCGCTTGAAGTTTACGACAATATTCCAGAAATCATTGGTTCATTCTCAACTTACAAGGGGCTCCACCAATGTCCTTAGCTCATCTCCACGAGGTAATATGGATCAAATAACGGTCAAATAAAGGATATCGCCTATGGAATAAGAGTCTACAATCATGAGGGTTGGCCACTTGATAACAAACCCACAACGTTGGAGGTGTTAAGAATGTCTTTCATTCCCTAGTTATTCACTGGAGAAGCAATCGCTGGAGAAGAAGTTAATAGAGAAACTTCTTTTGTTATCTAATAACATAAAGCTATTCTTCTTACTCTTGCGGCTTATTCTTCTTATTATGTATTCTCTTATTTAATGACATGGGTGTGTGGATTATTCTTCTTATTTTGTCACCTCTTCCCTAATGACATGGGTGTGCAACTTATTCTTTTTCCCTTCTGCATGCAGTCATTGGTCGACCTCAACTTCTTTGCCCTAGTTGCTAGATAAGAAAATCCACAACACTAAAGAAGGTATTGAGCTTGGCTTAAACCAATTTCCCTTTTTACTAATGGTTCTCTAGGCACCAGCTTTAATAAGTTCTTTCTTGCCCTAGTTGACCATGACTTCTATTTCTTAGTCAACCGTACATAGAAGTGTTCCCATATCCTTACAGATCTGACCATAATCTTGTTCTTTCACTTCCCACAACAATGGTCCCGTATGTTCGAAGTGGTACATTGTCATTGAAGTAGAACATGTTGTTGCTAGAGAAGACATGTATACACTTAGAAAAATACCTCCATGGAGTCAATCTATTACAATAACATGTATAGATATATTTTAGTATGTTAATCTATTACATTAACATATCTATATCTTTTTCAATGTTGTATATGGAAATTGGAACCCACAACTTTGGAGTTAAGATGCAACATTCTTGAGCAACAATCATGTTCTATTCATATTATGAATGATAAAGATGTAGTTAGTGCAATAAAAACATATTAGTCAAAGGGAAAACAAATCATAAACATAGATATAAGAATATGCAATTATGAATGACAAAGATGCAGTTAGTGCAATAGAAACATATTGTTCAAAGGGAAAAAGAATCATAAACATAGATATAAGAATATGCAGTTGTGCACAAGATCTTTACCAAAGGTATGCAAGTCAACAAGTTTCTATCAATGTTGATAATTTAAATCCGATTGTGGGTTCTTCATCCATTATACCATCAAGCAGCAATAGTGAGAAAACTAGTATGTCGAACAATATAATTCATTCGGAAGGACAAAATTTTGTAGTGTAGATCATGTAAGACTAGATTTGATAAAGTATGTTATTTTTGCATGCCCATAGAGTTGGTGATGGTCCAACCTTTGTCATAAAAAAGCTCGACAATGAGCATACTTGTGGAGGATGTCTTAGCATACAAAAATATCCTAAAACATCAAGAAAGTTTATTAGCTCACTTATAGTCAACCAGGTTGTTGACACCACTTTATATCGGCCTATTGACATTAAAAAGGATGTTTTCAAAGAATATAGACTAGACTCACCATATCATCAAGTATGGTTTGGTAAGGAAGTTTAAACAAGAATGTACTTGAAGATGAACATTGCTCATTTGACTAGTTGAGGAGTTTAAATTCATGTTTTCCTATTTTCCTAGGAAATACTTGAGTTTTCTAATTAACAAATTGAGTTTATAAAAAAAAGGCTAAATAGGTCTCTGGGCAAGTCCCACACCCAAGGATGCCTGATGACCCAACAACCAGGGTGCTAGACATCCTGTAAACCACGACGTTATCTAACTCCCACGTAAACCTGATAGCTTTGACAGTGGTAGGTGAGCATTTATTGCCAATAAGATACAAAAACGCCCCATTGACTGAGACGTCACATACTATAGTGTACAACCTAACCAAAGTGACCCCGGGGTTGCACAAAGTTGACCCGCATGTGGACGATGTATAGTATGGTGACATCACATTGTTGATATGTTAGATACTGTAGTAGCAACTTTCGACGCACATACCCACTTTCGGCGTGTGATGCCAACTTTCAGCACACACTGCATTTAAGAACATTTATGAATTGCCAGACATCATCGATGCTAGGATGCCTAACATTCCGAGCAAGGAGACATTATGGCCCCATTTGACACTATCAATTTATGCCTGAAATGCCCTTACCTTTTGGGTCTATAAAAAGACACTCCATAACCACATTTTCAAAGTTTAAAATTATTTTTAAGGCTCTAAAAGGATGAAAAGAGATCCCAAGGCTCCCTCACTCCCAAATCCCATTGCCAAGAGTGTTTATTGAGAACTTCTACTCCTTCGACCACCAAGAACATCATCAATCTCACCACACACCTTTTGTCATTATCATCTACATAGCTTCTTAAAACCCTCACTCAAAAAGTGCTAGCAACCTACGTCCTGGAGGTCCCTCTTGGGGTCTCAACCCACTCTATAAGATCATTCAGAGAGGTTGTGGGGTTGCTCGAGCTCAAAATGGTCACTAGAGTACCTGATGTCACACCCCTAAGGACGTTAGATGACGCATCTATTGGGATGCTTGATGTCACTGGCGTAGGGATGTTTGGAGGCCCGAAGAACTAGCCTTGGAGCATAAGCCTAATTTTCTTTCTTCATAGCTTTTTCATCTCTTTTATTTTCAGGTATTGTTTTATTTTTATAAGTCCATGTTTGCATGCATGCTTTTACTTTAACAACATATCATTTTCATCTCCTAAAAAAGTATAAAAGGGGGTTGGGAGTCATTCCTAATTCGGTTAGTTTAATTTATTTTATGGTTTCAACTTACTTCTTTTACAAAAATGCTTCATGTTTTTAGTTCTAATTCTCTTTTACTTGTTTTCTTGGCTTACTTGGTTTTGTAGGAGTAACTGATTGCCACTTTAAGCTCTTTCGTCTCTAATGGCTAAGAAGGGAGAAGATAGAACCCATAATCCCCCAAGTACATTCTCTCCACTAATGTACACATGGTCATTTCCTTTTAATATTTATATAATTTTCTTTCCTTTACTTTTGGAGCCCTCAACTCTTGGAAACCACACACACACACCCCTCTACCATCTCCTCTTGGTGACCACCTCCTTAAACCGATGTCACCCTTGACGTGCGCATAAAAACTCCTAGACACCACCCACATGTTGTTGACCTTGAATTGATAGATGAAGCTCGATTCAAACATTTTTTGTAAGTTTTTAAAAATGTCAAGTTGGCTTTGAGCATGGATGTAGACTATTACTATTTCTTGATTGTACATTTTTAAAAGACAAGTACAAAGGGACTCTTTAGGTGCAACTTCCTTAATTGGGGAAAATGAGCTTTTCTTGTTTGCTTATGCTGTGTGTGACTTTAAAAATAAAGATAATTGGACGTGGTTTGTCTTTTTTGAGAAAGGCAAAATCACCAGCTCTTAAGTTTACATTTATATATGATAGGTGTAAAGGCTTAATTGATTCTATTTCAAGTATATTTCCAGAGTCTTGTATTACCTTTTTGTTTGCATCATTAAATGGCTAACTTTGCAAAACATCATGGTAGAGAGTATAGAGGATCCATAAAACATGAATTATTAGTCTTTTTTAAGAAAGCAACATAGGCTTACAGTGTACAAGAACATAAAAAATTAATGAATGGTATAGGTGTCATTTCATAACAAGTAGAGAAGTGGGTAAAAGAATCTAATCCTAGTCATTGGGTTAATGCATAGTTTGAAAGAGATAGGTTGGGGTGATGTATTCAAATCACTGAAGCATTCAACACATGGGTTTTAGAGAAGAGATGTCTTTCAATATTTTATAATTCATATGGTTGATCTAATATGAATGAAAATAACGAATGTAAGTGCCAAAATAAAAGATGTCAGCTCTTCATGGGAGGCATTTTTATGTCCATCGAATAATGCATAGGTAAAAAAAATGATGGACAATTCTCATAGCCATATTGCTAATCTTTCTAATGGAATTTCTTTTGAGTGTTGGCATGACCATCAACAGTAGTCAATATTCAAACTTAAAAGTGTTTATGCAGAGAATGGTAGGTACTTAAGTTTCATTGCAAACATGTGTGTGTTGTGATCTATAAGATAGGAGGGATTATAGAAACTTGTTGTTCATCATATTATACAACAGATAGTTACAAGAAATTCTAGGAGGTGTGCATCATGGTAAGCCAAGTCTCGATCGAGTCAAACCACGTCACCCAACCTGGTCGGTTTTGGTCATGACCAACACAGTTATGAACCTAGTCGAGTGACCCTATCACTTGACTCGGTATGATCGACCCAATAGTGGGTAGTGAGACGTAGCGACCCAGTTGACTAGGCCATAATGGTCATATGACCATTGGGGGGCTTAGAATCTCCCCAAGGCCCCAAGGGTTCCTTTCTCTCCTCACCTTCTTCCCCTCACTCTTTTAAGAGCTCTCTCTTTCCCTCCCTCCCTCCCTCCCTCCCTCTCTCTCTCTCTCTCTCTCTCTCTCTCTCTCTCTCTTCTAAGTGTTTAATTAATGTTAGCTATTTATTTTAATCATCTAATTAATGCTTAAGCCCAATTTTTTATTTAATTGTGTTGCTAACTTTTTTTTGTTTAGTTGTGTTGCTAACCCATTTTTATCTAATTGTGTTGCTAACCTCTTTTTTGTCTAATTGTGTTGCCAACCTCTGTTTCTTAGTGTTGTCTTTTTTTTTATAAAATTTCTTCTTCAACATGTCTTCTCCTACCCAAGACACTCAAACAACTAGTGTGACCTTGAATGATCCGGCTTAGCTTTATTGCAACTTGATCTCTTAATATCTATAATAGAATAGAGAGAAAAGTGCAATGTAAAATATTGCAAAAAAAATATCTGAGGGGACTTACCGGTTGAAGTATCACCTCATTGGGATAAAGGACAATGTTGCAACATGAACCCGAACTCCACCCATGGTAAGAGAGCAATTTCATAGGTATTTACAAGTATTGGAATAAACAAAGGGAGCTTCAAAGTGGCATAAAAACATTATACATAAAGAAATTTCTGAACCTGCAAGGTGTTCAATCCACATTCAAGGGATGAGACAATAGTGCCCGAAAATTCCTCGAGACAAAAGCTTTGATGATGATACATTGCTATTAAATTTTACTAGATCATATCATTATATCTATTTAACCTTTATTATTTAATTATTATTTTCACAAATATTTGATTTAATATGGGCAACGGTAGCAAACTATAAATCATTTGTGGATGAAGACATATATTGGCATACCAACTGATTCATGAGCCAAGGTTTGGGAAATGGGAGTGGGCGTGGAAGTGGAAGTGGAAGAGGATCGAACACACAAGAAGGAGGGAAAATGCACGTTCTCACATGAGATGAAGACCTAATAGTATGTACCATAGATCTCGCCATCACACATCTACAACAAAGACAAACATCCATCATGACAACAATAAAGAATTTGCTGATATTTACGGAGAAGATTCTGTGGGTGACATCAAGATGGCTTTTCCACAATAGCATACCAGCAAACACTAGAAAGGGGCCACATTACAAGTCCATAATTGGCACCATAGCTAATGTTGGTAGGGGAGTGATGCAACCAACTTTGAAAGAGATATACAACACTTATCTTTCAATGGAGGTAAAGGATATTAAATACTATTTCAAGTCATTTGAATGTATTTGGTAAAAAAGAAGATACACGTTGATGATGGATGCTTGAGTATATTAGTAGCTTCTAATTTTCAATCTTATTGACTATATTGTGGACAGATCCGGATCTCCTTTCTTTGCCCTATGCTTTCTTTGGAGATTTGGTGGATGGGATGTTAGTGGTCACCAGGAGCCAAAGACTCCAAAATAAAGTAAAATGAAAAGAAATAAAATGGAGAATAAAAATGACTAACATACCTTTGAAAGCGGAGAGATTGTTGGGTTCTGACTTCTCCTCTTTCGGTAGGCAGAAAGAAGAGAACTTAGTGAGTTCTATTTCTTCGATCTGGTTGAAGCTTCACTTCAGTTAGATTTTCCTAAAAATTTTCATAAGAAACCATAGAAATGAGTGAAAGCATCATTAGTTCTAGTGAAAGTATAGCATCATGCTAAAATTGAATTCAAACATGCAAAATTAAAAAAAATAACCGGATTGAGACTAAATCTCAACCCCTATTTTAAAGGTTTAAAGATGCATGAAAATAAAAATGAGTGGCCTAATGTATTCTAAACAACATGATAATGAAGGTTAGAATGAAAGAGAGGAGCAAAGGATTGAATGAGAGAGTAAAAAAAACTTAAAAAAATGCAAAACAGGGTCTGCCCCTGCTAGCGCCTCACTGATGGGGCACTAGTTGTAGTGCCCCCCTGATGGGGCACTAAGGATTGGTTCTTGCAGATTTTCTTCATTTCTTCGCGGCATTGCCTCAGAGTGTAAGATGATCAGAGTGTAAGATGACCTCAAAGATGCAAAGAGAGCTTCTCCAAACAGAAAATAAACAAGAGAAGCTGATGGAGGGTTGTTTTGGTACCATATGTAAGAGAAAAGACTTGTAGAGGCTCTCAAAGTTAGAGAAAAATCATATTTTTGAAGAAGAAAAACTATGGGTTTTTGGGTTTTTGGTGGAGGGTTTTGGGATGAGAGGCATTGGGAGTGTAGTGGTGGATAAGAGAGAGTGAGGGACAGACTTGTAACCTCTTAAATATCGTATATAAGGGTCTTTATATAGTTCAAAAGAGGGTAACTTCATTCTGCTAGATTTTCCCTTCAAGAAAGTGTTAGGAATCATCCATAAGGATTTGGTGCAGTGGAAGCGACGATTCCTATGGGTTCCTTTACAATCTATCTCACTCGGAACCGAACGACGAAAACTGAAAATCGATCAAATCGGGTTCGAATATACCTAATAGGGATTCATCTAATCCCATGGAGAGGAAGAAGATGAGCTTCTCAATCTCTTCAAACCGTTCAAATATCCGGTCTCTAGTAGTATCCACACGAACTTCATCCACGGCGTGTTCTCCCTTCGCGCCGGCCTCGAGAACTCTTCCCGAATGGAGCTCCATCGACCTTGGACACCTTCTAGAGAGAGGAGGAGGTAGGGAGGAGACTAGGGACATGGTTTTCACCCTTGGCCTGATGGGGTTTGACTGAAACCATTAGTATTTATAGAGAATTATGGAATTTTTCATTAAAACTCAAAATCTCTATAAATTACACCTTTGTCCCTGTACTTGTGGATAAGTCCTTTTTGTGTGTGATCCACTAGGCCCAATAGCCTATTTGGTTGAGGCCTAAATAAAATAGAACAATTCTATTTAATTTAATTAAATCTGTTATCCAATAACAGATTAATCGGCCTACCGATTATGAAGGGTACAAGCCACATTCCATGATCTCAAATGGCTATAAAGATAATCTCATCTCCATTGAGCCTTTCCATCATCAGTTACCGCATGGATATAAACCCTCATCCATCCAATGTCCCGATCAGAAAGGAGTATGGCATCGACTGTCAACTCATTAGTGTACCGACTCTATAGGATCCTGTACTCAGAATTGGATCAATTGAAAAACTCCTTTTTCAATTATCCTATCTACCCTGGTCAGGAATTTAGAGTACTATCGCATAGGATATTCACTCTCACTTACCGAGAGTGGACGATCCCTTGTTGTCCGCTTAATTACCTCCATCGAGTTATCCTTGTGCTCGATCCATCGCTATACTGGACTATCTATACGGTGATCCATAAGACAGTAGTCAAAGCACAAGTTCCACCCAACAAGGCATCTTTGGTGACTCAGGTCAAAGGTCCTACCATGCAACCGTGATGATAGAAAACCCTAATTGACAGTTCGGTAAGATACCATTCTGGGTTTCTAATTCGGTCAATTCAGTGAACTCATTCAACTAATGAGCACCTGTATGTGTATCTCAGTGTTTCCACACTAATGACCAATGAGATCAGTCATCCTCATCACATAAGAAGACATCACATACACTAATCTATCTGTATCCTTGATGTCCCGTCACAAGTATCCTATGACTAGGAACATTTAGATCAATTACCTCTAGATGATCAATCTCATTATCATGATCTCATCATGATTTAATCCAAGGAAGGAATAGTCGGGGGTCGGCCCTGGGTTGGTCGGCCCCAAAACTGACCCGGGTCGGTTGGGGTCACGACCCGGGTCGGGTCGGGGTCGGGTCGGGGTCGGGAAAAAATATAATAAAAAATTCAATTTAAAATAATAACCTGGTCGGGGGATCGGGGCCGGGTCGGGGTCGGTCGGCCCAAAAAGCGACCGGGTCGGGCGACCCGACCGACTGGGTCGCCGACCCGGCGAACCATGATTTAATCATCATTGTATTTGATAAAGAACTTCATTATTATATTCGCATCTAATAAGAGCTTATAATGAAGATTTGCTTAATTAATTGAATGAGATATTTCTAGAAATGTCGAATCATATCATATATGATTGGCTTGTAGGGCATACATTTCTATCAATCTCCCACTTGCACTAAAACCAATCACCTATCTGGCTGATCTGTATCAGCTCGAGGTGAAGCTCAAACACTCTTTGGGTAACTGCTTCAGTTAGTGGATCTGCAATGTCCTTAGCGGTAGATACTCTATTTTTAATTATATCTCTATAAGCTGTAATCTCTCTAATTGTATGGTATCGCCACAGAAGTTCTAAACTTATGACGAGACATCGGCTCTACCTCATTGTTTTTCTCAAAAACAATAGTACATTTTCAAAGAAAATTGGGACAATCTCGTACCTTAGATGAGAATCTTCATCTAGACTACTTCTCAAGTAGTGTGCAACCACTATGTAAACTTGTTTACATATGTTGTACAATTTACAGTGTTCTATCACATAGAACTCTTTCAACTCACTGCACCACCATTATTATGACTTACTATCAAACTTATTTGATTAGAAACATGTGTTTGTAAAACTACAAGACTTCAAGTCTTATCCTCTAGTGTATAGAGATACATTCTTAGTGCTTCTCAAGTACCAAATGATATATCTCCAAACTATCAAACTCTAAACTATTCAATGACTCTCACCTGGATCTTCCTGATGAATGCTCATAACACTTAGAGCATTAATCATTTCATGTACGTAGTATCATAAATGTGATAGACCCTATGACAAAAGCATAAGGGCTCTACTCATGTGATCTCTTTATCTCTCAAGAAGTCTACAAAGACAACACTTTAGAGAGATCAACTCCACACCATATAGGTAAGAAATATATCTTGGAGTTTATCATTTCAAACTCTTTGACTATGGTAACTATGTACATTAACTGGGCATTGATTTTAGATATATCTCCATAGATCTCAAAACCAAATTATGTTTGGCGGATCAATTTGATAGCTAAGCTCATTTATGATAACACACCTACTTCATTCTTAATGAGTAGTTTGTCATCAACATAAAATGTCAAGAAAGTAATAGCATTCCCACTTATCTTCTTGAATACACAAGGCTCCTCTTCGTTCTTAACGAAGTCATAAGATTTAATCTTATTAAACCTTAGATACGATCTATGGGAAGTTTTACTTCAGTCTATAAATGAACTTAAAACACACTCTTCTTGGATGTTATTGGGACTTGATTCCCTATAGTTGTATCATATACACCTGTTCCTCAAAATACCTTAAAGGAACACTATCTTAACATCCAATTAGCTTATCTTATAATCAAAGTGTGTAACAATCAAAATCGGAATAGATTAACCCATGGAATAGGTAAAAGTTCTCATCATAGTCAACCATTTGACTTCGATGATATCCTTTACAACTATTCTCACCTTTGAAGGTCTCTACCTTCTAATCCACTCGAATCTCTTCTTTAGTGATCCATTTATTCCTTATGGATACTATACCTTTAGGTGGATATATCAAATTCTAATCATGATTAGAATAGATAAAGTTTATATCAGATTTTATTGTCTCTTCTTATTTATGAATCAATATTTTATATTGGTTCTATATAGAACTTAAGATCAATATTCTTATTATCTTATGCCTCATTTCATCTATCAGAGATATGTCTCACATATCTCTTAGGTTGAATGGACACAAGAAAAGACCTATGAATTATTCTGTGTATTTATTAACCGGTACCTCAATAGAAGTGTCATTAGGTTGTGGGACTAGAACATCTTCCATATATATCTTGCTCTCAATATCTTTCTCAAGGAGGAACTTTTTTTCTAGAAATATAGTGAGCTGAGCAACACATACCCTTATACATAAGAGGTATATTAATATCTAGAAGTTTCCTTAGGATATCTCACAAGCCAACACTTCATAGTCTTATATTCCAACTTGTTAGAGTTATACTTCTTCACCAGGTTGGACATTCCGAAACCTTAACTTGCTTAAGGTCAAGTTTTAACCCCTTTTTCATATCCTATATGGAATAATCAGAACAAACTTAGAAGGTACCTCTTAAGATCAAGTGGTTAAAATGAGTACTTAGCCGAAATTAGACAAAGAAATTTTTTTGCAAAGCTTGTATTGTTCATATTATGTCTTACATAATATGACTTCTCATTTTAGCTACTCAATTAAGCTAAAATGTGTAAAGATGTGTACATTATATTCTATTATCCTTCAATTATATGTGAATTATGTACTTAAGTATTCCCCTCCTTAATCTCATCAAAGGGTTCTAATACTCTTTCCATTAGTATCTCTACTTCATTCTTAATCTCATATAATTTCTCAAAGGTCTTAGATTTGTACTTCATAAAGTACATGTATCCATACCTAGAGACATCAACTTACAAATAATGAAGTAGAAATATTCTTCTTTAGCCTTACCAGATATGGGCTAACATACATCTAGATGTACGAGTTCTAACAACTCATTAACCCATTATCCATGTCTACATAAAGATAAAGTGTAGATTGATCTAAATCAACCCATTTCCTCTTAAAAGGAGTATTCACACATAACATGAGAGCTAACATATCAAATATGATTAAACAATTCATTAAGCTCCCACTAGCAAACACTTTGCCGTTCAATCTATTAGAACATCTATCAATTCCATAGTTTAGAATAAATCAACATTTATTCAAATAGGAAATCATATAATGTTCTTGTAGAAGGATATAATAGCAATCTTAATTATTAAGACTTCTCCATAAGGCTATTAAAGAATTGCACCTCCCACTAATAATGATGCAACTTTTGCACCATTTCATATATAGGTCAACATCTTCTTTATTAAGCCTTCATTTATTTGTCATCATCTACAACTCCTTGTATATATAAGATGCATATCTGGTATCTCATACCATTAGATGCATGCATAGTATCTAATCTTATGATATACACATATAGTATCTAATACTATTAAGTGTATATTTAAAACAAGTAAATGTCAATGACTTTGATGCATGAAGCTTCTCAAGTTCCACCTTTTCATTATATACAAAACACTTTGTACTTCCTCTTCCACTTATCATCATCATGATTGTGTAAGAATCCTGTCTTATTTTGGTTTTATTATTTTGACCACCTTCTTTTACTATTAACTATCTCCTATTTCTATCTAATGATTTTACTTCTTTCTATTGGTCTCTCCAACAAGAAGTAATTAAGATGTATTGTTGTTCTAACTTTCTCATAGTTAGCTCATCACTATGAGCCATGATGAATCTCATATCCATCTATTCATGTTGTCTCTACAATTTATATCTCACAGAGACTAACATCTAGTTTTAGGCAAACAATACATCTTGTTTATAAGATAAGATCTTATCTTTCTTTCACAAAATTAGATAATATAGGAGACACCTACTTCTCAAGTAGGATAGTTAATTGGTCAACTATGAGAACAATTCTCTTAGTTCTAAACCGGTCTAAGAAGTGTGAGCTATTAAGCTATTTGGCATCTAGTATGCCATACTAATGGTGGTTTATTATCGTATTATACCACTGAGATATAATTTTATTAATATAACATTGTAGACATTCATTAAAATTAAGATATGATCTTTCATCCTAATTTATGCTCCCACTAATTTTCAACGAATTTACATAACCCTCATTATGCAAAGACGGCATATCATGATGAAATCCTAGTGGGGACTAAGACCTTATTAACTTTATGGTGATAACCTTGTGATAGCACAACAAATCACCTCCATACTTAATAAGTAGGCAACTATTACCGGTTGCAACTCTTGCAACTCTTAGTCATTTAGCTTTTAGAGTTATGACCTTGTGGTAGTACAACAAGCCATATACTCTAGTTAGGTTAAATCTACTTGTTACGTTATGAGAATGGATTCTTCACACAGTCATTGTGGTAGTACAACAAAGCCATGCAAATGGTCCAACCCAAGGTTCGGAAAATGCCTTAGACATGATCACCAATCCCTTGTTGAATGGGCTTTGTGGTAGCATAACAAACCCATCCAATCTAAGATTGACTCATCAAGACCATAACAACGGAAGGCTACGTGAGTCATTCTTAATATCACACGTTTATCAACCTAATTTAAACAAGGAGGGATTTTATTTTAGTCTCATCAATAATATGTGCTAAGTATATATAATACCTTTAAAATATCATATATTCTAAAGTATAACCTGTAGCACACATCCACATATCAAATATGTATAAAAAATAGGTGATCATGGACTTAACCCTAAGCATGCACCTAAGGCACCCTTATAGGTGCAAATCCTTGCTTCAGATGCTTGAGTTGATATGCTCCCACTTTAGAAGGGTGCTTCTCCAAGTGGTCTAGCTTTCCAACCTTCCACGAACCAGCTTCTAACTCTTACAAACGGCTTAAGGGTACGCAGACCCACAAATGTACATAACTTAATAAGAAATCTTAGTTTTAACCAAGGGGAGTACATTAATGGAGGGAGGTAGAATGTACAATCAGATTGTATAGAGAGAGAGAGAGGAGGCACACACAAGCCCCATTTAATAACATAACCAACACAATTAAAAGCAATCACGAGCCAAGTATAATTAAGTTCATAATCACCTCCATACGCACTAACATTCATCACATGAACATAGAGCGCATACGTGATAATCATATGAGATATATCATATCATATATATCAGCATAAAATTATATACTTTATTTTGAAATTATCAATTTCATGCATGTCAAATTTTCATGAAATAAATAACATGAAAATAACAAGACAACAACATATAAACAATTTATGTAAAATAAACATACACATCTAAACTATTTAGAACATTCATGCATTCCCAATATTGTGAAAAGTCAAAAATTAATGTCCCAATTTATATTCTGTAAAATATTATTTTATAGAATTAATTAAGACATTAAATATTTAAGTTAAACATTTAAAATAATTTTAATGTTTACCATGAGTGAATCTATGTAAATAGAACTTAACATCATATAACATGCCATTAAACACTTTAAAACATGTTAAATAATATTATAAAAATTTACAAAATTTTTATGGAATTTTTTGGCAATTTTTTGGATTTTTCTGTGATTTTAAATAATCTAAAATCAATTACTTAAGAGTTTGGCGCATTACGCTGCGCGCGCTGGCGCACTGTGCCACGCCGGCATGCGCCAGTGTGTGCCGCCGCATCCCAATGGCGCTGGTGTGTTGCACCGCCAACACTTCCGCGGCGTCTGCGCCGTCAATGCGCCGCGCGCGCAGCTCTGCCCGATGACACTGTTCATCGGGGGATATGTCTCCCCTTAACTATCTCCATATCCCGTCTTCAAAAAATTCCAAAAAAAATGCATTGTAACCTTATCAAATAAGGAATCCAAAACAGTTAGCTTCATGTCAAGTAAAAATCTAAACAGACCGTAAAATAAGGTAGAAGAGCCGGCAATCATTGAGATTCCGTAGCAGAAATCTCCATTTTGCAACAAGCATAACTCCTTATCCCGAAAGCAAAATATTCTTAAAAAATATAATTTAGAATCCTCATCAAATTATGTTTCAAAATATGTATATATACCTTCATAAAAAAATTTATATAAATGGGAAATCAGGAAGAAACAGGTCGGCGCTGCTAAACTCCGGAGAACCCTAGAACGCTAGAAAAATTTCAAATTCTCTTCCTCTGCCGCCGTTCAAAGCTTGAGATCAAAAGAAAAGGTTAGGTAATCATATTACCCATATCCTAAACCTTTTCCAAGCCTCAATTTTGTCTGTGGATGGAGATTTCACAAAATCCCCAAATTCGGGTGACGGTTCGGGCATGACAAAAACACCAACTTCTGGAGCTTCTCCCGAACTCTACAGAGATTGAAACTTTGAACAGTTTGTGGTGTTGGAAAGAACTATATCACTAGATTCTACGAAAGCCAACTAATATATTATCTGAGTCATACAAAGATTATGGTATCCTTGACAAGACAGACGTTTGCATAGATTCGGGAACACAAATAACATGAAATAATGTTGATTCGACGTCGGTTTCGACCGAGACTTGAACCAAGCTCTGATACCACTGTTATGAATCATCCATAATGATTTGGTGCAGGGAGCGACGATTCCTATGGGTTCTTTTACAATCTGTCTCAATAAGAACCGAACGACGAAAACCAAAAACCGATCAAATCAGGTTCGGATATACCTGATAGGGATGCATATAATCCCATGGAGAGGAAGAATATGAGCTTCTCAAACTCTTCAAACCGTTCAAATGTCCGGTCTCCAACAGTATCCACACGAACTTCATCCACAGTAGGTTCTCCCTTCGCGTTGGCCTCAAGAACTCTTCCCGAACGGAGCTCCATCGACCATGAACACCTTCTAGAGAGAGGAGGAGGTAAGGAGGAGGCTAGGGATGTGGTTTTCACCCTTGGCCTGATGGGGTTTGACTTTTTTTTCAGTAATCATCTCCTTACAAATCCATTAAAGCACAAACCTTTGTACCCTCCATGCCGAATAAAGATCGTGGGTTATATTATATATATAAGTGTGTCCTATAGGACAGCATATCCACAACTTCTAAAGAGAAATATCGTGTTCAGCTTGAAGTAAACAAGCAATCTTAAACTAAAGAACTGACTAAGCATCACTTCTGATCTACGGACTCTGGCCACCAAGTTCAGCCCTCTCGCCCTTCCCTCCGGCGGCCGGAAGACCGGACCGCCGTTGGATGGTCGCCTGTTAGAATTGTGGGGATAGTCCCATATTGACTATTTGAGACTTGATATAGTATTTATATATCCTGGGCCCTTCTACCTCAACACCATGGTTTTGGGGTTTGTAAGATGGTATCAGAGCGGGCACTTATCGATCTTTAATAATTGATTATCTTGCCTCTTATTTCCACTGCCTACTTTGGCAGTGAGGGAGAGTGTTAGAATTGTGGGGATAGTCCCATATTGACTATTTGAGACTTGATATAGTGCTTATATATCCTGGGCTCTTCTACATCAACACCATGGTTTTGGGGTTTGTAAGATCACCGATTATCGGTACTTCTTCAGATTACATCAGAGAAGAAATTCCATGAGAAAGATCCTTGTATATATAGACGTCGTGTGGTTCTTCTATATTCAATATACATACAACTGGGAAGGAGGAAACACATAGACAGAGAGAGAGAGAGAGAAGCAGCAGCTATGCGTTATCTCCTCCTTCCTCTTCTAGTTGGGTCCCCAGCAGCTCAAGCACATGACTTTTCTCAGGGACTCCTCTGACAGCCGTGCCTGCTCGTTCACCTCCTCCGATTGCCCGACGGCGGCGCAGGACAGCCTCTTCGCCCGAGAGACAGAGCCCAGGTTGGCCCTCGCTTGTTGGTGGAGAGACCGGAAGGTGGTGTTCCACCGGCAGAAGCCCCGGTCCTTGAGCGCCTTCACCACCCCCATGCTCGCCGCCACCACCCACGCCCTGCTCGTAGAACTCATCTTCACACAAAACCAGATCGCCAGTTCACGCACGCCGGAGATGACTGGCGCTCTGCCCTGCATCCGCCATATATCCACTTACAGCGGGGAGGTAAACCGCCCACATATTGTGGAAAACCAGCAGAGCGTAGCTGCCGGTTTTGCATCAGACCAGACGGCCCTCGGACCTCGGTCTTTTTTTTAAATAGCAATTTTTTGAAATTGCAAAATAGCATTCAAATTTGTTTGATGAATAGACTTAAGTCCGACTTTAACGTGTATTTGTTAAAAAAATTATAGTATCCTCTAATGTCAATTAAAGTCATGAAATAATAAAATCAATGTAATAGATACCGATTTTTAAAGTCGAATAACTAAGTCAGAATATAGTAGTCCGACTTACTTACGAATGACTTGATATTTAATTGTGGCCACTTTCCAAGTAAAAGATGAAATATGTTACTCTGATTTTATTTGTCCAACTTTGAAAGTCAGAGTTCATCGGTCCGACATTAAAATCCTCATGATTTTATTCTTAAAGTTCAGATTTGTCTTAAAGTCACGAGAAAATTTGTCACGACTAAAAAAACACAGCAGATTTTTTTTCCGGATTATGACAGCGGGATAAACTCAGAAATAAGGAGGTTTGGTAAGAAAAATACAATCACTTGACACAACCAAAATTAACATAAACTAATCCAACATCATATCCATCATCCAATAAGTAAAACTGAATCAACATCAAATCACATACTAGATCGTTCACAGTGCCATGATCAATTAAAACAACATAACATAACTAAAAGTCCCCAACTAAACAATCTAAAAAAAATTCCAATTGAGACACTAATAAGTGCTGGAAAATAATAATCATAACTACTAAACAACCTCCTCGAATACAGAAAACACGGATATCAAACGTCTCCAAGGTCAGTGTAATCTTACTCTACCAATGGCGACTCTTCCAAGAATGCCTCGGTATTCTCCTCCTCCTCTTCAAGACCTGTTGAAATAATTAAATCACGGGGTGAGTCATATAAAATGACTCAGTAGGCACTACATCATCCGCCAGATTGGATAGCTAAAAGGCCCTAAAATGATATTTAAATAAATACTCAGACTTGCACCCTTTATAGGCATATAAGTAAAACTAGTCAATACATTAACAATTGACTTAAATCACATCTTTTACACCACCAACCAGCCCTATGCCCACGACGACCAGCACCTATATGAACCATAACCTAAAAAGAGGGTATGAACATATGCATAGACACCTGTATATGCTCCATAAAATGATGGACTATAACCGAGACATTTACATCACACAATGCAACATAATATGATAAGAGATAAAAAAAGTAAAATGCATTACTTGAACACCTATACTATGCTATGAAGTAAATGCACCTATCCTCTAATAAGAACCACACCTTTTTCTTATTAGCAAGGAAAACGTCGTCTTGCCACCTCAACAAACTACAACCAGATCTATCATATATAGAAGTACAATATAGCTAAACGAAATCCCATAGTGCACCTAGGCAGTGGTGGCACAGGGACAAACCGCGGTATCCGGGATCGAAGGATGCACCGGACTGTTCTAACCTCCGCTGCCCTCGGGTCACGACTAACTAGTCTGGTGTAGCTATTCCATTTACATTCATTAATGCATCATGCATCCACCTAACTACGCTATGCCATAACCAAAATATGCAAGAGATGACATACACCATATCATGTTATGACCAACATGCGACCAATGCAATTATTATAAGTAACAACATCTAAATAACCTGTTTATGATACTAGAACCATGAAATGACAAGCAAAACTGAAGACTAACATGATACCACATCAAACACTCAACTAAACATAATATAAACCACCCAATCAGACTTATCACATGGTTAAAAGGACATAACATAGCCAAAAATCAGATTTAATATTACTAGAAAAGACATTAACTAATATTGTTAACCTATCACCACCTGTATAAGGAGAGTATCTTAAAAAGGGTAACAAAGACTAACTTAATTATATACTAAACTGAAAAGGGATATGATCGACTAAAATTTACCAATCAACATGTTATAAACAACATAAATAACATCCTATCATGATCCTTATTATGCACAAAGGAGAATAACACCACTAATAGCACTATCTAACCACAACAAGTAACACCAACCTAGTTAATTAAAATAGGCCAATTACTACAAGCCATAGAGATTTTTAAAACATATGGTTTAAATGGTAATAGACACGTCAAGAGTGCCTACCGGAATTGATGCTGGAGAAATCAGAAATTGGCGACCTAAAAGGATATCGAACGTTGACAACACGATGCACAGCTTGAACCGATCGAAAAGGGTTAATTCTCACTACTTAGGCTGCTGGAAAAAGAGTATACACAAGGAAAATAAGCTGTTGGATCAAAAGAAAATTTAGATAAATATTTGAAGAGAATAATATCATGATATGGACAATGAATAGAAGAGAGAGAAGGATAGAATAGGAGAGAGAGGAGGTCTCACGGCGGCGGATAGGGAGCGGCGCACGGAGGGCGCACGGCGCTGGCAGGTGCAAGGTGTCGTGCTGAGCACGGCTGGGCTGGCCACATGGGTGGCGGCTTCTGCCGTGGTGGTCGTTCGCGTGGAGGCGCGTTGACCAGGGGGTGGCGCCGGGCGAAACGCGCACGCGCGCGCGTGAGGGCGGCGAGGCGGCGCTGATGTCGGCGGACGATGCACGCGATTGACCGCGCGGAGGCGCTCGCGGTGAGCGGGAAGAAGTAGCGGCCGGCGGCGCTCACTCGCGGCGGTGACGAAAAGAGGAGGAGACGCGGCTAACGACGGGGGAACGAGGAGAAAAGGGCACCAGGAACCGTTTCGGAGAGGGGAAGACGACAAGGGTGAAAATTAGGGTATAGGAGGGAGAAAAAAAGGTAAATGTGGAGGATAAATAGGAAGAAGTTTAAATAAAATAAAACACTCCTAAATTAATTTAAATTACCATTAACTTATATAAAAAAACAAAACGTTACAAATTTTTCGAGACTTTGTTTTCTGAACTAAATCAAATCAAATTTGTTTGTTTGAACCTAACTAAATTGGACCCTTTTATATTATTTTTATCAAGGTAAAGTATATATATCTATCTATAATTTTTTTTAGTTTTTTATCCATTCACATTCTATTATAATATAATAGATATATTTTTATATATTTAATTGTGTTTATCTTAACATTTTTAAAATATTTATTTTCGTTTCAGGTACACAAATATTGTTAATATGTCAAAGTTAAAATATCGGTTTGAGTTTTTAGATTCTTTGAAACTGGATCAATTATTAATTTGGTTTAATTTTTCAAGTTCATAATAATTAAAAAACACGTTGTGCAGGTGAAGATCACCAATCCTGAATGCTGATCTTTGTCCGATTCGGGACGAGGCTACTTTACTTTCCTGGATTGCAAATTGATGTTAAAGAATTGCTCATTTGTCTAGAACCTTTTGCATCCCCTTTTCCTGTGCGCCTCTTTTTTTCGTTTTTCTAGTAGGAGATAATAAAAAATTTCAAGACTTTTCATTCATGTGGTGTTCTTCCCTATATCATATACAGCCCTTTCAAGTTTCAATATGTAAAATGTGTACAATATGTTGCTCCACCTGGTTGTTGGTGATGCCAATATTTATGGCCGTGCCGGTGTTAGTAAATGATTCTAATACAAAATTACGTGATTAATACAAAGAATTCTTAAGTACCATATATATGTATTATGTACATAATTTTAGCGTTCCTCAAGTTGGTGAGTGTAAATTGTGAACCAACTTACTTGAATGTGCTGTGAATAAATCTTTTTGCAAAGATTTCTAAAAAATATATGTAGTTTTCTCATTTGAATTGATGTGTGATATATAAATCAGACCTTATTGAATTCCTTTCCCGACGAAGTGGGGATCAATTTCTATATACTTTGTGGGCTTGAGATAAACCGGGTTTCAAGAAATGTGTATAGCAACTTAGTTGTCACAAAATAATATTGTTATCTCATTATGAATTTCAAAATCATTTAACAGATATCTAAGTCATTGTATCTTAGAAATAGTTGTGGCCATCACTCAGTACAAATATTATGTAGATGACTTCAACATAGTTTATTTTTTTTATTTGTCCTCCAAGATATTGGACTAATCGCTTGTGGACCTTTTAGTCATCGGCCATGAGCACTGGTTTGCATGAATAGGAGGTAACCAATAAACACAAGTTCTACCTCAGTTTTCAAATTTGTCATTCTCGTGATGTGAGGTGGATATATATAACAAAGATAGCCAAAAGCTTTGAGACAACAAAAATTTGATTCCTTTTGAAAATGTAATTCATAAGGTGTCTTATTTTGCAAGATTTTGGTGGGATGTCTATTGTATATGTATGTTGTAATTAACACAATCGTTTCAAAAGTATTTTGATAGTGATACTTGGATCCTAGGGGACCTAGCTACATCTAGCAAATGTCTATGTTTCAACTCTATGACCATTTTGTTGGGAAGTGGCAACACATGTTCGCTCATGTTTGATACCCCTTTATTTAAAGAAGGACTACAACTCATTATTAACAAACTCTGACCCATTGTCGTGAAGGCATCCAGGAGCAAACTGACTTATGGAACAGTTGGTGACCCATTGCCCGGGTCGCCCAGTGACTTGCCTACTAGGTTGCTCAGAGTTCCAGATAATCATTCTTGGAGCCAAAACCTATTTTCTTCCTCTATCTTCTAGCATTACTTTATTTCTATAAATTTCTTCTTAGATCATCATGTTTTCATGAATAAATTAGCTTAATCATATCATCTTTCATCACTCAAAAACTCATAAAAAGGGGGGTTGAGAGTCATTCCCAATCCAGTTAGTCCAACTCCTTTTGTGATTTTAGTTTATTTCTTTTACAAGATGCTTCACTTTCTTAACCCTAATCCACCTTCACTTATTTTTGTGGTTTACTTGATTTTGTAGGAACAACTAGTTGTGCTTTAAGCTCTTTCTTCTTGGTCATTCGAGAAGAAAGAAGATAGAATCTACAATGTCCTGACACTATCTCTCCTCTTAGGTATGTTTGGTTACTTAATACTTGCATTAGTTTTCCTCTTCCTTTACTTTTGGAGCTGTGGCTCCTGGTGACCACAAACCACACATCCACCGAAGCTCAAAGTTGGAAGAGATGAGTGGCACTCCATCCTAGTCGGGAGACTGACTAAACGGGGGCATTCACACTTAATAAATGATGTTGTCAACTCAAAGATTGTGACAACTGTAGACACACAAAATCATCCAAATATTGTGCTTAAAACTTTCATTCCATAGAAGATATGTGTAATTACATAGCTTAAAATCATGCCAAGTCACTTTCGAGATGAGCCGAGGATTTTTCGGATTGAGCCAAAGGTTTTTTGAGCTAAACCATACCCACCGAGTGAGAGCCATGCGTTAACTGTGGAAACCGAGTCAATGACCGATGCTCAATGATCGATCTTTGAATGTTACAACACATTTTGGACCATACCACATCCTTTTGTGTTTGCCTTATTGTCGTTTTGGGGTCTTTCTAGTTGTAATCAAGATTTTTTGGTTATTATTGGGTTAGTCCGATCCACACTAGGACTCTCCAGTCATACTAGGTTTTAAAGGTCACTTTGAATTTCTTTTAAGTCTTCTTAATCCCTCCAGACTATTGTGTTCATTCAGTTGTAATTCTAGTTATTTCTAGTGCCATTCGGGCTTTCTGGTTGTTGCTAGGTCATCCAATCAACATCGATAATTTCCTATCATATCAGGTTTGTTAAGTCATTTCGATTCCATTCAGTAATTCTAGATCGCTCAAGGTGCTTTTGTGTCCACATGGTCGTCATTCTGGGTCTTTTTGGTTGTCACCAAGTCATCCCAGTTAACATCAGAATTTTTGGTCAAATTGTTTTTGCTAGGTCTTTCAAGTCTGTTCGGTCATTTCGATCCTTTTGGATGCTTTTGTGTCTTTCTAGTTGTCATCCCGAGTTTTTCCATTCATTATCGCACTTTCTGGTCATTGCAAGACCAACCGTGCCCCCTTAATGGGACATGCAATGTCCCCTCCCCGATTTGAAGGAAATACTTCCTCCAACTGGGAGCTTCAAAAAAAATTTACTTTCTTTATTTAATTTTTTATTTTGGACAGTGTCCCTCTTAAGGCGCACGATCACTAAGGGTTTTTTAAAATTTGGAAGGCATTTTCAAGTTGTTGATGCCAAACCAGGGAAGTTCGATAGACCACGCCCCTTATTGTTCTTGGGGTGGGGGTGCAGTCACCATGCCCCCTTAGGGGGACATGCTATCTTCACCCCCTTAAGGGGGCATGGTTGTCCAATTTCCTAGTTTTGATCATCTCTTCCTCTCCTATAAATTGAGGCCTTCTTTGCACGAACCAAGGTTACAAGGCTTGGTCTCCAATGTCATCAGCTCGTTCCAAGGCTTTCTTCCATATTCTCCCACCTTCCCATTGAGAGAATTGGTCCAAGGAGGAAGGATGCACATTTCATGTTCACCATCGCTCACAGCTCTTCATCAGCTTTTGCAGAATTCTTGGAATGTGTAACTATGAACTTGTCAATAGAGAAAAGCTTTATCTCCAAGTTCTCCTTTTGCTGCAACAAACGTCATTCGATTCTGACCTATCATTATTCTATGGCTACCTCTGCACTAAAGTCACACCAAGCTGTCTACTACACCCCCGACCGAGACCACATAGACCGCACCCCTGAGTTCAACCACGCAAACTATGCCCCCATCCCAAGGCACATTGACCATGCCCCAGGCTATTTGTAGATCATCTAGATGTGTTTTTCTTCACTGTTTTCACACCGATTCAATTTCTTTCACTTTCTACTTCATGTCCAATCATTTAGCATCATTGTTACTTTGTTTTCATTAACTTTTATATGATATCTTATTCTAAAAACCAAAAGAAGGGGTTAGGGTTAATCTTGAATCCGGTTCATTTTAACCCCAATTGCTCTCTCCCATTCCGTTTTCTCTACATTTACTATACTTCACTTAAAATTAATTTAATCTTTACTTGTATTTTGTTGTCTAGTTACATAGGGAATCAAGCATACATGAGTTGGGGACTTTTCTTTCTCAGTCGGCCAAAGAAGGAGAAGCTAGAACCTGTATCCACTTCCCGCTAAGGTACATGAACACGGTCAGCCTTTCAGTTCATTTAATTGCTATATAAATCAGAGCGTACAGCTCCTGGCGACCACTTATTTTCATTTACTTTCATTTCTCTAATCGCATTCAATTGTCATTTATTTTTGCTTTTTCGATCCTCTCCCGCACTACTTGAACCATCCCTTTAGTGCCTGAGTGATGCCAAGGGTTAAAGATTTGGGTATCAAGGTGAGTGTGGGTGGGGTGAGAGTCCCTTTCACATCTGAGGTACTGACCCATTCATGGTGTCAATAGCTTTTCAACAACCATGGTAGGACAAGCAAAGTCTCTAACTATGTATGCTTGATGATTCTGTGCAACTAGTTCTATTTCTAGATCGTTTCCCACGTGAACCCTTCCTTCTTTTGGCTTTTTCAGATCTGATTTTATTTGAAATTATCTGTTTCTTCTCCCTTTATTAGATTTGTCATCTCCATATCATTATTTATTTTATATCATTATTTTCAGTTGGTTCCTGTGAGAACCCACCATTGCTATTTAAAACTAGTTCCCATGCGACTTGACTAGCTTTTTCGCCTAGTTCCAATGCTAACTAAACACTATTTGCACGTTTTTAGATTGATTTATCCTCTTAATTTTATGGTTACATGATCCTCTGATGGGTCACTATGTAATCTTATTTTATTTTTAGTTGTTTTCCTATTGGTTCTCGCATAAATCATCTCTTTCTACTCCAAACCAGTTCCCACGTGAACTAACCCTCTTCTAAACCTGGTTCCCGTATGAACCAAGCTTTTTTTTCAGATTGATCTTTGCATGTATCAGAACTCACATCATCCTGAGTTTGGCCCTGCATGGCCTTCTTTTAATTTTTTGTCAATCATTCAACTAGTTCCATGCAACCATCTTTTTCTATCCAAAACTGGTTCCGGCATGAACCACCACCCTTTTACACTCATTTCCCATGTGAACCAACTCATTCTCAAATTGGTCCCTGCATGGACCACTCACCTACTTCTCTTTAAGATTTGTCACTTTGTATTTCTTTTTCATTTTGGCATTCTCTATTCAGTTCCCACGTGAACCAAGTTATAGTTGCTAGTTGCCTACTTAGTAAGTTGCTTTGTTTGCTCTATTGATTGTATGCTTGTTTATTTCAGATTTGTTTTGTTAGCATCTTATTTATATCACATTCTTGTTTGATTGCTTGCTTCTCCTCCTTGCTACTTCTCTTCTTTTGCATTTAGAATTACATTGGGTATCGGACTTGTCCAACCTATAGGTCATCTGAGGTAGGAGCTCACTCTCCCAACACACCCTTAATCTCCAACACACCCTCTTGGTGGATTCTGTCCTCTCTTCTGAGATGTTCCTTCTTGGTTGACTTGGTTTGTTTTTGCCAAGGTCTCCGTAAGTCCCCATACATGGAGTATTCCTTTCCAACTATCGGGTTGGTTATACCATTATCCCAAACCTAGAGTATCTCCAAGTTACCTATGTGTGGTCAGATTGTGTAAGCCTTATGTCATTAGATATTGGGAAAATAGAACAAAAACCATTGGTATCGAGTGGACAATTGTAACAATCCACTTAACCTAAGATCATAATAAAATCACTACATAATCATTCCAAGTCTTTGCATAATGTAACTAATTTATTAAACAAAAACTCAAAATAACAAAATTTTTGAAAATGACTAGAAATAAAAAACTTTGCTTTAAATTTTTTTGTCCAACTTGTTTGTTTAAAAAAAAGAAAATGATAAAAAGTTGAAAATACACAAAAAAGAGAAAAAATAAAACATTTCTTACATTCCCTCTGTTGGAAAAATTGATAAAATGCCCATGCAATTAAGGTCTAGAAGACTCATCGGAATGTCAGATTACTACGAGCAAGAGTACGAGCGAAGTCACCACAAGCCCCAAGGACAATCCATGGTTCGGGCTGAGAACCATGTTATTGCTATTTTTGAACCTAAGGTGCAAGAGGTCACTCATCAGTTTGCCATGCGTAGTGTTGAACAAATCTTTGAGAAACTAGCTCTTGATACCGACTCAAACACCTTATCTACCATGTAAGCCTTAATAAAGGGCAAGAGGCCCATTGACCATGCCTCCGCCAAAGGTGGTCAAGTTGCATTGTCCCTCCTATCCGTGGTTTGGCCACTCATCATAGCCCCGCATAGGCATTCTTACACCAACCACGTTGCACCACCCACTCACCCCATTAAGGGGCATTCATCATTTGATCTCTTGCCAATACCACCGATTTGTAATCCGAACTCAGCCCCACCTTTAAACTGATCATCCAGTCATCCTACTCTACTAGTTACCATGGCTACTTGTGTTCCCTAACTCGATTTCAACCCAAGTGCCCATCCTCACTCAAGCTTTCATGAACAATTTCACCCCAAATAAATGAATGTTATTAAGAGTTGAGGTGCTAGCTAGATTTTGGAACCACTCTGAAATTTCAATCTCGACATTCCCATTTCTTCACCTCCCACCTTTTAAGATTCTGATTTACCATCACTACAATGGTACCAACAATCCCTTCATACACTTTAAAGACTTACTGTACGAATCCTTCTTCTTGCAGAATGATCGTAGAGCCCTCACTTTCTTATTCCAACAATCACTAGAAGTGCTTGCCCTTGACTAGTTTTACTCACTCGACCCCTTGGAGGCAAGCAATTTTGATCTCGTCAAAGCAAGTTCTTGCGAAGACATTGAGACTGTGTAGGACCATCCTACTTGATCACATATATAATTGTAGAGAGAATGAAGTCTGACAAGGACTTTATAAGATTTGTTGACAGATTGAGGGGGATGGTTGATTTGTTGACATATATTATCTTAAAGGGTGATCAAGTAAAAATGTTCATTGGAAACACCACGGTGGCCTTTTAGAATATTCTAATAAGATTTATTGACAGATTGAGGGGGATGGTTGAAGGATTGACATATATTATCTTAGAGGGTGATCAAGTAAAAATGCTCATTGGAAACACCACGGCGGCTCTTCGGAATGTTCTATTTATGCACTATCCCACCACCATGAATGAACTCAATGACAATACCCATTATTTACAAACCCATTTTAAAGACGCCACCATGGTGAACCCATTCAATCCCAAACCTTGTAATTTTAAGAAAACTACCTCAGGCGTAGGTTGAAGAAGAAGTGGTGGAGGAGCCCTTATTGGGAATGGCCTATATTCTATTGAAACTTCTCGATAAGATGTTGACTCAGATCTTAATTCTTGAGATGATAAAGAGATTGAAAATTCATCAATAAATCCTACAACAACATTTGTAGAGGTCATGGTTAGCGAAGACCTCCCACTTGAAAAGATCATAGTAGTGTTAGCCCTTAGGAGTGAGTGTTGACTCCAAAAATGGGTTTGTCATTATCTAGATCACCACATCAAAAGAGGATGAGAAAGATAGGAAGTAAAAATGCAAAAAACTCTCCCCTCAGTCCCACACTCACATTGATCCTCGAACTTTCATTTCTCGGCGTCGCTTCAGCATCGAAGAGACGTTTTGGGTCGTGTGGGAGGAGAGTTAGGATGGAAAAAACTTAGTGCATAAAAGAATGAAAATAGGTGGTCGCCAGGTGCCATGGGCTCTGCTTTGAATTAAAAAAGTGTAGATTAAGAAAAAATGGTCATGTGTACCTTAGCACAGGAAACAAGTGCTCAGGTTCAACCTTCTCCTTGTTCGGCCGGCCAATGAAGAAGAGTCCTCAACCTCTGCTAACTTGATAAACCTATGCAACTAAAACAATGAACTAAGTAAAAAAGGTTGATTAGAACTAGGTGAAGTGTAGAAACCATAAAAAGAAAGATAAGAAAATGAGCAATCGGAATTGAACTCACCGGATTGGGGTGAGCCATAACCCTTTTTTTGTGTTTTTGATAATACAAAAATGATGCAAAACTGAATTAAAATGACCTAAAAATGCTTTAAATTAAAGAGGGGAGACTTAGAGAGTGGTATGGCTCGAATCGAAGCTGGAACAAGCAAAAGAAACTATTTTGGATGGTCTGCACATGGGTGAGCACAGTATCCTGTTGGCACAACTTCGGTGTAGAAGCTGCTACGGTCGACCCCAATGTCAAAATTGAGTGTTGTTTATTTCTATGAATAGAAGACTTAAATATGAAGAGTTCTTATGTTGATAACTTCTCAAGAATATTTATTTACAGACCTGTAAAATTTTTGGAAGGGACGGATGTTAAAATAGAACCTGATTGCATGCCCTTGATGCAAAAATCACCATAGACAAACGACATGTCAAAATCAAGTGCTGTCTATTGAAAATGAAAGAGAACATAGAGAGAAAGCTTTCTTATGTTGACCACTTTTGCAATCCGCCTCTTGAGAATTCTGTAGTGGCCGATGAAGAACGTCAATGTCGAGAGCTCGAGTTGGGCCTCCTTTCTCATGTCGGGGTCGATCTCTCACGAATGGGACGGAGTATAACATGAAAGAAAGCTTAGGGAAGAGCTTGCATGACCTTTGGATGTGCTAGAGTGTGCGTGATAACCCCCGGTTGTTGAGAATGGCCTTCAATTTATAGGAGAAGCAAACCCGGCACAAAACATAGAAGGAAATTGAACGCGTCCCCGAGTTTGAGGCGCAGTGACTGCGCCCTCAACCTGGGGGCGCGCAGTCCGCACTCTCAGATTGAGGGCATGGTGAGCGCATCCTCACCTTGAGGGTGCGTACAGCATGTCATTGCTAAAAATTTTAGAAAAAAATCTAGAAACTTACTAAAAATCAGGTTGACAAATGAACGTACCCCCTACTCGGGGGTGTGGTCAAAATAATCATTTTTTAAAAGGGGAAACCTTCCTAAAACTGGTTTGGAAATTCCAAAACGGGGCAAGTTTCTAATTTTTGGAACCAACTGTGCCCTCAGACCATGCCCTCATAATGAGGGCACGCTGACCGCGCTGACAGCGCCCCCAGTTCGAGGGTGCGCTCAAATGTTCTCTCTCCTATGCGCCCTCCATCCGCGAGTCGTAACCTGTAAATGAGTTGTCCGTTTCAACTCTTGTTTGTTGCATATGAAAGAGGACTCGCAAATGCAGCTCTTCAAATTGGCAAACTAGCTAGAAGACATCCCAGGATTTCCGTATGGGATTTTAACCTTTGGTTTACGATTCTGAGGATGCCAAAGGCTAGTGCAGTGATCCGAAAAGACACTGTTTCATTGAAAAAGCCAAGGGTCAGCTCAAGATAACTTAAAATAATGACAAAAAAAGTCTAGTATGATTTAAAAACTCAGAATCATTGAAAAAGCCAAGAATAACCCGATAAACACGAAATGAACCTCAAAAAAGCCAAGAATAACCAGGAAACCCTAAAATTGATTAAAACAACTGTATGACACCAATTGATGATAATAAAATAGCTAGGGTTGATCCAAAAAGCCTGGTGATGATTGAGAAAGACATAACACACGATCTGGAATAGCTGTGATAGTACAAATCAAAAAATCACAATAAAAGCTGACATAGACATGCAATCACTAAAAAGACTTGTCAGAAACCCATATGTTGCAGAATTCATGCAAGACTTCCGTGACCTTCAATTGTGGATCATTAAGGGTCGGTCATTGATCATGCTTTGTGCAGCTCTCGCTTGATGGTTACAACATTACTTTGGAAATATTTGGTCCATTCTTAATTCACGTGGGTCTCCACTAACGTCCTCGGCTCATCTCCACAAGGTGATTTTAATCAGATAACGGTCAAATATAGAGTATTGCTAATAGAATAAGAGTCTGGAGCCTCAAATCAGTCCAATTTGGCATGTCTGCAACTTGTCTCACCTTGATGTCGGCTTTACAAGGGAATGGTAAGTAATGCAATGGAATGAAATGTCAAGAAGTGTAGCAAAGTTAAATGAATTGTTGTGAAGTGCAAGGATTGGAATAGTTATGTACTGAAAGGTGGCATCAAGGTGTACATATAGACACACTCAATGACTGTATTCGGCAAAATGAATATCCTCAAGTTTCTTGGATCACTGCCATATTGTTTCATCAAGTCTTCCTTCTGATTGGTAAGAAATGTGCCATGGGCATGAGAGAAGAATAGCCAACCCCCAATGTGGTGGGGAGTCCCGAAACATGGGTTCATAGGTTCATCATCAGCCAACAACTCGATCTTTGCAGTGTTCTTGTACTATGATGGGCTAAAGTTTAAAAAGAGATTTGTTTTGTAAAATAAAAGAATACCAATTGAGCATATTCAGGCTCTCAGATTCGTTTAAGTTTTCCAAAAGACATGATTTGATTTGGAATGGAACGATCTCATATTTTAGAAGGTAGATGTCAAAGCTCAATCAATAGACCATGAGGATAATGGTGGCGTAAGATGATCAAAATGGGTACCCGTGGTGAGATAAGGTAACTGCCATGGTGGGTTGAATAGAAAGAAAGTATTACAATGGCTACGGTGGGATATAAATGAAAGATGTTGAAGGACACAAGGTAATTAAGATAGATGACATACATGGTGGGATTAACGAATATGGTGGGATATGTAGACACGTCAATTCGGCCTTATTTGGAGCTTAAACTCTTATTACATTGGCAACATCTCTTTTAAACCATTAAAATCATGCTGAACCACCATTTTGGATGAGATGAGAAGTTTACTAGAAATATGAGGACAAGTTAGAGCCCATTCTTACTTCCATGTTGCTCTTGGTGGTGTGCCAGATTATGCTTTTCTTGGCATCTACTCTATTTGAAAAATTTTCATAGGATTTTTTGGACGTCTACTGAAGAAGTCTTCAACATGAATAATCTTTTCCTCCGAGTCCTCTTTTTAGGGCAGCAAATGATATTCAATTCTGATCTTCCATTTGTTTGCAACACTCTTTGGAAATCAGATGCGCAATTCTGTCCACACGCCCCCTGATCAAGCCCAATTGCATGCAAGCCTAGCCCATTGGGCACATCTTTGACCAATTCACGACCTTGCCTTCCTTTTTCCTCTTCCATATCACTTGGTAAAGTATCTAGAAGCTTCATGGTTGAAATAGCATCATTAAATGATGGAAATCTAATTTGTTGTCTTATACATCAAAACTTGATATTTCTATACTAGATTTGTTTCCTCTTCAAGTGGAGACATATTTTAAACATAGGGAAAATGATACATGGTTTTAAATCCCTATAAATCATATGGGTAAGTTTCTAGAAGTCTCAGGATGAAAATTAGCAACATTAGATGGAGGAAATCTAACCTATGGTCAGATGTATCAAAACTTGCTATCTTTTGACCTATTTCTTATTCTCTATAAAGGGAGACTCATATGAATGACCTAAGGAGGGCATCCCCATCCTCTAAAACTCTTCTCCTCATCTTCCATACACTCTAGGCTCATCCCAACCTCCCCAAATCGTCCTCTCTTCTTCCCGGTGCCCGGAGATCTTCTCGAAGTGAGAAAGAAGCTAGTCTATATTTCATCTTCGACAAATAGAAATCAATTTTGACATTGCCTCGGCTCGTGATAGTTTCTGCACCGATGTTGCACAGACAGATCCGAAGTCTCCTCTTCTTGGTCCTCATATTCTCAGTAAAATTCACTACACTTGTAGATTTAGCCTATACATCCTTCATATAAATTGTATCCCGGTAAGTTCTCTTTCATTTAAAATAAGAATCATTCAATTTCAATGTCTTTGGTACCTGTGGTACATTCTACATCAACATTGCGCTAGTGGTTTCCAGAACTTCATTTCCAACAACATAAATTTCAAGTAAATTCATACCACTTATGAAAGGATTCAAGTAAACTTGTCTAAATATCAAACTACCCTCGGTGAGTTTTATTTATTTTGAAACAAAAAACACTTAATTCTGACATTGGTGTTGTCCTCTGCGATCTCTGTATCAAAGATGCACAATTTACATTGAATCTGTCCAACCCAGTTGCCACTTTGCTAGGGTTGTGTTATCTTTGATCATTCATATGCCCTTTACTAACTCTTCATTCATATCATTTAGTTCATATTTAAGAATTATTTTTATTTAGTTTTGCATCATCTCATATATCATAAAAAACAAAAAAAAGGGTTAAGGGTAATCCCGAATCCGGTGAGTTTGTTTCCAGTTGCTGTTTATGTTATTGCTTTCACAGTTACTACACTTAACTCAGATCTAATCCTTCCTTCACTTGTTTTCTTGTCTTCTTTGTATACTATTTGCACAGGTACATCAAGCTAGCATCGATTGGAGACTCTTCATCGGCTGGCAGAAGAAGGAGAAGGTTGAACCCGCACATCTGTTTCCTGCACTAAAGTACATGGTCACTTTCTTGTTATTTCCATTACATAAAGCGGAGCCTGCAGCTCTTGGCGACCACAATCTCTTTATTCATATTCTAAGTCATTCTATTCCTCACTCTCCTCTCACACGACCCAAACCGTCTTCGGTGCTCGAGTGACACCGTGAGATGAAAGTTCGGGGATCAATGTGAGTGTGGGACCGAGGTGAGAATTTTACCACTTTCTGAGTGTTTTCCGATTCACTCCCTTTCCCCCATTCCATCATCACCTTTTCTTGAGGTGCCGATCCAGAACCTATTTTCGGAGTCGACAGGGTATTGAAAAGAATGGAATTAGGGTAAATGATGAGAGAATGTAGAATGTGGAGTTCATAGATCATGGTAAGAAGGTGAATGTCAAGATAGGATGTATGCAATGACAACGAAAAAAATGCAATGAGACTAATGGTACATGATGTATGATGGGCTTAAAAAAACAAAAAAACAAGACTTGCTTAACATTTAGTTGAAGATATAGACTGTTTGTGAGGTCAGGATACCCAATCGGGAACCATCATCCCTCACTGCACAATTTTGGCTTATTTGTGAGCATGAAGGATAACCTGACCATCGTAGATTTTGATTAAGGGGATCTTGGGTACGGTCTTCTTTGCACCCATGATATTCAACATCAATGCATAAAATAAATAGTAATGCACCTAATATAGCTAAGAAATAAAATAATAATGGTGAGTTTGCAATGTGATGACACACATTCTCACAAAAGAGTTCATGTGCCCTGATGAGGACATGGAGTGTTGTTGAAGAAAGTTCATCAGTAAAGTTGAGGCTGAGGTAATATAGACACTTCCTCCTAAGAATCCTTAGGGAAGGGAAGTGGCGAGCATTGCCTTATTGAGTAAAGTACCCCTTGTTTGTTCTTCATGCCTGAAACACTCAGAAAAGAAAATAGAACGGCAATATGGCTTATTCCCTTTGCATGTTGCAGTTTACCTTGACCTTTGTCAAGGGGGTAGCCTTATTAACAAGATAGGATAAATAAATGACTAAAAGAAATGAAATGTAATAAAAGTTGAAAGGACTTACCTGTCATGGTAAGAATCATTCTCCTTCTTTTATTGAATTCCTAAAACATTTGACAAAGAAGATTTAATCTTTACCATGACTCATCCCTTTGCCTATTGTCTATTGCCTTGACATAGGTGAAAGGGAAGAGCCTTCTCAACAAGGTAGGATAAAAAAATGAATAACATAATAAAATTGAAATGTGTTAAAGGGTATGAGAACTTACCTATCGTGGCAAAAATCATCCTCTCCTTTTTTTTGAATCCTAAAACACTTGACATAAGAGATTAAATCTTCACTAACTTATCCCTTTGCCTATTGTCGTCTGTCTTGACTTAGGTCACAGAGAAGAGCCCTCTTAATGGGTGATAACAAAGATAAATATGCAATACGGGAATAGAAACATTCAAGACAGAAGAATAAACATGAATACAAGTAAAGACAAAAAATCAAGGTTGAGCTAACTGTCGACTCCATAAATGGGTTCTGGATCGGCACCTCAAGAGAAGGTGAAAGATGGAATAGGGGAAGGGAGCGAATCGGAAAACACTCAAAAAGCGGTAAAATCCTCACCTCGGTCCCACACTCACATTGATCCCCGAACTTTCATCTCACGGCGTCGCTCAAGCACTAGAGATGGTTCGGGTCATGTGGGAGGAGATTGAGGAGGAGATGAACTTAGAACATGAATAAAAAGGTGGTCTCCAGGAGCCGCGGGCTCCGCTTTATGGAATAGAAACAAGAGATAAGTTGATTTGACCATGTGTACCTTAGCGTGGGAGATTGGGATGTGAGTTCAACCTTCTTCTTCTTCGACCGGCCGATGAAGAAGAGTCCAACCGGTGCTAGCTTGATAGACCTGTGCAAATAGGATAACAAACCAAGTGAAAGAAACCGATTAGAACTACGGGAAGTGTAGAAACTATAAGAGAGGAGATGAAAGAAAGAAGCAATTGGAATTGAACTCACTGGATTGGGGCGAGCCCTAACCCCTTTTTTGTGTTTTTGATTACGCAAGAATGATGCAAACCAAAATAAAATATGTTATAAAAGTAAATTAACTGAATGAAATGAGTTAAGAAGAACTTATGAAGTGAATCAGCTTGAGTTGAAGCCGAGTTGGTTGAAACAAGCCGGTTCGAGTAGCCTTGCACCCTCCTGGAGAAACTTCAGTGCAGAGGACTCTACAGATGACCCCAATGTTAGAATCAAGTTCTGTTTGATTCTATGGAAGGAGAACTCAGAGAGGAAAGGATCTTATGTTGATGACTTCTCCAAAATCATTCTGTATAAGTCTATAAAAAATATTAAAGCGGGTGGTTATGGAAAAATAAAACCTGGATGCGCGCCCTCAGTGCAGAAACCGCCACAGACAGATGGCAAGTCAGAATCAAGTGCAACGAGTTGAAAACGGAAGGGGACAAAGAGAGTAACAACTCTTATGTTTAAGACATTAGCATAATAAGCCCCAAATTTTCTACAGAATCCGATGAAGTTGGTTGATGTAGAATGCACCGATTGAGCCTTCTCCTTCGCTTCGGGATCGATCTCTCGATGTCGGATCGGATTTGGACATCGGGACGGCCTTGGGAAGGATATTGGATGACCTTAGGATGATCTAGGCATAGGGGTTCCACCTTGGGTCGTTGGGAATAGCCCTAAATTTATAGAGAATAGAAACCGGTGCAAAATATGGAAACTGGCCTGACCGCGCCCCCGCATTTCAAAGGAGGTGAGGGCGCGCAGGGTGCACCCTCACATTGGGGGTGCGGTCTATGCGCCCCTCTGTTTCAAAGAAAGCGGGGGTGCGTTACACGTCTTATTGCTAAAAATCGCCGGAATCTTTCGGAAACTACTACAAATTGACTTGATAAGATGAACGCGCCCCCGACTCGGGGGCACAGTCAAAATAATTGTTAATTAATGATAAAAACCTTATCAAAATTGGGTTTAGAAGGTGCTAATCGAGGTAATTTACAATTTTCATAAACTGACCATGCCCTCACGTTTCAAAGGAAGTGGGGGCGCGCAGGGTGTGCCCTCGGACTGAGGGCACGCTGGGCACGCCCCCAGGTGTAGACACGTCAAATTGGCCTGATTCGGAGCCCCAGATTCTTATTACATTAGCAATATCCATTATTTGACAGATTATCTAATTCGGATTACTTCGTGGAGATGAGTTAAGGATGCTGGTGTAGATACGCGAATTCGGCCAGATTACAGAGAGTACAATCTCATTCCTATAGATAACACTTGTATTTTCTCAATCAGAGAAGTCGGTTTGACATAAAAATGACCAAATTTTAGAAAATCGGGAGGCGTCCCGACATCGCGATGCCAGGCGTCGCGACGTCAGAGCGCCTGGAATTTCCCGCCTTTTCACCCCTTTATCCGGCCGGACGACGTCGTACTTAGGAACGTACGATGTTGTACTCAGGAACGTACGAAGGTTACCATCGTTAATTTTCGATTATTTGTATGGTGCCCCCGGTTCGGGGGCGTGTTATGTTTGTCAAGTTGGATTCTAAGCAATTTATGGAAGATTCTGGCAATTTTTAGCAATAAGGCGCATAACGCGCCCCCGGTTTCTTTGAAACTGGGGGCCGTGCAGACCGCGCCCCCAATGTGAGGGCGCGCCCTGCACGCCCTCATCTCCTTTGAAAGGTGGGGGCCATTCTCAATGAATTTTGCACTGGTTTCTCTCTTCTATAAATTGAGGGTTTAGGCCTGCGCGCCCTCATCTCCTTTGAAAGGTGGGGGCCATTCTCAATGAATTTTGCACTGGTTTCTCTCTTCTATAAATTGAGGGCCATTCTCAATGACCCAAGGTTAATCCCCCATGCCTAGCTCGTCTTGAGGTCATCCAAGCTCTCTCCCAAAGCCGTCCTGACATCCAAAGCTGATCCGACATTGAGAGATTGATCCCGAGGCGAAGGAGAAGCCCGATCATGCATTCTTCAGTAACCAACTTCATTGGCTTCTATAGAAAATCAGGGGCTCCTTCTATAAATGTCTTCAATAGAGGAGTTGTTCCTCTCTTCGTCCTCTTTCATTTGAAACTGGCGGCACTCGATTCTGACTTGCCTTCTGTTCGTGGCGATTGCTGCACTGAGGGCGCGCATCCAGGTTCTATTTTCTATATCCGTCCAATTTCAGAATTTTTACAGGCTTCTACAGACATATTCCGGAGAAGTCATCAATATAAGATATCTTCCTCTATAATTTCTATATTCATAGAAACAAACGTCACAAAATTCTGACATCGGGGTCATCCATACCATTTTCTACACCAAAGTCGTGCCAGAAGGGTGCAAAGCTACCCGAACCGGCTTGTTTCACTCATCTTGACTTCAACTCAAGCCGTTTCATTCTATAAGTTTCTCTTAACTCAGTTCATTTAATTGTTAGAGCATATTTTACTTAGTTTGAATCATTTTTACATAACCAAAAACAAAAAAAGGGGTTAGGGCTCGCCCCAATCCGGTGAGTTCTATTCCAATTGCTTCTTTCTCATCTTCTCTCTACAGTTACTACACTTCTCATAAGTCTAATAAAACTCTTCACTTGGTTTATTGTTCTAGTTGCACAGGTTGATCAAGCTAGCATCGGTTGGACCCTTCCTCATCGGCCAGCTGATGAGGAAGAAGGTTTAACCCATATATCATCTCCCGCACTACGGTACACACGGTCAACTCATCTCTTGATTTACATTCCATAAAGTGGAGCCCGTGCCTCCTGGTGACTACCTCTTTCATTTATGCTTTAAGTTCATCTCCTTCTCACTCTTTTCCCCACATGATCCAAACCGTCTCGGTGCTCGAGTGACGCCATGAGATGAAAGTTCGGGGATCAATGTGAGTGTGGGACCGAGGTGAGGACTTTTTACCACTTTCCGAGTGTTTTCCGATTCACTCTCTTTCCACTATTCTATCTTTCACCTTCTCTTGAGGTACCAATCCAAAACCCGTTTTTGGAGTCGACAACTTTTTGGCGACCACGGTGGGACAACCAATGTCTTCAACTGTACTAGCTTGATTGATCTGTGCAACTAGGTGTTTTACGATTTGGTTCCCGTATGAACCGACTTGTCCTTTATCTTTTCCATGTCAATTTACCTTTAAACTTGATATTTAATCTTCTTTTATGATTGTCCCCCATGTGGACTTGACTTACTTGTCTTTAATTTCAACCCGGTTCCCGCATGAACCACTCTTTTCTTCTTATAAACTGGTTCCCGCGTGAACCACCTTTCTTTTCCAACTCGGTTCCCGTGTGTACCAACTTAATTTTAAATCGGTCCCCGTGTGGACCACCTCTTTAAAGCACGTTCAGATTGGCCCTACGTGGCCCTCTTTTCATTTTGTCACCTTTTACACCTGTTCCCGTGTGAACCACCCCTTTCTTCACTAAAACTGGTTCCTGCGTGAACCAACCCCTTTTCTAAACCGGTTCCCGCGTGAACCAACCCATTTTCAGATCGGTCCCCACGTGGACCACCCTTTTGCACCACTTTAAATTGGCCCCAAGTGGCCCTCCTTTCATTTTTTTCAATCAAACAAACCGGTGCCCGCGTGGACCACTCCTTTTCCTTCAAAAACCGATTCCCGCGTGAACCACCTACCTTTCCAAAACTCGGCTCCCGTGTGAGCCACTTTATTTTCAAATCGGTCCCCACATGGACCATGCTTTTACCTTTACTTCAGATTTGTCCCCACTTGGACACTCCATCACAAGCTGGTTCCCGCGCGAACCACCTTTTAGTTGCTAGTGGCTAGTTGTTTTATTTTATCATTGCTTGTCTTGATTGCATTCACTTGCTTGATTTATTAGCTTTTATTCATTTCATGTTTGCATATTGATTGCTTCTTCTCCTCCTACCCTCTATTTTTATTTTTGCATTAGCTTTTGCATCAGGTACCGGACTTGCTCCGATCTGTAGGGCATTCAAGGCGGGGGCTCTCTCTCCCAACACACCCTCACCCTCCAAACACTTTCTTGGTGGATTCTTACCTCTCTTCTGGGATATTCCTTTCTAGTTGATTTGGTGGTTTCCATCAAGACCTTTGTAAGTCCCCATCCATGGAGTATTCCTCTCTGCATGATTGGACCGGTTGTACCACTTTCCCAAAACCTGAAGAACCCAAGTACCTACTCGTGGTGATTGAGTGATAACCTTAGGTCTTGAAGATTGAAGCAATAAGAACCATACCCATTTGAGTGAACAATTGCTAACAATCTATATAATCTAAGGTTTCAACCCAAAAATTGTCGAGTAGTCATTTTAAAAACTTGTTTGCATAACTTGCTCACTCACAACAATTGAAAACAACTAAAATTTTTTTTTCTTTCAAAACACCTAAAACAAAAAAAAAATCCTTTTAATTTTTGTGTTCAACTTGCTTGCCAAACAAAAAAATTGAAACCAAATCAATTCAAACAAAAACAAAACATAACCAAATAAAAACTCTCTTTGCACTTACACTTTTCATTTGTTTTCTTTTGACCATTTTGTTAGAAAGTTTGACAGGATGCCCATGACACTAAGGTCCGGAAGACACGTCGGGATGTCGGACTACTATGGGCAATAAGAGGAGTATGAGACGGGCCACTACGAAATGCAACAACCCATGGTCGAACTAGAGGGCCATGTCAACACCGTCAGAGAGCCAAAAATTCAAAATCCTACTCATCAAACCTGCTTCACTTAGCGTGGAGCAACTCCTCCAGAGTCTTTCTCTCCATCTAGACCCTGAATCCTTTTCGCTTGTGCAATCTTTGACAAAGGGCAAGATGCCCGCCAATCAAGATCTGGTCGAGGGAAATCAAGTCCCCTCACCACCTCAATCGGCAGTCAGTCAGGCCCCTAATCATTTCTTCTCCTGGGCAACCCTGCCGTGTCTCCACTCACCCCGTTGTAGGGCATTCACATAATGCTATTCTAGATCTTGTTTCCAACCCACCTCTTCCAACCCATTCACCTAAACACTTTGCTCTCGTGGCTCAGGAATCCAGCCTCACCCAGGCATTCATAAAAAACTTAACCAGATGGATGAGCGTTTTGAAAAGCCAAGGCACCGCCTGGATTCTAAAGCCACCCCAGAATTTTCTGTCCCATCTTTCCCAGTCCTACATCTCCCTTCTTCTGAAATACCAATCTTTCAACGATATAATGGGACCGGGAATCCCTTTAACCACCTAAAGAGCTTTCTATATGACTCCGCGTTCTGGAAGAATGACTGCAAAGCACTTGCCTTCCTATTCCGTCGGTCATTGGAAGGATCTACCATTGACTAGTTTTATTCTCTTGATTCTATTGAGGCAGTGGATTTCGATATTGTCAAAACGAAGTTTCTACAGAGGTATAAGGATCGGGTGGGGCCAGCCTACTCGATAATTGATTTAATTGCCGAGAAGATGAGGCCGGATGAGGATTTTGCCAAATTTGCTGATCGGTGGAGGAGAATGGCTGAGAGGCTAGTGGACACCATCTCAGAAGGGGAGAAGGAGAGGATACTCATCGGGAACAACATGCCTAACCTTCGCAACCTCCTAATCATGCACCGCCCTACTACCATGAGTGAGTTGTGTGATAGCACCTGCTACCTCCAAGCCCATTTTAAGGATGCATCCATGATCAATCCATTTGAACCCAAACACCGTAACACTAGAAAGACTACACCTGTAGGGCCCACCACCGAAGGGGTAGTCAATAACGAGAGTGTCAATGCCATGGGTAATCAGCGTGGGTATCGCCAAAGCCAATACAGCAACCCGCCACCAAACCAACAATACCGCCCAGCTCCTTGTGGGAACCTCGGGAATCATTTTGATTCTTTGAAAAGATTTCTTGTTTTTGTATGTTTTGAAATATCGACATCCGAATTTTCTAGTAAAGTAGGTGATAGACCATAAAAATACTAGATAGTCCAGGTGATATTAAAAGAGTATAGAACCGAGGTTTGGGTTCTGTGAAATTTTTTTTGATCTCTCTCCATCAGATGGTGCGAATATCCGATGTTCATTTACATCGAGCAAACACTCGAACACCCTTGATTAACTGCCATAGCGATCTTGTTTGACGAGAGCGTGCACATCCACAATATGTAAAGAACACAAAGGGCCCTGGCCTTTTAGGCCCGATGAGATGCAAACAAATTTGATTAGATTTTGTTTGAAGTTGATTTATGTTTAATTTAAGAATGGATTTTGATGTGTTTTGAAATTTTAATTTCTGATTTCAATTTGATTTAGATTTGAATGTTATTTGTTTTGAGCTTGTTTGATTTGTTTGGTTTGTTTTACTTCAATTGGTTGAAGTTTATTTTATTCTTTTTGTTTGAACTTGATATTTTAGATGTGTTGATCAATTTTGATTTTTTTAAGTTCAATTGACATGTGTTGAGTCATTTTCTTGTGGTTTTCTTATATCGGTTGGTGTTTTAATACCAATTCGGGTGTGTTCGGTACATTTTAGATGTTTTGAAGTTTGGTTTAAATTGATTAAACTTGAACTTCAGATTGTTAATGAATCTTATTTACATGTTGTAAGATGTATTTTAGATGCTTTAATGTTTTCTTTGTGTTCTTTTCAATTGGTTGTGAATTATTTCATTTGCACTTGTTTAGGAAATTGAACTACAATGGATTAAATGTATTGAAACAATTATTCCAGATTATATTAAATATGATTTTTGTTGAATGTTAAAGCTTTGAAGATATGTTTTAAGCATGTTTTAAGGTTGGTTTGAATGTATTTTCAGATTTAATTAAGTTAACTTCAGATTTGGTTAACTCTTGTTCGGTTTGCATCACATCCGGTCTGTCAGGCTAGTGTTGATGCCCGGTCATATGCAATCAACTCGGCACTTGAAATGTTCATTGAATATTCATTTTCATGCTGGTGTACATCATATGTGGCAGTTCATATACCATGAATAATGCTTGTTGAAGTGCAAATGTGAGAATGTCCTTCCCTTGGTGTAAAATCCACTTGATTGAGACAATTTTGGCAGCATGCCGCCTTATTTTCCAATCGGTGTGGAATTTTACCCATCCTACAAGGCATAGTCATTTGACTTTCCAAATAGTGGGAAGGGTCCGTCTGCAGTGGGAAGCGTGTCCCATGCCTACGCCCGGGTCAACATACCGGATACGGGTCCGGGCTAGCTGCCCAAGGTGGAGCGCCCACGTGGTGGTGCTAACTCCTTATTTAATTTTGGCATTTCCCCTTCAGATTTAATTAAGGTTTATTTTAAGTGTCCAAGGCCCAATGGGACAGCTTCATCAGCACAATGGGTTAGTCTTCATGCCTCATGGCCTGAGAAGGCCAGCTTCATATCATGTCAGTCCGGTTGGCCTAATCTTGAGCTTCATGGGCCCTGGCGGCCTTCTTTGAGCTTCATGACCCAATGGGCCTGATTTGCACCTCCATGGCCCGGTTGGCCTGATTTGCACTCCATTTTTGCACATTGACATATTACTATAGCAGCGGGATAGGTGAGCCTCAGACGGACTGGAATGGGTTTGTGGAGGTGCTGTTTAGGTGAACTTTTGGTAGGACTGCACAAGGGGCAGGTTTAGGTGTGAACTAGGACTGGTTTTAGGAATGCACAAAGGGCATGAGAATTGAAGGCCCACCCGAGTAGTCTCAGTCCGTCTGGCAGATTCTGAGAGTCTCAAAGTGTCGACCCTCAACCTATACTCAAAGGAGAAGGAAAAAAAGAAGCATGGGGTCTGGTTTCAAGGCCAGCAGAGGGGCCTGATTTGTGTATGTTCTGAAGTATGTCCACTTGGGCAGCAAGGATGGTCAAACATGGCCTGATTAGGAGCATGTTCAGGAGCCTAATTGGCTGCTAGAGGGATGGCAACAAGGGGCATGGTGTTAGGTGACAGCATGGGGTTGCTTGGTGATGCCAAATGGGCTATTTATAGGCCACCTATGGGCTGTGCGCACGTGGGCAATGAGAAGCCAGAATTAGGACAGCAAGGGGTCTGAAATGAGGGGAAAAAAGAGGCTGATTTTTGATGGCTTGTGGGACCAACATAGGGAGGTTGAACATGGGCTTTAAGTGGTACCAACAAGGCTGGGTTTTTTGAGCTTCTTGAATTGCCATAGAGAAGGCCGAGGGAAAGAGAAAGAAGAGGGAAGGAAAAGAACTAGAACGTACTACATCTTCCCTCACCTTTTTGGCACAATTCTTGTTGGAGATTGAAGGAGAATATGGCTGGCCTTATATCATTCTTATTCTTCTTCTTTTGTTTCTGAAGATGGGGCCAGAATCGGTGCTCCAAGAAGGAACACCTGCTGTTGGAATCGGTGCACCACCGGTTGGGCTGCTGCTGGCGCACCTGCTGGAGGAAGGTCTTTTCTCCTTCTTCTTATTCACTTGGAACACCACAAGGGGGCTGGAGAGGTTGCTGACTTTCTGATGAATATGTCCAAGTAAGGAGAAGCTGTCTTGGAGCAGGGTAGAGGGAGGAGAGGCAGGACTTCCACAGGGTGATCAGCTTGCCTTCCACATGGCCAGCAGGGGGGTTTATATAGGAGTTGATGGCGCCATATGAAGGAGGAGATAAGGCTGGAGGTTGTTGAGGGAAGATAAGAATAACTCAAGATAGGTTTAGGATGATAAGGATAACCCATAGTTGGTTGTTGAGGTGATTGTGCGCCAACTAGAAAGAGAGGGAAAGAAGGGTGCGCACCTTCTCCTACTTTCAAGGAGATGTGCGCACATGACATGTTGTAAGATGGCTGGTTCAGCCAGGGCTTGTATGTGGATAAGATTGGTTAGTTGTAGGATTAGTTAGCATGAAGATAAACCAAGGGAGTGGTTGAGGGTGATAAGGATAAGCCATGGGAAATTGAGGTGGTTGAGGATGAGATAAAGATAAAGCAAAGAGAGATGGAGAGAGTTGGGAAAGCCTTGCGCACCCTCCCCTACATTCTAGGGCTGTTTGTGCACCCATAATATGAGGGAGGATGGTAGGTTCGGCCATGACAGGTTGGGTTAGCCTATCTTGGGTTAGGTTTAACCCTGGTTTAATCAGAGTGCTCCCGATCCAACGACTAGCATTAATTCCGGCCAAAACCAATTAAATAAATCCCAAATTGACTTCAAAAAATTCCAGATCATGCCCTGATGGCCATTGATCTTATTCTCCATCCTGATGTGTGGTTGAGATCACTTGAATTGCAACGGATCTTCTGATTTAGCTAGTTTCTCCGATCGGTGCGATCTCGGCCGTCGATAATGCCGAAAACTGTATCTGTGTGCAATTACCTTCTCCCATTGGCCAAATTTATTTTTCATGCATAAATATTCATGAGATAAATTTTTTGGGTCATGATAATTTAAAATTTCATCCCATGGGTTTATCCGGAGCTGATCAGACCTTTATGCCCCTGGTGCGACGACATACGACTTTCCGTCTAGATTTGCTCTTTCTTGCATATCTCTTCATCCGAAGGTCGGATTTTCGATCCGTTTCGAGTGTTGACTAGCTCTATAAAACCTTGACAATGTGGTAAAGTTGGAATTCCATGTTAGATTTCCAATTTGTCCCAAAGCGTCGGGGGCAAAATGGTCATTTCAGCCTTCTGGTGTTCGTTTTCCATGTTTTGGGCACCGTTGCGAAGCTCTTGACCGGGGCTATGCAATGAGCACATTATCTTGGACATTTGTAGCATGTAAATCCATGCCAAGGCATTTCCAGAGCCTGTTTACATCATCTATTCATGAATTTTCCGAATCTGGGTCAGATTTTCTGCATCGGCTTCAGCATTGCTGAAAATTGTATCAAGCAAGCTAAGCGGAAAATTTTGGTGCCAACACTCCTCAACCAACTCCTCAGCTCCAGTAGCAATTTGCATACAACCGAGCACCACCACAGCAACCCACCTACAACCGAGCGCCCCAACAACAAACTGTTTACAACTGAGTGCCTCAACAACAACCCATCTACAACCGACAAAAACCGCAACAACAACAAGCGTACAACCAAGTGCCACCACTAGCCAACCGACCTAGGATGGGGGACCCAAGAGAGAGTATTATCCTCAACCGCCATTTCCCTTCACCGATATTTTTAATGCATTGATGGCTGAACAGCAGCTGGAGCTTCCAAAGGAGAGAGAAGGATGGCCGGCGAATGTTGACATGACAAAGTACTGTGCTTACCATCGGTATCCTGGGCACACGGTGGATGTCTGCTTCCAATTTAAATACTACATTCATGACCTCAATGATCAAGGGAACATTGACTGGGCACAAATGGGGGAATCCATACAAGCTATGAAGGCACGGCAGAATCAACCATGGTGACAACAAGCACAACAGCAGCCCGGCCAGGGCATAGTCCAAGATCCACTACCGGTACATGCACCCATTCAAGCACCAGCACCAGCACCACCAAACCAATGACTCGGCCTCGTCCACTCCACCATCGAGGAGTCAACCCACCATTCCCAGGGTTGGCAGGTTGAGGATCAAATTGCCTCTATGCCTGCCAGACCAACCCCACCCACAAATGGCACCATACTCTCCATACCAAGAGCTGCCCCCAGCCCACAAACTACCCAAACACTACTACCCTCACCAGCCATTAACCCTCCACGGCGCCTAATCATTAGACCGCCACCAGCATCCCAACCAGCACCCCAACCATCACCTAACCTACCAACCACCATTAATCCTCCCCGGTGTCTAATCATTAGACCATCACCAACACCCCAAACATCACCTAACCTACCAACCTCCACCACCCCTTGGCCTCTCATTATTTGACCATCACCTAACCTACCAGTCACTGCCACTCCATGACCCCTCATCATTAGACCATCACAACCAACACCCCAACCATCACCCAACACACCGACCTCCACCACTCCACGACCCCTCATCATCCGATCCTCACCACCCCTACCTACCACGGGCCCCTCAACATACCAACCAACCCTACCATCACCATCATCACCGCTCCCTCCTACCACGTTGGTGCCGGTACTTCGTAGCAGGAGGATGTTCCAAAGGGTCTTCCCCCAGGCCGGGATGCATCCACAGGAGCAAGCAGAAGAAAAAGTGGTAGAAGAACCATTGTCCGGCACGACATATGAGTTGTTGAAGCACCTGGACAAAATGCCGGCACGGATTTTAATTCTAGAGCTAATAAAAAGGTTGAAGAATCATCAAGACATTCTACAACAGTACTTACAGTGGGTCATGGTCAAAGAGGACCTCCCACCCGAAAAGATCATTACAGTCTTGACCCCGAGGAGTGAACATCCGGCACTTACATTTACATAGGAGGAGTTGGCATGGCTAGAGATCAGAAAATATGCTTTGCGCATTGCAGTAGTCATCCGAGGCGTGGAGATCAAGTCTTGCTTGATTGACACTGAAGCATCTATAAATGTCATGCCGCCATAAACATTTCAACTTTGCGGCATCTTCGATGAACAAATCGAGCCTTCTGCCATCACAGTGACAATATATGACAACTCCCGGAAGCTGGCATGAGGGGTAGTTATATTGGAAGTAGGGCTCGGCCCATGTGCTGTCAATATCGAGTTTAATGTTCTAGAACTGGACCCTACATTTAAAGCTATTTTGGGATGCCCATATCTGGAGCCAATAGGAGCTGTTGCCTCCACTAATCATCAATGTCTGAAGTTCCAATACAAGGGCCAGGTGATTAAAGTAACCAACATCCCCATTTTAAATGACGTGGATGACCCCTCTTCTGCTCTACCAGTATCGGAACTTGTCCGAACATTGGTTTCAACTACAGAGCTGCCTGAGGTCATGATGATAACGACGCCTCCAGATACAGTTGTGTGGCGGATAATGAAAGGGCTGGGCTATTAACCAGGAAAGGGGTTGGGAAAGGAGCTGCAGGGGGTTGTACACCCCATTAAAGTCGTATAAAGACCAAAGAGGCATGGGCTTGGCTATGAGCCCAGTTTCACTCTGAGGATGGTCTACCAGCCAAAAAATGCCATGGGACTCCAAAAATTCTTTATCAAAGGGGAGACCATGATGATGGCCGGGGACGAAGAGGAAGAACCAACTAAGAGGAGGAAGGCACCAGAGCAAGAGGAGGAAGTGGACAACTTGAGTTCATCTTTGGCTAGGTTGTTCATAGAAGAGGAAGAACCAGTCGAGGGCAAGTCCATCCCTATATAGCTTGTCCACTCAAACTCACCTCCAATCAACATCCCACGTGAGCCGTATCCTATAGTCACGTATTTCAAAGTTCTCACGCTCTCCCTCCTGGGTTCGCTTATTGGGTTGTCTAGCCCGATTCCTACTTCTGGGCCAAAATGGCCACCTGAACTAATCACTAGGCCTGAAAGCCCATTCAAATCTTCTTACTCCACCAAGCTTCTATGCCCATTCTAATCCAACAAAACTGGGCCCGCGTGCCCACCAATTGGGCCCACGTGCCCTTTAAATTTCTTGTCTAGCTTTGGGCCCATGTGCCCACCACTTGGGCCCACGTGCCCCTTAGATCTTTTCCCTAGCTTTGGGTCTATCTTCCCATGTCTTGCCATTGTCGGGCCCACAAGCCCATTTTTCCCATTTTTTCTTAAGTTTTCTATTTCTGCTCAAGCTCCACCGGCTCATTTTCTTTACGTTATTGAAAAACCCAAAAAAAATGTCTTCTCTCAAACTTACTTTTTTGTTGAGGAGACGTCTCTACTTATCTCGGAGGGTGCTCCCAACCAGGGAGCCTTCTTCTCCAACTCACTGATCGATCTGCTCGATCCTTCACCCATTGTAGATACCGTTTTTCCAATTTCGTCCTCTTTAGGAGTAGTTAGGATAGGAAAGAAGAAAATCCGAGGTAAATGTGTTCCAGAGAGATATCTCCAGCAATTAGCTAAAAAATGCAAGGAATGTGTGAGGCTACCAAGTTTTTTGGAAAATGCTATCCAACTTGATGAAATCCAATATGAAGATGAATTCAATGTAGATCATACACTAGGAGTTTACGAGGTTTTATCAGAAAAGGATCCTAATTTTGAAGATGGAATTGAGGACTTGGCTGATGCGTATGCATCTGGACTTAAATGGTTTGAAGTGCCATCAGCCACGGTGGATGAATCGACAAAAGAATTAAATCTTGGAACACCGGAAGATCCCAAGACAGTCCTCCTAAGTGCAAACTTTACTCCCACTGAGGAACAAAGCTTAATTAAAATTTTGGAAGAATACAAGGACATGTTCGCATGGACATACGAAGACATGCCGGGGTTAGACAACTCATTAGTTGAACATCGTCTAACTTTGAAACCTGGAGCTACCCCGGTCAAAAAAAATTAAGGAGATTCCACCCTGATGTTGCACTTAAGATGAAAGAAGAGGTCGACAAGTTACATCAAGCAAAATTCATTAAGGTTGTCCTTTATCCACAATGGGTGGCAAACATAGTCCCTGTCATGAAGAAGGATGATCGAGTTCGAATCTGTATAGACTTCAGGGACTTGAATCGAGCGTGTCCTAAAGATGACTTTCCCTTACATCATATTGATGTACTGGTTGATAACACTACTGGATTCGAGATGTTGTCATTCATGGATGGCTATTTCGGTTATAATCAAATCCAGTTTGTCGAAGAGGACCAGGAGAAGATCTCGTTCACCACACCTTGGGGAACCTACTGCTATGTCATCATGCCCTTTGGACTAAAGAATGATGGTGCTACATATCAGAGGGCCATGATGGCAATCTTTCACGACATGATGCATACCCTTGTAAAGGTGTACGTGGATGACCTGGTCGTTAAATCCAAAAGCAGAGAAGATCATCTTGAAGTGTTAAGAAGGGTCTTGCAGAGGGCTAGAGAATATAAGTTGAAGATGAACCCAAAGAAATGCACGTTCGGAGTATCCTCAGGAAAACTATTAGGGTTCATAGTGAGAAAAAGGGGCATAGAGATCGACCCAAACAAGGCCAAAGCAATTATTGGCATGCCTTCTCTGAGAAATATAAAAGAATTTAGAGGATTAATCGGGAGGCTACAGTTTGTCCGTCGGTTCTTCTCACAACATTACCAAAGGTGTAAATCTTTCTATGAGTTGACCAAGGCGGGGGCAGAGTTCAAATGGGATTCAAAGTGCCAGGATGCATTCCATGGTTTGAAAAGATACCTGGCTAGTCCCCCTGTGCTTAGACCACCAGTCCCTGGCAAGCCCTTAGTTCTGTATATCTCGGTTTTGGAGATTTCTCTTGGAGCAGTCCTTGCACAAGTAGATGAAGAAGGGAAAGAGAAGGCTACTTACTATTTGTCAAAGATTTTTGATCCATGTGAGCAGAAGTATACTGTAGTGGAGAAGACCTATGCTACACTAGTCTGGGTAGTTCAGAAGCTTAAACACTATTTCTTAGCTCATGAGGTAAATCTTATCGCCCGCATCAATCCCATCAAATTCCTTCTAGAGAAAACTGTTCTAACTGATCGATTAGGTCGTTGGCAGAGTTTCCTTTCACAGTTTGATATCACCTATGTCCCCCAGAAGGTGATTAAGGGCTATGCCATTGCTTAACATCTAGCCCATCACCCTATACCCCTCTTTGACCCGGTCTAGTAGGAGCTCCCGGATGATGAACTAATGTTGATCTGATCTTCCCACCTTTGGACATTATATTTTGACGGGGCTTTGAATTCACACGGTAAGGGAATAGGAATCATCCTTCTATCACCCGAGGGTGTCACCATTCCACAGGCATTTCAGCTTGACTTCCCAGCAACCAACAATATAGCTGAATACGAAGCCTTGCTGGCCGGGCTGGAGGCCGCTCATTTCTATGGTGCCACAGAATTGAGGGTGATAGGTGATAGCCAACTAATTCTTCGCCAAGTCCTAACCAAATACTTAACTTCTCATCCAAACCTCAAACCTTACCAATAACTTACCTCTTGCTATATCAAACTCTTTTCGAAACTCACTTTTGTCCATGTTCCTCGAGCTCAGAACATCCTTGTTGATGCCCTAGCCTCCTTAGCTTCATCTCTATCAGTCCCGCTGGGTAGACAGGTGCGGACTATCCATGTCCGTAGAAGGTCGATGCCGGTGATTAAGGATGGTCAATTTCTGAAGGTCAAGGTGAGATTTGGTAGGAAGGAATATTTAGAGTCGAAAGAGGAAGTTTCTCTAATCGAGTTGGAAGAGTTAGACGAGGGTGAGAGGCCTTGGTTTGATGAGATCGCAAGGTATTGTCAAGATCAGACATATCTACTTGGATCAAATGCAAAAGAAAAGAAGGCCATCAGAAGAGTATCCCAGAGGTATACCATCCTAGGAGGGGTGCTCTACAAGATGAGCCTGAGCATAATTTTGCTATGATGCATTGATGAAGAAGAAGCAGAATTGGTGCTTAAGGAAGCACATTCCAGGGTCTGTGGGGGCCATGTCAATGCTCAAGCTCTTGCCAAGAAAATCATCAGGCATGGGTATTATTGTCCAACCCTAGAAGAGGATTGCTCCATCTTTGTCTGGCACTATCATTCTTGCCAACTCCATGCCGACAAGATCCATTCTCCTGCATCTTCCCTTCATCCGATTCATGCCCCATGGCCCTTCGCCATGTGGGCTTTCGATATCATTGGCCCTCTAAGTGATATGAACTCTGAAATCCATTCCAAATCGTTCATCCTGACAGCAACAGAGTACTTCACCAAGTAGGCAGAAGCGGAAGCGTTCATGGAGATCAAGGCATCAACATTGTGCTCCTTCATCAAACGCAACATCATCGCCAGGTTTGGGATACCCAGCGACATCATCACCGACAACGGATCGCAATTTCTCTCTCAAGATCTGCGTGATTTTTTCAACAGGTACCGCATTGCATTGCATCATTCATCTCCATACTACCTGCAAGGCAATGGTCAAGTAGAAGCTACCAACAAAACTTTGATTAAAATCATTAAGAAAACCTATAAGTCTAGCAAGCTCGAGGATTGGCCAGATAAGCTTGTAGATGCCCTATGGGCTTATCGTACTTCTGTACGGACCCCACTGGTCAAACCCCATATGCTATCGCATATAGGATGGAAGCGGTGGTCCCGTACGAAGTACTTCTTCAATCACTCTGAGTTCAACTCGATAGGGATATCCCTGTCGATAAGAGACGAGAATCTCTCCTTGCACAACTTGAAATCCTAGATGAAAGAAGGTTGGCCGTCTCCGAGCATGCCCAGACTTATCAGAACCGATTGAAAAGATTTTATCAAAATAGGGTGGTAGAGAGAAAGTTCGAAATTGGTGAGATGGTAATCAAATGCATATTCATTAAGCTGGGTGGTCCCCGCTCCAAGTTGCAACCTAACTGGGAAGGGCCTTTTGTTATAACTGAAAAATATCCATGTAATGCATATGAGCTAACCAACGTCGATGGAGAAAAATTGAATCATCCAGGGAACGGCGTTTACCTCAAAAAATATTTTCCTTGAAAAAAATGGAGAATTTCCAGTATAATATCAAGTCATTGATCCTGGAGTGTACGCTAGAGGACAAGAGTAGACATCACCCTGCACACACAACACCTCCCGATCCTAGAATCCTGATAGCCCGACACTCGAGAGAGGCAAGGCAGAACATTGAAGGTAGAAAGGAAACCTTACCCTTTTCTCTTCTATTCAGTCCGAAATAGGTGAAGGGGACTAGAGGAGGATAGTATCGAAATTGCCCGCTACCTTAGTAGAAGGCCATCTTATAGGGTGCAAAAGGGTGCCAAAAGATGGGCAATGAACCCCACAGGTTTAAACAAATATAGGTCTGTTTAAAAGAGTACCCAGAAGAGTATAAAATGAAGAAAAGGCACCAAAAGATGGACAATGACCACACAAGTCAAAGACATGTCAAGTAAGTGCCACATGTATAAAAAACCTGAAGAGGCTGTCCCCCAACGGGCAATTTGGGCATGACTAGAGAAATCCTCCTCAACACCCCCGAATCCTATCATAGACTTCTTCTATTATTCTTCCATCCTAAAAGCCTAGGGTAGGGTAAACTATCCAAACTCAGGGGGAATCCAAACCGATCAAGAGAAGTGGGCAAGAAAGATTTTGGGTAGGGAACATTAACAAAGTCAAAGGGAGGAGCCTTCTTAACAAGGTGTAAAAATAACCTAAATGACTGAAATGAAATGTTTAAAAGAACTTACTTGTCATTGAGAGAACCTTCCCCTCTTACTTTAAAGTCCTTGAAAACACTTGATAAAAGAGGATAAGATCTTCACAACGACTCATCCCTTTGCCTATTACGGCCAACTTTGACTTAGGTCAAAGGGATGAGCCCTCTTAACGGGATGATAATAAAGATAAATATGCAATGCGGAAATGAAACATGCAAGACATAAAAATAAACATGAATGCTAGCAAAGGCAAAAATCAAGGTTATGCCAAGTTAAATGATGCATTGTTTTGGATTTTTGAAGATATTCAATTTTTTATATTTTTATGTTTTGAAAACATTCAATTTTTTTGGATTTTGAAAATATTCAATTTTTTTTGATTTTTTTGAAAATATTCAAAATGGAGTTTGAAAATATTGAAAATATTCAAATTTTTTTTAAAATTTTTGTGGAGAATGTGCCGGTATCGAGACAATTCATTGGTCTTTGAGTGTTAATCAAGATTCAAGTGGTAAACACCACGTGAAAATGAGTTCCCTACCCAGAATCCTTCTTGCCCACTTCTCTTGATTGGTTTGGATTTCCCCTGAGTTTGGACAGTTTACCCCATCCTAGGGTTTTAAGATGGAAGAATAATAGAGGAGGCCTTTGATAGGATTTGGGGGTGTCGAGGAGGATTTCTCTACTCAGGCCCAAATTGCCCGTTGGGGTTCAACCTCTTCGGGTCTTTTCTACATGTGGCACTCAATTAGACAAGTCTTTGACCTGTGGGGTCATTGCCCATCTTTTGGTACCTTCTTTTCATTTTCTACTCTTCCGGGTACTCATTCAGATAAGCCCATATTTGTTTAAACCTGTGGGGTTCATTGCCCATATTTTGGCACCCTTTTGCACCCTATGAGACGGCCTCCTACTAAGGCAGTGAGCATCTTCGATACTATCCTCCTCTAGTCCCCTTCACCTATTTTGGACCGAATAGAAGAGAATAGGGTAATGTTTCCTTTCCACCTTCAGGGTTCTGCCTTGTCTTTCTCGAGTGTCGGGCTATCTAGATTCTAGGATTGGGAGGTGTTGTGTGTGTAGGGTGATGTCTATCTACCCTTGACTTCTAGCTAACACCCTTGGATCGATGACTTAATATCATACCAGACATTCTCCATTTTTTTCTAAGGAAATGTTTTTTGAGGTAAACGTCATTCCATGGATGGTTCAATTTTTCTCCATCGGCATTGCTAAGCTCATATGCATTGCCTGGATATTTTTCAGTGATAACGAAAGGCCCTTCCCAGTTAGGTTGTAACTTGGAGTGGGGACCACCCGACTTAACGAATATGCGTTTGACTACCATCTCATCGATTTCGAACTTTCCCTCTACCACCCTCTTTTGATTAAACCTTTTCAATCTGTTCTGATAAGTCTGGGCATGCTCAGAGGCAGCCAACCTTCTTTCATCTAGGAGTTCAAGTTGTGCACGGAGAGATTCTCGTCTCTCATCGACAGGGATGTCCTTATCGAGCTGAACTAGGAGTGATGGAAGGAGTACTTTGTACGGGACCACCACTTCCATCCCATATGTGAGAGCATACAGGGTTTGACCAGTGGGGGTCCATACAGAAGTACGATAAGCCCATAGGACATCTACAAGCTTATCTAGCCAGTCAGCGAACTTGCTAGACTTACAGGTTTTCTTAATGATTTTAATCAAAGTTTTGTTGGTGGCTTCTGCTTGACCATTGCCTTGCAGGTAGTATGGAGATGAATGATGCAATGCAATGCGGTACCTGTTGCAAAGACCGCGCAGATCTTGAGAGAGAAATTGTGGTCCGTTGTCAGTGATGATGTCACTAGGGATCCCGAATCTGTTGATGATGTTGCATTTGATGAAGGAGCACAATGTTAATGCCTTGATCTCCATGAATGCTTCCGATTTTGCCCACTTGGTGAAGTACTATGTTGTCGTCAGGATGAATGATTTAGAATAGATTTCAAAGTTGAGATCACTTAGAGGGCCAATGATATCGAAAGCCCACAAGGTGAAGGGCCATGGGGCATGAATCGGATGAAGGGAAGATGCGGGAGAATGGATCTTGTCGGCATGGAGTTGGCAAAAATGACAGTGTCGGATAAAGATAGAGCAATCCTCTTTTAGGGTTGGCCAATAATACCCCTACCTGATGATTTTCTTGGCAAGAGCTTGAGCATTGACATGACCCCCACATACCCCAGAATGTGCTTCCTTAAGCACCAATTCTGCCTCTTCTTCATCAACACATCTCAGTAAAATTCCTCTTAGGCTCCTCTTGTAGAGCACCCCTCCTAGGATGGTATTGATTGAAATGTGTGCCCTACAAGCCAATCATATATGATATGATTTGACATTTCTAGATATATCTTATTCAATTAATTAGACAAATCTTCATTATAAGCTCTTATTAGATGCGGATATCATAATGAAGTCCTTGATCAAATGCAATGATGATTAAATCATGATAAGATTATGATAATGAGATTGATCATCTAGAGGTATTTGATCTAAATGTTCCTAGTCATAGGATACTTAAGACGGGACATCAAGGATCCGGATAGACTAGTGTATGTGATGTCTTCTCATGTGATGAGGATGACCGATCTCATTGGTCATTAGTGTGGAGATACTGAGATACACATACATGTGCTCATTAGTTGAATGAGTTCACTAAACTGACCGAATTAGAAACCCTGAATGGTATCTTAACGAACTGTCTATCAGTGTTTTCTATCATCATGGTTGCATGGTTGGACCTTTGACCTGAGTCGCCAAAGATGCCTTGTTGGGTGGAACTTGTGCTTTGACCATTGTCTCATGGATCACCGTATAGATGGTCCAGTATAGCGATGGATCGGGAACAAGGAAAACCCGATGGAGGCAATTGAGCGGACAACAAGGGATCGTCCACTCTCGGTAAGTGAGAGTGAATGTCCTATAGGATAGTACTCTAAATCCCTGGCCAGGGTAGATAGGATGATTGGAAAAAGGAGTTTTCCAATTGATCCAATTCTGAGTATAGGATCCTATAGAGTCGGTACACTAAGGAGTTGATAGTCAATGCCGTACTCCTTTCCAATCGGAACATTGAATAGATGAGGTTTATATCTAGGCAGTAACTGATGATGGAAAGGCTCAATGGAGATAAGATTATCCCTATAGCCATTTGGGATCATGGGATGTGGCTTGTACCCTTCATGATCGGTAGGCTGATTAATCTATTAATAGATAATGGATTTAATTAAATTAAATAGAATTATTCTATTTTATTTAGGCCTCAACCAAATAGGCTATTGGTCCTAGTGGGTTACACACAAAAGGACTTATCCACAAGTACAGGGGCAAGGGCGTAATTTTTAGAGATTTTGTGTTTTTATGAAAAATTTCATAATTCTTTATAAATACTAATGGTTTCAGCCAAACCCCATCAAGAGAAGGGTGAAAATTACGTCCTTAGTCTCCTCCCTACCCCCTCCTCTCTCTGGAAGGTGCCCATGGTCGATGGAGCTCCGTTCGGGAAGAGTTCTCGAGGCCGGCGCGAAGGAAGAACCTGCTGTGGATGAAGTTCGTGTCGATACTGCTAGAGACCGGACACATAAACAGTTTGAATAGCTTAATAAGTTCATCTCCTTCCTCTCCATGGGATTATATGAATCCCTATCAGGTATATTTGAACCCGATTTGATCGGTTTTCAGTTTTCGTCATTCGGTTCTGATTGAGACAGATTCTAAAGGAACCATTAAGAATCGTCGCTTCCGCTGCACCAAATTTTTATGGATGATTCCTTACAGGTATACCTCTGGGATACTCTCCTGATGGCCTTCTTTTCTTTTACACTGGATCCAGGTGGATACGACTGATCTTGACGATACCTTGCGATCTCATCAAACCAAGGCCTCTCACTCTCGTCCAACTCTTTCAACTTGACTAGAGAAATCTCTTCTTTCTGCTTTAGATGTTCCTTTCTGCCAAATCTTTCCTTGATCTTCAGAAATCGACCATTCTTAATTGCTGGCGTCAACCTTCTACAGACAAGGATTGTCCACACCTGTCTACCTAGCTGGACTGATAAAGATGAAGCTAAGGAGGCTATGGCATCGGCAAGAATGTTCTGAGCTTGAGGAACGTAGACAAAAGCGAGTTTGGAGAAGAGTTTGATGTAGCAAGAGGTGAGTTCTTGGTAAGGTTTGAGGTTTGGATGAGAAGTTCAGTATTTGGTTAGGACTTGGTGAAGAATTAGTTGGCTATCACCTATCACCCTTAATTCAGTGGCACCATAGAAATGAGCGGCCTCCAGCCTAGCCAGCAAGGCTTCATATTCAGCTATATTGTTGGTTGCTGGGAAGTCGAGCTGAAATGCCTGTGGAATGGTGACACCCTCGGGTGATAGAAGGACGATTCCTATTTCCTTACCATGTGAATTCATAGCCCCATCAAAATATAATGTTCAAAGATGGGAAGATCGGATCAACAATAGTTCATCATCCAAGAGCTCCGACTGGACCGGGTCAAAGAGGGGTATAGGGTGATGGGCTAGATGTTCGGCAATGGCATAGCCCTTAATTGCCTTCTGGGGGACATAGGTGATATCAAACTGTGAAAGGAAACTCTGCCAATAACCTAACCGATCAGTTAGAATAGTTTTCTCAAAGAGGAATTTGATAGGATTGATGCGGGCGATAAGATTGACCTCATGAGCTAAGAAATAGTGTTTGAGTTTATGAACTACCAAAATTAGTGCAGCACAGGTCTTCTCCACTACAATATACTTCTGCTCACATAGATCAAAGATCATTGATAAATAGTAAGTTGCCCTCTCTTTCCCTTCTTCATCCACTTGTGCAAGAACTTCCCCAAGAGAATTCTCCATAACCGAGATATACAGAACTAAGGGCTTTCCAGGGATTGTGGTCTAAGCACGGGGGACTAGCCAGGTATCTTTTCAAACCATCGAATGCATCCTAGCACTTCGAATCCCATTTGAACTCGGCTCCTGCCTTGGTCAACTCATATAAAGGTTTACACCTTTGGGAGTGTTGTGAGATGAACCGGCAGACAAACTGTAGCCTCCCGATTAATCCTCGAAGTTCTTTAATATTTCTTGGAGGAGGTATACCAATGATTACTTTGGCCTTGTTTGGGTCGATCTCTATGCCCCTTTTACTCATTATGAACCCCAACAATTTTCCTGAGGATACTCCAAATGTGCATTTCTTTGGGTTCATCTTCAACTTATATTCCCTAGCCATCTACAAGACCGTTCTGAGCACTTCAGAATGATCTTCTCGGCTTTTTGACTTAACAACCAGGTCATCCACGTACACCTCTACAAGGGTATGCATCATGTCGTGGAAGATGGCCATCATGTTCCTTTGATACGTTGCACTAGCATTCTTTTGACCAAAGGGCATGACAACATAGCTGTAGGTTCCCCAAAGTGTAGTGAACGAGGTCTTCTCATGGTCCTCTTTGGCTAACCAGATTTGATTATACCCAGAATAGCCATCCATGAAAGATAGCATCTCGAATCCAGCAATGTTATCAACCAGTACATCAATATGAGGTAGAGGTAAGTCATCTTTAGGACACGCTCGATTTAAGTCTCTGAGGTCTATGGAGATCTGAACTCATCCATCGTTCTTCATGATAAGGACTATGTTTTCCACCCATTACGGATAAAGGACAACCTTAATGAATCTTGCTTGATGTAAATTTTCGACCTCTTATTTCATCTTAAGTGCAACATCTGGGTGGAATCTCCTTAATTTTTCTTTGACCGAGGTAGCTCCAGGTTTCAAAGTTAGACGATGTTCAACTAATGAGTTGTCTAACCCTGACATGTCTTTGTATGTCCATGCGAACGTGTCCTTGTATTCTTCCAAAATTTTAATTAAGCTCTGTTCCTCAGTGGGAGTGAGGTTTGCACTCGGAGGACTGTCTTGGGATATTTCGGTGTTCCAAGATTTAATTCTTTTGTCAGTTCATCCACTATGGCTGATGGTTCTTGAAACCTTTTAAGTCCAGATGCATACGCATCAACCCAGTCCTCAATTCCATCCTCGAAATCAGGATCCTTTTTCTGATAAAACCTTATAAACTCCCAGTGTATGATCTACATTGAATTCATCCTCATATTGGATTTTGTCAAGCTGGATAGCATTTTCTAAAAAATTTGGTAGCCTTGCACATTCCTTGCATTTCTGAGCTAATTGCTGGAGATATCTCTCTGGAATGCGCTTACCTCAAGTTTTCTTCTTTCCTAACCTAGCTACTCCTAAAGAAAACATAATCGTAAAATTGGTATCTACAATGGGTGAAGGATCGAGCAGATCGATCAGTGAGTGGAAGAAGAGGTGTCCCTGGCTGGAAGCACCCTCTTAGACAAGCAGAGACGTCTCCTTAACAAAAAAGTGGGTTTGCGAGAAGACAGTTTTTTTGGCATTTTGGGTATTTTCAATAACAGAAAGAGAATGAGCAGGTGGGGCTTGAGAAGAAACAAAAAGTTTAAGTAAACATGATAAAAATGGGCTCGCAGGCCCCACAATGACAAGAAACGGGCACATAGGCCCAAAGCTAGTAAAAGGATCCAAGGGGCACGTGGGCACAAAGCTAGAAAAGAAATCTAAAGGGCACGTGGGCTCGATTGGTGGGCACATGGGCCCAATGTTGTTGAATGGGCATAGAAGCCCAGTGGAGTAAAAGAATTAGAATGGGCTCTCAGGCCTAGTGAGCAATTCAGGTGACCAAGCCGGCCCAGAGTTAGAAATAGGGCTAGAAAGCCCATTGTAGACACGCCAAATTTGCCTAATTTAGAGCATAAAACTCTTGTTTTTTAGGGTAACATGTATGATTGACCTTAGAATGATGCCGGGTCCCTTTAAAGTTGATTTGGAGCTTCGCCAAACAAAATCGGATATTTTCTGAAGTTTTCCGCAAAAAGCCATAATTTTCGAGCGAAAGCCACACGTAAATCGTGTAAACATGTATTGAAGTTTATGGTCATATTCACACCCCAGACAAGTTTTGTTGCATACCGTGCCTTTCCGGTTTGCCGTCGGAGTCATTTTGACCTGTATCGGATCTTCTGTTCACTGCCCTATATTCAGGAAAAAATTATGAAGTTTTGGAGGGTCTGATGGCTGATCTTATGTGATAGAAAGCTTCTTCGGCCTGTTATCTTTACAACGCAACAAACGGCGTCGAATTCCGAGTTCGGGAGTGTTCGCAATGGCTTCCGGAAGAAGGACACGCAAAAACAGTCCCATGCGCCCGGGTCCCTGGTCACATGCACCCAGGACCCAAGGCATGTGCCCATGCGCCCTACCAGTGAGGCGTGACCTTGTGCTCTCACTTGAGGGCACATGCGCCCTGCCCTTGAGGCATGAGGGAACCAGTTTTTCACTGGGACTCTACCGCTGAACAGATGACCAGATAAGATTGATTTTTTCGAAAAAAGTGCCATGCGCGCCCACTGGGAGGCACATGCGCCCCTCAGTCCCCTTTTTTTGTCCGGATAGGTCTGTTCGTTCTCCTATAAATAAACTCTGATTTCGGTCGTTCCAAAGGCATGAGCACGACCCCCCAGACATCTCAAGATGTCCAACCTCTCTCATGCATTGATTTTGTGATTTTTAGATAGAGAATATCGAGTTTTTAGAGAGAGAAAAGTCGGTACAAGAGAGAGGAAGGCTGTTCCGCAGGCGATCAGCCAGGTCTCTCTTCTTCATGTTCTACAGCAGCGTGTGGACATCTACTGCTAGAGCTCTCTTCATCAAAGTTCTTCTTCTCCAAGTATTATTCAGTTTGCAATTGACAGCACTTTATTCCAAGGTCGGGGCTGGTTGTGATGAGTGCAGAAGCAAAATCGCGCCTGACAGATCCTGGACTGCTGCTCTGCTTTTTCGACAACACATATTTGGCTATATCTGTCTCTATTCAACTCAGAATCTTTCTGTTATTTTTCCTATCTCTTTGCTTCGTGATTATCCATCATTCCATTATTTTTTTATATTTTTTGCATTACTTTTACTCTGTTTATCCGAAAATGGAAAAAGAGGGGTTAGAGATAACCCGAATCCGGTCAGTTTCTAGTCAATTGTGTGTTTCATGTTATTTTATTTACATATACTCCACTTTGTCTAGTTCTAATTGTCTTTCACTTGTTTACTTGTCTAGTTGCACAGAAGATCAAGCACCTACCGCGTTGAGGACTCTTCTTCATGGGCCGGCCGAAGAAGTAGAAGCTTTAACTCACACTCTTCACGCTAAGGTACACACGGTCAATTTAATTTCATAAATCAGAACACGCGATTCCTGGTGACCACATGTCTTAATTTTCTTCTTCTCACCCTCCTCCCACATGACTTGAACCATCTCTTTGGTGATCGGGCAACGCTAAGGGATGAAAGTTCGGGGATCAATGTGAGTGTGGGACCGAGGTGAGAGTTGCTTTTCATGTTTTTTTCTTTCTTTCTCATCCCCTCTTGAGGTGACAATATGGGTTCACGGACTTCCCTAAAAAGGAGAGGACCCCGTCAAATTTTAAGAGTCGACAGCTTTTTGGTGACCATGGTGGGACATAGCAATGTCTTCAACCGTGGGTGCTTAGTGTTTTGTTTGCAACTAGTTCTAGTTCTAGACCGGTTCCCACGTGAGCCTTTCCTTCTTTCCACCTTTCTTAACTTCATGCCATCTCAAAATTTATGATTTCACCCATCTTTCATCAGATCTGAAGTGCCAAGTATTCCATTTAATTTCTGTCATTTTATTTAAACTGGTTCCTACGTGAACCACCCTTTTCCTTTTAAACCGGTTCCCGCATGAACCAATCTCTTTCTTTACTTCGGTTCCCATGTGAAGGAAACCCCTTTTTTAAGATCTATCCCAACTTGGATCAAATATTTATTCACCTTTAATTGGCCCCACGTGGCCCTCTTTTGACCATTCAAACCGGTTCCCACGTGAACCACCCTTTTTTACCCAAAACCGGTTCCCACGTGAACCACCTTTACTTTTTGCCTCGGTTCCCACGTGAACCAGCTTATTCTTACATCGGTCCCCATGTGGACCACCCTTTTTGCTTGGCTATCAGATCTGAACCCTCTTCATTCCATCACCTTTTCACTATCTCCATTTGGCTCACATAAGAAACAAGGTCTAGATTCTAGTTTCTAGTTGCTTATCTAGTTTCTAATTTGCTTGTCTTGTTTGATTGATTGTTTATTTAAGTTTATGTTTTGATTAATACTTGTTTTATTACTTGATTGCATTCTCTGCTCCTTCTCTCTACCTCCTTCTTTTACTCTTTTTTGAGGCGGGAGCTCACTCTCCCATTTATCCCTCCCATCTTAACACCCTATTGGTGGATTCTGACCTCTCTTCTGGAATATTCCTTCCTAGTTGACTTGGTTGGCTTTCATCAAGGCCCCCGTAATTCCTCATACGTGGAGTATTCCTCTTCACGATCGGGTTGGTTGTACCACTCCCCAAAACCCGAAGCATCCTATGTTACCTACATGTGGTGAGATTGTGTGAAACCTAGGTCATTGGAGATTGGAGTTAGGATCCTAACCCATTTGTTGAGAGAACAATTCTTAACAAAATCCATAAACCTAAGGTTTAATCAAAATCATTGTGTAATTTTTCTTTCAAGTCTTTGCATCACTTGCTTGTCAAACAAAAATTTAAACCTCTAACTTTTTGCAAAATACTAAAAACCAAAAATAGTTCTTTGTTTACTTTGTCAACTTGTTTGTTTTACTCCTTGAAGTTCAATGCAATTAAGGTCTGTAAGGCACGTTGGAATGGCAGAACAAGCTGAACACGAGAGCACGAGATGGGTCACCAACCAATTCTATCAGATGGTCTTGTTAATCCATTGTTTGAGTCAGAAGCGCAAGAGGTCCCTCAACCATCTACTCCCCGTGATGTTGAACAACTCTTTAGGTAGTTGTCTCTCTATACTGACCCAGAAACCTATGCCCGCATACAATCCATGGTGAAGGGCAAAATGGCCTCAGATCAAGCTGAAGTTAACCAAGTTGCCTCTTCTCCTTGTCCTCTGGTTCGACCACCACTCATTCAATCACCTTTTGTTCAACCACCTATTGTTCAATAATCTGTGATTCAACCATCATTGGCACTAGCACAACCATCTGTAGTTCAACCATCTATAGTTCAACCATCTGTGGTTCAACCCTCATTTGTTTAGCCATCTTATTTTAACCATGTTTCTCCCCTGACCCATCAAGTCATGGGACAATATTCAGTAAATTTGCCAAGTCATGCTCCTCAATTCCAAAATCATGTTTCTAACCACATACCCCCACCAGTAAACCAAGAACCTGCTCTCACCCAGGCAATCATAGATCAGCTCACCCAGATGAATGAACGTTATGAAGAGCTGAGATGCTGCATGGACTCCAAGTCAGTTCCTGAGATTTTAATTACTTCTTTACGAGTTCTCCACTTGCCACCTTCTGAACTACAAGTTTATCGTCGCTACGATGGTACTGACAATCCTTTTCTTCACCTTAAAGATTTTCTCTATGAGTCCTCGTTCTGGAAAAATGATTGTAGGGTTCTTGCCTTCTTGTTCCGTCGATCACTAGAAGGGTCTGCATTGGAATGGTTCTACTCGCTCGACTTCTTTGAGACATGAGACTTTGATATCGTCAAGATCAAATTTTTGCAAAGATACAGAGACCGGGTGGCACCAGCATGCTCCATCACGGATTTGATTGCTGAGAAGATGAAGCCCGAAGAGGACTTCATAAAGTTTGCTGATCGCTGGAGGGGAATGGCAGAGAAATTGACAGATGTGATTTATGAAGGGGAACAAGTGAAGATGCTTATTGGAAATACTACACTTGCCATAAGAAATGTATTGATCATGCACCGTCCTAGCACTATGAATGAACTCTATGACAGTGCCCGATACTTGCAAGCCCACTTCAAAGATGCCACCATGATAAACCCTTTTGATCCTAAACCTAGAAACTTCAGGAAAACCCCCTCTACACCAGTTGGTCCTACAACCGAGGGAGTGGTCAACAACAAAGCAATAAACATTGTGGGGAACCAGGGAGGGAACCGTCAAAACCAGTTCAAAAACCCACCATAAAACCATTCCTATTACCCCCCTCAACAACAGGTTAGGCCACCACAACCATGACAACCACAACAACCACCTCAGCCAGTAGCGCAACCCCAACAACCTCATCAACCTACCTACAATAGGGCATCGCCACCACCCAATCAAGCACCACGAATGGGAGGTCCTAGGAGAGAGAACTACCAACAACTCCCTTACTCCTTGACCGACATCTTCAATTTAGTCATGGCGGAGAAACAGTTGGAATTTCCTAAGGAAAGAGAGGTTTGGCCAACAAACGCAGATATGTCCCGATACTGTGCTTACCACCGGTGTCCTGGTCACACTGTTGAAGTGTGTTTTCAATTCAAGGATTACATTCACGATCTGAATGATCAAGGCAGCATTGATTGTGTCCAAATGGGGGAATGCATACAGGCAATGAAGGCTAGGCATCAGCAACGACAGCGTCCATCGGCTCAACCTCAACAACAACCTGGCTTGGGGATTGTCCATAATCCGCTCCCATTACATGCTCCTACTCTAGCACCGGCACCAGCACACCCAAACTCAGGAATTGGTCTAGTACACTCCATTGTCCAGGGAGATGCCAGCCGTGCTCAAGGTTGGCAACTAGAAAACCAAAATGCAACCATGCCTGTCAACCCGGATAAGCCTCCTGCTAGGAACCCTCCTAGACAAATAATTCGTGCACCTTCTACTCCACAACTACCACAAAGATCAATAACCCAACCATTGGCCGCCACTTCTTCTTGTCGACTCATCATTAGGCCAGCCCCCTCCTTAACTACACCTCCTTCAACCATTGCTACACACCGACCCTTGCTCATACGACCACCACAATCACTACCAAACATGAACCCCCAGCCTATGAGCTCTGTCACTCCAAAACCTCAACCTATCATACCACCAACCCCACAATCTACCACATTACCAACACCTTCATCAAACCCATCAACCACTCCTGTTTGGTTGACACTGGAGCTTCTATCAACGTTATGCCACCAGAAACTTTGTAGTTGTGCGGTATTTTTGACCAAGAAATTAGGTCATCTTGTGCCATGGTGACGGCCTACGACAACTCCAAGAAGTCTGCACATGGGGTGGTCACTCTAGAAGTCAAACTCGGACCATGTATGGCCACAACCGATTTTCATGTTCTAGAATTGGATCCAACTTTTCGGGCTATACTTGGGAGGCCATACTTGGAGGCAATAGGAGTTGTGGCTTCAACAAACCACCAGTGCATCAAATTTCCCTTTAAAGGACAAGTGGTCAAGGTAACTAGCATGCCTATAAGGGACGAGATGAATGATGGTACTTTTACATCGCCCTTAGGACTGTCAATACAACCCCAAATCTCAGTGGGAGAATTGCCAGAAATCAGATGCATGACCGCCTCTCTACCTGACACAGTGGGATGGCAGATGATGATGAAACTGGGCTATCAGCCTGGAAAAGGTTTAGGCAAGCATCTTCAAGGAATCACTCAGCCGATTCAAACTGTGAAAAGGCCACACATGCAGGGGTTGGGATATGAAGAGGATTCCATCCCAAAGAGGATCTTCCAGCCAGGATATGCCATGGGACTCCACACCTTCTTTATCAAAGGGGAGACCAAGATGATGGCTGAAGATGACAAGAGTTTCGTTATAGTTGTCAAGAGAAGGAAGGCTCCAGATGAAGAAGAAGACTTAGAAGACCTATGCTTATCTTTGACATGTCTATTATCAAGTGGGGAAGAGCACCAAGAACCACTTGTAAGCACCCGAAACGGGACATCCGTAGATCTTCCTCTTCCTGCCCCTACGCTTGCTTTGGGGACTTGGTGGATTGGATGTTAGTGGGTGTGGTCGCCAGGAGCCAAAGGCTCCAAAATATAGTAGAATGAAAAGGATTGAAATGGAGAAATGACCGTCGTACCTTTGGAAGCGGGGAGATTGTTGGGTTCCGACTTCTCCTCTCTCGGCCGGCCGAAAGAAGAGAGCTTAGTGAGTCCTTCATCTTTGATCCGGTTGAAGCTCCACCTCGGCCGGATTTACCTACAAATGTCCATATGAAAACATAGAAACAAGTGAAAAGATCATTAGTTCTCGTGATAGTGTAGAATCATGCTCAAATTCAAATGTAAACATGAAAGAGGGAAGGAACTGACCGGATTGGGACTAAATCCCAACCCCTATTTGGAAGGTTTAAATATGCATGAAAATGCAAATGAGTGGCTTAATGCATGCTAAATAACATGTTAATGAAAGTTAAAATGAAAGGGGAGTAGTAAAAGATCGACCGGAAAGGTAAATAAACTCAAAAAAATGTAAAACGGGGTATGCCCCTGCTAGTGCCCCATATATGGGGCGCCTGCTGCAGGTGTCCCCTTGATGGGGCGCGTTGACCAAAGTCAAAGCGCCCTATATACGGGGCACCAGGGACTGGCTTCAGCAGATTTTCTTTCCTTCTTCGTGGCGTCGCCCCGGAGTGTAGGAAGACCTCCAAGACGAAAAAAAGGACTTCTTCAAGCAGCCAATACTCAAGTGAAGCTAATGAAAGAGTGTTTTGGCACTAGATGTAAGGGAAATGGAGGGTAGAAGCTCTCAAAGTCGGAGAAAAATCATATTTCTGAAGAAGGAAACTGCAGGTTTTTTTGGGTTTTTGGGAGAGAGTTTTGAATCGGTTTGAAGGCTTATGGGGGGTGAAAATGGCTTAGAAACGTGGTGTTGGATGGGCTCTAGGGTGGCACGAAGTTGGAACCTCCTCCAAGCTCCAAATGGAGGTCTATTTATAGCTCAAAAGAGGGCACTTTGGCCATTTTCGAAAAACAGTGCCATGCGGCATAGCGCCCTGTATATGGGGCGCCAGCATCATGAGGTCTATCAGGTCGACAAGACGAGTCACTGCGGGGGGTCAAATCAGCCGTCGAATCGATTTGATTTGGTTCCAGGAGCCCTGTTTATAGGGCGCCTGGTGCCCTGTATACTCGGTTCCGTAAAACTCGGTTCCCTTGAAAGGTTACTCAAATATACTTCATGAAAACAAGAATTTAAGCTCTCCAACTAGGCCAAAATTGCGTGTCTACAGCTTGCCTCACCTTGGCGTCGGCTTTGTAGGGGAGTGACACGAATGAAACGTAGGCAAATGTAGCGAAGCGTAATGAGGCGTAGCGGAATGAAGTGGTAATGGACTGAAAAGGTGACGCCAGGGTGTAGATTTAGACACGCCCTCATTGGCCTAGTTGAGTGGAATAAAACTTTACCGGACTTCCAGGATTACCCTTTGTCTTATCGAAACCTTCCCTCAGGTTGATTGGTTAAAGAGAAGAACAGTACTGAAAGTAAATAACTAAAATCCCATGTGGGGGAGAATTGTTACCGGCCAGGACCCGAACTGCATGGTGTGCTGGACTCGGTAGAAATGCAGTAAATTGCGAAAAGTAAGGAGGAGACAGCCAATCAACCAAGGTTGGGTTCTTCAAATTCATAAAGTTTTACTCAACAATACCGGTTCAGTTCTACATGGAAAAACTTCTTGTTTTGATGAAATCATTGTTAAACCCCGTTGGAAACCGATTCTCTGAAAAATCAAGACCTTCTCTGGAGCTATAAAAGACCATTTTTTAAAATGTTCAAAATGGGACTGGAAGGAGGTTATGGCAGGATTAGGAAGCGGAGAATGGTCATGGTGGGATGATGAATGTTGGTGTATGAAATGATGCATGCTGGGTTTAAAGAAATACAAATAAGTATAATAAAATAGTTGAAGATATAGGTTGAACATAACGGGTCAGGACATATACGAAGAAACCGTTGTCCCCGCATATTCAACTTTGGCCTATCCGCAAGGCTAGGGAATGATTGAGCCCTCACTGATTTTGTTGAAGGGGTTCTCAGGCTCAGCCCCCTCTAGACTTGAGGTCTTCAACATCTCAAATATTATTTATTTTGATAGATGCAATACTAAATGCAAGTCCTAATAGGGGTCGGAGTAGTCCACTTTTGTTTTTCAATTTTTGATTTTTTTGTTGTTGTTTTTGCTTTCTCTAAGTGTCTGGGGATATGAAGCTGGCATGCCTTCTCCTGTTCCTGCATCCACTTGAGAGAAGATATTAGAACTTTATTTTCGCTTAGTCTCTTGCCTTGATCTTTTGTCAAGGGACATAGGCCTTATTAAGGTAAAGATAACAGAAAAACATAAGTATGCATAAAAGTAAATATGCAAGACTGGAATTAAACATGAATGCAACGGCAACTAGTCAATTAGGAAGCAAATTTTTAGGTGTTTTGGGATTTTTGATTTGTTTGGGTTTTGATGGTTTTATAATGTTTTTGATGTTTTGGAACTTTTATGATTTTTTTGGTGTTTTGAATATTTAATTTTTAAGAGTTTTGACTTTATAGAATTTTTTGAAGTATTTGATTTTTTTTATTTGGTGTGAGGGACACGATTATCTCATCCTTTGCCTTGCTTGTTGTAGGTGTCCCTTATGTCACCTAAGGGTTAAGAGTATGCATCACGTGTGAGAAAGTGCCTAGTCCGAGATCTTCTGTCCTTCCGCCCTTGATAGGCTATGGCTCTTCTTGGATCCAGTTGGTCATCCTTACCCGCAAGGTTAAAGAGGGAAGAGGACTGATGGTAAGTCCTTACTAAGATTCAGGGGTGTCAAATTTTGTTTCTCTACTAGTGCCCACATTGCCAGTTTGTGATTTGACATCCTTGGGTCCTTTCTTCTAGCCCTTTTCTTTGATGGCCCACATTTAAACAGGTCTTTTTTTCTTTTGCTTGATTTTGACCTGAGGAGTTCATTGCCCATCTTTTGGAGACTTTTTCTCTTTTTTTGGGCTTTTGTTGGTACACATTCAGACAGGTCTATTCTTTTGCCGACCTGAGGGGCCATTGCCCAACTTTTGGCACCTTTTTCTTTTTTTAAGAAGTTAGACCTTCAGAGGCATTTTCCAACTAAGGCAATGGGCACTTTCAATACTCCTCATTCTAGCCCCTTTCATCTATTCTGGACCGAAACGTGAAGAGAACGGGATTAGGTTGACCTTCTTTTGCCAAGCGTTGCCTAGCTTTCTCTCTGACTTCCGATCATCGGATCTCAAAACTAGGCGTGTAGTGTGTGCAGTATGATGCCTATCCTTATTTCTCTAAGTGACAAGTTGGTGTACCGAGCAAGCAGGCGTTAGATGTTGTCATTATTCCTCACACCTTTGAATTTTATAGATTTTTTTTATTTTTTTGTGATTTTTTTTAAGGAAAGTACTTTTTGAGGTATATGCCATTCCAGGGATGAGCTAGTTCTTCTCCTTCTGCATTAGTCATGTTGTATGAATTACCGGGGAAAACAGCCAAAATCACATACGGACCCTCCCAATTAGGTTGAAGTTTGGAGCGGGGACTGCCCGGCTTAATGAATATTCTTTTAAGCACAACCTCACCGATTTCAAATTTTCTCTCCACCACCCTCTTCTGATAAAATATTTTAAGTCTATTCTGATAAAATCTAGCATGTTCGGCAGTGGCCAGTCTCCTTTCGTCCAAGAGTTCGAGTTGCGCGAGAAGAGAATCTCGGCATTCATCCATCGGGATATCTCGATCGATCTGGACTTGGAGGGAAGGAATGATTACTTCGTATGGGACTACCGCCTCCATCCCAAATGCCAAGCCATAGGGAGTTTGACCTGTTGGGGTTCGAATAGAAGTGCGGTAGGCCCATAGAGCATCAACTAACTTATCTGAACAATCCGCGAACTTGCTAGACTTACAAGTCTTCTTAATGTTTTTTATCAGAGTTTTATTGGTAGCTTCTACTTGACCGTTACCTTGAGGATAATATGAAGATGAATGATGCAATCTGATGCAATACCTGTTGCAAGGGTCGCGCAGCTCCTGGGAGATGAACTGTGGTCTGTTGTCGGTGATGATGTCGCCTGGGATCCCGAACCTGGCAATGATGTTGCGTTTGATGAAGGTGCATACTGTTGATACCTTGATTTCCAAGTATGCTTCCGCTTCTGCCCACTTGGTGAAGTACTCCGTTGCAGTTAAGATGAAGGATTTGGTTTTGTTTGTGGAGTTTGGGTCACTGAGGGGTCCGATAACATCAAAAGCCCACATAGCGAAGGGCCGTGGGGCGTGAATCGGGTGGAGGGAAGATGCGGGAGAGTGAATCTTGTCAGCGTGAAGTTGACATTGATAACAGTGCCGGACAAAGATCGAGCAATCTTCTTCCAGGGTAGGCCAGTAATACCCTTGCCTGATGATCTTCTTGGCGAGGGCTTGAGCATTTACATGGCCTCCACACACTCCGGAGTGTGCTTCTTTAAGCACCAATTCAGCCTCTTCTTCATCTATGCATCTTAATAGAATGCCGGCCAGGCTCCTTTTATAAAGCACTCCACCTAAGATAGTATACCTCTGGGAGATTCTTCTAATGGCTTTCTTCTCTTTAGTTGTTGCTGCCGGTGGATATGCCTGATCCCGACAGTAATTTGCAACCTCATGATACCATGGTTTCTCACCTTCTAATTCTTCCACCTCGACTAAAGATACTTCTTCCTTTTGCTCAATGTACTCTTTCCTTTCAAACTCTTCTTTAACCTTCAAGAATTGTGCATCTTCCACTGCCGGAATGGTTCTTTGGCAGACATAGATCGTCCTAACCTGCTTGCCTAGCAGGACAGATAGTGAAGATGCCAGTGAAGCGAGAGCATCGGCAAGAATATTTTGAGCACGAGGAACATGAATGAATTCGAGTTTGGAGAATAGCATGATGTAACAGGTGGTGAGTTCTTGGTATGGTCTGAGCCCGGGATGAGATGTGCGGTATTTGGCCAGTACTTGGCGGAGAATCAACTGACTATCACCGATCACCCTTAGTTTAGTGACACCATAGAAGTGAGCGGCCTTCAGTCCGGCCAATAAGACTTCATATTCAGCTATATTGTTTGTTGCTGAAAAATGGAGCTGAAAAGCCTGTGGAATGGTGACACCTTCGGGTGATAGAAGAACAATCCCTATCCCTCTACCCTGGGAGTTTAATGCCCCGTCAAAATACAAAGTCCATAGATTGGAAGATCGAATGGACATCAATTCTTCATTGGGAAATTCTGATGGGATAGGGTCAAAGATTGGGATAGGATGATGGGCAAGGTGTTCAGCGATTGCGTAGCCCTTGATTGCCTTCTGTTGGATATAGGTGATGTTGAACTGAGAGAGGAAGAAACCCCCAATGTTTGATCAATGTTATCCTTCTCCTCATATCAGATTTCATCCAGCTGAATCGCATTTTCTAGATACTCCGGTAGCTTGGCACATTCTAAGCTCTTCTGGGCTAACTGATACAGGTATCTTTCTAGAACTCTCCTACCTCTGATTTTTGTTCTATTTTTATTGGGAACTAAACCTAAAGAAGAAGAAGGTAAATAAGAGGAGGAAGAGGAGGTGGATAGAGTGGAATTTATTGGAGAGGATGGAGAGCAAAGAAGGTCAATCAAGGATCTGGTGGCTCCTTGGGTTGAATGCCCTTCCGAGGCAAGTTGAGATGTTTCCTTGATTGAAATTTGAGTTTCGAGGAGGACATTGCTTTTTGGGAAGAAAACATAAAGATAGAATGGGCTTCAGGTGCCTGATTTGGGGTGAGATCAACTATGGGAGCCAAAGTAGGCAGAGATATTGATAAAGAGGGGAAGATTTCGAGCAATGTTTGATAGAGGGGGCTTTCGGGCCCAATGTTGACAGAAAGAGGTGATGGGCTAGTAGGCCGGATGATCAAGGAAGAAGGTGGGCTTATGGACCCAATAAGAGGAGGATGCGGGCTCAAGGGCCCGGGTTTAGGAGATGGGCTCGAGGGCCTGAGAATTGGAGAAAATGGGCACAAAGGCCCGGATTTATTAGAGGGGCTCGATGGCCCAAGAGAAACAAGTGGGTACGCGGACCCATAAGTTGGGCCTGAGGGCCTAGAAATAGGGATCGGGACAAGAAGCCATGGGAGAGCATCATAGTGCATTGGGGTGTCGGCCCCAAAAGATGACATAATGAGGGAAGGCCCTCGTGGAATTGGTTGGACTTTTTCTCGAATCAGTTTGGCAATATGACCCTTGGGTGGGTCGACAGGTGGTTTAGCCTGGAGTGGTTCATTGCTTGACCCTTCTTCATCGGTGGAAAACAAAAGAGATATTTCTGGATACAAGTCATCTTCAGGGTCGTTGGTTCTTCTTCTCTTCTCTTACTCCATCTCTTGTTCTTCCTTGTTCTCAGCTAGTTGAATAGTTTCTTTCTTGATGAAAAACTTTTATAAGCATCCAAAAAAGTATCTGCTTCTGAGATTCTAACCATTCGCTGTCGTTCCATCATACCCAACCCTGCTTTTTGGTTGTAACCTCATTAGATTAATTGGCTCAGCTATGCCTTGCAGTTCTTTGCCTAGTCCTCGGCCCTCCTGGTATCCCAAAATCTTCATTATATGCCACCCAATGGTTTCATTTTCCTCTCTTTTTCTTCTCCACACTTTCCTGGGTTGCCTACTCATTTCTGGAAGATCAAAGATTGTCAAAATTGGCTCATTTGGCAACCCAAGGAGTGGTGGTGGAGAAGATGGATGGTCTAAGGGCATGCTTGTCACCTTAATCACTTGTCCCTTGTGAGGGAATTTAAGACACTGGTGATTGGTGGAGGCGACTGCCTCTAGTGCTTCCAAATAGGGCCATCCAAGAATAGCTTTGTAGGTTGGATCCATCTCAAGTATGTGGAAGTCAACAGTGACTGTTCGAGGTCCAAGCTTCACATTTAATGTAATCATGCCATCGGCAGGCTTTTTTGAATTGTCATATGCAGTCACTGTTATTTGAGATGGCCGGATGTCTTCCTTGGAGAATCCACAAAGATGTAATGCTTATGGGGGCAGAACATTAATGGATGCTCCAGTATCGACTAAACATGACTTAATGCCTACACCATTGATGTGGACTGTGATGCACAAGGCACATTTCCTTATTTCTGGGTCGGCCAACTCCTCCTTTGTGAATGTAAGGGCTGGGTACTCACTTCTTGGGACCAAAACTGATGAGATCTTTTCCGGGGGGAGGCTCTCGTTTACCATTACTCGCTGTAAGTACTGTTGGAGAACCTCTTGATGGACTTTGGATCTTTTGATCAACTCTAAGATAGAGATCCGTGCGGGGGTTTTATCAAGATGTTTCAACAAGTCATAGGATGTCCCAGGCAACGGCTCTTCAAAGTGTTCTTCTTATGTTTATGGTACCAACCCTGACTGACCGGCCTGGGGAAAGACCCTTTGGAACATGCGCCCACTTCTGAGTATTGTGGCAAGTTGTGGAGCTATGACTGGGATGGTAGTGGTGGGTGGCGGGTTAGGTCGAATGATGGGAGCTCTTGGCACGGGCGTAATGATGGTGGTTTGAGGCATGGTAGAGTAGGTAGGTATGTTTGCACGGGGCGGGATGATGATGGGTCCTAGTGGTGGTGATGTTTATGGTGGATTAACCGGGCGGATTAGGGTCCGTCCCGATTGGAGTTGTGTGGTTGGTGGTGTTATGATGGGTCGTGATGGTGCTCGGATGATGGGTGGCCGGTTGAGAGTAATGGGGTTGGCTGATGTAGCTTGGGGTATAAAATGGACGGTTCGGTTGACATGCAAGGCGGAGGTGGCTCCCTCAACTTGCCAATTCTGGCCCCGATCATGATACTCCTGGGAAGAAATCATGATGGGATTAACGTGTTGATTCCCAGGCGCGGGTGCATGTGGAGGTAAAGGGTTTTGGATAATCCCCAGGCTGGGGTTCTGTTGTTGTTGCTGCTGAGCTGGTACGTGCTGCCGTTGAGGTTGATTTTTCACTGTTCTGATGTATTCCCCCATCTGGTTGATTTTGTTGAGGGTTCCTGAACTGGTGTTGATAATTTATAGGTGGGTTCCCTACAACGTTAAGGTTTTCGTTTGTCACTACGCCCTCAGTCACTGGACCGGTTGTGGTAAAAGTGGTTTTCTTGACAGCTCGGGGTCTAGGATCAAACAAGTTCATGATAGGTGAGTCCCTAAGCTGTGTCTGAATGTACCGTGCCCTCTCATAAAGTTCACTCATGGAGGTGGGGTGATGCAAAGCCAGCATGTTCTTTAAGGTTGGAGTGGCATTAGTGATGATCATCTTCACTTGCTCTGGTTCTGAAATGGAATCAGTAATCTTTTCTGCCATGGACCTCCATCTATCTGCATATTTGGTAAAGTCTTCATCATTTCTCATTCTTTCAGCCATGAGGTCAGTGATGGAATATGTTGGTCCGACTCTATCTTGATATCTCTGCAAGAATTTAGCTTTGACAGTTTCAAAGTTACTCGCCTCCAAAGAGTCAAGCGAGTAGAACCACTCCAAAGCTGAACCCTCTAATGATCTTCTGAAAAGAAAAGCAAGGGCCCGTGGATCATTTTGCCACATTACCGACTCATAAAGAAAGTCCTTGATATGAATGAAGGGATTACCGGTGCTGTTGTAACGGCGGTATACCGGCATCTCAGAGGGAGGTAGATGAAATGTAGGGAGGGAAGGAAGAGAAATCTCGGGGACTGCCTTAGTGTCGATCAAACGTCTAAGCTCTCTATACTGCTCATCCATGCGATTTATCTTGTTAATCATGGCCTGATCAACAGAAGGTTCCCTAAGAGGAGGAGGAGAAGTGGGTGCTTGGTGCACCGGAATTGGGATTTGATGGGCCGAAGTGGCCGGATAAGAAGGGTACATTGGGGGATGCACCAAAGGTTGAGTAGGGTTGAGATGATTAGAGGAATAAACTGGTGGTCTAGAAGGAACAACAACATTTGGATTGGGATGATCTAGATTAGCCACCAGATGAGGAGAAATTGGGGCTACGAGCCCGGTATAAGAATGGCCATGAGTGGGCACATTGGGTTGATGTGCTACCGACCGAGGGGTAGAGATGTGAAGACCACCTTCGGGAGGAATGTGGTCGGTGGGCGACTTGCCCTTGAGGATGGCTTCGATAGCCTGAATTTGGGTGGGGTCGGCATGAGAGAATGCCTTCCAAAGTGAATTTGGATTGGGTTGAGGAGAACTTTGATTAGGTTTGGGGAGAATTTCGGGTTCATTGATGGCACATACGGCATCAGGGTAGAAATAAGATTGGTCATACTCCAACTGTAGTTGCTCGTATCTTTGATCCGCCATTCCGATAACTCGACCTGACCTTAAATTCATAAACACAATAAAAAAAAGAAGGTTGACAAATAAAAGCTTAAGGATTTTTTTTTAGTTTTGATTTTTTACCCCTTTTTTGTTTTGATTTTCTTTTGTCGGACAAGCAAGTTGTCAAGCAAATTAACCTCAAGCAAATTTTTTGTTTTGGTTCTTTTTAGGTGATTTTGGGATTTTTGTTTAATTTTCAGTTTTGGTTTGCAAACAAGTAATAGCAAAGACTTGGAATAATTAACGCAAATTTTTTGTTGTTGTTTCAACCTCAAATTAATAGCTTGTTAAGAGAAATATTGTCCACTCAAATAAATGGGTAGGACCCTATGCTCTCACAACGCCGAGCAATCTAAGGTTGTCACTCTTTTCACAACGATAGGTAATAGATACTCCGGGTTTTTGGATAAAATGGTACAACCAGCCCGATCAGTGAAGAGGGAATCCTTCACGTCTGGGGACTTACGGAGGCCTTGATGGAAGCTACCCAGTCCTTCCGAGAGGGAATCCCCGGAGGAGGAGTTGGCAACCACCAAGAGGGGTGTTTGGATGTGTGGGGCTTTGGGAGGAGAGAGCCTCCCTTCTCGGATGTCCTAAAGAGATGGGCGAACCCGAAACTCCAATGCAAACTAAATGCAAGTGAAATGTCAAGGAATAAGAAGCAAGCAAGAAGAAAACAAAAGCATACAATGATTAATGAGATGTTGTAGGAAGCAAGTGAACAAGACAATGATATGAAATTAAACTAGGATGGAAGAAAGCACCAATTTAACTAAGCAAGCTTTGAAAGATTTGCTAAAGGAGAACTAGACTTAGAAAGAAATAGGCAAGTATACTTAACAAGGGATGAAAGAAGATGATGCCTAAAATACTAAGGTGAAATAAGTTGATTAACAAAGTTGGAAATCAGATCGGTATGCTTTTAAAAAGATAAACAGAGAGCAAGTAAAATTGGAAGAAAAAAGATGATGCTTCAAGAAAACAAACAAGCATGTAAGCAAGTAAATAGCAATGCAAGGAAATGGAAATGGCTTAAATGAGAACTAAAGTGAAAATAAGCATATTTTCAAGTGGACATTCTTAGGAAAGAAGAGAAGAACTCACTAAAGCAAAGTCGGTCCCACCGTGGTGGCCAAAAGGTGTAAGCACCCGAAACATGACATCCGTAGATCTCCCTCTTCCGGCCCCTACGCTTGCTTTGGGGACTTGGTGGATGGGATGTTAGTGGGTGTGGTTGCCAGGAGCCAAAGGCTCCAAAATATAGTAGAATGAAAAGGAATGAAATGGAGAAATGACCGTCGTACCTTTGGAAGCAGGGAGATTGTTGGGTTCCGACTTCTCCTCTCTCGGCCGGCCGAAAGAAGAGAGCTTAGTGAGTCCTTCGTCTTTGATCCGGTTGAAGCTCCGCCTCGGCCGGATTTACCTACAAATGTCCATATGAAAACATAGAAACAAGTGAAAAGATCATTAGTTCTCGTGACAGTGTAGAATCATTCTCAAATTCAAATGTAAACATGAAAGAGGGAAGGAACTGACCGGATTGGGACTAAATCCCAACCCCTATTTGGAAGGTTTAAATATGCATGAAAATGCAAATGAGTGGCTTAATGCATGCTAAATAACATGTTAATGAAAGTTAAAATGAAAGGGGAGTAGTAAAAGATTGACCGGAAAGGTAAATAAACTCAAAAAAATGCAAAACGGGGTATGCCCCTGCTAGTGCCCCATATATGGGGCGCCTGCTGCAAGTGTCCCCTTGATGGGGCGCGTTGACCAAAGTCAAAGCGCCCTATATATGGGGCACCAGGGACTGGCTTCAGCAGATTTTCTTCCCTTCTTCGTGGCGTCGCCCCGGAGTGTAGGAAGACCTCTAAGATGGAAAAAGGACTTCTTCAGGCAGCCAATACTCAAGTGAAGCTAATGAAAGAGTGTTTTGGCACTAGATGCAAGGGAAATGGAGGGTAGAAGCTCTCAAAGTCGGAGAAAAATCATATTTCTGAAGAAGGAAACTGCAGGTTTTTTTGGGTTTTTGGGAGAGAGTTTTGAATCGGTTTGAAGGCTTATGAGGGATGAAAATGGCTTAGAAACGTGGTGTTGGATGGGCTCTAGGGTGGCACGAAGTTGGAACCTCCTCCAAGCTCCAAATGGAGGTCTATTTATAGCTCAAAAGAGGGCACTTTGGCCATTTTCGAAAAACAGTGCCACGCGGCATGGCGCCCTGTATATGGGGCGCCAGCATCATGAGGTCTGTCAGGTCGACAAGACGAGTCACTGCGGGGGGTCAAATAAGCCGTCGAATCGATTTGATTTTGCTCCAGGTGCCCTGTTTATAGGGTGCCTGGTGCCCTGTATACAGGGCGCCATGTGCCCTGTTTATAGGGCGCCTGGTGCCCTATAAGTAGGGCGCCTGGTGCCCTATTTATAGGGCGTTTGGTGCCCTATAAGTAGGGTGCTAGGTGCCCTTATATGCAGGGCACCGCCCTCTTCAAAAACTTCAAATTTTCTGTAAAACTTCGTTCTCTTGAAAGGTTACTCAAATATACTTCATGAAAACATGAATTTAAGCTCTCCAACTAGGCCAAAATTGCGTGTCTACACCACTCAAGGGAAGACCGATCTTGGATCATCTGCTTAAGCATGATACCCAAGTCAAAACCATTCCACGAGGCCCAAATACAACATTCCCATGTTTGAACCTCGTACCAATGTTTCTAGATCTTTTGGATGGGCTTCAGAGCCCACTTACCCACTTTGGCCCCATGTGCCCTCTTCAACCTTCCACTCTTACTAGGCCAGCTTGCCCATTTGCTTCCCTCATCAACTTCAGAACTGAGGGCTTTTCCCAACATGGGCTCACATGCCCATTTATTTCTAAGATCGGGTCCACATACCCGTTTACTTTTTACATCAGTTTTGGACCCATGTGTCCACCTTCTATTACCATTGGGCCCACGAGCCCCTTTTTCCCCTTTATCCTTAAGTTTTTTTTCTATTAATTCAGTCACCTTCTATCAAATCCCGAGTCATGCTGACTCATTCTATCTTTTAACTTGAAATTCCCAAAAAAAAATGTCTTATCTGAAACTCACATCTACATCGAGGAGACATCTCTACTCATCCCAGAGGGTGCTCCCAATCAGGGATTCCTCTTTTATGAATCATTGATCCATTTACTCGGTCCTCCCTCCACTGTAAATACCACCTTTCCAGCTTTATCTTCAGTAGGTCATGTTAGGTTAGGAAATAGGAAAGTTAGAGGTAAACGAGTTCCAAATAGGTATCTGCAACAATTGGCACAAAAATGCGTAGAGTGTGCAAGGCTGCCAAACTTTTTAGAGAATACCATCCAGCTAGATGAAATTCGATATGAGGATGAGCATAACATAGATCATACTTTGGGAGTATATGAGGTGGTATCAGAGAAGGATCCCGAATACAAGGATGAAATCGACGACTTGGCTGATGCATATGCATCTGGACTTAGAAGATTTGAAGAACCATCAGCCACAGGGAATGAACCGACCAAGGAACTGAATTTAGGAACCCTGGAAGATCCCAATACTATCCTCATTAGTGCAAACCTCACTCCCTTAGAAGAACAACGTTTGATTAAAGTTTTGGAAGAATATAAGGACACGTTCGCATGGACATATGAAGACATGACGGGATTAGATAATTCATTGGTTGAACATAGGTTAACCTTGAAACCTAGAACTACCCCGGTTAAACAAAAGCTTAGGAGATTTCACCCTGATATTGCACTCAAAATGAAAGAAGAGGTCAACAAAATGCACCAAGATAAATTTATTAAAGTTGTCCTATATCCGCAATGGGTGGCTAACATAGTCCCTGTTATGAAGAAGGATGGACGAATTCGGATTTGAATAGACTTCATGGACTTGAACCGAGCGTGTCCTAAGGATGATTTCCCTTTACCTCATATCGATGTTTTGGTTGATAACACAGCTAGATTTGAAATGCTTTCATTCATGGATGGCTATTCTGGATACAATCAGATCCGGTTAGCTGAGGAGGACCAAGAGAAGACCGCGTTCACAACACCTTGGGGAACATATTGCTACGTTGTCATGCCCTTTGGGTTAAAAAATGCTGGTGCTACATATCAGAGGGCTATGATTGCTATCCATCACGACCTGATGCACACCCTTATAGAGGTGTATGTGGATGATTTGGTTATCAAGTCCAAGAGTCTGGAAGATCATTCTGAAGTGCTAAGAAAAGTTTTGCAACGAGCTAGAGAATACAAGCTAAAAATGAACCCTAAGAAGTGTACATTTGGAGTTTCATCAGGAAAGCTACTAAGGTTCATAGTAAGCAAAAGGGGCATAGAGATCGACCCAAACAAGGCCAAAGCAATTATTGGTATGCCTCCTCCGAAGAATATGAAATAGCTTCGAGGATTGATTGGGAGGCTACAATTTGTCCGCCTGTTTATCTCACAACATTCCCAAGGGTGTAAACCTTTCTATGAGTTAACCAAGGCGGGGGCCGAGTTTAAATGGGATTCGAAGTGCCAGGAGGTGTTTGATGGGTTGAAAACATACCTGGCAAGTCCCCCTGTACTTAGACCACCAATTCTCGGCAAGCCCTTGGTCCTCTACATTTCAGTTCTTGAGAACTCTCTTGGGGCAGTCCTTGCATAAGTTGATGAAGAGAGGAAAGAACGAGCTACTTATTACTTGTCTAAGATGTTTGATGTTTGTAAGCTGAAGTACACTGTCGTAGAAAAGACATGTGCTGCTCTTGTTTGGGTGGTTCAGAAACTCAAACATTATTTCCTTGCTCACCAAGTCAAGCTCATTGCTCGTATCAATCCCATTAAGTTTTTGTTAGAGAAGACAATTTTGACTGATCGGTTAGGGTGATGGCAGAGTTTCCTACCCAATTTGATATCACTTATGTCCCACAGAAGGCAATCAAGGGCTATGCTATTGCTGAACACCTTGCCCATCATCCCATACCCGTCTTTGACCCAGTCTGGTCGGAGTTCCCGGATGACGAACTAATGTCAGTCCGATCTTCCAATCTTTGGACATTATATTTAGACGGGGCTCTGAACTCTCATGCTAGAGGGATAGGGATTGTTCTTCTGTCACCTGAAGGTGTCACCATTCCACAGGCTTTTCAGCTTAACTTTACAACAACCAACAACATAGCTGAGTATGAAGCCTTGCTGGCTAGGCTGGTGGCCGCTCATTTCCATGGTGCCACCGAACTAAGGGTGATAGGTGATAGTCAATTGATCCTACGCCAAGTCCTATCCAAGTACCGAACTTCCCATCCAAACCTTAAACCTTACCAGGAGCTCACTACCTGCTTCATCAAGCTATTCTTCAAACTCACCTTTGTCCATGTCCCCCATTCTCAGAATATCCTTGCCGATGCCTTAGCTTCACTAGCTTCATCTCTATCTGTCTCGCTAGGCAGGCAAGTGCGGGTTATCTACATCTGTAAGAGGACAATTCCAGCAATTGAGGATGGATTTTTTCTAAAGGTTAAGAAGACGTTCAACAGAAAGGAATATTTGGAACATAAAGAAGAAATCTCCGTGATTGAGTTGGAAGAATTAGAAGAAGCTAAGAGACCTTGGTATGACGAGATTGCGAGGTATTGCCAAGATCAGTCATACCCGCCTAGATCAACCACCAAAGAAAAGAAGGCAATTAGAAGAGTATCCAAGAGGTATACAATCCTAGGAGTGCTCTATAAGAGAAGCCTAAGTGGAATCTTACTCAGGTGTCTTGATGAAGAAGAAGCTGAGTTGGTGCTAAAGGAAGCACATTTTGGAGTTTGTGGTGGTCATGTGAATGCCCAAGCCCTTGCTAAGAAAATCATCCGACAAGGGTATTATTGGCCAACTCTAGAAGAAGACTGCTCCATCTTTGTCCGGCACTGTCATTCATGTCAACTCCATGTCGACAAGATTCACTCTCCCGCATCTTCCCTTCATCCAATTCATGCCCCATGGCCTTTCGCCATGTGGGCTTTTGATATCATTGGCCCCTTGAGTGACCTCAACTCCAAAATGCGCTCAAAATCATTCATTCTGACGGCAACGGAATACTTCACAAAGTGGGCTGAAGCGGAAGCATTCGTGGAGATTAAAGCATCAATAGTCTGCTCCTTCATCAAGTGCAACATCCTGGGAAGGTTCGGGATCCCCAGCGACATCGTAACCGATAATGGGCCACAATTTCTCTCTCAAGATCTGTGTGATCTTTGCATCAGGTATCGCATTTCATTGCATCATTCATCACCATACTATCCTCAAGGCAATGGTCAAGCAGAAGCCCCCAATAAAACCATAATCAAAATCATCAAGAAATCTTGTAAGTCCAGCAAATTTGCCGACTGGCCTGATATGCTTGTAGATGCTCTATGGGCTTATCGTACTTCTGTAAGGACTCCCACTGGACAAACCCCATATGCCTTGGCATATGGGATGGAAGCAGTGGTCCCCTACGAAGTATTACTTCTATCTCTCTGAGTTCAACTCGACAGGGATATTCCTGTTGATGAGAGACGAGAGTCTCTCCTTGCACAGCTTGAACTCTTGGATGAAAGAATGCTAGCCGTTGCCGAGCATGCCCGGACTTATCAGAATAGACTTAAAAGGTTTTATTAAAAGAGGGTGGTTGAGAGAAAATTTGAGATCGGTGAGATGGTAGTCAAACGCATATTCGTTAAGCCAGGGGGTCCCCGCAACAAGTTGCAACCTAACTGGGAAGGGCCTTTTGTAATCAATAAAAAGTATCCAGGCAATGCATATGAATTGACTAATGCAGATGGAGAAAAATTGAATCATCCTTGGAATGGAGTTTACCTCAAAAAGTACTTTACATAAAAATAGAGAAACCACTGGTATAATCTCAAGTCATCGATCCTAGGTTGTTCGTGAGAACTTAAGGGTAGGTACCATCCTACACACACCACACTTCTCGATCCTAGAATCCAGACAACCTGACACTTGCAAAAGGCAAGGCAGAAATCTAGAAATGGAAGGAGTACCCTTACCCTATTCTTTTCTACTCGGTCCAAGATAAGGAGAGAAGATTAGAGAGGGGTAGTATCGAAAACACTCGCCACCGTAGTAGGAAGCTGTCTCAGAGGATACAAAAGGGTGCCAAAATATGGGCAATGAACCCCTCAGGTTAGAAAAAAGAAAAATGATCAACCTGTCTGAATGAGTACCGAGAATGATAGTTAAGACAAAAGGCACTAAAAGATGGGCAATGTCCCCACGGGTCAAAAAACCTGTCCAAATATGTGCCACATAGAAAAGAGCAAAAAAATAGGAAAAACCAAAAGAGGCCGAACCCCAATGGGTAATTTGAGTGAGAGTTGAGAAATCCCTCTCAACCTCTTCAAATCCTATCAAGGACTTCCTCTATACTCTTCCTCCTTAAACCCCTTGGGTAGGGTAAATTGACCAAATCCAGGTGGAATCCAAGCCGATCAAAGGAAGAAGGTTAGAAGGATTCTAGGTAGGGAACTTTGTTTTTGCTCGTGGCATCTACCACTTGAGTCTTGACAAACCCCAAAGACCGATGAATTGTCTCGAATACCAGCATTTTCTCCACAAAAAAGTGAATATTTCAAAAAAAACTAAAAAAAATTGAATATTTCCAAAATCCAAAAAAATGTGAATTTTTTAAAAATCCCAAAAGAATGATGAATATTTCAAATAAAAAATACATATTTCAAAAAAATCCAAACAAAAATTTTGAATATTTTAAAAATCCAAAAAAAATTGAATACTATTGAAAATCCAAAAAAAAATTGAATGTTTACAAGAAAATCCAAAAAAAAATGCTCAGTCATGATCATTGCCTCAGTTGCATCCATGTTTATTTGACTGTCATGCATATTTCCATTCCTACATTGCATATACTTTTGCTTTAATTACCTTGTTAAGAAGGCTCTTCCCTTTGACCTAAGTCAAAAGTTGACCATAATGGGCAAAGGGATGAGTCGTGGTGAAGATCTAATCCTCTTTTATCTAGTGTTTCAGGCAATCCAATGTTGGAGAGGAGAGGATTCACACCACGGTAGGTAAGTTCTCTTAACCCTTACCTCCCATTTCATTTTGGTCATTTATTTTATTCAACCTTGTTAAGAAGGCTCCTCCCTTTGACTCAAAATCAAGACAAAGGATAAACAAGCAAAGGGATGAGTCATGATGAAGATTTAATCATCTTTGTTAAGTGTTTTCAGGAGCTGAAGAAGCAAAAGAGCCATCAAGCAACCTCTTAAGTCCAACAGGTGAAGTAGTGAGTTCAGTGTTCCCCAAGGAACGTCATGCCAACCTTGTGGCGAAAAGAGAGGAAGCACCACCCAACTGAACATTATCGTGGTGCTGTATTCCGTCAAAAGGCAAGACTGGACCAGAGATGCTGATGAATCAGGCGGTCGATGCACTATGCCTGAAGATTTCATCCACATTATCATCAATCTTACATCATCACCATCATTCCATTTTGCACTTCACATCACTCTTATCATTTGTCATTTAGTTATGTTAGGTCCATTTGATACGTATTATATGCATTATTGTTGAAGACCTTGAGAGTGAAAATGACTGGGCCCGAGGTCTCCTTCAACAAAATCTACGACGGCATGGTCATTCTTTACAATCATGGATAAGCCAAAATTGAACATTGGAGGGACGATGGTTCCTAGTCGGGTGTCTTGACCTCCAATAGACAATCTATATATTCAACTATTTTCTACATAATTTCTATGTTTTCACATCCATCTCCTTTTCATTTTTCATCATTACTCATTTTATCCCTTCATGTTTTATCCCACCATTCTATCCTTTCTTTTATTCCATCATGTTTTATTCTTTCCTTTTTTTATCCCACCGTGTCTTTTATTTTATCCCATCATGGCAATTGTCATTCCATTGTTTCTTATTTCCCATCATTCTATGTTAGTCCCACCATTATCTTTTAATCCCATTATGGCTTAAGTCTGTTTTGTCGTTTTCCAAATACTTGATTTTCTGCTAGAGCGTGATTCATGGTTTTCACGACACCCGAGCAATTTTCTTATGCATAAATGAACCCTTTTAGAATTTGAGATTATTCCACTCAGAATCAAACTGAGTATTTTGGTGAAACTTGAATGAACTTGAGATTCCAAATATGATGGATTGGTATTCTTTTCATTTTAACATTAATTTCTCTTTTAAATATTTAGCCCATCACAGTACAAGAACACCGCAAAGTTCGGGTTGCTGGCTGATGATGAACCTACGAATTCGGGGACTCCTCACCACGCTGAGGGTTGGCTACTTCCTTTATTCTTTATCCTTTAATTTTCATCTCACGTGCCAATGGCCTATCTTTTACCAATCAATTATGTGAGGTTTTGATAGAACATGAAAGTGACCTAGAATACTTAGAGAGATTCATTTTACTGGATCAGGTAGATAAGCGTATCTATATCTATACCTTGATGCCACCTTTTTAGTCCATCACCATTCCATTCTCTACATTCATCTATGCTCACTTGCATTCTATTACAGTTCACTCCGAATCACTCCACTTCATTACATGCCATTGCCTTACAAAGCCGACATAAAGGCAAGGCAAGCTGTAGACATGCCAAATTTGCCTAATTCAGAGCATAAAACTCATGTTTTCTAGGGTAACATGTATGATTGACCTTAGAATGATGTTGGATCCCTTTAAAGTTGATTTGGAGCTTCGCCAAACGAAATCAGATATTTTCCGAAGTTTTCTGCAAAAAGCCATAATTTCTGAGTGAAAGCCACATGTAAATCGTGTAAACACGGAAATTGACTGAATGAACAATACCTAATGATCATGCATTGAAGGTTATGGCCATATTCACACCCCGGAGAAGTTTTGGTGCATACCGTGCCTCTCCGGTTTTCCGTCGGAGTCATTTTGACTTGTATTGGATCTTCTGTTCACTGCCCTAAATTACGGACAAAATTCTGAAGTTTTGGAGGTTCTTATGGCTGATCCGATGCTATAGAAACCTTCTTCGGCCTGTTATCTTTCCAACGCAACAAACGGCGTCGAATTTCGAGTTCGGGAGTCTTCGCAATGGCTTCTGGAAGAAGGACGTGCAAAAATAGTCTCATGCACCTAGGTCCATAGTCACATGCTCCCAGGACAAGGCACGTGCGCCCAAGCTTCTTCGGCCTGTTATCTTTCCAATGCAACAAACGGCATCGAATTCCAAGTTCGGGAGTGTTTGCAATGGCTTTCGGAAGAAGGATGCGCAAAAACAGTCCCATGCACCCGGGTGTAGACACGCCAAATTCACCTAATTCAGAGCATAAAACTCATGTTTTATAGGGTAACATGTATGATTGATCTTATAATGATGCCGGGTCTTTTTAAGTTGATTTGGAGCTTCGCCGAACGAAATCGGATGTTTTCTGAAGTTTTCCGCAAAAAGCCATAATTTTCGAGCGAAAGCCACACGTAAATCGTGTAAACATGGAAATTGGCTGAATGACCAATGCCTAATGATCATGCATTGAAGGTTATGGTCATATTCACACCCCGGACAACTTTGGTTGCATACCGTGTCTTTCCGGTTTGCCGTCAGAGTCATTTTGACTAGTATCGGATCTTCTATTCACTGTCCTAATTTCCGGATAAAATTCTGAAGTTTTGGAGGGTGTGATGGCTTATCCAATGATATAGAGAGCTTCTTCGGCCTGTTAGATTTCCAACGCAACAAACAGCGTCGAATTCCGAGTTCGGGAGTGTTCGCAATGGCTTCCGGAAGAAGGACGCGCAAAAAACAGTCCCATGCGCCCGGGTTCCTGGTCACATGCGCCCGGGACCCAAGGCACGTGCCCATGCGCCCTACCAGTAACGCACGTGACCTTGTGCCCTCACTTGAGGGCACATGCGCCCTACCCTCTAGGCACGAGGGACCTAGTTTTTCACCGGGGCTCTACAACTGAACTGATCGACCGGATAAGATCGATTTTTTCGGACAAGATGGGATGCGCCCCTTCTAGGGGGCGCATGCGCCCCTCAGTGGGGTGCATGTGCCCTGCACTAGGGCGCATGCGCCCTGGGGTAGGGCGCAATGTGCCTATTTTTTAGTCCGGATAGGACTGTTCGTTCTCCTATAAATAAACTCTGATTCCAGTCGTTCTACAGGCATGAGCATGACCCCCCAGGCATCTCAAGTCGTCCAACCACCCTCCTGCATTGATTTTGTGATTTTTAGAGAGAGAATTTCGAGTTTTTACTGAGATAAAAGTCGGTTCAAGAGAGAGGAAGGCTGTTCTGCAGGTGATCAGCCAGGTCTCTCTTCTTCAGCCTCTACAGCAGCGTGTAGACATCTTCTGTCCAATCTCTATTCATCAAAGTTCTTCCTCTCCAAGTCTTATTGAGTTTTAAATCAACGGTAGTTGATTCCGAGGTCGGGGCTGGTCGTGACAAGTTCAGAAGCAAAATCGCGCCTGGCAGATCCTGGACTGCTGCTTGGCTTTTTCGACAACACAGATTTGGCCATAGCTCTCTCTATTCAACTCAGAATCTTGCTTTTTTTTTCCTATCTCTTTGTTTCATGATTATCCATCCTACTATCATTTTTTTTAGATTTTTTTGCATTACTTTTATTCTGTTATTCCGAAAATAAAAAAGGGGTAAGAGATAACCCGAATCCAGTCAGTTTCTTGTCAGTTGTGTGTTTTATGTTAATCTCTTTACATATACTCCACTTTGTTTAGTTCTAATAGTCTATTTCACTTGTTTTTTTGTCTAGTTGCATAGAATATTAAGCACCCACACGTTTAGGACTCTTCTTCATCGGCCGGCCGAAGAAGAAGAAGCTTTAACCCACATTCTTCACGCTAAGGTACACACGGTCATTTTAATTCTATAAATCGGAACCCACGGTTCCTGGAGACCACATGTCTTAATTTATTTCTTCTCACCCTCCTCCCACATGACCCGAACTGTCTCTTTCGTGATCGAGCGACGGCAAGGGATGAAAGTTCGGGGATCAATGTGAGTGTGGTACCGAGGTGAGAGTTGCTTTCCGAATTTTCTTCCTTTCCTTCTTATCCCCTCTTGAGGTGACGATCTGGATTCACGGACTTCCCTGAAAAGGAGAGGACCCCGTCTAATTTTCAGAGTCGACAGCTTTGTGGCGACCACGGTGGGACAAGCAATGTCTTCAACCGTGGGTGCTTAGTGTTTTGTTTGCAACTAGTTCTAGTTCTAGACCGGTTCCCACGTAAGTCTTTCCTTCTTTCCACCTTTCTTAACTTCATGCCATCTCAAAATTTCTGATTTCACCCATCTTTTACCAGATCTGAAGTGCCAAGTATGCCATTTAAATTCTGTCATTTTATTTAAACCAGTTCCCACGTGAACCACCCTACTCCTTTTATACTGGTTCCCGCGTGAACCAATCTCTTTCTTTACTTCGGTTCCCACTTGAACCAAGCCCCTTTTTTTTACAGATCTATCCCAACTTGGATCAGATCTTTATTCACCTTTAATTGGCCCCACATGTCCCTCTTTTGACCATTCAAACCGGTTCCCACATGAACCACCCTTTTTACCCAAAAATGGTTCCCGCGTGAACCACCCTTTTTACCCAAAACCGGTTACTGCGTGAACCACCTTTACCTTTTACCCCAGTTCCCACGTGAACCAGCTTATTCTTACATCGGTCCCCACGTGGACCACCCTTTTGCTTGGCTATCAGATTTGAACCCTCTGCTTTCCATCACCTTTTCACTATCTCCATTTGGCTCACATATGAAACAAGGTCTGGATTCTAGTTTCTAGTTGCTTGTCTAGTTTCTAATTGCTTGTCTGTTTTGGACCCATGTGTCCACTTTCTGTTACCATTGGGCCCACGAGCCCCTTTCTCCCCTTTATTCTTAAGTTTTTCTCTCTATTATTTCAGTCATCTTCTAGCAAGCCTCGAGTCACTCAGGCTCATTCTATCTTTTTACTTGAAATTTCCAAAAAAAAAACATCTTCTCTGAAACTCACATTTCCATCGAGGAGGCGTCTCTACTCATCCTAGAGGGCACTCCCAATCAGGGATCCCTCTTTTCTGAATCATTGATCGATTTACTCGATCCCCCCTCCACTGTAAATACCACCATTCCAGCTTTATCTTCAGTAGGTCAAGTTAGGTTAGGAATTAGGAAAGTCAGAGGTAAGCGAGTTCCAAATAGGTATCTGCAACAATTGGCACAGAAATGCGTAGAGTGTGCAAGGCTGCTAAACTTTTTAGATAATACCATCCAGCTAGATGAAATCCGATATGAGGATGAGCATAACATAGATCATACTTTGGGAGTATATGAGGTGGTATCAGAGAAGGATCCCGAATCCGAGGATGAAATCTAGGACTTGGCTGATGCATATGCATCTGGACTTAGGAGATTTGAAGAACCATCAGCCACAGGGAATGAACCGACCAAGGAACTGAATTTAGGAACCCTGGAAGATCCTAAGACTATCCTCATTAGTGCAAACCTCACTCCCTCAGAAGAACAACGTTTGATCAAAGTTTTGGAAGAATATAAGGACACATTCGCATGGACATATGAAGATATGTCGGGATTAGATAATTCACTGGTTGAACATAGATTGACCTTGAAACCTGGAACTACCCCGGTTAAACAAAAGCTCAGGAGGTTCCACCAAGATATTGCACTCAAAATGAAAGAAGAGGTTGACAAACTACACCAAGCAGAATTTATTAAAGTTGTCCTATATCCGCAATGGGTGGCTAACATAGTCCCTGTTATGAAGAAGGATGGACGGATTCGGATTTGTATAGATTTCAGGGACCTGAACCGAGCGTGTCCTAAGGATGATTTCCCTTTGCCTCATATTGATGTTTTGGTTGATAACACAGCTGGATTTGAAATGCTTTCATTCATGGATGGCTATTCTGGATACAATCATATCCGGTTAGCTGAGGAGGACCAAGAGAGGACTTCGTTCACTACACCTTGGGGAACATATTGCTATTTTGTCATGCCCTTTGGGTTAAAGAATGCTGGTGCTACATATCAGAGGGCTATGATGGCTATCTTTCACGACATGATGCACACCCTTGTAGAGGTGTATGTGGATGATTTGGTTATCAAGTCCAAGAGTCGAGAAGATCATTCTGAAGTGCTAAGGAAAGTTTTGCAACGAGCTAGAGAATACAAGCTAAAAATGATCCCTAAGAAGTGTACATTTGGAGTTTCATCAGGAAAGCTACTTGGGTTCATAGTAAGCAGAAGGGGCATAGGAATCGACCCAAACAAGGCCAAAGCAATCATTGGTATGCCTCCCCCGAAGAATATGAAAGAGCTTCGAGGTTTGATTGGGAGGCTACAATTTATCCACCGGTTTATCTCACAACATTCTCAAAGGTGTAAACCTTTCTATGAGTTAACCAAGGCGGGGGTCGAGTTTAAATGGGATTCGAAGTGCCAGGAGGCGTTTGATGGGTTGAAAACATACCTGGCAAGTCCCCCTATACTTAGACCACCAATTCCCGACAAACCTTTGGTCCTTTACATTTCGGTTCTTGAGAACTCTCTTGGGGCAGTCCTTGCACAAGTTGATGAAGAGGGGAAAGAACGAGCTACTTACTACTTGTCTAAGATGTTTGATGCTTGTGAGCTGAAGTACACTGTGGTAGAAATGACCTGTGCTGCTCTTGTTTGGGTGGTTCAGAAACTCAAACATTAATTCTTTGCTCACCAAGTCAAGCTCATTGCTCGTATCAATCCCATTAAGTTTCTGTTAGAGAAGACAGTCTTGACTGATCGGTTAGGGTGATGGCAGAGTTTCTTATCCCAATTTGATATCACTTATGTCCCACGAAAGGCAATTAAGGGTTATGCTATTCCTGAACACCTCGCCCATCATCCCATACCCATCTTTGACCCAGTCCGGTCGGAGTTCCCGGATGACGAACTAATGTCAGTCCGATCTTCCAATCTTTGGACATTATATTTTGACGGGGCTCTGAACTCTCATGGTAGAGGGATAGGTATTGTCCTTCTGTCACCTGAAGGTGTCACCATTTCACAGGCTTTTCAGCTTAACTTTCCAGCAACCAACAACATAGCTGAGTATGAAGCCTTGCTGGCCGGGCTGGAGGCCGCTCATTTCCATGGCGCCACCGAACTGAGGGTGATAGGTGATAGTCAATTGATCCAACGCCAGGTCCTATCCAAGTACCAAACTTCTCATCCAAACCTCAAACCCTACCAGGAGCTCACCACCTGCTACATCAAGCTATTCTTCAAACTCACCTTTGTCCATGTCCCCCGCTCTCAGAATATCCTCGCCGATGCCTTAGCTTCACTAGCTTCATCTCTATCTATCCCGCTAGGCAGGCAAGTGTGGACTATACACATCTGTAAGAGGACAATTCCAGCAATTTAGGATGGACATTTTATAAAGGTTAAGGAGAGGTTCAACAGAAAGGTATACTTAGAACATAAAGAAGAAATCTCCTTGATTGAGTTCGAAGAATTAGAAGAAGGTGAAAGACCTTGGTATGACGAGATTGCAAGGTATTGCCAAGATCAGTCATATCCTCCTGGATCAACTACCAAAGAAAAGAAGGCAATCAGAAGAGTATCCCAGAGGTATACAATCCTAGGAGGAGTGCTCTATAAGAGAAGCCTAAGTGGAATCTTACTCAGATGTCTTGATGAAGAGGAAGCTGAGTTGGTGCTGAAGGAAGCACATTTTGGAGTTTGTGGTGGTCATGTGAATGCCCAAGCCCTTGCTAAGAAAATCATCCGACAAGGGTATTATTGGCCAACTCTAGAAGAAGACTGCTTCATCTTTGTCCGGCATTGTCAATCATGTCAACTCCATGCCGACAAGATTCACTCTCCCGCATCTTCCCTTCATCAAATTCATGCCCCATGGCCTTTCGCCATGTGGGCTTTCGATATCATTGGCCCCTTGAGTGACCACATCCGAAATGCGCTCAAAATCATTCATTCTGATGGCAACGGAGTACTTCACAAAATGGGCTGAAGCGGAAGCATTCGTGGAGATTAAAGCATCAACAGTTTTCTCCTTCATCAAGCGCAACATCCTGGCAAGGTTCGGGATCCCCAGCGACATCGTCACCGATAATGGGCCACAATTTCTTTCTCAAGATCTGCGTGATCTTTGCAACATGTATCACATTTCATTGCATCATTCATCACCATACTATGCTCAAGGCAATGGTCAAGCAGAAGCCACCAACAAAACCTTAATCAAAATCATCAAGAAATCTTGTAAGTCTAGCAAATTTGCCGACTGGCCTGATAAGCTTGTAGATGCTCTATGGGCTTATCGTACTTCTGTAAGGACTCCCACTGGACAAACCCCGTATGCTTTGGCATATGGGATGGAAGCAGTGGTCCCTTACAAAGTATTACTTCCATCTCTCAGAGTACAGCTTGACAAGGATATTCCTGTTGATGAGAGAAGAGAATCTCTCCTTGCACAGCTTGAACTCTTGGATGAAATAAGGCTAGCCACCGCTAAGCATGCCTAGACTTATCAGAATAGACTCAAAAGGTTTTATCAAAAGAGGGTGGTTGAGATAAAATTCGAGATCGGTGAGATGGTAGTCAAACGCATATTCGTTAAGCCAGGGGGTCCCCGCTCTAAGTTGCAACCTAACTGGGAAGGACCTTTTGTAATCACTGAAAAGTATCCAGGCAATGCATATGAATTGACTTATGCAGATAGAGAAAAATTGAATCATCCTTGGAATGGAGTTTACCTCAAAAAGTACTTTCCATAAAAATGGAGAAACCACTGGTATAATCTCAAGTCATCGATCCTAGGTTGTTCACGAGAAGTCAATGGTAGGTACCATCCTACACACACAACACTTCCCGATCCTAGATTCCAGACAACCGACACTTGCGAAAGGCAAGGCAGAAATCTAGAAATGAAAGGAATACCCTTACCCTATTCTCTTCTACTCGGTCCAAGATAGGCAGAGAAGATTAGAAGGGGGGTAGTATCGAAAACACTCCCACCCTAGTAGGAGGCCGTCTCAGAGGGAGCAAAAGGGTGCCAAAAAATGGGCAATGAACCCCTCAGCTTAGAAAAAGAAAAATGATCAACCTGTCTAAATGAGTACCCAGAATGATAGTCAAGGCAAAAGGCACTAAACGATGGGCAATGTCCCCACGGGTCAAAAACCGGTCCAAATATGTGCCACATAGAAAAGAGCAAAAAAAGAAAAAAAAACCCAAAGAGGCCGAACCCCAATGGGTAATTTGAGTGAGAGTATAGAAATCTCTCTCAACATCTCCAAACCCTATCAAGGACTTCCTCTATACTCTTCCTCCTTAAACCCCTTGGGTAGGGTAAACCAACCAAATCCAGGTGGAATCCAAGCTGATCAAAGGAAGAAGGTTAGAAGTATTGTAGGTAGAGAACTTTATTTTTGCATGTGGCATCTACCACTTGAGTCTTGACAAACCCCAAAGACCGATGAATTATCTCAAATACTAGCATTTTCTCCAAAAAAAGTAAATATTTCCAAAATCCAAAAAAAAGAGGAATATTTCAAAACCCCCCAAAAAACGGAATATTTCAAAAAACCAAAAAAACATGGATATTTCAAAAATCCATAAAAATGCATATTTAAAAAAACCAGAAAAACTTGCATATTTTAAGAACCCAAAAAATGCATATTTCAAAAACCCAAAAAAATGCATATTCCAAAAACCCAAAAAAGTGCATATTTAAAAAAAATGAATATTTCAAAAATTCAAAAAATATACATAATTTTAAAAAAAGTATAAAATTTTTTTCGAATACTTTTAAAAATCCAAAAAAAATTTGTTTTCAAGAAAACCCAAAAAAAAAAAAAATTTGCTCAGTCATGATCATTGCCTTAGTTGCATCCATGTTTATTTGACTGTCAAGCATATTCCCATTCCTGCATTACATATCCTTTTTGCTTTAATTACCTTGTTAAGAAGGCTCTTCCCTTTGACCTAAGTCAAAGTTGACCATAATGGGCAAAGGGATGAGTCCTGATGAAGATCTAATCTCCTTCTATCAAGTGTTTTAGGCATTTCAATACAGGAGAGGAGAGGATTCACACCATGATAGGTAAGTTCTCTCAACCCTTATATTTCATTTTAGTCATTTGTTTTATTCTACCTTGTTAAGAAGGCTCTTCCCTTTGACTCAAAATCAAGGCAAATGATGAATAGGCAAAGGGATGAGTCATAATGAAGATTTAATCATCTTTGCTAAGTGTTTTCAGGAGTTGAAGAAGCAAAAAGAAAAGGGCAATCAGGTACAACTTTTTTCTAAAAAAAAAAAAGCCTCAGGTCGCATGTGCCCTCATCTGGGGGCACATGGCCAGGTGCCCCCGATCGGGGGCACATGGACAAAAAATTCAAAAAATTCAAAAAAATCTCAAAAATTCAGAAATTGTCTATAATGTTAAAAATGACATTTTTGCTAAAGGAACCATCATTAGAAACTTTTTTTAAACTTTTAAATGATGGTTCTGAAAGTGAAATCTTCAGTTGATCATTTCAGGAACAATTTGCTTCATATGACAATTCCGTCTGTTGGGTACTAACCAGAAATGTGCAGGCAACCTTTTTAGTCCTAACAGGTGAATTGGTGAGATTGGTGTTCCGGAAGGAACATCATGCCAGCTCTGCGATGAAAAGAAAGGGAGCGCCACCTAGTCAAATATTATCATGGCGCTGAAGAATCAGGCGGTCGATGCAAGTTGATAGACCACGCCTGAAGACTTCACTCAGCTTCACATCAATCTCTCATCATCACCAACACTCCATTTTGCTCTTCACATCACCTTTAACATTTGCCATTTAGTTATGTTAGGTCCATTTGATACGTATTATAAGCATTATTGTTGAAGACCTTGAGAGTGAAAATGAATAGGCCCGAGGTCCCCTTCAACAAAATCTATGACGGCTTGGTCATTTATTCACACTCACGGATAAGCCAAAATTGAACATTGGAGGGACGATGGTTCCTAATCAGGTGTCTTGACCTCCAATAGACAATCTATATCTTCAACTATTTTCTACTTAATTTTCTATGTTTGCATATCCATCTCTTTTTCATTCTTATCATTACCAATTTTATCTCTTCATGTTTTATTCCTTTCCTTTTGTTCCACCATGTTTTATTCTTTTCTTTTCTTTTATCCCACCGTGTCTTTTATTTTATCCCACCGTGTCATATTTGTCATGCCATTGTTTCTTCTTTCCCATCATTCTATGTTAGTCCCACCATTATCTTTCAATACCACTATGGCTTAAGTTTGTTTTGTCGTTTTCCGAATACTTGATTTTCTGCTAGAGTGTGATTCATGGTTTTCATAATACTCGAGCCATTTTGTTATGCTTAAAATGAACCCTTTAAGAACTTGAGGTTCTTCCACTCAGAATTAAATATGATGGATTGGTATTATTTTCATTTTAAGATCAATTTCTCTTTTAAAAACTTTAGCCCATCACAGTACAAGAACACCGCAAAGTTCGGGTTGCTGGCTGATGATGAACCTACGAATTCGAGGACTCCTCACCACGCTGAGGGTTGGCTACATCCTTTTATCCTTTTTCATTTACCTTTTCATCTCTCTTGCCAAGGGCATGTCTTTTACCAGTCAATTATATAAGGTTTTGATAGAACATAAAAGCGATCTAGAATACTCAGCGAGATTCATATTACTGGATCGGGTAGATAAGCGTGTCTATATCTACACCTTGATGCCGTATTTTCAGTTCATCACCATTCTATTTCGCTACATTCATCTACGCTCACTTGCATTCCATTACAGTTAACTCTGAATCACTCCGCTTCATTACATGCCATTCCCTTACAAAGCCGACATCAAGGCGAGGCAAGCGGTAGACACGCCAAATTCGCCTAATTCAAGGCATAAAACTCATGTTTTAAAGGGTAACATGTATGATTGATCTTATAATGATTCCGGGTCTTTTTAAGTTGATTTGGAGCTTCGCCGAACGAAATCGGATGTTTTCCGAAGTTTTTAGCAAAAAGCCATAATTTCCGAGCGAAAGCCACACGTAAATCATGTAAACATGGAAATTGGCTGAATGACCAATGCCTAATGATCATGCATTGAAGGTTATGGTCATATTCACACCCCGGACAACTTTGGTTGCATACCGTGTCTTTCCGGTTTGCCGTCAGAGTCATTTTGACTAGTATCAGATCTTATATTCACTGTCCTAATTTCCGGATAAAATTCTGAAGTTTTGGAAGGTGTGATGGCTTATCCAATGATATATAGAGCTTCTTCGGCCTGTTAGCTTTCCAACGCAACAAACGGCGTCGAATTCTGAGTTCGGGAGTGTTCGCAATGGCATCCGTAAGAAGGACGCGCAAAAAACAGTCCCATGCGCCCGGGTTCCTGGTCACATTCGCCCGGGATCCAGGGCACGTGCCCATGCGCCCTACCAGTGAGGCACGTGACCTTGTGCCCTCACTTTAGGGCACATGCGCCCTACCCTTGAAGCACGAGGGACCCAATTTTTCACTGGGACTCTACCACTGAACAGATCGACCGGATAAGATCGATTTTTTCGGACAAGATGGGATGCGCCCCTTCCAGGGGGCGCATGCGCCCCTGGGGCGCATGCGCCCTGGGGTAGGGCGCAATGTGCCTATTTTTTGTCCGGATAGGACTGTTCGTTCTCCTATTAATAAACTCTGATTCTGGTCGTTGCAGACGCATGAGCATGACCCCCCAAGCATCTCAAGACGTCCAACCACCCTCCTGCATTGATTTTGTGATTTTTAGAGAGAGAATTTATAGTTTTTAGAGAGAGAAAAGTTGGTTCAAGAGAGAGGAAGGCTGTTCTGCAGGTGATCAGCCAGGTCTCTCTTCTTCAGCCTCTACAGCAGCGTGTAGACATCTGCTGTCCAAGATCTCTTATCAAAGTTCTTCCACTCCAAGTCTTCTTGAGTTTGCAATCAATGGAACTTGATTCCGAGGTCGGGGCTGGTCGTGACGAGCGCAGAAGCAAAGTCGCGCCTGGCAGATCCTAGACTGCTGCTCGGCTTTTTCGACAACCCAGATTTGGCCATATCTCTCTCTATTCAACTCAGAATCTTGCTATTTTTTTCCTATATCTTTGTTTCATGATTCTCCATCCTCTTATCATTTTTTTTACATTTTTTTTCATTACTTTTATTCTGTTATTCCCAAAATAAAAAAAGGGTTAAGAGATAACCCGAATCCGGTTAGTTTCTTGTCAGTTGTGTGTTTTATGTTATTCTCTTTACATATACTCCACTTTGTTTAGTTCTAATAGTCTCTTTCACTTGTTTGTTTGTCTAGTTGCACAGAATATTATGCACCCACACATTGAGGACTCTTCTTCATCGGCCGGCCGAAGAAGAAGAAGCTTTAACCCACATTCTTCACGCTAAGGTACACACGGTCATTTTAATTCTATAAATCGGAACCCTGCCCTTGAGGCATGAGGGAACCAGTTTTTCACCGGGACTCTACCGCTGAACAGATGACTGGATAAGATCGATTTTTTTGGAAAAAATGCCATGCGCCCCCACTGGGAGGCACAGGCGCCCCTCAGTGGGGCGCATGCACCCTGCACCAGGGCGCATGCGCCCTGGGGTAGGGCGCAAGGTCCCCTGTTTTTTAGTCCGAATAGGTATGTTCGTTCTCCTATAAATAAACTCTGATTCCGGTCGTTCCAAAGGCATGAGCACGATCCCCCAGGCATCTCAAGATGTCCAACCTCCTTCATGCATTGATTTTGTGATTTTTGGAGAGAAAATTTCGAGTTTTTAGAGAGAGAAAATTTGGTTCTAGAGAGAGAAAGGTTGTTCCGCAGTCGATCAGCAAGGTCTCTCTTCTTCGTCCTCTACAGCAGCGTGTGGATGTCTTCTGCCTGAGATCTCTTCATCAAAGTTCTTCCTATCCAAGTCTTCTTCAGTTTTTAATCAACAGAACTTGTTTCCGAGGTCAGGGCTGGTCGTGACGAGTGCAGAAGCAAAGTCGCGCCTGACAGATCCTGGACTGCTGCTCGGCTATTTCGACAACACAGATTTGGCTATATCTCTCTCTATTCAACTCAGAATATTTCTGTTCTTTTTCCTATCTCTTTGCTTCGTGATTCTCCATCTTCTCATTATTGTTTTAATATTTTTTTGCATTACTTTTACTCTTTTTATCTGAAAATAGAAAAAGAGGGGTTAGACATAACCCGAATCCGGTCAATTTCTAGTCAATTGTGTGTTTCATGTTATTTTATTTGCATATATTCCACTTTGTCTAGTTCTAATTGTCTTTCACTTGTTTACTTGTCTAGTTGCATAGAATATCAAGCACCGACCGCGTTGAGGACTCTTATTCATCGGCCGGGCGAAGAAGTAGAAGCTTTAACTCACACTCTTCACGCTAAGGTACACACGGTCAATTTAATTTTATAAATCGGAACCCGCGGTTCCTGGCGACCACATGTCTTAATTTTATTCTTCTCACCCTCCTCCCACATGAACCGAACCATCTCTTTGGTGATTGGGTGACGCCAAGGGATGAAAGTTCGGGGATCAATGTGAGTGTGAGACCGAGGTGAGAGTTGCTTTCCATGTTTTTTTCTTTCTTTCTCATCCCCTCTTGAGGTGACGATCTGGGTTCACGGACTTCCTTGAAAATAAGAGGACCCCGTCGAATTTTTAGAGTCGACACCCATCAAGTGCATCCAAAAGGGAGAGCGTGAGGATTTTGAAATATGTGACCGAAGGATACGACTCATGCGGGATGTTGCTTGGAGGTTTGCTAGAATGGATGAGTTGTTTAGGGATGGACATGCCCTTGCCTGGTTCTTCCTCCTCTATGAACAAACGAGCCAGAGATGAACTCAGGTTGTCAACTTCTTCCTCTTGCTCTGGTGCCTTCCTCCTCTTAGTTGGTTCTTCTTCTTCGTCCCCGACCATCATCATGGTATCCCCTTTGATGAAGAATCTTTGAAGTCCCATGGCATTTTTTAGCTGGTAGACCATCCTTGGAGTGAAACTGGACTCATAGCCAAGCTCGTGCCTCTTTGGTCTTTGTACAATTTTAACGGGGTGCACAATCCCCTGCAACTCCTTTCTAAACCCCTTTCTTGGCTGATAGCCCATCCCTTTCATTATCCACCATGCAACTGTATCTGGAGGCGTCGTTAACATCATGACCCCAGGCAGCTCTGTAGTTGAAACCAATGGCTGGACAAGTTCTGATACTGGTAGTGCAAAAGAGGGGTCATGCACGTCATTTAAAATAGGGATGTTGGTTACTTTAATCACTTGGCCCTTATATGGGAACTTCAGACATTGATGATTAGTGGAGGCAACAGCTCCTATTGCCTCAAGATATGGGCATCCCAAAATAGCTTTAAATGTGGGGTCCAGTTCTAAAACATGAAACTCGACAGCGACAGTACACGGCCCGAGCCCTACTTCCAATGTAACCACCCCTCATGCCAGCTTCTGGGAGTTGTCATAGGCTGTCACCGTGACAGCAAAAGGCTCTATTTCCTCATCGGAGATGCCGCAAAGTTGCAATGCTTCTGGTGGCATGACATTTATAGATGTTCCAGTGTCTATCAAGTAAGACTTGATCTCTACACCTCTAATGACCACTGCAACATGCAAGGCGTACTTTCTGATCTCCGATCTTGCCAACTCCTCCTGTGTGAAAGTGAGTGCTGGGTGTTCACTCCTTGGGGCTAGGACAGTAATGATCTTCTTGGGCGGGAGGTCCTCATTGACCATGACCTATTGCAAGTATTGTTGTATGATGTCCTGATAGTTCTTTGACCTCTTTATTAGCTTCAGAATTGAAATCCGTGTCGACATTTTGTCCAGATGCGTCAATAGGTCATATGTCATGTCGGGCAATGGTTCTTCCACTACCTCTTCTTCTGCCTATTCTTGTGTTTGCATCCCGGCCTGGGGGAAGACCCTTTGGAACATCCTCCCACTACGAAGTACCGGCGCCAGCGTGGTAGTGGGAAGTTGTGATGATGGTGATGGTAGGGTTGGTTGGTATGTTGAGGGGCCCGTGGTAGGTAGGGACGGTGAGGATCGGATGATGAGGGGTAGTGGGGTAGTGGAGGCTGGTGTGTTGGGTGATGGTTGGGGTGTTGGTTGTGATGGTCGGATAATGAGGGGTCGCAGAGTGGTAGTGACTGGTAGGTTGGGTGACGGTAGGAAAATGAGAGGCCGAGGGGTGGTGGATGTTGGTAGGTTAAGTGATGTTTGGGGTGTTGGTGGCGGTCTAAGGATTAGACGTCGGGGAGGATTAATGGTGGTTGGTAGGTTAGACTGGGGTGATGATTGAGGTGCTAGTTGGGATGCTGGTGGTGGTCTAATGATTAGGCACCATGGGGGGTTAATAGCTAGTGAGGGCAGTGGTGTTTGGGTAGTTTGTGGGCTTGGGGAAGCTCTCGGTATGAAAAGTATGGTGTGATTTGCAGGTGGGGTTGGTCTGGAGGGCATGGAGGCGGCTTGATCCTCAACCTGCCAACCCTGGGAATGGTGGGTTGACTCCTCGATGGCAGAGTGGACGAGGCCGAGTCATTGGTTTGGCGGTGCTGGTGCTGGTGCTTGAACGGGTGCATGTACCGGTAGAGGATCTTGAACTATGCCCAAGCTGGGCTGCTGTTGTGCTTGAGGTTGCTATTGCCATGGTTGATTTTGTCATGCCTTCATTGCTTGAATGGATTCTCCCATCTGTCCCTAGTCAATGTTTCCTTGATCCTTGAGGTCATGAATGTAATCTTTAAATTGGAAGTACACATCCACCATGTGCCCAGGATAGCGATGGTAGGCGCAATACTTTGTCATATCAACATTCACTGGCCATCCTTCTCTCTCCTTTGGAAGCTCCAACTACTGTTCAGCCATCAATGCATTGAAAATATTGGTGAGGGGGAATGGCAGTTGAGGATAGTACTCTCTCTTAGGTCCCCCTTCCTAGTTCGGTTGGCTAGTGGTGGCACTTGGTTGTAGGCTTATTGTTGTTGTAATTGTGGTTGGTTGTAGATAGGTTGTTGTTGAGGTGCTCAGTTGTAGGCATTATGTTGCTAGGGTGCTCGGTTGTAGGTGGGTTGCTGTGGAGGTGCTTGGTTGTATGCAAGTTGTTGTTGGGGTTGAGGAGCTGGCTGAGGAGCTTGCCGGTATTGTTGGTTTGGTGGTGGGTTACGGTATTGACTTTGGCGATACCAACCCTGGTTTCCCATGGCATTGATGATCTCACTGTTTACTACCCCTTCGGTGGTTGGCCCTATAGGTGTAGGCTTTCTAGTGTTGTGGGGTTTGGGGTCGAACAGGTTAAGCATGGATGTGTCTTTGAAGCGGGCTTGTAGATATCGGGTGCTATCACATAGCTCACTCATGGTTGTTGGGTGGTGCATGATCAAAAGGTTGCAAAGGTTAGACGTGGTGTTCCCGATGAGCATCTTCACTTGCTCCCCTTCTGAGATGGTATCAACTAGCCTCTCAGCCATTCCCGTCCACCGATCAGCAAATTTGGCATAATCCTCATCCGGCTTCACTTTCTCAGCAATTAAATCTGTTATTAAGTAGGCTGGCCCCACCCGATCTTTGTACCTCTGCAGAAACTTCGCCTTGACAATATCAAAATCCGCTGCCTCAATAGAATCAAGAGAATAAAACCAGTCAAGGGAGGATCCTTCCAATGACCGACGGAATAGGAAGGCAAGTGCTTTGCGGTCATTCTTCCAAAACGCGGAGTCATATAAGAAATCCTTCAGATGGTTGAAAGGATTACCAGTCCCATTGTAACATTGAATAACTAGTATCTCTGAAGGAGGAAGGTGTAGAACTGGGAAGGATGTGATTGAGATTTCAGGAGCAGTCTTGGAGTCCAAACAGTGCTTTAATTCTTCAAAGCGCTTATCCATTCAGTTGAGCTTATCAATGAAAGCTTGAGTGAGATTGGGTTCTCGAGCCACTGGTGCTAGCACCTGAGTTGTAGGATAGTTAGAAGTAAATGAAAGTGGTGGGTTGGAGGGAGGAACCGGCATAGGATTTGATGGGTTCTCTATGGTTGGGTGAGTAGAGACACGACAATGTTGCCCAGGAGAGGAGATGATAAGATGCCTAGTTGCCAATCGAGGTGGCACAGGAGCTTCATCACTCTCAATGTGTTTGACGGGCATCATACCCTTAGTGGCAGATTGGATGATTGCAAAGGTCTCAGGATCAAGGTAAAGAGATAGATCCTTGAGAGCTTGTTCTATACTATGTGAGGTGGATCGGTGAACGGGATCTTGGACCTCAGGTTCCATCACGGCATTAACACGGCCCTCTGGTTAGACCATGGGTTGCTGAAGCTCATAGTGACCCATCTCGTACTCCTCTTCTTGCCCGTAATAGTCTGACATCCCGACGTGTCTTCCAGACCTTAGCATCATGGGCATCCTGTCAAATTTTCTAACAAAATGGTTGAAAGAAAGCAAATGAAAAGTGTAAAGGCAAAGAGAATTTTTGTTTGGTTATGCTTATTTTTTGTTTCAATTTGGTTGTTTGGAAAACAAGTTGAACACAAAAATTAAATGGACTTTTTTGTTTTGTTTTAGGTGTTTTGAAAGAAGAATTTTTGGTTGTTTTCAATTTTTGTGAGCAAGCAAGTTATGCAAACAAGTTTTTAAAATGACTAATCTACAATTTTTGGGTTGAAACCTTAGATTAGATAGATGGTTAGCAATTGTTCACACAAGTAGGTATGGTTCCTATTGCTTCAATCTTCAAGACCTAATGTTGTCACTCAATCACCACAAGTAGGTACTTGGGTTCTTTGGGTTTTGGGAAAAGGTACAACTAGCCCAATCGTACAGAGAGGAATACTCCATGGATGGCGACTTATGGAGGCCTTGATGGAAAAAACAAAATCAACTAGGAAGGAATATCCCAGAAGAGAGGTTAGAATCTATCAAGAAGGAGTTTAGAGGGTGAGGGTGTGTTGGGAAAGAGAGCCTCTGCCTCGAATGCCCTACGGATTAGAGCAAGTCCAATACATGATGCAAAAGTTAATGCAAAAATGAAAAATGGAGGGTAGGAGGAGGAGAGGCAATCAATATGCAATCATGAAATGAATGAAAGCTATTAAATAAATCAAGCAAGTGAATGCAATCATGACAAGCAATGATAAAGTAAAACATGTAACTAGCAACTAGCAACTAAAAGGTAGTTCGCGCGGGAACCGGCTTGTAATGGAGTGTCCAAGTAGGGACAAATCTGAAGTGGAGATAAAAGGATGGTCCACACGGGGACCGATTTGGAAATAAGGTGGCTCACATGGGAGCCGAGTTTTGGAAAGGTAGGTGGTTCACGTGGGAACCGGTTTTTGAAGGAAAAGGGGTGGTTCACACGGGAATCGGTTTGTTTGATTGGAAAAAGGAAAGGAGGGAAACATGGGGCCAATCCAAAGTGGTGTAAATAGGTGGTCCACATGGGGACCGATCTGAAAGTGGGTTGGTTCACGCGAGAACCGGTTTAGAAAAGGGGTTGGTTCACGCGGGAACCAATTTTAATGAAGAAAGGGGTGGTTCATGCGAGAACCGGTGTAAAAGGTAACAAAATGAAAAGAGGACCATGTGGGGCCAATCTGAAGGTGCTGTAAAAAGGTGGTCCATGCAGGGACCGATTTGAAAATAAGTTGATTCACGCGGGAATAGAGTTGGAAAAGAAAGGTGGTTCACGCGGGAGCCGGTTTATAAGAAGAAAAGAGTGGTTCACGCGGGTTGAAATTAAAGACAAGTAAGTCAAGTCCACATGGGGGACAATCTTAAAGGAAGATAAACAACAAGTTTAAATGTAAATTGACATGGAAAAGGTAAAGGACAAGTCGGTTCATGTGGGAACCATATCGAAAAATAACTAGTTGCACGGATCAATCAAGCTAGCACGGTTGAAGACATTGGCTGTCCCACCGTGGTCGCCAAAAAGCTGTCAACTCCGAAAATGAGTTCTAGATTGGCACCTCAAGATAAGGTGAAAGATGGAATAGGGGAAGGGAGAGAATTGGAAAACACTCGGAATGTGGTAAAATCCTCACCTCGGTCCAACACTCACATTGATCCCCGAACTTTCATCTCACGGCGTCGCTTGAGCACCGGAGATGGTTTGGGTCATGTGGGAGGAGAGTGAGGAGGATATGAACTTAGAACATGAATAAAAAGGTGATCGCTAGGAGCCGCGAGCTCTGCTTTATGAAATAGAAACAAGAGATAAGTTGATTTGACCGTGTGTACCTTAGCGTGGGAGATTGGGATGTGAGTTCAACCTTCTTCTTCTTCCGCCGGCCAATGAAGAAGAGTACAACCGATGCTAGCTTGATAGACCTGTGCAAGTAGAATAATAAACAAAGTGAAATAAACCGATTAGAACTATGGGAAGTGTAGAAACTGTAAGACAGGAGATGAAAGAAAGAAGCAATTGGAATCGAACTCACCGGATTGGGGTGAGCCCTAACCCCTTTTTGTGTTTTTGATTATGTAAGAATGATGCAAACAAAAATAAAATATGTTATAAAAGTAAATTAACTGAATGAAATGAGTTAAGAACTTATGAAGTGAATCAGCTTGAGTTGAAGCCGAGTTGGTTGAAACAAGCCGGTTCGAGTAGCCTTGCACCCTCCTGGCGCAACTTCAGTGCAGAGGACTCTACGGATGACCCCGATGTTGGAATCAAGTGATGTTTGTTTCTATGGATGGAGAACTCAGAGAGGAAGGGATATTATGTGAACAACTTCTCAGTGCAGCAACCTGGATGCGCTCCCTCAGTGAAGCAACTGCCACAGACAGACAACAAGTTAGAATTGAGTGCCACTGGTTGCAAACGAAAGAGGACAAAGAGAGGAACAACTCTTCTGTTGAAGACATTGGCAGAAGAAGCTCCAAATTTTTTACAGAAGCCAATGAAGTTGGCTGATGTAAAACACACGGATTGAGCCTTCTCCTTCGCTTTGGGATCGATCTCTCGACGTCGGATCAGCTTTGGACGTCGCGACGGCCTTGGGAGGGAGCTTGGAAGGCCTCAGGATGAGTTAGGCATGGGGGTTCCACCTTGGGTCGTTGGGAATAGCCCTCAATTTATAGAGAATGGAAATCGGTGCAAAATATGGAAACTTGCCCGACCGCGCCCCCGTGTTTCAAAGGAAGTGAGGGCGCGCAGGGCGCGCCTTGCACTTGGGGGCGCGGTCTACGCGCCCCTATGTTTCAAAGAAAGTGGGGCCGCATTACGCGTCTTATTGCTAAAAATCATCAAAATCTTCCAGAAATTGCTAAAAAATGACTTGATAAGATGAACATGCCCCCGACTCGGGGGCATGGTCAAAATAATAGATAATTAACGATGAAAACCTTTCCAAAATCCAGTTTAGAAGGTGCTAATCGGGGTAATTTCTGATTTTCAGAAACTGACCACGCCCTCGTGTTTCAAAGGAAGCGGGGGCGCACAAGGCGCCCCCGGACTGAGGGCGCACTGGGCGCGCCCCCAGGTTGAGGGCGCGGTGACCGCGTCCTCCCATTTCATAGAGAGCGGGGGCGCAGTACACTCTCTCTCCTACGCGCGTGTTTCGCGGGCTGTAACTTGCAAACGGGATGTCCGATTCGGCTCCTGTTTGTTGCGTTGGAAAGAGGGCATTTAACTGCACTTCTTCAAGTTGGTAAACCAGCCAGTATGACTCTTGAGATGTTCTCATGGGGCTTTCTACCGGTTTACCCTCTCGCAAAAAGCCGAAAACCGTGGCGAAGATCTGAAAGGGCACGGTTCCAGTCGAGGAATCTCGGGTCAACTCGGGATGACCTAAAATGATGACCGAACAAGTCTGGTATGGTCAAAAAAATTGAAATCATCCAAAAATCTGAGGTTAACCTGGTAAACGTGAACCGATGCTCGGAAAAGCTAGAAATAACCGGGAAACCCTAAAATTGACCGAACCGGCCGTATGCCCCGGTTGATGAAATATATGGCTAGAATCAACCTAGATGACCCAAAAAGACCCGGTGATAACTTAAAATTCCTAACATGTGGTCCGGGATAGCCGTGTTAACACGGATCGAAAAGCCATAATGAAAAGCGTTACAGACTAACGCCTACCGAAATGACTTGTCGAAAACCCCAAATGTCACGGAACACACGCGAGACTCCTGAGATGTTCAAGTATGGACCATTTAAGGTCGGTCATTGAGCAGGCTTCGTGTTTTCACGGTTCACGCACGGCTCTCGCTTAAAGGTTACAGCATTGTTCCGCAAGTTGATAGACCACGCTTGAAGACTTCATTCAAATCCACGCTCTCATAAATCTCACATCATCACCATCACTTCATTTTTGCACTTCACATCACTCCTACTATCTGTCACCTAGTTATGTTTGGTCCATTTGATATGTATTATATGCATTAAGGTTGAAGAACTTGAGCGTGAAGATGACCAGGCCCGAGGTCTCCTTCAACAAAATCTACGACGGCATGGTCATTTCTTCACACTCACGGATAAGCCAAAATTGAACATTGGAGGGACGATGGTTCCTAATCGGGTGTCTTGACCTCCAATAGACAATCTTTATCTTCAACTATTTTATACATAATTTTCTATGTTTTCACATCCATCTCTTTCATTCTTCATCATTAACCATGTTTTATTCTGTTCTTTCTTTTATTCCACCATGTTTTATTCTTTCCTTTCTCTTTATCCCACCGTGACTTTTATTTTATCCCATCATGGCAATTGTCATGCCATTGTTTTTTCTTTCCCTTCATTCTATGTTAGTCCCACCATTATCTTTCAATCTCACTATGGCTTAAGTCTGTTTTGTCATTTTCCTAATACTTAATTTTCTGCCAGAGCGTGATTCAAGATTTTCACAATACCCGAGCAATTTTGTTATGCTTAAACGAACCCTTTAAGAACTTGAGTTTCTTCCACTCAGAATTAAACTGAGTATTTTGGTGAATCTTGAATGAACTTGAGATTCCAAATATGATGGATTGGTATTCTTTTCATTTTAAGATCAGATTTTCTTTTAAACTTTAGCCCATCACAGTACAAGAACACCGCAAAGTTTGGGTTGCTGGCTGATGATGAACCAACGAATTCGAGGACTCCACACCACGCTGAGGGTTGGCTACATCCTCAGTCCTTTATCCTTTATTTTTCATCTCTCGTGCCAATGGCATGTCTTTTACCAGTCAATTATGTGAGGTTTTAATAGAACATGAAAGTGATCTAGAATACTCAGAGATTCATTTTGCTAGATCGGGTAGATAAGCGTGTGTATATCTACACCTTGATGCCACCTTTTCAGTCCATCACCATTCCATTCTGCTACATTCATCTACGCTCACTTACATTCCATTACAGTTCACTACGAATCACTCCGCTTCATTACATGCCACTCCCTTACAAAGCCGACATCAAGGCGAGGCAAGCTGTAGACACGCCAAATTTGCCTAATTCAGAGCATAAAACTCATGTTTTATAGGGTAACATGTGTGATTGACCATAGAATGATGCCGGGTCTTTTAAATTTGATTTGGTGCTTCGCCGAACAAAATCGGATGCTTTCTGAAGTTTTCCGCAAAAAACCATAATTTCCGAGCGAAAGCCACACGTAAATTGTGTAAACACAGAAATTGGCTGAGTGACTAATTCCTAATGATCATGCATTGAAAGTTATGGTCATATTCACACCCTGGACAAGTTTTTTTGCATACCGTGCCATTTCGATTTGCCGTCGGAGTCATTTTGACCTGTATCGGATCTTCTATTCACTGTCCTAATTTCCGGACAAAATTCTGAAGTTTTGGAGGGTGCGATGGCTGATCCAATGCTATAGAAATCTTCTTCGGCCTGTTATCTTTCCAACGCAACAAACGGCATCGAATTCCGAGTTCGGGAGTGTTCGCAATGGCTTCTAGAAGAAGGACGCGCAAAAACAGTCCCATGCGCCCATGTCCTTGGTCACATGCGCCCAGGACCCAGGGCACGTGCCCATGCACCCTACCAGTGAGGCACGTTACCTCGTGCCCTCACTTGAGGGCACATGCGCCCTACCCTTGAGGCACGAGGGAACCAGTTTTTCACCGGGACTCTACCGCTGAACAGATCGACCAGATAAGGTCTAATTTTTTGGGAAAAGTGCCATGCGCCCCCCCTTGGAGGCACATGCACCCTGGGGAGTAGGGCACAAGGTCTCCTATTTTGTAGTGTTGATCGCGACAGTTTTCTCCTATAAATAAACTCTGATTCCGGTCATTCCAAAGGCATGAGCATGAACCCCCAGGCATCTCAAGACGTCAAACCTCCCTCCTGCATTGATTTTGGGACTTATAGGGAGAGAATTTCGAGTTTTTAGAGAGAGAAAAGTCGGTTCAAGAGAGAGGAAGGCTGTTCTGCAGGTGATCAGCCAGGTCTCTCTTCTTCCTCCCCTACAGCAGAGTGTAGACGTCTTCTGCCCAAGCTCTCTTCATAAAAGTTCTTCCCCTCCAAGTCTTCTTCAGTTTGCAATCCACGGAATTTGATTCTGAGGTCGAGGTTGGTCGTGACGAGCGCATAAGCAAAGTCGCGCCTGGCAGATCCTGGACTGCTGCTCGTCTCTTTCGACAACCCAGATTTGGCTATTTCTTTCTCTATTCAACTCAGAATATTTCTGTTCTTTTTTCTATCTCTTTGTTTCATTATTCTCCATCCTTCTATAATTTTTTAAAATTTTTTTCCATTATTTTTAGTCTTTTTATCCGAAAATAGAAAAGGGGGGGTTAGAGATATCCCGATTCCGGTCAATTTCTAGTCAATTGTGTGTTTCATGTTATTCTCTTTACATATACTTCACTTTGTCTAGTTATAATTGTCTTTTTCACTTGCTTATTTGTCTAGTTGCACAGAAGATCAAGCACCCACGCATTGAGGACTCTTCTTCATCGGCCGTCCGAAGAAGGAGAAGCTTTAACCCACATTCTTCACGCTAAGGTACACACAGTCAATTTAATTTCATAAATCGGAACCCACGGTTCCTGGCGACCACATGTCTTAATTTCTTTTTTCTCACCCTCCTCTCACATGACCCGAACCGTCTCTTTGGTGAAAGAGCGACGCAAAGGGATGAAAGTTCGGGGATCAATGTGAGTGTGGGACCGAGGTGAGAGTTGCTTTCCATGCTTTATTCCTTTCTTTTCTCATCCCCTCTTGAGGTGATGATCTGGGTTCACGGACTTCCCTGAAAAGGAGAAGGCATCCGTCAAACTTTCATAGTCGACAGTCCATCCTTCTTCATGACAGGGACTATGTTTGCTACCCATTGTGAATAAAGGACAACCTTAATAAATTTTTCTTGATGTAATTTGTCGACCTCTTCCTTCATTTTAAGTGCAACATCAGGGTGGAATCTCCTTAATTTTTGTTTGACCGGGGTAGCTCTAGGTTTCAAAGGTAAACGATGTTCAACCAATGAGTTGTCTATCCCGGCATATCTTTGTATGTCCTGTCGACTCCGAAAATTTGATGGGCCACTTCTTTTTAGGGAAGTCCGTGAATCCAGATCATCACCTCAAGAGGGGATGAGAAAGAAAGGAAGAAAAGACGGAAAGCAACTCTCACCTCAGCCCCACACTCACATTGATCCCCGAACTTTCATCCCTTGTCATCGCTCGATCACCAAAGAGATGGTTCGGGTCATGGGGGAGGAGGATGAGAAGTAGAAAAGTAAGACATGTGTTCACTAGGAACCGCGGATTCCGATTTATAAAATTAAAATTGACCGTGTGTACTTTAGCGTGAAGAGTGTAGGTCAAAGCTTATCCTTCTTCGGCCGGACGATGAAGAAGAGTCCTCTACGCATGAGTGCTTGATTTTCTATGAAACTAGACAAACAAGTATATTAAAAGATAATTATAACTAGACAAAGTGGAGTATATGTAAATAAAATTACATGAAACACAGAACTGACTAGAAACTGACCGGATTTGGGTTATCTCTAACCTCTCTTTTTTCTATTTTCGGATTAACAGACTAAAAATAATTCAAAAAAATTTAAAAAAATGATACAAAGGTTGTATAATCACAAAAAAAAGAGATAGGAAAAAGAACAGAAAGATTCTGATAATAATAGAGAGAGATGTGGCCAAATCTGGGTTGTCGAAAAAGCCAAGCTGCAGTCCAGGATCTACCAGGTGCGACTTTACTTCTACGCTCGTCACGACCATCCCCAACCTCAAAATCATGTGCCGTCAATTTAAAACTGAAGAAGACTTGGAGAGGAAGAACTTTGATGTTGAGATCTTGGGCAGCAGACATCCACACGCTTCTGTAAAAGTCGAAGATGAGAGACCTGGTAGATCACCTGTAGGCCAGCCTTCCTCTCTCTTGAACTGACTTTCCTCTCTCTAAAAACTCAAAATTCTCTATCTAAAAATCACAAAATTGATACAGGATAGAGCTTGGATGTCTTGAGATGCCTTGGTGGTCATGAACCTGCCTTTGGAATGACAGGAATCGGTGTCTATATGTAGGAGAAAACGTCGCGATCCAAGCTACAAAATAGGGGACCTTGTGCCCTGGTGCTAGGCGCATGTGCCCCCACCTGAGGGCGCATGGCATTCCACACAAAAAATTTGATCCGATCCATTCAAAGGTAGAGTCCCAGTTAAAAACTGGTTACCTCGTGCCCTCGATTGGGGGCGCAAGGCCACGTGCCCTGGGTCCTGGGCACATGTGCCCAGGGACCCGGGCGCATGGGACTGTTTTTTTGCGTGTTCTTCTTCCGGAAGCCATTGCGGACACTCCCAAACTCGTAATTCGACACCGTTTATTGTGTTGGAAAGATAACAGGCCAAAGAAGCGTTATATAGCAATGTATCAGATATAAAACCCTCCAAAACTTCGAAATTATCTTTGTAAGTTAGGACAGTGAATTAAAGATCCAATACTGGTCGAAATGACTCCGACGACTAACCGGAAAGACACGGCATGAAACAAAACTTGTCCGAAGTGTGAATCTGACCATAACCTTCAAAGCATGATCATTAGGTATTGTTCATTCAGCCAATTTCTGTGTTTACACGATTTACGTGTGGCTTTCGCTTGTAAATTATGGCTTTGTGCGGAAAGCTTTAGAAAACATACGATTTCATTTGGCAAAACTCCAAATCAATATTAAAAGGACCCGAAATCATTATAAGATCAATCATACATGTTACCCTATAAAACATGAGTTTTATGCTCTGAATTAGGCAAATTTGGTGTGTCTACAGCTTGCCTCGCCTTGATGTTAGCTTAGCAAGGGAATGGCATGTAATGAAGCGGAGTGATTCGGAGTGAACTGTAATGGAATGCAAGTGAGCGTAGATGAATGTAGAGGAATGAAATGATGATGGACTGAAAAGGTGGCATCAAGTTCTAGATATAGACACGACACGCTTATCTACCCGATTCACCAAAATGAATCTCGTTGAGTATTATAGATCACTTTCATGTTTCTTCAAAACCTCATATAACTAATTGGTAAAAGGCATGCCATTGGCATGAGAGATAAAAAATAAAAGGATAAAGAATGTAGCCAACCCTCAGTGCGGTGAGGAGTCCTCGAATTTGTAGGTTCATCATCAGCCAGCTACCCAAACTTTGCGGTTTTCTTGTACTGTGATGAGCTAAAGTTTAAAAGAGAAATTGATTTTAAAATGAAAAGAATACCAATCCATCATATTTGGAATTTCAAGTTCATTCAAGTTTCACCAAAATACTCTGGTTAGTTCTGAGTGGAATAACCTTAAATTCTAAAGGGTTCGTTTAAGCATAAAAAAATTGCTCGGGTATCATGAAAACCATGAATCATGCTCTGGCAGAAAATCGAGTATTCGGAAAATGATAAAACAAACTTAAGCCATAGTGGGATTGAAAGATAATGGTGGGACTAACATAAAACGATGGGAAAGAAGAAACAATGGCATGACACGGTGGGATAAAAGAAAAGACACGATGGGATAAAAGAAAGGAAAGAATAAAACATGGTGGGATAAAATAAAAGATGTGGTGGTATAAAATAAGGACACGGTGGGATAAAAGAGTAAAACATGGTGGGATAAAATAAAAGACAGACATGGTGGGATAGAATTGGTAATGATTAAGAATGAAAAAAGAGATGGATATGAAAATATAAAAAATTATGTAGAAAATAGTTGAAGATATAGATTGTCTATTGGAGGTCAAGACACCTGATTAGGAACCATCGTCCCTCCAATGTTCAATTTTGGCTTATCTGTGAGTGTGAAGAAATGACTAAGCCGTCGTAGATTTTGTTGAAGGAGATCTCGAGCCCAGTCATCTTCACGCTCAAGGTCTTCAACATAAATGCATTTAATACACATTAAATAGACCTAACATAACTAAATGACAAATGTTAGGAGAGATGTGAAGTGCAAAATAGAATGTTGGTGATGATGTGAGATTTATGTGAAACTGAGTAAAGTCTTCAGGCATGGTCTATCAACTTGCATCGACCGCCTGATTCATCAGCACCATGATAATACTTGAGTTGGTGGCGCTCCCTTTCTTTTCATCATAGGGCTGGCATGATGTTCCTTCCAGAACACCAAACTCACCAATACACCTATTAGGACTTAAAAGGTTGCCTGTACATTTCTGGGAAAGAGTGTGTGAGTTCAACCTTCTTCCTCTTCGGCCGGCCGATGAGGGAGAGTCCAACCGATGCTAGCTTGATGTACCTATGCAACTAGTAGACAAAGAAGACAAGAAAACAAGTGAAGGGAGGATTAGAACTGAGTGAAGTGTAGTAACTGTAAAAACAATAACACAAAATGGCAATTGGAAACAAACTCACCAGATTCGGGGTTAGCCCTAACCCCTTTTTTGGTTTTTTTATGATGTATGAAATCATGAAAAACTGAATAAAAATTATGCTTAAATATGAACTAAATGATTTGAATGAAGAGTTAGCAAAGATAATATGAATGGTTAAGGACAACACAACCCAGGCAAAGTGGTAACCAGGTTGGACAGATTCAATGTAAACTGCACGGCTTTGATGCAGAGACCGAAACGAATAGCATCAATGTCAGAATAAAGTGATGTTTGTTTAAAAAAAATATGACTTACCTGGGATGGTTTTATATGAAGACAAGTTTGCTTGAATCTTATGATAGGTAATCTGAATTTACCAGATAAGCCTGATCTTGGATAGTGAAGTTATAGAAACTCCCAGCACAATGTCAATGTAGGACATGCTATGGGCACCACAGATATATGAATTGAATGATTCTTATTGGAGATAAAATAGGACTTATCAGGGAACAATTTCTATGAAGGATGTATAGGCTTAATCTACCATTAAATATACTAAAATTGATTGAGAAAATGATGACTTAGAAGAGAAGACTTCGGATCTGTCTGTGCAGCGCCAGTGTTGAAGCCGTCACAAGCCGAGGGAATGTCAGAATTGATCTCCATTTGTTAGAGATGAAATATATCTTTATGTATCACACTTCTTCTTAAGGAAGACCAGAAAGATCTGTAGAAGCTGATGATCAGTAGTGCAGCACGTCGGAGCATAGACCGGCTTCTTCTTCACTTTGGGATGATCTCTGGGCACTGGGACGAAGAGAGGACGACTTGGGGAGGTTGGGATGAGCCTAGGGTGGCTGGAGGACAAAGATAGGAGTGCTGTAGGATGGGGATGCCTTTCTTAGGTTGTTCAAATGGGTCTCCCTTTATAGGGGATAAGAAACAGGTCAAAAAATATCAAGTTTTGATACATCCGACCATAGGTTGGATTTCCTCCATTTAATGATGCTAATTTTGATCCTGAGGCATCTATAAACTTACCCAAATGATTGATATGGATTAGAAACTATGGATCACCTTCTCCATGTTCAAAATATATCTCCACTTGAAGAGGAAACAAATTTGGTCTAAAAATAGCAAGTTTTGATGTATAAGACAACAAGTTGGATTGCCATTATTTGATGATGCTAATTTTGACCATGAAGCTTCCATATGCTATACAAAGTAATAAGGAGGAGGAAAAAGGAAGGTAAGGTCATGAATTGGTCATATATGTTCCCAATGGGCTGGGCTTGCATACAATTGGACTTGATCGGTGCTGTGTGCGGACAGAACTGCATGTCTGATTTCTAAAAGGCGCTGCAGACAAATGGTAGATCAGAATTGAATGTTGTTTGTTACATTGAAAATAGGACTCATAGTTAAATATTATTGATGTTAAAGACTTCTTCATTGGACGTCTACAAAATCCTGTAAAAAAATTTCAAATAGAGGATATACTAGAAAAAGCATAATTTGGCATAAAACCAAGCGGTACGACTTTGGTGCAAAGACCACCAAGTGCAACATGGAAGTTAGAATGGGCTCTTATTTAGGAAAAATGAATCTTATTAAATATCAAAAACTATTTCTCAGATTTCTAGTGAACTCCTTGGCTCATCCAAAAGGATCGTTCAACTTGATTTTGATGTCTAAAAGAGATGTTGCCAATGAAATAAGAGTTTAAGCCCCAAATAAGGCTAAATTTGCATGTCTACAGGGTAGGGCACCTGGCCATACACCCTGGGGTGGGGCACCTGGCCATGTGCCCCCAGATGAGGGCACATACGCCCTAAGGCATTTTTTTTTTTGCAAAAAAATGTACCTGATGGCCTTTTCTCTTTTGCTTCTTCAGCTCCTGAAAACACTTAACAAAGATGATTAAATTTTCATCATAACTCATCCCTTTGCCTGTATATCATTTGCCTTGATTTTGAGTAAAAGGGAGGAGCCTTCTTAACAAGGTGGAATAAAATAAATGACTTAAATGAAATGAAGGTAAGGGTTGAGAGAACTTACCTACCGTGGTGTGAATCCTCTCCTCTTCTACATTGAAATGCCTGAAACACTTGATAGAAAGGGGATTAGATCTTCATCATGACTCATCCCTTTGCCAATTAATGGTCAACTTTGACTTAGGTCAAAGGGAAGAGCCTTCTAAACAAGGTAATTAAAGCAAAAATGGATATGCAATGTAGGAATGGATATATGCATGACAGAAAAATAATCATGGATGCAACTAAAGCAATGATCATTGACTAGGTTAAAAGAGATGCATTTTTTTGGATTTTCAAAATATTCAATTTTTTTAATTTTTTAAAATTTTAAATTTTAAATTTTTTTTTGGATTTTTGAAATATGCAATCTTTTGTGGAGAAAATACTAGTATTTAAGACAGTTCATCGGTCTTTGGGGTTTGTTAAGACTTAAATGGTAGATACCACGTGCAAAATAAAGTTCCCTACCTAGAATCCTTCTAACCTTCTTCTTTTGATCGGCTTGGATTCCACTTGGATTCGGTCGGCTTACCCTACCCAAGGGGTTTAAGGATGAAGAGTATGGAGGAAGTCCTTGATAGGGTTTGGAGATGTTGAGAGAGATTTCTCTACTCACACTCAAATTACCCATTGGGATTCGGCCCCTTTGGGTTTTTCTTTCTTTTTTTGCTCTTTTCTGTATGGCACATATTTGGACAGGTTTTTGACCCGTGGGGACATTGCCCATCTTTTAATGCCATTTGCCTTGACTATCATTCTGGGTACTCATTCGGACAGGTTGATCATTTTTCTTTTTCTAACCTGAGGGGTTCATTGTCCATCTTTTGGCACTCTTTTGTACCCTCTGAGACAGCCTCCTACTAGGGTGGGAGTGTATTCGATACTTACCCTCTCTAATCTTCTCTTCCTATCTTGGACCGAGTAGAAGAGAATAGGGTAAGGGTACTCCTTCCATTTCTAGATTTCTGCCTTGCCTTTCGCAAGTGTCGGGTTTTCTGGATTCTAGGATCGGGAGGTGTTGTGTGTGTAGGATGGTACCTACCCTTGACTTCTCACGAACAACCTAGGATCGATGACTTAAGATTATACCAGTGGTTTCTCCATTTTTATGGAAAGTACTTTTTGCGGAAAACTCCATTCCAAGGATGATTCAATTTTTCTCCATCTACATTAGTCAATTCATATGCATTACCTGGATAGTTTTCAGTGATTACAAAAGGTCCTTCCCAGTTAGGTTGCAACTTGGAGCAGGGACCCCCTGGCTTAACGAATATGCGTTTGACTACCATCTCACCGATCTCGAATTTTCTCTCGACCACCCTCTTTTGATAAAACCTTTTGAGTCTATTCTGATAAGTCCGGGCATGATCGGCGGCAGCTAGCCTTCTTTCATCCAAGAGTTCAAGCTGTGCAAGGAGAGATTCTCTTCTCTCATCAACAGGAATATCCCCTGTCGAGCTGAACTCGGAGAGATGAAAGTAATACTTCGTAAGGTATCACTGCTTCCGTCCCATATGCCAAAGCATACGGGGTTTGTCCAGTGGGAGTCCTTATAGAAGTACGATAAGCCCATAGAGCATCTACAAGCTTATCAGGCCAGTCGGCAAATTTGCTAGACTTACAAGATTTCTTGATGATTTTGATTAAGGTTTTGTTGGTGGCTTCTGCTTGACCATTGCCTTGAGGATAGTATGGTGATGAATGATGCAATGAAATGCGATACCTGTTGCAAAGATCACGTAGATCTTGAGAAAGAAATTGTGGCCCATTATCGGTGATGATGTCGCTGGGGATCTCGAACCTTGCTAGGATGTTGCGCTTGATGAAGGAGCAGACTGTTGATGTTTTAATCTCCACGAATGCTTCCACTTCAGCCCACTTTGTGAAGTACTCCGTTGCCGTCAAAATGAATGATTTTGAGCGCATTTCGGAGTTCAGGTCACTCAAGGGGCCAATGATATCAAAGGCCCACATGTCGAAAAGCCATGGGGGATGAATTGGATGAAGGGAAGATGCGGGAGAGTGAATCTTGTCGTCATGGAGTTGACATGAATGACAATGCCAGACAAAGATGGAGCAGTCTTCTTCTTAAGTTGGCAAATAATACCCTTGTCGGATGATTTTTTTAGCAAGGGCTTGGGCTTTCACATGACCACCACAAACTCCAGAATGTGCTTCCTTCAGAACCAAATCAGCTTCTTCTTCATCCAGACATCTGAGTAAGATTCCACTTAGGCTTCTCTTATAGAGCACTCCTCCTAGGATTGTATACCTCTGGGATACTCTTCTGATTGCCTTCTTTTCCTTGGTGGTTGATCCAGGTGGATATGACTGATCTTGACAATACCTCGCAATCTCGTCATACCAAGGTCTCTCACCTTCTTCTAATTCTTCTAACTCAATCAAGGAGATTTCTTATTTTTGTTCCAAGTATTCTTTTCTGTTGAACCTTTCCTTAACCTACATAAAACGTCCATCCTCAATTGTTGGAATTGTCCTCTTACAAATGTGGATAATACACACTTGCCTGCCTAGTGGGACAGATAGAGATGAAGCTAGTGAAGCTAAGGCATCGGCGAGGATATTCTGAGAACGGGGGACATGGACAAAGGTGAGTTTGAAGAATAGCTTGATGTAGCAGGTGGTGAGCTCTTGGTAGGGTTTGAGGTTTTTATGAGAAGTTCGGTACTTGGATAGGACCTGGCATAGGATCAATTGACTATCACCTATCACCCTCAGTTCGGTGGCACCATGGAAATGAGCGGCCTCCAGCCCGGCCAGCAAGGCTTCATACTCAGCTATGTTGTTGGTTGCTGGAAAGTTAAGCTGAAAAGCCTGTGGAATGGTGACACCTTCAGGTGATAGAAGGACAATACCTATCCCTCTACCATGAGAGTTCAGAGCCCCGTCGAAATATAATGTCCAAAGATTGGAAGATCGGGCTGATATTTTTTCGTCATCCGGGAACTCCGACCGGACTAGGTCAAAGATGGGTATGGGATGATGGGCAAGGTATTCAGCAATAGCATAACCCGTGATTGCCTTATGTGGGACATAAGTGATATCAAATTGGGATAAGAAACTCTACCATCGCCCTAACCGATCAGTCAAGACTGTCTTCTCTAACAGAAACTTAATGGGATTGATATGAGCAATGAGCTTGACTTGGTGAGCAAGGAAATAATGTTTGAGTTTCTGAACCACCCAAACAAGAGAAGCACAGGTCTTTTCTACCACAGTGTACTTCAGGTCACAAACATCAAACATCTTGGACAAGTAGTAAGTAGCTCGTTCTTTCCCTTCTTCATCAACTTGTGCAAGGACTACCCCAAGAGAGTTCTCAAGAACCGAAATGTAGAGGACCAAGGGCTTGTCGGGAATTGGTGGTTTAAGTACAGGGGGACTTTACAGGTATGTTTTCAACCCATCAAATGCCTCCTGGCACTTCAAATCTCATTTAAACTCGGCCCCCGCCTTGGTTAACTAATAGAAAGTTTTACACCTTTGGGAATGTTGTGAGATAAACCGGCGGACAAATTGTAGCCTCCCAATCAATCCTCGAAGCTCTTTCATATTCTTCGGGGGAGGCATACCGATAATTGCTTTGGCCTTGTTTGGGTCGATCTCTATGCCCCTTTTGCTTACTATGAACCCACGTAGCTTTCTTGATGAAACTCCAAATGGGCACTTTTTAGGGTTCATTTTTAGCTTGTATTCTCTAGCTTGTTGTAAAACTTTCCTTAGTACTTCAGAATGATCTTCCCGACTCTTGGACTTGATAACCAAATCATCCACATACACCTCTACAAGGGTGTGCATCATGTCGTGAAAGATAGCCATCATAGCGCTCTGATATGTAGCACCAGCATTCTTTAACCCAAAGGGCATGACAACATAGCAATATGTTCCTCAAGGTGTGGTGAACGAGGTCTTCTCTTGGTCCTCCTCAGCTAACCGGATCTGATTGTATCCAGAATAGCCATCCATGAATGAAAGCATTTCAAATCCAGCTATGTTATCAACCAAAACGTCGATATGAGGTAAAGGAAAATCATCCTTAGGACTCGCTCGGTTCAAGTCCTTGAAATCTATACAAATCTGAATTCGTACATCCCTCTTCAAAATAGGGACTATGTTAGCCACCCATTGCGGATATAGGACAACCTTAATAAATTTTTCTTGATATAGTTTGTCAACCTCTTCTTTCATTTTGAGTGCAATATCAGGGTGGAACCTCCTGAGCTTTTGTTTAACCGGGGTAGTTCCAGGTTTCAAGGTTAATCTATGTTCAACCAATGAGTTATCTAATCCCGGCATATCTTCATATGTCCATGCGAACGTGTCCTTATATTCCTCCAAAACTTTGATCAAACATTGTTCTTCTGAGGGAGTCTTAGGATCTTCCAGGGTTCCTAAATTCAGTTCCTTGGTCGGTTCGTTCCCTGTGGCTGATGGTTCTTCAAATCTTCTAAGTCCAGATGCATATGCATCAGCCGAAGAGAGAGACCTGGCTGATCACCTGCAAAACAGCCTTCCTCTCTCTTGAACCGACTTTTCTCTCTCTAAAAACTCGAAATTCTCTCTCTAAAAATTACAAAATCAATGCAGGAGGGAGGTTGGACGTCTTGAGATGCTTGGGGGGTCGTGCTCATGCCTCTGGAACGACCGGAATCAGAGTCAATTTATAGGAGAACGAGCAATCTCATCCGGGCTAAAAAAAAGGGGCCTTGCGCCCTACCCCTGGGCGCATGCACCCTGGTGCAGGGCGCATGCGCCCCAGTGAGGGGTGCATGTGCCCCCCAGTGAGGGCGCATGGCACTATTCCCTAAAAAGTAGGTCTTATCCGGTCGATCGGTTCAGTGGTAGAGTCCTGGTGAAAACGTGGGTCCCTCATGCCTCAAGGGTAGGGCGCATGTGCCCTCAAGAGAGGGAACAAGGTCACGTGCCTCACTGGTAGGGCGCATGGGCACGTGCCCTGGGTCCCGGGCGCATGTGACCAGGAACCCGGGCGCATGGGACTGTTTTTGCGCGTCCTTCTTCTGGAAGCCATTGCGAACACTCCCGAACTCGAAATTCGACGCCGTTTGTTGCGTTGGAAAGATAACAGGCCGAAGAAGCTTCCTATAGCATAGGATCAGACATCATACCCTCCAAAACTTAAGAATTTCGTTCGTAAGTTAGGGAAGTGAACAGAAGATCCAATACAGGTCAAAATGACTCCGACGGCAAACCGGAAAGGCACGGTATGCAACAAAACTTGTCCGGGGTGTGAATATGACCATAACCTTCAATGCATGATCATTAGGCATTGGTCGTTCAGCCAATTTCCGTGTTTACATGATTTACATGTGGCTTTGGCTCGGAAATTATGGCTTTTTGCGAAAAACATCAGAAAACATCCGATTTCGTTCGGCGAAGCTTCAAATCAACTTTAAAAGACCCGGAATAATTATAAGATCAATCACACATGTTACTCTATAAAACATGAGTTTTATGCTCTGAATTAGGCGAATTTGGCGTGTCTACAGGTGGGTATCGCCAAAGCCAATACCGTAACCCACCACCCAACCAACAATACCGCCCAACTCCTCAGCCCCAGCAGCAACTTGCGTACAACTGAGCACCACCACAGCAACCCACCTACAACTGAGTGCCCCAGAAACCAAATGCCTACAACTGAGGGCCTCAACAACAATATGTCTATAACCAACGACAACCACAACAACAAGCTTACAACCAAGTGCCACCACCAGCCAACCGACCTAAGAGGGGGGGACCCAAGAGAGAATACTATCCTCAACTGCCATTCCCCCTCACATTGATGGCTGAACAGCAGTTGGAACTTCCAAAGGAGAGAGAAGGATGGCCGGCCAATGTTGACACAACAAAGTACTGCGCTTATCATCGATATCCTGGGCACAAGGTGGATGTTTGTTTCCAGTTTAAAGATTACATTCATGACCTCAACGATCAGGGGAACATTGACTGGGGACAGATGGGAGAATCTATTCAAGCAATGAAGGCACGTCAGAATCAACCACGGCGACAGCAGCCCGGCCTCGGCATAGTCCAAGATCCGCTCCCGGTACATGCACCCGTACAAGCACCGGCACCAGCACCACCAAACTAACGACTTGGCCTCGTACACTCCGCCATCGAGGAGTCAACCCACCATTCCCAGGGTGGCAGGTCGAGGATCAAATCACCTCCATACCCGCCAGACCAACCCCACCTACAAACCGCACCATACTCTCCATACCAAGAGCTACCCCCAGCCCACAAACTCCCCAAACACCACTGCCCCCAACAACCATCAACCCTCCACGGCGCCTAATCATTAGACCGCCACCAACATCCCAACCAGCACCGCAACCATCACCTAACCTACCAACCACCATTAATCCTCCTCGACGTCTAATCATTAGACCGTCACCAACACCCCAAACGTCACCCAACCCACCAGTCGCCACCACTCCGCGACCCCTCATCAATAGAACATCACCAACAACACCCCAACTATCACCCAACCTACCAGTCACTGCCACACCACGACCTCTCATTATTAGACCATCACCACCAACACCCCAACCATCACCCAACATACCGGCCTCCACCAATACACGACCCCTCATCATCCGATCCTTACCACCCCTACCTACCCTGGGCTCCTCAACCTACCAACCAACCTTACCATCACTATCATCATCACTTCCCCCTACCACGCTGGCACCGGTACTTCGTAGCGGGAGGATGTTCCAATGGGTCTTCCCCCAGGCCGGGATGCAACCACATGAGCAAGTAGAAGAGGAGGTAGTGGAAGAACCGTTGCCCGGCACGGCATATAACCTATTGAAGCATCTGGACAAAATGCCAGCACGGATTTCAATCCTAGAGCTGATTAAGAGGTCAAAGAACCATCAGGACATCCTATAATAATATCTGCAGGGGGTCATGGTCAATGAGGACCTCCCGCCCAAGAAGATCATTACTGTCCTGACCCCGAGGAGTGAACATCCGGCACTCACATTTACACAGGAGGAGTTGGCACGGCCAGAGATCAGAAAGTACGCCTTGCACGTTGTAGTAGTCATCAGAGGCATGGAGATTAAGTCCTGCTTGATTGACACTGGAGCATCTATAAATGTCATACCGCCAGAAACATTGCAACTTTGCGGCATCTCCGATGAAGAAATCGAGCCTTCCGCTATCACAGTGACAGCCTATGACAACTCCCAGAAACCGGCATGAGGGGTGGTTACATTGGAAGTAGGGCTCGGACCGTGTGCTATCACCGCCGGGTTTCATGTTCTTGAACTGGACCCTACATTCAAAGCTATTTTTGGACGCCCGTACCTTGAGGTAATAGGAGTTGTTGCCTCCACTAATCATCAGTGTCTGAAGTTCCCATACAAGGGCCAGGTGATCAAAGTAACCAACATACCCATTCTAAATGGCGTGGATGACCCCTCTTCTGCACTGCCAATATCAAAATTTGTCCAGCCGTTGGTTTCCACTACAGAGCTGCCCAAGGTCATGATGTTAACGACGCCTTCAGAAACAATTGCATGGCGGATGATGAAAAGGATGGGCTATCAGTCAGGAAAGGGGTTGGGAAAGGAGCTACAGGGGGTTGTGCACCCCATTGAAGCCGTACAAAGACCAAAGAGACACGGGCTTGGCTCTGAGCCCAGTTTCACTCCACGGATGGTCTACCGGCCAAAAAATGCCATGGGACTCCAAAAATTCTTTATCAAAGGGGAGACCATGATGAAGGCCGGGGACGAAGAAGAGAAGAACCAGTCAAGAGGAAGAAGGCACCAGAGCAAGAGGAGGAAGTGGACAACCTGAGTTCATCTTTGGCTCGATTGTTCACAGAGGAGGAAGAACCAGTCGAGGGCAAGTCCATCTCTAAACAACTTGTCCACTCGAACCCACCTCCAAACAACATCCCGCGTGAGCCGTATCCTACGGTCACGTATTTCAAAATACTCACTCTATCCCTCTTGGATTCACTTGATGGGCTATCTAGCCCAATTCCTACTTCTGGGCCAAAATGGCCACCTGAACTGATCATTGGGCCTGAGAGCCCATTAAAATCTTCTTACTCCACTGGGCTTCTATGCCCATTCCAATCCAACAACCTTGGGCCCGCGTGCCCTTTAAATTTCTTTTCTAGCTTTGGGCCCACGTGCCCACCATTCGGGCCCACGTGCCCCTTAGATCTTTTCACTAGCTTTGGGCCTATCTGCCCATTTCTTGTCATCATCGGGCCCGCGAGCCCATTTTTCTCCCATTTGCTTAAGCTTTCTATTTCTGCTCGATCCCCATCGTTTCATTCTCTTTTTGTTATTGAAAACACACAAAATACCCAAAAAAACGACTTCTCGCAAACTCAATTTTCCGTTGAGGAGACGTCTCTTCTTGTCTCGGAAGGTGCTCCCGACCAGGGACCCCTCTTCTTTGACTCACTGATCGATCTGCTCAATCCTTCACCCATTGTAGATACCGTTTTTCCATTTCCGTCTTCTTTAGGAGTAGTTAGGGTAGGAAAGAAGAAAATTCGAGGTAAGCGTGTTCCAGAGAGATATCTCCAACAAATACCTCAAAAATGCCAGGAATGTGCAAGGTTGCCAAGGTTTTTGGAAAATGCTATCCAACTTGATGAAAATACAATATGAGGATGAATTCAATGTAGATCATACACTGAGAGTTTACGAGGTCTTATCAGAAAAAAGATCATGTCATAGAAGATAGCCATCATTTCTGGACTTAAAAGATTTGAAGAACCATCAGCCACGATGGATGAACCGACAAAAGAACTGAATCTTGGAACACCGGAAGATCCCAAGACAATCCTTCTAAGTGCAAACCTCACTCCCACTGAGGAACATAGTTTAATTGAAATTTTGGAAGAATATAAGGACACGTTCGCATGGACATACGAGGACATGCCGAGGTTAGACAACTCGTTAGTTGAACATCGTCTAACTTTGAAACCTGGAGCTACCCCGGACAAACAAAAATTAAGGAGATTCCACCCTGATATTGCACTTAAGATGAAAGAAGAGGTGGACAAGTTACATCAAGCAAGATTCATTAAGGTCGTCCTTTATCCGCAATGGGTGGCAAACATAGTCTCTGTCATGAAGAAGGATGGCCGAGTTTGGATCTGTATAGACTTCAGGGACTTGAATCGAGCGTGTCCTAAAGATGACTTTCCTCTACCTCATATTGATGTACTGGTTGATAACACTGCTGGATTCGAGATGCTATCATTCATGGATGGCTATTCCGGTTATAATCAAATCCGGTTGGCTGAAGAGGACCAGGAGAAGACCTTGTTCACCACATCTTGGGGAACCTACTGCTATGTCGTCATGCCCTTTGGATTGAAGAATGCTGGTGCTACCTATCAGAGGGCAATGATGGCTATCTTCTATGACATGATGCATACCCTTGTAGAGGTGTACGTGGATGACCTGGTCGTTAAGTCCAAAAGCCGAGAAGATCATCCTGAAGTGTTAAGAAAGGTCTTGCAAAGGGCTAGAGAATATAAATTGAAGATGAACCCAAAGAAATGCACGTTTGGAGTATCCTCAGGAAAATTATTGGGGTTCATAGTTAGCAAAAGGGGCATAGAGATCGACCCAAACAAAGCCAAGGCAATCATTGGTATACCTCCTCCAAGAAATATGAAAGAACTTCGAGGATTAATCGGGAGGCTACAATTTGTCCGCCGGTTCATCTCACAACACTTCCAAAGGTGTAAAACTTTCTATGAGTTGACCAAGGCGGGGGCCGAGTTCAAATGGGATTCGAAGTGCCAGGATGCATTCGCTGGATTGAAAAGATACCTGGTAGTCCCCCTGTGCTTAGACCACCAGTCCCTGGCAAGCCCTTAGTTTTATACATCTTGGTTTTGGAGAATTCTCTTGGGGCAGTCCTTGCACAAGTGGATGAAGAAGGGAAAGAGAGGGCAACCTACTACTTGTCAAAGATCTTTGATCCATGTGAGCAGAAGTATACTGTAGTGGAGAAGACCTGTGCTGCACTAGTCTGGGTAGTTCAGAAGCTTAAACACTATTTCTTAGCTCATGAGGTCAACCTTATTGCCTGCATCAATCCCATCAAATTCCTTCTAGAGAAAACTGTTCTAACTGATCGGTTAGGTCGTTGGCAACGCTTCCTCTCCCAGTTTGATATCACCTATGTCCCCCAGAAGGCGATTAAGGGCTATGTCATTGCCGAACATCTAGCCCATCACCTTATACCCCTCTTTGACCCGGTCCAATCGGAGCTCCCAGATGACGAACTAATGTTGATCCGATCTTCCCACCTTTGGACATTATATTTTTACAGGGCTCTGAATTCATACGGTAAGGGAATAGGAATTGTCCTTCTATCACCCGAGGGTGTCACCATTCCACAGGCATTTTAGCTTGACTTCCCAGAAACCAACAATATAGCTGAATATGAAGCCTTGCTGGCCAGGCTGGAGGCCGCTCATTTCTATGGTGCCACGGAATTAAGGGTGATAGGTGATAGCCAACTAATCCTTTGCCAAGTCCTAACCAAATACCGAACTTCTCATCCAAACCTCAAACCTTACCAAGAACTCACCTCTTGCTACATCAAACTCTTTTCCAAACTCACTTTTGTCCATGTTCCTCGAGCTCAGAACATCCTTGCTGATGCCCTAGCCTTCTTAGCTTCATCTCTATCAGTCCTGCTAGGTAGACAGGTGCGGACTATCCATGTCCGTAGAAGGTCGATGCCAGTGATTAAGGATGGTCGATTTCTAAAGATCAAGGAGAGATTTGGCAGGAAGGAATATCTAGAGCAGAAAGAGGAGATTTCTTTGGTTGAGTCGGAAGAGTTAGATGAGGGTGAGAGGCCTTGGTTTGATGAGATCACAAGGTATTGTCAAGATCAGTCGTATCCACCTGGATCAAATGCAAAAGAAAAGAAGGCCATCAGGAGAGTATCCCAGAGGTATACCATCCTAGGAGGGGTGCTCTACAAGAGGAGCTTGAGTGGAATCTTGCTTAGATGCGTTGATGAAGAAGAGGCAGAATTGGTGCTTAAGGAAGCACATTCCAGGGTCTGTGGGGGCCATGTCAATGCTCAAGCTCTTGCCAAGAAAATCATCAGGCAGGGTATTATTGGCCAACCCTAGAAGAGGATTGCTCCATCTTTGTCTGGCACTGTCATTCTTGCCAACTCCATGCCGACAAGATCCATTCTCCCGCATCTTCCCTTCATCCTATTCATGCCCCATGGCCCTTCGCCATGCGGGCTTTCGATGTCATTGGCCCTCTAAGTGATCTTAACTCTAAAATCCGTTCCAAATCATTCATCCTGACGGCAACAGAGTACTTCACCAAGTGGGCAGAAGTGGAAGCGTTCGTGGAGATCAAGGCATCAACACTGTGCTCCTTCATCAAACGCAACATCATCGCCATGTTCGGGATACCCAGCGACATCATCACCGACAACGGACCGCAATTTCTCTTTCAAGATCTGCGTGATCTATGCAATAGGTACCGCATTGCATTGCATCATTCTTCTCTTTATTACCCGCAAGGCAACGGTCAAGCAGAAGCCACCAACAAAACTTTGATAAAAATCATCAAGAAAACCTGTAAGTCTAGCAAGTTTGCAGACTGGACAGATAAGCTTGTAGATGCCCTATGGGCTTATCGCACTTCTGTACGGACCCCCACTGGTCAAACCCCGTAAGTTCTTGCATATGGGATGGAAGTGGTGGTCCCATACGAAGTACTCCTTCCATCACTCCGAGTTCAACTCGATAGGGACATCCCTGTCGATGAGAGGCGAGAATATCTCCTTGCACAACTTGAACTCCTAGATGAAAGAAGGTTGGCCACCTCTGAGCATGCCCGGACTTATCAGAACCGATTGAAAAGGTTTTATCAAAAGAGGGTGGTAGAGAGATAATTCGAAATCGGTGAGATGGTAGTCAAACGTATATTCGTTAAGCTGGGTGGTCCCCGCTCCAAGTTGCAACCTAACTGGGAAGGGCCTTTTGTTATAACTGAAAGATATCCAGGCAATGCATAAGAGCTAACCAACGCCGATGGAGAAAAATTGAACCATCCATGGAACGACGTTTACCTCAAAAAATATTTTCCTTAGAAGAGAAAATGGAGAATTTCTGGTATGATATTAAGTCATCGATCCAAGAGTGTTAGCTAGAAGTCAAGGGTAGGAATCACCCTGCACACACAACACCTCCCGATCCCAGAATCTAGATAGCCCAACACTCGAGAGAAGCAAGGCAGAACCCTGAAGGCGGAAAGGAAACCTTACCCTATTCTCTTCTATTCGGTCCAAGATAGGTGAAGGGGACTAGAGGAGGATAGTATCGAAAATGCCCGCCGCCTTAGTAGGAGGCCGTCTCATAGGGTGCAAAAGGGTGTCAAAAGATGGGCAATGAACCCCACAGGTTTAAACAAATATGGGCCTGTCTGAATGAGTACCCGGAAGAATAGAAAATGAAAAGAAGGCACCTAAAGATGGGCAATGACCCCACAGGTCAAAGACTTGTCTAAGTAAGTGCCACATGTAGAAAAGACCCGAAGAGGCAGAACCCCAACGGGCAATTTGGGCATGAGTAGAGAAACCCTCCTCAACACCCCCAAATCCTATCAAAGACTTCCTCTATTATTCTTCCATCTTAAAACCCCTAGGGTAGGGTAAACTGTCCAAACTCAGGAGGAATCCAAATTGATTAAGAGAAGAGGGCAAGAAAGATTCTGGGTAAGGAACCTTATTCACACATGGTGCTCATTGCTTGAATCTTGATCAACACTCAAAGATCAATGAATTGTTTCAATATCGGCACATTCTCCACAAAAATTCAAAAAAAATGAATATTTTCAAAAATCTAGAAAAAGTTGAATATCTTCAAAAATAAAAAATTGAATACTTTCTAAAAATCTAAAAAAAGGCATCATCTAACTTGGCATAACCTTGATTTTTTGCCTTTGCTAGCATTCATGTTTATCTTTATGTCTTGCATGTTTCATTTCCGCATTGCATATTTACCTTCATTATCACCCCATTAAGAGGGCTCCTCCCTTTGACCTAAGTCAAAGTTGGCCATAATAGGCAAAGGGATGGGTCGTTGTGAAGATCTAATCCTCTTTTATCAAGTGTTTTCAGGGACTTTAAAATAAGAGGAGAAGGTTCTCTCAATGACAGGTAAGTTCTCTTAACCATTTCATTTCGGTCATTTAGGTTATTACACCTTGTTAAGAAGGCTCCTCTCTTTGACCTAAGTCAAGGCAGACAGCAATAGGCAAAGAGATGAGCCATGGTTAAGATTTAATCTCCTTTTATCAAGTGTTTCAGGATACTAAGATCAAGAAGGGTGTGACTCTCACCATAGCAGGTAAGCTTTCTTAACCCTTATCTTATTCATTTTCAGTCATTTTGTTTATATTACCTTGTTAATAAGGCTACCCCCCTTGACGTGTAAGCAAGGCAAGATTACAATAGGCAAGGGGGTAAGCCATAGAGTAGATCTAACCCCTTTATTAAGTATTTCAGGAAAGAAACACGAGTCAAGGAGGGGGAAATCTCGCCAATAGAGAATGCTCGCAGAAATGGAAGAATGGACATGGGAAACCCCCATAACTTGCCGACTAGCATATATGTCGTTAGTCGTATATTATTATCTTATGCATTATTTGTTGAAGACCATGAGTACGGAGAAGACTTGACCCGAGATCCCCTTCATCAAAATCTACAACGGTCGGGTCATCTCTGATGCTCACGGATAAGCTAAAGTTGTGTTGTGAGGGACGATAGTTCCCGAATGGGTATCTTGACCTCATAGACAATCTATATCTTCAACTATTTGTTATACAAGTTTTGTTTTGTTTTCTTCAGCCCAACATGCATCATGTAGCATTAATTGCATTACATTTTGTTTTGTCTTTGCATACATCATTTCGTAATCTTCACCTTCTCACCATAATCCTTAAACTTTTTATCCTAATTCCGATCATTCTGAATCCCACCATGTTTTCTAGTCCCACCAACCTCTCTAATATCCCACCGTGTCTTTTAATCCCACCATGTTCGGTAATCACTTTATACCTCCAAATCCTCTATCACCACTGTGGCCATTGCAACACCCTTCTTTCTATTCAACCCACCGTGGCATCCAATTCATCCTGGCAAGGGCCTTCTATTTGATCAGAACTTGCACCATCACTATCTTCATGGTCTATGCTTAAACATTTGCCTTTTGTAATTCGAGATCATTCCATTCCGAATCAAATCTTGTCTTTTGGAAGACTTAAATGAATCTAAGATCCTGAATGTGCTCGATTGGTATTCTTTTACTTTTTCAAAATAAATCTCTTTTTAAATTTTAGCCCATCACAGTACAGGAACACTGCAAAGATCGGGTTACAGGCTGATGATGAACCTACGAACTCATGTTTCGGGGACTCCCCACCGCGTTGGGGGTTGGCTATTCTTCTCTTATGCCAATGGCACATCTCTTACCAATCGAACATAGGAAGACTTGATGAAACATGGCGGTTAACCAAGAGACTGGAGGAGATTCGTCTTGCCGAATCTAGTCGTTAAGTGTGTCTATATCTACTCCTTGATGCCACCTTTTCAGTCCATCACCATGTCGCTCCACTACATTCCATTACGATCCATCTCGCTTCGCTACGCTTTCTCTACGTTTCACTCCGCTCCGCTACATGCCATTCCCTTGCAAAGCCGACATCAAGGCGAGGCAAGCTGTAGACACGCCAAATTGGCCTGATTCGGAGCCCCAGACTGTTATTCCATAGGCGATATTTTTATTTGACCGTTATCTGATCCAGATTACCTTGTGGACATGAGCTAAGGACATTGGTAGAGCCCCTTGTGAGTTGAGAATGGACCGACGATTTCCAGAATATTTCCGTAACCTTCAAGTGAGAGCCACGTGTGAATTGTGAAAACACGAAGCCTACTCGATGACCGACCTTGAATGGTCCATAATTGAAGGTCTCGGGAGTCCCGCATGTGTTCCGCAACATTCAGGGTTTCCGAGAAGTCATTTCGATAGGCGTCGGTCAATGACAACTTTCATTACGACTTTTTCGATCTGTACAGACACGGCTATCCTGGACCACGCGTTAGGCCTTTTCGGTCATCACCGGGTCTTTTCGGGTCATCCGGGTCGATTCTAGCCAAATATTTTCATCAATCATGGCCATACGTCCGGTTCGGTCAATTTTAGGGTTTCGCGGCTTTTCCGAGTTTCGGTGAATCTCAGATTTTTCGATGACTTCGGGAATTTTGATCGTACCGGACTTGTTCGGTCATCATTTTAAGTCATCCCATGTTGACCCGAGATTTCTCGACAGGAACCATGCTCTTTCGTAACTTCGCCACGGGTTTCGGCTTTCCGCGAGAGGGTAAACCGGTAGAAAGCCCCGTGCGAATGTCTCGGGAGTCATGCTGGCTAGTTTACTGACTTTAGGAGGTGCGGATGAAGGCCCTCTTTCAAACGTGACAAACGGAAGCCGAATCGGACATCCCGTTTGCAAGATACGGCTCGCGGAACACGCGCGTAGGAGAGAGAGTGTATCGCACCCCCACTCCGCTTGAAAGGGGAGGGCGCGCCCTGCGTGCCCTCAACCTGGGGACACGTCCTGCGCGCCTCTGGTTCCTTTAAAAAGCGGGGTCGTGGTCAGTTTCTTTAAATCACAAATTACCCCGATTAGCACCTTCTAAACCTGATTTTTGGAAGGTTTCCGGCGTTGATTTTTGATTATTTGTATTGCGCCCCCGGTTCGGGGGCGCGTTACGTATGTCAAGTCGATTTTTAGCAATTTCCAGAAGTTTCCGTCGATTTTTAGCAATGAGACACGTAACGCGCCCCCACTCCCTTTGAAATAGGGGGGGCGCGCGGACCGCGCCCCCGAAGTGGGGGCGCGCCCTGCGCGCCCTCGTCCTCTTCGAAAAGTTGGGGCGCGGTCGGTCCAGTTTCCATACTTTGCACTGGCTTCCTTCTCCTATAAATTGAGGGCCATTCTCAATGACCCAAGGTTAATCCCCAGTGCCTAGCACATCCATAGGTCATCCAAGCTCTTCTCCAAAGCCGACCCGACGTCCAAAGGCGATCCGACATTGAGAGATCGATCCAGAAGTGAAAGAGAAGGCTCGATCCGGGCGTTCTGTATCAACCAACTTCATCGACTTATGCAGAAAATCTGGGACTCCTTCTGCAAAAGTATTCAACATATAAGTTGTTCCTCTATTTGTCTTATTTCATATCCAATTGACGGCACTCAATTCTGACTTGTCGTTCATTTGTGACGATTGCTTCACCAAGGGCGCGCATCCAAGTTCTGTTTTCCACATCCTCCTACTTTCATAATTCTTACAGACTTCTACAGGAGTATTTCGGAGAAATCATCAACATAGGAACTCTTCCTCTCTGAGTTCTCTGTCAACTCTGACAAACGGCACTCGATTATGACATCGGGGTCGTCTGTAGAATCCTATGCACCAAAGTTGCGCCAGGAGGGTGCAAAGCTACCCAAACCGGCTTTCTTCAACCAACTCGGCTTCAACTCAAGCTGATCCATTCCATAAGCTTTCTCAACTCATTTCACTCAGTTTATTTACTGTTTTAAAGCATATTTTAGTTCATTTGCATCATTTTTACATAATTAAAAATACAAAAAAAGGGGTTAGGACTCGCCCCAATCCGGTGAGTTCAATTCCAATTGCTTCTTTCTCATATTCTTACTAAAGTTACTACACTTCCCATAGTCCTAATCATTTTATTTCACTTGGTTTATTGTTCTAGTTGCAAAGGTCTATCAAGCTAGCATTGGATTGGAGACTCTTCTTCATCGTCCGGCCGAGGAAGAAGAAGGTTGAACCCATATCCCGATCTCCCGAGCTAAGGTACATGGTCAAATCAACTCATCTCTTGTTTTTATTCTACAAAGTAGAGCCTGCGGCTCCTGGAGACCACATATTTCATGTTTTAATTTCATCTCCTCCTCACTCTCCTCCCACATGACCCGAACCATCTCCGGTGCTTGAGCGACGCTGTGAGATGAAGGTTCGGGGATCAATGTGAGTGTGGGACCGAGGTGAGGACATTTTACCGCTTTACGAGTGTTTTTTTTCGATTCACTCCCTTTTTCCCCTATTCCATCTATCACCTTCTTTTTGAGGTGCCAATCTGGAACCCGTTTCTGGAGTCGACACCTAGTTGGGAGCACCCTCCTAAACAAGCAGAGATGTCTCCTCAATGAAAAAGTGAGTTTTCGAGATGACGTTTGTTTTGGTGTTTTCAATAAGAAAAAAAGAACGAGTGGGCTCACTGGCCCCACAATGACAAGAAATGGGCATATAGGCCCAAAGCTAGGAAAAATTCTAAGGGTCACATTGGCCCAACTGCCGGTCATATGGGCCCGATGTTAGATTCACACGAGCGTAGAAGCCCGATGGGGAACAAAAATTAGAACATGTTCTCATGCCCAGTGATCAGTTTGGGTGGCCATACCAGCCCAGAGTTAAGAATTAGGCTAGAAAGCCCATCAAGCGAATTCATAAGGAGGGGCATGAGGACCTTGAAATACGTGACCGTAGAATACGACTTGCCTGGTATGTTGTATGGAGGTTTGCTCGACTCAACGAGCTATTTAGAAACGGGCTTGCCCTTGAATGGTTCTTTCAATTCTTCCTCCTCCATGAACAACCAGGCTAGGGATGAGCTTAGGTTATCCATTTCTTTCTCATGTTCTGGGGCCCTTCTCCTCTTGGTTGTAGTGTCTGGTTCTTCTTCGTCCCTAGCCATCAACCTAGTCTTTCCTTTGATGAAAATTTTTGGAGCCCCATGGTATGTTTTAGCTAGTAGACCATCCTTGGAACAAAACTTGGCTCATTGTCGAGCCCTTGCCTTCTTGGTCTCTGCACAGCTTCGATGAGGGTGTACAATCCCTTGCAGCTCCTTGCCCAACCCTTTTACTGGTTGATATCACATCCTTCTCATCATTCGCCAAACAACTGTATTTGGGGGTGAGGTCATCAATGTCATGACAGTAAACACGCAATTTTGGTCCAGTTGAAGAGCTTAAATTTTTTTTTTCATGAAGAATATTTGAACAACCTTTCAAGGGAACCAAGTCCTCTGGAAAAATCAAATTTTTCGGCACATTCCGAAGAAGATTGAGAGAGTGTTGACCAGGGTCAAAGCGCCCTATATATAGGGCACCAGGTGCCCTGTATATAGGGCACCTAGCGCCTTGCTTATAGGGCACCTGGCACCCTACAAATGGGGTGCCTGGTGTCGACTCTGAAAATTCGACGGGGTCCTCTCCTTTTCAGAGAAGTCCGTGAACCCAGATCGTCACCTCAAGAGGGGATGAGAAAAGAAAGGAATAAAACTCGGAAAGCAACTCTCACCTCGGTCCCACAGTCACATTGATCCCCGAACTTTCATCCCTTGGCGTCGCTTGATCACCAAAGAGATGGTTCGGGTCATGTGGGAGGAGGGTGAGAAGAAATAAACGTGGTCGCCAGGAACCGCGGGTTTCGATTTCTGAAATTAAATTAAAATATGACCGTGTGTACCTTAGCGTGAAGAGTGTGGGTTAAAGCTTCTCCTTCTTCGGCCGGCCGATGAAGAAGAGTCCTCAACGCGGTGGGTGCTTGATATTCTATGCAACTAGACAAATAAACAAGTGAAAGAGACTATTATAACTAGACAAAGTGGAGTATATATAAATAAAATGACATAAAACACACAATTGACTAGAAACTGACCGGATTCTGGTTATCTCTAACCCTTTTTTATTTTTTTGAATAAACAGACTAAAAGTAATGCAAAAAAATGTAAAAAAAATGATAGGAGGATGGAGAATCATGAAACAAAGAGATAGGAAAAAAACAGAAAGATTCTGAGTTGAATAGAGAAAGATATAGCCAAATCTGGGTTGTCGAAAAAGCCGAGCAGCAGTCCAGGATCTGCCAGGCGCGACTTTGCTTCTGCGCTCGTCACGACCAGCCCCAACCTCAGAATCAAGTGCCGTAGATTTTAAACTGAAGAAGACTTGGATAGGAAGAACTTTTATGAAGAGAGCTCTGGCAGAAGACGTCCACACACTTCTGTAGAGGCCGAAGAAGAGAGACCTGGCAGATCACCTGCAGAACAGCCTTCCTCTCTCTTGAACTGACTTTTCTCTCTCTAAAACTCTAAATTCTCTCTCTAAAAATCAAAAAATCAATGAAGGAGGGAATTTGGACGTCTTGAGATGCCTGGGGTCATGCCCATGCCTTTGGAACGACCGGAATCAAAGTTTATTTATAGGAGAACGAACGGCGCGATCAAAACTAAAAAATAGGGCTCCTTGCGCCCTACCCCTCGGCGTATGTGCCCTGGTGCTGGGCGCATGCGCCCCACTGAGGGGCGCATGTGCCCCCCCAGTGAGGGCGCATAGGCACAAATCCTTAGAAAAAAGGTCTTATCCGATCGGCGGTTCAGTGGTAGAGTCCGGGTGAAAAACTAGGTCCCTTGTGCCTCCAGGGTAGGGCGCATGTGCCCTCAAGTGAGGGCACAAGGCCACATGCCTCACTGGTAGGGTGCATGGGCACATGCCCTGGGTCCTGGGCGCATGTGACCAAGAACCAGGGCGCATGGGGCTGGTTTCGCGCATCCTTCTTCCGGAAGCCATTGCGAACACACCTGAACTCGGAATTCGATGCCGTTTGTTGCGTTGGAAATATAACAGGCCGAAGAAGCTTTCTATAGCATTGGATCAGCCATAACGCCTTCCAAAAATTCAGAATTTTGTCCCGAAATTAGGCAGTGAACAGAAGATCCGATACAGGTCAAAATGACTCCGACGGCAAACCGGAAAGGCACGGTATGCAACAAAACTTGTCTGGGGTGTGAATATGACCATAACCTTCAATGCATGATCATTAAGCATTGGTCATTCAGCCAACTTCCATGTTTACACGATTTACGTGTGGCTTTCGCTCGGAAATTATGGCTTTTTGCGAAAATCATCGGAAAACATCTAATTTCGTTCGGCGAAGCTCCAAATCAACTTTTTAAAGACCCGGCATCATTATAAGGTCAATCACACATGTTACCCAATAAAACATGAGTTTTATGCTCTGAATTAGGCGAATTTGGTGTGTCTACAGCTTGCCTCGCCTTGATGTCGACTTTGTAAGGGAGTGGCATGTAATGAAGCGGACTGATTCTTAGTGAACTGTAATGGAATGCAAGTGAGCGTAGATGAACGTAGCGGAATGGAATGGTGATGAACTGAAAAGGTGGCATCAAGGTGTAGATATAGACACGCTTATCTACCCGATCCAGCAATATGAATCTCTCTGAGTATTCTAGATCGCTTTCATGTTCTATCAAAACCTCACATAATTGATTGGTAAAAGACATGCCCTCGGCACGAGAGATGAAAAAGTAAATGATAAAGGATAAAAGGATGTAGCCAACCCTCAGCGTGGTGAGGAGTCCTCGAATTCGTAGGTTCATCATCATCCAGCAACCCGAACTTTGCGGTGTTCTTGTACTGTGATGGGCTAAAGTTTTTAAAAGAGAAAAATAAAAAGAATACCAATCCATCATATTTGGAATCTCAAGTTCATTCAAGTTTCACCAAAATACTCAGTTTAATTCTGAGTGGAAGAATCTCAAGTTCTAAATGGGTTCGTTTTAAGCAAAACAAATTTGCTCGGGTATCATGAAAACTATGAATCACGCTCTAGTAGAAAACACGATATTCGGAAAACGACAAGACAGATTTAAGCCATAGTGGGATTGAAAGATAATGGTGGGACTAACATAGAATGATGGGAAAGAAGAAACAATGGCATGACAATTGCTATGACACGGTGGGATAAAATAAAAGACATGGTGGGATAAAAGAAAGGAAAGAATAAAACATGGTGAAACAAAAAGAAAAGAATAAAACATGAAGAGATAAAATTGGTAATGATAAGAATAAAAAAGAGATGGATATGCAAACATAGAAAATTATGTAGAAAATAGTTGAAGATATAGATTGTCTATTGGAGGTCAAGACACCTGATTAGGAACCATCGTCCCTCCAATGTCCAATTTTGGCTTATCCGTGAGTGTGAAGAAATGACCAGGCCGTCGTAGATTTTGTTGAAGGGGATCTCGGGCCCAGTCATCTTCACTCTCAAGGTCTTCAACAATAATGCATATAATACATATAAAATGGACCTAGCATAGCTAAGATAGTAGGAGTGATGTGAAGTGCAAAAATGATGGTGATGATGCAAGATTGATGAGAATGTGGATTTGAGTGAAGTCTTCAGGCGTAGTGCATCGACCAGCATCTCTGGTCCATCCATGTCTTGCCTTCTGACGGAATACAACACCCTGAGAATGTTCAGCTGGGTGGTGCTTCCTTTCTTTTCACCGCAAGGTTGGCATGACGTTCCTTGGGGAACACTGATCTCGCCAATTCACCTGTTAGGACTAAAAAGGTTGCCTGCACATTTATGGTTAGTACCCAACAGACGGAATTGTCATATGAAGCAAATTGTTCTTGAAATGATCAACTTAAGTTTTTACTATTAAAAACATCATTTGTAGGTCAAAACAATAGTTTTGATGATGGTTACTTTAGAAAAAAATGTCATTTTTAACATTACTGCCAATTTCTGATTTTTTGAGATTTTTCTGAATTTTTTGAATTTTTTGGTCCATGTGCCCCCGATCGGGGGCACCTGGCCATGTGCCCTGAGGTGGGGCACCTGGCCATGTGCCCCCAGATGAGGGCACATGCGCCCTGAGGCAAATTTTTTTTTTTCAGAAAAAAAATTGTACCTGATCGCCCTTCTCTTTTTGCTTCTTCAGCTCCTGAAAACACTTAACAAAGATGATTAAATTTTCATCATAACTCATCCCTTTGCCTATATATCATTTTCCTTGATTTTGAGTCAAAGGGAGGAGCCTTCTTAACAAGGTGGAATAAAACAAATGACTAAAAATGAAATGTAAGGGTTGAGAGAACTTACCTGTCGTGATGTGAATCCTCTCCTCTCCTATATTGAAATGCCTGAAACTCTTGACATAAGGAGATTAGATCTTCATCATGACTCATCCCTTTGCCTATTAAGGTCAACTTTGACTTAGGTCAAAGGGGAGAGCCTTCTTAACAAGGTAATTAAAGTAGAAGAAATGGATATGCAATACAGATGTGGAAATATGCATGACAGTCAAATAAACATGGATGCAACTAAGGCAATGATCATGACTGGGCATTTTTTTGGTTTTCTTAGGAATATTCATTTTTTTTGAATTTTTGAAATATTCATTTTTTTGGATTTTTGAAATATGCAATTTTTTTGGGTTTTTGAAATATGTCTTTTTTTAGATTTTTGAAATATGCATTTTTTTTGGTTTTTTGAAATATGCATTTTTTTGGACTTTTGAAATATGCATTTTTTAGATTTTCGAAATATGCATTTGTTGCGGTTTTTTTGCAAATTTTTTGGACTTTTGAAATATTCAAATTTTTTTTTGGATTTTTAAATATTCCATTTTTTTTGTTTTTTTTAAATATTCCTCTTTTTTGTGGAGAAAATGCTAGTATTTGAGACAAGTCATCGGTCTTTGGGGTTTGTCAAGACTCAAGTGGTAGATGCCACGTGCAAAAATAAAGTTCCCTACCTAGAATCCTTCTAACCTTCTTCCTTTGATCGGCTTGGGTTCCACCTGGATTTGGTCGGTTTACCCTACCCAAGGGGTTTAAGGAGGAAGAGTATAGAGGAAGTCCTTGATAGGGTTTGAAGATGTTGAGAGGGATTTCTCTACTCTCACTCAAATTACCCATTGGGGTTTGGCCTCTTTGGGATTTTCTTTCTTTTTTTGCTCTTTTTCATGTGGCACATATTAGGACAGGTTTTTTACCCATAGGGACATTGCCCATCTTTTAATGCCATTTGCCTTGACTATCATTCTGGGTACTCATTCAGACATGTTGATCATTTTTCTTTTTCTAACCTGAGGGGTTCATTGCCCATCTTTTGGCACCCTTTTGTACCCTCTGAGACGGCCTCCTACTAGGGTGGCGAGTGTTTTCGATACTACCCCTCTCTAATCTTCTCTCTCTATCTTGGACTGAGTAGAAGAGAATAGGGTAAGGGTACTCCTTCCATTTCTAGATTTCTGCCTTGCCTTTCGCAAGTGTCGGATTGTCTGGATTCTAGGATTGGGAAGTGTTGTGTGTGTAGAATGGTACCTACCCTTGACTTCTCACGAACAACCTAGGATCGATGACTTGAGATTATACCAGTGGTTTCTCCATTTTTATGGAAAGTACTTTTTGAGGTAAACTCCATTCCAAGGATGATTCAATTTTTCTCCATCTGCATTAGTCAATTCATATGCATTACCAGGATACTTTTCAGTGATTACAAAAGGCCCTTCATCTGCATTAGTCAATTACTTGGAGCGGGGACCCCCTGGTTTAACGAATATGCATTTGACTACCATCTCACCGATCTCAAATTTTCTCTCGACCACCCTCTTTTGATAAAACCTTTTGAGTCTATTCTGATAAGTCCGGGCATGCTCAGCGGTGGCTAGCCTTCTTTCATCCAAGAGTTCAAGCTGTGCAAGGAGAGATTATCTTCTCTCATCAACAGGAATATCCCTGTCGAGCTGAACTCGGAGAGATAAAAGTAATACTTCGTAAGGGACCACTGCTTCTATCCCATATGCCAAAGCATACGGGGTTTGTCTAGTGGGAGTCCTTACAGAAGTACGATAAGCCCATAGAGCATCTACAAGCTTATTAGGCTAGTCGGCAAATTTGCTAGACTTACAAGATTTCTTGATAATTTTGTCTAAGGTTTTATTGGTGGCTTCTGCTTGACCATTGCCTTGAGGATAGTATGGTGATGAATGATGCAATGAAATGCGATACTTGTTGCAAAGATCACGCAGATCTTGAGAGAGAAACTGTGGCCCATTATCGGTGACGATGTCGCTGGGAATCCCGAATCTTGCCAGGATGTTGCGCTTGATGAAGGAGCAGACTGTTGACGCTTTAATCTCCACGAATGCTTCCGCTTCAGCCCACTTTGTTAAGTACTCCATTGCCATCAGAATGAATGATTTTGAGCGCATTTCGGAGTTGAGGTCACTCAAGGGGCCAATGATATCAAAGGCCCACATGGCGAAAGGCCATGGGGCATGAATTGGATGAAGGGAAGATGCCGGAGAGTGAATCTTGTCAGCATGGAGTTGACATGAATGACAATGCCGGACAAAGATGGAACAGTCTTCTTCTAGAGTTGGCCAATAATACCCTTGTCGGATGATTTTCTTAGCAAGGGCTTGGGCATTCACATGACCACCACAAACTCCAGAATGTGCTTCCTTCAGCACCAACTTAGCTTCTTTTTCATCAAGACATCTGAGAAAGATTCCACTTCGGCTTCTCTTATAGAGCACTCCTCCTAGGATTGTATACCTCTGGGATACTCTTATGATTACCTTATTTTCCTTGGTGGTTGATCCAGGTGGATATGACTGATCTTGGCAATACCTCGCAATCTCGTCATACCAAGGTCTCTCACCTTCTTCTAATTCTTCTAACTCAATCAAGGAGATTTCTTCTTTATGTTCCAAGTATTCTTTTCTGTTGAACCTCTCCTTAACTTTCAGAAAACGTCCATCCTCAATTGCTGGAATTGTCCTCTTACAGATGTGGATAGTTCGCACTTGCCTGCCTAGCGGGACAGATAGTGATGAAGCTAGTGAAGCTAAGGCATCGGCGAGGATATTCTGAGAGCGGGGGACATGGACAAAGGTGAGTTTGAAGAATAGCTTGATGTAGCAGGTGGTGAGCTCCTGGTAGGGTTTGAGGTTTGGATGGGAAGTTCGGTACTTGGATAGGACTAGGCGTAGGATCAATTGACTATCACCTATCACCCTTAGTTCGGTAGCACCATGGAAATGAGCGGCCTCCAGCCCGGCCAACAAGGCTTCATACTCAGCTATGTTGTTGGTTGCTGGAAAGTAAAGCTGAAAAGCCTGTGGAATGGTGACACCTTCAAGTGACAGAAGGACAATACCTATCCCTCTACCATGAGAGTTCAGAGCCCCATCAAAATATAATGTCCAAAGATTGGAAGATCGGACTGACATTAGTTCGTCATCCAGGAACTCCGACCGGATTCGGTCAAAGACGGGTATGGGATGATGGGCAAGGTGTTCAGTGATAGCATAAGCCTTAATTGCCTTCTGTGGGACATAAGTGATATCAAATTGGGATAAGAAACTTTGCCATCGCCCTAACTGATCAGTTAAGACTGTCTTCTCTAACAGAAACTTAATGGGATTGATACGAGCAATGAGCTTGACTTGGTGAGCAAGGAAATAATGTTTGAGTTTCTGAACCACCCAAACAAGAGAAGCACAGGTCTTTTCTACCACAGTGTACTTCAGCTCACAAGCATCAAACATCTTAGACAAGTAATAAGTAGCTCGTTCTTTCCCTTCTTCATCAACTTGTGCAAGGACTGCCCCAAGAGAGTTCTCAAGAACCGAAATGTAGAGGACCAAGGTCTTGTCGGGAATTGGTGGTCTAAGTACAGGGGGACTTGCCAGGTATGTTTTCAATCCATCAAATGCCTCCTGGCACTTCGAATCCCATTTAAACTCGGCCCCCGCCTTGGTTAACTCATAGAAAGGTTTACACCTTTGGGAATGTTCTGAGATAAACCGGCGGACAAATTGTAGCCTCCCAATCAATCATCGAAGCTCTTTCATATTCTTCGGAGGAGGCATACCAATGATTGCTTTGGCCTTGTTTGGGTCGATCTCTATGCCCCTCTTGCTTACTATGAACCCAAGTAGTTTTCCTGATGAAACTCCAAATGTACACTTCTTAGGGTTCATTTTTAGCTTGTATTCTCTAGCTCGTTGCGAAACTTTCCTTAGCACTTCAGAATGATCTTCCCGACTCTTAGACTTGATAACCAAATCATCCACGTACATCTCTACAAGAGTGTGCATCATGTCGTGAAAGATAGCCATCATAGCCCTCTAATATGTAGCACCAGCATTCTTTAACCCAAAGGGCATGACAACATAGCAATATGTTCCCCAAGGTGTAGTGAATGAGGTCTTTTCTTGGTCCTCCTCAGCTAACCGGATCTGATTGTATCCAGAATAGCCATCCATGAATGAAAGCATTTCAAATCCAGCTGTGTTATGAACCAAAACATAGATATGAGGCAAAGGGAAATCATCCTTAGGACACGCTCGGTTCAAGTCCCTGAAGTCTATACAAATCCGAATTCGTCCATCCTTTTTCATAACAGGAACTATGTTAGCCACCCATTGCGGATATAGGACAACCTTAATAAATTTTGCTTGATGTAGTTTGTTGACCTCTTCTTTCATTTTGAGTGCAATGTCAGGGTGACCTCCTGAGCTTTTGTTTAACCGGGGTAGTTCTAGGTTTCAAGGTTAATCTATGTTCAACCAGTGAATTATCTAATCCCGGCATGTCTTCATACGTCCATGCGAACGTGTCTTTATATTCTTCCAAAACATTGATCAAACGTTGTTCTTCTGAGGGAGTGAGGTTTGCACTAATGAGGATAGTCTTAGGATCTTCCAGGGTTCCTAAATTCAGTTCCTTGGTTGGTTCATTCCCTGTGGCTGATGGTTCTTCAAATCTTCTAAGTCCAGATGCATATGCATCAGCCAAGTTCTCGATTTCATCCTCGGATTCGGGATCCTTCTCTGATACCACCTCATATGCTCCCAAAGTATGATCTATGTTATGCTCATCCTCATATCGGATTTCATCTAGCTGGATGGTATTATCTAAAAGGTTTGGCAGCCTTGCACACTCTACGCATTTCTGTGCCAACTGTTGCAGATACCTATTTGGAACTCGCTTACCTCTGACTTTCCTATTTCCTAATCTAACTTGACCTACTGAAGATAAAGCTATAAAGGTGGCATTTACAGTGGAGGGAGGATCGAGCAAATCGATCAATGATTCAGAAATGAGGGATCCCTGATTGGGAGCACCCTCTGGGATGAGTAGAGACGTCTCCTCGATAAAAATGTGAGTTTCAGAGAAGACGTTTTTTTTTTTGGAAATTTCAAGTAAAAAGATAGAATGAGCCTGAGTGACTCGAGGCTTGCTAGAAGATGACTGAATTAATAGAGAGAAAAACTTAAGAATAAAGGGAAAAAGGGGCTCGTGGGCCCAATGGTAACAGAAAGTGGACACATGGGTCCAAAACTGATGAAAAAAGTAAACGGGTACGTGGACCCGATTATAGAAATAAATGGGCATGTGAGCCCATGTTGAGAAAAGCCCTCAGTTCTGAAGTTGATGAGGGAAGTAAATGGGCAAGCAGGCCCAATAAGAGTGGAAGGTTGAAGAGGGCACATGGGCCCAAAGTGGGTAAGTGGGCCCTGAAGCCCATCCAAAAGATCTAGAAACAATGGTACGAGGTTAAACATGGCATTGTTGTATTTGGGCCTCGTGGAATGGTTTTGACTTGGGTAACATGCTTAATCAGATGATCCAATATTGGTCTGCTTTTGGGTGGTTCTTGATACTCTTCTCCACTTGAGAACAAACGAGTTAAAGATAAGCACAGGTCTTACAAGTCTTCTTCTTCTTCATCTGGAGCCTTTCTTCTCTTGACAGCTATCACGGAACTTTTGCCATCTTCAGCCATCATCATGGTCTCCCCTTTGATAAAGAATGTATGGAGTCCCATGGTATATCTTGGCTGAAAGATCCTCCTTGGGATGGAACCCTCTTCATATCCCAACCCCTGCCTGCGTGGCCTTTTCACAGTTTCAATTGGCTGAGTGATCCCTTGAAGATCCTTGCCTAAACCTCTTCCAGGCTGATAGCCCAATTTCATCATCATCCGCCATCCCAGTGTGTCCGGTAGAGAGGCGGTCATGCATCTGACTTCTGGCAATTCTCCCACTGAGATCTGGGGTTGTATTGACAGACCTAGGGGTAAAGAAGCATCGTTCAGCTCATCCCTTATAGGCATGCTAGTCACCTTGACCGCCTGTCCTTTAAAGGTAAACTTTATGCACTGGTGGTTTGTTGAAGCCACAGCTCCTATTGCCTCCAAGTATGGCCTCCCAAGTATAGCCCGAAAAGTTGGATCCAATTCTAGAACATGAAAATCCGTTGTGATCGTACATGGTCCAAGTTTAACTTCTAGAGTGACCACCCCACGTGCAGACTTCTTGGAGTTGTCGTAGGCCGTCACCATGGCACAAGATGGCTTGATTTCTTGCTCATAAATGCCGCACAACTGCAAAGTTTCTGGCGGCATAACATTGATAGAAGCTCCAGTGTCAACCAAACATGATTTCACTTCGACATTGCAGATGATAATAGCCACATGCAAAGCATATATCCTAAATTCTGGATCTGCTAATTCTTCGTGAGAGAAAGTGAGTGTTGGGTGCTCACTTCTACGGGCTAACATTGTAGTTATCTTTTCAGGTGGGAGATCTTCACTCACCATGACCCTTTGTAAGTACTGCTGTAGAATCTCCTGGTGCACCTTTGATCTTTTGATCAACTCAAGTATGGAAATACGGGCCGGTGTTTTATCCAAATGCTTCAACAAATCATAGGTTGTGCCTGGCAATGGCTCTTCTACTTGTTCCACCTCCACTGGATCCTGCGGTTGAGTACTAGCTTGGGGAAAGAGCCGCTGGAACATCCTCCCACTCCGAAGCACCGGGGCTATTTGGCGGTCGGGTAGAGGTGATGGGTTAACTGGGGTGGTTTGTGGTGGAACAGGTGGTGTAGATGCAGGTATGGTAGGCAATGGGATTGGTGGTTCTGGGATGATGGGGTTAGTTGGTAAAGGGATAGGATTTGGAGGTGGTAGTGATGGTGATACCGGTGGCCTAATAAGAAGAGGCCGGTGTGCAGGAGTGGTCAATGAGTTTAATGAAGGTGTAGGTTGTGGGATTGGCTGTGGTGTTGGTGGTATGATAGGTTGGGGTTTTGGAGTGGTAGAGCTCGTAGGCTGGGGGTTCAGGTTTGGTGGTGATTGTGGTGGTCGGATGAGCAAGGGCCGGTGTGTAGCAATGGTTGAAGGAGGTGTAGTTAAGGAGGGGGCTAGCCTAATGATGGGTCGGCGAAAAGAAGTGGCGGCCAGTGGTTGTGTTATTGAGCTTTGTGGTAGTTGTGGAGTAGCAGGTGCACGGATTATCTGTCTAGGAGGGTTCCTAGCAGGAGGCCTAGCTTGGTTGACAGGCATGGTTGCATTTTGGCTTTCTAGTTGCCAACCTTGAGCATGATTGGCATCTCCCTGGACAATGGAGTGTACTAGACCAATTCCTGGGTTTGGATGTGCTGGTGCCGGTGCGGGAGCGGGAGCATGCAATGGGAGCGGATTCTGGACAATCCCCAAGCCAGGTTGTTGTTGAGGTTGAGCCGGTGGACGCTGCCGCTGCTGCTGCCTAGCCTTCATAGCTTGTATGCATTCCCCCATTTGAACCCAATCAATGCTGCCTTGGTCATTCAGATCGTGGATGTAATCCTTGAATTGAAAACACACTTCAACAGTGTGACCAGGGCACCGGTGGTAAGCACAGTATCGGGACATATCTGCGTTTGTTGGCCAAACCTCTCTTTCCTTGGGCAATTCCAACTGTTTCTCCGCCATGAGTACATTGAAGATGTCGGTCAAGGAGTAAGGGAGTTGCTGGTAGTTCTCTCTCCTAGGACCTCCCCTTCGTGGTGCCTGATTGGGTGGTGGCGGTGCCCTATTGTAAGTAGGTTGACGAGGTTGCGGGGTTGTGCTGCGGGCCGAGGGGGTTGTTGTGGTTGTCGTGGTTGTTGTGGCCTAACTTTGTTGTTGAGGGGGTAATAGGAAAGGTTTTGTGGTGGGTTTCGAGCTGGTTTTGACGGTTCCCTCACAGTTCCCCACGGTGTTTATAGCTTCGTTGTTGACCACTCCTTCGGTTGTAGGCCCAAGCGGGTGCGAGAGGGGTTTTCTGAAGTTTCTAGGTTTAGGATCAAAAGGGTTTATCATGGTGGCATCCTTGAAGTGGGCTTGCAAGTATCGGGCACTGTCATAGAGTTCATTCATTGTGGTAGGACGGTGCATGATCAAGACATTCCTCAAGGCAGGTGTAGCGTTGCCAATAAGCATCTTCACTTGTTCCCCTTCAGAAATCACATCTGTCAATTTCTCTGCCATTCCCCTCCAGCGATCAGCAAACTTTATAAAGTCCTCCTCTGGCTTCATCTTTTCAGCAATCAAGTCTGTAATGGAGCATGCTGCTGCCACCCGGTCTCTGTATCTCTGAAAGAACTTGGTCTTGACAATATCGAAGTCTCCTGCCTCAAAGGAGTGTAAAAGAAGGAGGTAGAGAGAAGGAGCAGAGAATGCAATCAAGTACTAAAACAAGTAATGAGCAAAACATGAACTTAAATAAACATGCAATCACACAAGACAAGCAATTAGAAACTAGACAAGCAACTAGAAACTAGAATCTAGACTTGTTTCTTATGTGAGCCAAATAGAGATAGTGAAAAGTGATAGAAAGAAGAGGGTTCAGATCTAATAGCCAAGCAAAAGGGTGGTCCACGTGGGGACCGATGTGGGAACTGGGCTAAAAAGTAAAGGTGGTTCACGTGGGAACCGGTTTTGGGTAAAAAGGGGTGGTTCACGTGAGAACCGATTTGAATGATCAAAAGAGGGCCACGTGGGGCCAATTAAAGGTGAACAAAGATCTGATCCAAGTTGGGATAAACCTGGAGGAAAGTGGTTTGGTTCACGTGGGAACCGAAGTAAAGAAAGAGATTGGTTCACGTGGGAACCGGTTTAAAAGGAGAAGGGTGGTTCACGTGGGAACCGGTTTAAATAAAATGACAGAAATTAAATGGCATACTTGGCACTTCAGATCTGATGAAAGATGGGTGAAATCAGAAATTTTGAGATGGCATGAAGTTTAAGAGAGGTGGAAAGAAGGAAAGGCTCACGTGGGAACCGATCTAGAACTAGAACTAGTTGCAAACAAAACACTAAGCACCCACGGTTGAAGACATTGCTTGTCCCACCGTGGTCGCCACAAAGGCTGTCGACTCTAAAAATTCGACGGGGTCCTCTCCTTTTCAGGTAAGTCCGTGAACCCAGATTGTCACCTCAAGAGGGGATGAGAAAAGAAAGGAATAAAACTCGGAAAGCAACTCTCACCTCGGTCCCACACTCACATTGATCCCCGAACTTTCATCCCTTGGCGTCGCTCGATCACCAAAGAGATGGTTCGGGTCATGTGGGAGGAGGGTGAGAAGAAATAAACGTGGTCGCCAGGAACCGCGGGTTCCGATTTCTGAAATTAAATTGAAAGATGACCGTGTGTACCTTAGCGTGAAGAGTGTGGGTTAAAGCTTCTCCTTCTTCGGCCGGCCGATAAAGAAGAGTCCTCAACGCGGTGGGTGCTTGATATTCTATGCAACTAGAAAAATAAACAAGTGAAAGAGACTATAAGAACTAGACAAAGTGGAGTATATATAAATAAAATGACATAAAACACACAATTGACTAGAAACTGACCGGATACGGGTTATCTCTAACCCCTTTTTCTATTTTTTCGAATAAAAAGACTAAAAGTAATTCAAAAAAATTTAAAAAAATGATAGGAGGATGGAGAATCACGAAACAAAGAGATAGGAAAAAGAACAGAAAGATTCTGATTTGAATAGAGAAAGATATAGCCAAATCTGGGTTGTCGAAAAAGCCGAGCAGCAGTCCAGGATCTGCCAGGTGCGACTTTGCTTCTACGCTCGTCACGACCAGCCCCAACCTTGTAATCAAGTTCTGTCGATTTTAAAATGAATAAGTCTTGGAGAGGAAGAACTTTGATGAAGAGAGCTCTGGCAGCAGACGTCCACACACTGCTGTAGAGGCCGAAGAAGAGAGACCTGGCAGATCACCTGCAGAACAGTCTTCCTTTCTCTTGAACCGACTTTTCTCTCCCTAAACACTCGAAATTCTCTCTCTAAAAATAACAAAATCAATTCAGGAGGGAGGTTGGACGTCTTGAGATGCCTGGGGGGCATGCCCATGCCTTTGGAACGACCGGAATCGGAGTTTATTTATTGGAGAACGAATGGCGCGATCAATACTAAAAAATAGGGCTCCTTGCGCCCTACCCCTGGGAGCATGCGCCCTGGTGCTGGGCGCATGCGCCCCACTGAGGGGCGCATGTGCCCCCCAGTGAGGGCGCATAGGCACAAATCCTGAGAAAAAAGGTCTTATCCGATCGGCGGTTCAGTGGTAAAGTCCGGGTGAAAATTTGGGCCCCTTGTGCCTCCAAGTTAGGGCGCATGTGCCCTCAAGTGAGGGCACAAGGCCACGTGCCTCACTGGTTGGGTGCATGGGCACGTGCCCTGGGTCCTGGGCGCATGTGACCAGGAACCCTGGCGCATGGGACTGGTTTCGCGCGTCCTTCTTCCGGAAGCCATTGCGAACACTCCTAAACTTGGAATTCGATGCCGTTTGTTGCGTTGGAAAGATAATAGGCCAAAGAAGCATTATATAGCATTGGATCTGCCATCAAAACTTCAAAAACTTCAGAATTTTGTCCGTAAATTAGGGCAGTGAACAGAAGATCTGATACAGGTCAAAATGACTCCGACGGCGAACCGGAAAGGCAAGGTATGCAACAAAACTTGTCCGGGGTGTGAATATGACCATAACCTTAAATGCATGATCATTAGGCATTGGTCATTCAGACAACTTCCGTGTTTACACGATTTACGTGTGGCTTTCGCTTGGAAATTACGGATTTTTGCGGAAATCATCGGAAAACATCCGATTTCGTTCGGAGAAGCTCCAAATCAACTTTTTAAAGACCCGGAATCATTATAAGGTCAATCACACATGTTACCCTATAAAACATGAGTTTTATGCTCTGAATTAGGCGAATTTGGCGTGTCTACACCTGGCACCTGGTCGAATCGACTCGACCGGCCGATTTGACCACTCACTAGCACTCATCTTATCGAATTGACATGGCACATGATGCTAGCGCCCCATATATAGGGTGCTTTGCCACGTGGAACAGGTTTTTAATTTTGACCAAAGTGCCCTCTTTTTGGCTATAAATAGGGAACCATTTGAAGCTTTGAGGAGGTTCCAACTTGGTGCCACCCCAGAGCTCATCCAATACTACATTTTTAATCCCTTTGCATCTCCCATAAGCCTGCAAACCGATCCAAATTCCCCTTCCCAAAAACCCAAAAAACCTACTGTTTCTGCCACCCAGAAACAGGAGTTTTCCTCAACTTTGAAGACCTCTACATGTTTCTCCTTTTCCATCCAACATCCAAACCCCCCCCACCATTACCTTCATTTGCACATTAGCTACAAGGAGGAGCCTCTACTTTCTCCCAAAAGCTGCCCAGCACTCCGGAGCGACGTCGCAAAGAGGGGAAGAAAATCTGCCAGAGCCAGACCTAGTGCCCCATAAATAGGGCACTTTGACCTTGGTCAACATGCCCCATAAAAGGGACACCTGCAATTGGATCCCCATATACAGGGTACTAGCAGGGGCAGAAGCTAGTTTTGAATTTTCCAGAGTCTGATCGCCCGTCTGATCGGATTTTTGTTCTTCATTTTCATCGTAAAAGTTTTCATCACTTCATTTAGCATGCATTAGGTCATTTTGCACCTCTCATATATTTAAAAATCTACCAAAAATAAGGGTTGGGATTTCGTTCCAATCCGGTTAGTTCATCCCCTTTTGCATGTTCAAAATCCATACAAAGCATGATGCTATACTCTCGCCAGTGCTAATAATCTTTTATTTTTTTCATGTTTTTTCACAGGACAATTTTGGGTGAACCCGACCGAGGTGAAGCTTCGACCCGATCGGAAACAAAGAGTTCACTAAAGCTCTCTTATTTTGGCCGGCCGAGAGACGAGAAGTTAGAACCTATCAATCTCCCCCCATTCTAGAAAGGTACAAAGGTCAAGCTTGCCTTTATTCTATCTACTTTATATCTTACCATATTTTGAAGTCTTCATCTCCTAGCGACCACATCACCACTAACTCTTCATTCCAAGAAGTTACCGCCACCACCGTCCCGTTTTGGTTGCTCACACCTTTTGGCGACCACGATGGGACAGCCTTGCCTTAGTGAGCTCTTTTCACCCCTTCAAAAGAATGTCCAAGATGCTCATCTTCACCCTAGTTCTTGCTTGAGTTCTTACACATTCCTTGTGTCTCTACTTGCTTGCTTGCTCGCTCGCTTCCTTTGAACATAATTTAGTTTCATCCGGTTTACTTGCTTTCCATTGGTCCTTTTTAAAAGCACAATCTGATTTTTAGACTTGTTTATCAACTTGCTTCAACTTTTCATCTTAGGAATTATCTGGTTAAGTATCTTTGCCTCTTTTCCTCAAGGTCTAATTTCTTTCCTAAGCATATTTAGTTAAATTAGTAGTTGTTTTCACCCTAGTTTGACTTCATATCATCGTCTTGTTTACTTATTTGCTACAACACTCCATTGATCGTTGCATGCTTTTACTTTCTTCTTGTTTGCTTCTCACTCCTTGACATTTCACTTGCATCTAGTTTGCATTGGGGTTTCTTTGACTCCTTTAGGTCCCCCAGCAACAGCGACAGTTGGCCATGCAAACCTTTGCACCTCAACCACCACGCCAACCAACCGCTTATAACCAAGCACCTCCCCCAGCCACCTATGCGCCACAAAGAACAAGGCCTAGAAGAAACCATTATCCACCATCACCGTATTCTCTCATAAAGTGGAGCCCACGGCTCCTGGTGACCACCTTTTTATTCATGTTCTAAGTTAATATCCTCCTCACTCTCCTCCCACATATCCCGAACCGTCTCCGGTGCTCGAGCGACGCCGTGAGATGAAAGTTCGGGGATCAATGTGAGTGTGGTACCGAGGTGAGGAGTCTTTACTACTTTCCGAGTGTTTTCCGATTCACTCCCCCTTTTCCCCAATTCCATCTTTCACCTTCTCTTGAGGTGTCGATCTGAAACCTATTTTCGGAGTCGACAGCTTTTTGGCGACAACGGTGGGATATCTGAATGTCTTTAACCGTGCTAGCTTGATCTGTTTGTGCAACTAGTTTCATTCTAATTCAGTTCTAGTAACTAGATTGTTTGTTTTGTTGCATGATTGCTTGTCTTGTTTGCATATTGCATGTTTGATTTACGTACTTATTTTCATTTTATGTTTGCATATTGATTGCTTCTTCTCCTTCTACCCTCCATTTTTCAATTTTTGCATTAGCTTTTGCATCGGGTACCGGACTTGTTCCGATCCGTAGGGCATTCGAGGCGGGGGCTCTCTCTCCCAACACACCCTCCCCCTCCAAACACCTTCTTGGTAGATTCTTACCTCTCTTGTGGGATATTCCTTCCTTGTTGATTTGGTGGTTTCCATCAGGACCTCCATAAGTCCCCATCCATGGAGTATTCTACTCCGCACGATTGGGCCGGTTGTACCACTTTCCCAAAACCCGAAGAACCCAAGTACCCACTCATTCTAGAATCCCCTAAACTAGGCATGCCCTCTTCCCCAGAACAACCTAAGAAGAAGCCTACTGTAAAGAGCTTAGGTGAGGAGATCATAAATTTTGTTGATTGTCAAGGACTAGGCAAGGATTCTTCAGGTATAGATCAACTATCGTCATCATTGGAATTGATCCCTGAAGTTTGTCAGATTGAATTGACCACTAAGCTAGGAAGTAAGAAGACAGAATTGGTCAGTGAAATGGAAAAGGAATCTATAAACCTATAGAAGAAAAATGTAGACCTTAGCAAAGGGATACTAGGACCTCATCCAGATAGGCAGGCAATCCCTTAGCATCAATCTTAGGGCCACGACCCTTACCCCCATCTTCTCCTAAGCAACAATCCGGCCCATGGGCCCACAATCAATCAATCTTAGGGCCACGATCTTTTCTCTACCCTCATCCCAATCAAAAATCTGGTCCATGGGCATACAATTCCTCAATTTTAGGGCCACTGCCCTTTCTTTATCCTTCTTACAAACATCAATTAGGCCCATGGGTCCAAAATCTTTCAATCTTAGGGCTATGGCCCACACCCCATCCCACTCAATTGGGCCCTTATGCCCCATTTTTATGCCCTTATGCCCCATTTTCGGGCTCTTATGCCCCTCTTCATCAACCGGGCCCAGGTGCCCCTTTCCCTCAGCCGGGCACACGTGCCCCCTTTATCCAACCGGGCCCATGTGCCCCTTTTAATCAACCGGGCTCTTATGCCCCTTTCCATCAGCTGGGCCCACGTGCCCCTTTTAATCAATCGGGCTTGGATGCCCCTTTCCTTCAACTGGGCCCATATGCCCCTCTTCCCCAACTGGGCCTATGTGCCCCTTTCCTTCCAATGGGCCCACGTGCCCATAATTCTCCCCAATCGGGCCCATGTGCCCTCAATTTTTCTAAATTGGGCCCACGTGCCCACAATTCACCTCAATCGGACCCACATGCTCGCAATTCACCTCAACCGGGCTCACATGCCCATGTTTTTTTGCAATCGGGCCAATGTGCCCAAATTCCTCCTAAATTGGGCCCACGTGCCCACCTTCCATCAACCTCGGGCACACATGCCCACACTCCTTCAACCTCGGGCTTGTATGCCCCCATTTTTTCACCATCGGGCCCGCGTGCCCCCACTTCTTCGAATTCGGCTTTGCGCACCCATACTCTTCAATGGCGCCAGCAAGCCCATCACAAATCACAATCTTGCTCCCAACCATCTAAATAGGGCTGGTGTGCCTGCTCTTTTCGTTGGGTCCCTCGGGATCAACCTCCAATCGGGTCTTTGAGCCCATCACCTCCAATTGGACCCTCATGCCCATCAACATCAACCGGGCCCTCTATCCCATATTCAAATTTTGGGCTCACGTGCCTCTTGATTCCAACTACTCCTGGGCCTTCAAACCCACTTTCAACTCACGGGCCCAAGAGCCCATTTTAATCTCTTCCTTCTAAGGGGGATAAGCTGCATTGTTGTTCTAATCTCTTCCTTCTAAGTGTTTCAGGCACAAGAAAAACTTTACACCTCTTGACAAAGGTCAAGACATACTGCAACTTGCAAGGGGGATAAGCCATATTGGCATTCTAATCTCTTTTTTCGAGTGTTTCAGGCACGAAGAACAAACAAGGAGAACTACACAACAAGGCGATGCTTGCCACTTCCCTCCCCTAAGGATTCTTAGGAGGAGGTGTCACCATAACCTTGGCTTCAACTCTACCGAGGAGCTTTCTTTGCAAGACTTCAATAAGGTGATGCTCACCACTTCCCTCCCCTGAAAATTCTCAGGAGGAGGTGTCATCATTACCTCAGCCTCAACTTTGCCGAGAAGCTTTTACTCTGTGTCCTCATTAGGACACATGAACTCTTTTGTGAGAATGCATGTCATCACACCGCAAACTCACCATTATCATTTCTTTTCTTAGAATATTAGGTACATTTCTATTTATTTTATGCATTGATGTTGAAGACCGTGAATGCAAAGAAGATCAGGCCCGAGATCCCCTTCATCAAAGTCCACGACGGTCAGGTCATTCTTTGTGCTCACGGATAAGCCCAAAGTTGTGCTATGAGGGACGATGGTTCTCAAATAGGTATCTTGACCTCATAGACAATCTATATCTTCAACTATTTGTTATACAAGTTTCATTTTGTTTTCTTGAGCCCAGCATGCATCATGTAGCATTAGTTGCATTGCATTTTTCATTATCATTGCATACATCCTTTCAAAAGCTTCACCTTCTCATCCTCTTGTATCATAATTCCGATCATTCTGAATCCCATCATGCTTTCTAATCCCACTGTGTTTTCTAATCCCACCGTGTTTTCTAGTCCCATCAACATTTCTAATATCCCACCTTGTCTGTTAATCCCACCATGTTCAGTAATCACCTTGTGCCTTCAAATATTTTATTTCTATCCCCACTGTGGCCACTGCAACTCTTTCGCTATTCATCCCACCGTGGCAGTCACTTCCTCCCGCCAAGGGCGTCCTATTCGATCTAAACTTGCACCGTCATGGTCTGTACTTAAACATTTGCCTTTTGGAATTCGAGATCATTCCATTCCGAATTGAATCTTGTCTCCTAGAAGACTTAAATGAATCTAAGAGCCTGAATGTGCTCGATTGGTATTCTTTTACTTTTTTAAAACAAATCTCTTTTTAAACTTTAGCCCATCACAGTACAGGAACACCGCAAAGATCGGGTTAACGGCTGATGATGAACCTACGAACCCATGTTTCGGGGACTCCCCACCGCATTGGGGGTTGGCTATTCTTCTCTCGTGCCAACGGCACATTTCATACAAATCGAACATAGGAAGACTTGTTGAAACATGGCAGTCAACCAGGAGACTTGAGAAGATTCGTCTTGCCGAATCTGGTCATTAAGCGTGTCTATATCTACACCTTGATGCCACCTTTTCAGTCCATCACCATTTCACTCCACTACATTCCACTACGATCCATCTCGCTTCGCTACGCTTTCTCTATGTTCACTCCGCTTCGCTACATGTCATTCCCTTGCAAAGCCGACATTAAGGCGAGGCAAGCTGTAGACACGCCAAATTGGCCTGATTCAGAGCCCAAGACTCTAATTCCATAGGCGATATTCTTATTTGACCGTTATCTGATCTGGATCACCTCATGGAGATGAGCTAAGGACGTTGGTGGAGCCCCTCGCAAGTTGAGAATGGACCGATGATTTTCAGAATGATGTCGTAACCTTCAAGTGAGAGCCGTGTGTGAACCATAAAAACACAAAGCCTGCTCAATGACCGACCTTGAATGGTCCATACTTGAACATCTCGGGAGTCCCGCGTGTGTTCCGTGATATTTAGGGTTTACGTGAAGTCATTTCGGTAGTCGTCGGTCAATGATGGCTTTCGTTATGGCTTTTCGATCTGTACTGACACGGCTATCCTGGACCACGCGTTAGGCCTTCCCGGTCATCACCGGGTCTTTTCGGGTCATCCGGGTTGATCCAATCCGAATATTTTCATCAATCATGGCCATACGTCCGGTTCGGTCAATTTTAGGGTTTTACGGCTTTTCTGAGTTTTGGTTTACATTTACCGGGTTAATCTCAGATTTTTTGATGATTTCGGGTTTTTATATCTTATTGAACTTGTTTGTTCATCACTTTAGGTCATCTTGAGTTGACCCGAGATTCCTCGACCGGAACCGTGCCCTTCTAGATCTTTGCCATGATTTTCGGCTTTTCGCGAGAGGGTAAACCGGAAGAAATCCCCGTGCGAACATCTCGGGAGTCATGACGGCTGGTTTATCAACTTGAGGAGGTGCGGTTGAAGGCCCTCTTTCCAACTTAACAAACGAGAGCCGAATCAGACATCCCGTTTACAAGTTACGGCTCACGGAACACGCGCGCAAGAGAGAGTCTACCGCGCCCTCTCTCCCCTTGAAAGGGGAGGGCGCGCCCTACGCGCCCTCAACATGAGGGTGCGCCCTGCGCACCCCCGGTTCCTTTGAAACGTGGGAGCACAGTCGTTTTCCAAAAATCGTAAATTTCCCCAATTAGCACCTTCTAAACCTGATTTTTAGAAGATCTCTGGAGATGATTTTCGATTATTTGTACCACGCCCCCAGTACGGGGGCGCGTTACGTATGTGAAGTCGAATTTTTAGCAATTTCCGGAAGTTTCCGATGAATTTTAGCAATAAGACGTGTAACGTGCCCCCGCCCCCTTTGCAATAGGAAGGCGCGTAGACCGTGCCCCCGTATTGAGGGCGCTCCCTGCGTACCCTTACTTTGAGGGCACGCCCTGCGTGCCCTCGTCTCCTTTGAAAGATGGGGGCGCGGTCGGTCAAGTTTCCATTTTTTGCACCGATTTCTCTCCCCTATAAATTGAGGGCCATTCTCAATGACCCAAGGTTAACCCCCATGCCTAGATCATCTTGAGGTCATCCAAGCTTTCTCCCAAGGCTGTCCCGACGTTCAAAGCCGATCCGATGTCAAGAGATCGATCCCGAGGCGAAGGAGAAGCCCGATCCGTATGTTCTACATCAACCGACTTCATCGGCTTCTGTATAAAATACAGTGCTCCTGCTACAAAAGTCTTCAACATAGGAGTTGTTCCTAACTTCGTCCTCTTTCATTTTCAACTGACGACATTCAATTCTGACTTGTCATTTGTCCGTGGAGATTTCTGCACCAAGGGCGCACATCCAGGTTTTACTTTTCACATTCGTCCACTTTCATAATTTTTATAGACTTCTACAGGTGGATTATGGAGAGGTCATCAACATAAGAACTCTTCTACCCTAAGTCTTATATCTACTGCAACAAATGGCACTCAATTTAGACATCGGGACTGTCCATGGAAAGCTCTGCACCGAAGTCACGCCAGACAGTGCAACGCGCCCCCGAACCAAGGGCGCGCACACCGTGCCCCCAAACCCAGGGCACGTTCAATCTAGTGCGCTGTCCGGCCATATTGGTGATATCTTCTCCGTTTTAGCTCTGATTTGAGTCATTCAAGTTTCTATGTCTTCTTCATTCATCCAGAATCATTTTAGCATCATTTTTATTTAGTTTTTGCATAATTTTATATCACAAAAGAATACACAAAAAAGGGGTTAAGGCACACCCTGAAGCCGGTGTGTCCAATTCCAATTGCTTCTTGCTTATCTTCTTACTACAGTTACTACACTTCTCACAAGTCTAACTAAACTCTTCGCTTGGTTTATTGTTCTCGTTGCATAGGTTGATCAAGCTAGCATAGGTTGGACTCTTCTTCATCGGCTGGCTGAAAAAGAAGGTTGAACTCACATCTCAATCTCCCACGCTAAGCTGCAAACGGTCAAATTCAACTTCTTTTCTTTTTTAATTCCATAAAGAGGAGCCCGTGGCTCCTAGCGACCACCTTTTTATTCATGTTCTAAGTTAATCTCCTCCTCACTCTCCTCCCACATGACCCGAACCGTCTCCGGTGCTCGAGCGACGCCGTGAGATGAAAGTTTTGGGATTAATGTGAGTGTGAGACTGAGGTGTGGAGTCTTTACTGCTTTCCGATTGTTTTTCGATTCACTCCCCCTTTTTCCCAATTTTATCTTTCACCTTCTCTTGAGGTGCCGATCCAGAACCTATTTTCGGAGTCGACAACCATCGCCATTAGGACCCATCATTGTACTGCCTCGTACAACCATGCCATCACAACCTACCTACACCCCTACAACCCGAACCATCATCACTATGCCCATACCTAGGCCTCCCATCATCCGACCTCCCATTCATCCACCTCTACTACACCAACCACGGCCCCTCAACTTGCCATGGTGCTTAGGAGCGGGAGCATGTTTCAAAGGGTTTTTCCTCAAATCGGTCAACTGGGATGGTCACAAGAAGAAGAAGAAGAAGAAGAAGAACACCTAGAAGAGCCAGTGCCAGGGACATCTTAGGACTGGTTGAAGCACCTCGACAAAACCCTTGCACGAATTTCTATCCTGGAATTGATCAAGAGGTCCAAGGTTCACCAGGAAGTTCTTCAACAGTATTTATAGCGAGTGATGGCCAATGAAACCCTCCCCCTGAAAAGATCGCATCAGTCTTGACCCCGAGAAGTGAACACCCTGCCCTTACTTTCACCAAAGAAGAGTTGGACGAACCCAAAGCAAAAAAGTATGCACTTTGCATCACTGTCAGCATCAACGAAACGGACGTCAAATCTTGTTTAGTTGATACCAGTGCTTCTATTAACGTCCTGCCACCAGAAACACTGTAACTGTGTGGAATCCCAGAAGAGGATGTTCGACCATCACAAATCACTGTAACAGCATATGATAATTCAAAGAGGCCCGCACATGGCTTGGTCATGCTCGAAGTTAAACTCAGACCCCGGGTTGTTACCATTGACTTCCACATCCTGGATATCGACCCAACCTACAAGGCTATCTTGGGGAGACCTTACCTCGAGGCACTGGAGGCTGTGGCCTCAACCAATCATCAATGCATCAAGTTTCCCTTCAAAGGTCAGGTCATTAAAGTGGTAAGTATGCCTGTGGATTGCCTAGTTACTCTCTCTCTCCCGACCTGCCAAATCAACCATTCTTTACAATCCTTGACTTACTAGAGGTCAAAAAGCAGCCCAGGCAACTCTGAAGAAGAAAGAAAGACGCTACCAAGACCCTTGGATGGCGCATGATGGAAAATCTAGGATATCAAGAAGGCTGAGGATTGGGAAAAGAATTGCAGGGCATTGTAGAACCCATCAAACTAATGAAGACAACGTCAAGAAGTGGGGTTGGATGCGATGGGGCATGTGATAATGGCCAGAAGGTCAGTCAAAAATACTCCAAAGGGTGTCTGCACAGGTTCTTTGTCAAAAGGGAAACAATACAAATGGTTGAAGATCAAGGACCCCAAGAACAGAAAAAGAGAAAGAAGATTGACAGCCTTGAGGATGAGCCATGTCTTGACATATCATGGTTATTCTCCGAAGAAGGGTCAAGTGGTGAATAATTCCGCAATGAGCCTTTCGGTAATCAAAATCAAGGGCATTCACCCATTGTCACCTCCATAGACCTAACAAACCCACCCTCGACTAATTCACCATCAGGATCACTAGCCATTGAGCATGAACGCTCTCTCTATTCATCTTTGCTCAATTTGTTTCCTTCTTTGTCAATGTCCCAACCCATGCCGGAAACCACAAATGGTCGAACTCATTCTATATTCATGTTTAGTACTCCCCAAGAAGATTAAAAAAATATCATGTTCTCAATCGAAGAAACATCCCAACTCGCTCCAAAGGATGATCCAATCCGGGAAACCACCCGGTCTCTAATCGATCTCCTTTGCCCTTCACCTCCATCGGTAAATTCCACTCCCTCCCCTTCTTCCTCTTCTTTTTTGCCATCTTCTTCTTTTGGTTTAGTTTCTAATAAAACAAAAATCAGAGGTAGAAGAGTTACAGAAAGATATTTTCATCGGTTAGCTCAGAAGAGCATAGAATGTACTAGGCAACCGGAATATCTAGAAAATGCAATCTAGTTGGATGAAATCCGATATGAGGAGGACAACATTGATCAAACTTTAGGGGTGTATGAGGTTGTGTCAGAAAAGGATCCTGACATCGAGGATGAAGAAAAGGATTTGACTGATGCTTATGCATCCGGATTAAAGAGATTCGAAAAACCATCAGCCACGATGGATGAACCAACTTAAGAACTCAATCTTGGAACACTGAAAGATCCTTAGAACATCCTCATCAGTGCCAACCTCACCCCTCTGGAAGAACAGAATCTAATGGGGGCACTACAAGAATACAAGGACATGTTTGCTTAGACATATGAAGATATGTCGGGGTTAGACAAGTCATTGATAGAGCATCGATTAACTTTAAAATCCAAAGCTACCCTGGTCAAGCAAAAGTTAAGAAGATTCCACCAAGACATAGCATTAAAGATGAAGGAAGAGGTCGATAAGCTACACCAAGAAAAATTCATTAGAGTCATCCTTTATTCGCAATGGGTGGCAAATATAGTCTCGGTCATGAAGAAGAATGGAAAAGTTTGAATTTGCATTGACTTCAGGGACTTAAATCAAGCGTGTCTAAAAGATTATTTCCCCCTTCCTCATATCGATGTTCTTGTTGATAACACAGCTGGATATGAAACCCTATCATTCATGGATGGATATTCAGGGTATAATTAAATCCAGTTAGTAGAAGAAGATCAAGAGAAGACCTCATTCACTACACCTCGGGGGACTTATTGCTACGTCGTCATGCCCTTTGGATTAAAGAATGCTGGAGCAACTTATCAAAGGGCCATGGTGGCGATATTTCATGATATGATGCATAAATTTGTAGAGGTGTATGTGGATGATCTGGTGGTTAAATCTCAGACCCGAGATGAACATGCTAAGGTGTTAAAAAGGGTTTTGCAGCGAGCCAGGGAATATAAGCTTAAAATGAACCCCAAGAACTGTGTGTTTGGAGTGTCATCCGAAAAGCTACTTGGGTTCATCATCAGTAAAAAGAGGCATTGAGATCAATCCCAACAAGGCCAAAGCCATCATTGATATGCCTCCACCAAGGAACTCGAAAGAATTGAGATGGTTGATTGGTAGGCTACAATTTGTTCTCCGGTTTATCTCACAACACTCTCAAAGGTGCAAACCTTTCTATGAATTAACCAAGGTGAAGGCTGAATTTAGATGAGATTCAAGATGCCAGGAGGCATTCGATGGTTTAAAGAAGTATTTGTCAAGCCCACCTGTGCTCAAACCCCCAGTTCTAGGCAAACCCTTAATCTTATACGTCTCAGTTTTGGAAGGATCCTTTGGAGCGGTATTAGCACAGTTAGATAACGAAGGGAAAGAGTGATCTACCTACTATCTGTCTAAGATCATTGATCCTTATGAGAAGAAGTACACAACCATGGAGAAAACATGTTCCCCCTAGTTTTGGTAGTCCAGAAGCTTAAGCATTACTTTCTAGCTCACGAGGTTAATCTCATTGCTCGCATGAATCCCATTAAGTTCTTCCTTGAAAAATTTGTCCTGACTAACCGGTTAGCAAGCTGGAAAAGCTTTCTTTCTCAATTTGACATCACCTACATCCAACATAAGGTGATCAAGGGATATGTGATTGCTAAACACCTTGCCCATCATCTTATCCCAATCTTTGACACTATCCAATCAGAATTCCCCAATGAAGAATTGATGTCCATTCGATCTTCCAATCTATGGACTTTATATTTCGATGGGGCATTAAACTCTTAGGGTAGAGGGATAGGGATCGTTCTTCTATCACCCGAAGGTGTCACCATTCCACAGGCTTTTCAGCTCCATTTTCCAACAATAAACAATATAGCTGAGTATGAAGACTTGTTGGCCGGACTAGAGGCCGCTCACTTCTATTGGGCCACCGAACTAAGGGTGATCGGTGATAGTCAATTGATTCTCCACCAAGTGCTTGCCAAATACCGCACATCTCATCCTGGGCTCAGACCGAACTTAGAACTCACTGCCTGTTATATCAAGTTGTTCTCCAAACTCAAATTCATTCATGTTCCTTGTGCTCAAAATATTCTTGTTGATGCTCTCGCTTCTCTGGCATCTTCACTATCTATCCTGCTAGGCAGACATGTTAGGATGATCTATGTCCACCGACGTACCATTCCGATAGTGGAAGATGCACAATTCTTGAAGGTTAAAGAAGAGTTAGAAAGGAAGGAATACATTGAGCAAAAGGAGGAAGAGTCTTTGGTTGAGTTGGAAGAATTAGAAGAAGGTGAGAAACCATGGTATTATGAGATTGCGAATTACTGTCAGGATTAGACATATCCAGCAGGGTCAACCATTGAGGAGAAGAAGGCTATCAGGAGGGCTCCCAAAGATACAACATTTTAGGTGGAGTGCTTTACAAAAGAAGCTTGGCCGGCATTCTATTAAGATGCGTAGATAAAAAAGAGGCTGAATTGGTGCTAAAAGAAGCACATTCCAGAGTATGCGGAGGCCATGTAAATGCTCAAGCCCTCGCCAAGAAGATCATAAGGCAAGGGTATTATTGGCCTACTCTAGAAGAACATTGCTCAATCTTTGTTTGACACTATCATCAATGTCAACTTCACACCGACAAGATCCACTCTCCCGCATCTTCCCTTCACCCGATTCATGCCCCATCGTCTTTCGCTATGTGGGCTTTCGATGTTATCGGACCCATTGGTGACCCAAACTCCACAAACAAAACCAAATCATTCATCCTAATGGCTACAGAGTACTTCACCAAGTGGGCAAAAGCAGAAGCATACTAGGAAATCAAGACATCAATAGTCTATGCCTTCATTAAACGCAACATCATTGCCAGATTCAGGATCCCAAGGACATCATCACTGACAACGGACCACAATACATCTCTCAGGAGCTGCGCGACGTTAGCAACAGGTATTGCATCAAATTGCATCATTCATCTCCATATTATCCTCAAGGCAATGGTCAAGCGGAAGCCACGAATTAAACTCTGATAAAAATCATCCAGAAAACAGGTAAGTCTAGCAAGTTCGCGGACTGGCCAGATAAGTTAGTTGATGCTCTATGGGCCTACCGCACTTCTATTCGAACCCCAACATGTCAAACTCCCTATGCCTTGACATTTGGGATGGAGGAGGTAGTCCCATACAAAGTACTCATTCCTTCCCTCCGAGTCCAGATCGATCAAGACACCCCGATGAATGAACGCCAAGATTCCCTTTTCGTGCAACTCGAACCCTTGGACGAAAAGAGGCTGGCCGCTGCCAAACATGCTAGATCTTACCATAATAGACTTAAAAGATCTTATCAGAAGAGGATGGTTGAGAGAAAATTTGAAATTGGTGAGGTTGTGCTTAAAAAAATATTTGTTAAGACGGGTGGTCCCCGCTCCAAACTTCAACCTAATTGGGAGCGTCCATATGTACTTTTGGTTGTTTATCCTGGTAATTCATACAAGCTTGCTAATGCATAAAGTGAAGAATTAGCTCATCCCTGGAATGGTGTATACCTCAAAAAGTATTTCTCTTAAAAGATAAACAAAAATCACAAAAAAATCTATAAAATCCAAAGGTGTGAAGAATGGTAGTAACATCTAATGCTTGCTTGTTTGGTGCCCCAACTTGTCACTTAGGGAAATAAGGATAGGCATTATACTGCACACATTACACGCCTAGATTTCGGGATCCGGTGATTGGAAGTCAAAGAGAAAGCTAGGCAACACTTGGCAAAAGAAGATTGACCTTATCCTATTCTCTTCTTATTTCAGTTCTAAATGGATGAAAGGGATTAAAATGAGTATCGAAAGTGTCCATCGCCTTAGTAGGAGGACACATCTAAAGGTCTGACTTCTTAAAAGAAAAGGTGCCAAAAGATGGGCAATGACCCCTCAGGTCAGCAAAAGAATTGACCTGTCTAAATGTGTACCAACAAAAGCCTAAAAAAGAAAAAGGCTCCAAAAGATGGGCAATGAACCCCTCAGGTCAAAATCAAGCAAAAGAAAAAAGACCTATCTGAATGTGGGCCATCAAAGAAAATGGGCTAGAAGGAAGGACCCGAGGAGGACAAATCCCAAACGGGCAACATAGGCACTAGTAGAGAAACAAGTTTGACATCCCTAAATTCTGTTAAGGACTTACCACCAATCCTCTTCCCTCTTTAACCTTGTGGGTAGGGTCGACCGACTGGGTCCAAGAAGAGCCATAGGCTATCAAAGGTGGAAGGTCAGAAGATTCCGAACAAGGCACTTTCTCACACATGGTGCCTACTCTTAACCCTTGCGTAACAATGAGGGGCACCTATGGAAAGCAAGGCAAAGGATGAGATGGTTGTTTCCTTCACATCACACAAAAAAAATTGAATACTTCAAAAACACCAAACAAATTCATAAAATCAAAACTCTTTAAAATTAAATATCCAAACACCAAAAAAGAAAATTATAAAAATGCCAAAATACCAAAAACATTATAAAACCATCAAAACACAAACAAATCAAAAATTTCCAAAATACCTAAAAAATTGCTTTCTAAATTGACTAGTTGCCTTTACATTCATGTTTAATTTTAGTCTTGCATATTTCCTTTTGTGCATGCTGTAAGCACCCGAAACTGGATATCCGTAGATCTCCCGTTTTTGGCCCCTACACTTGTTTTGGGGTCTTGGTGGATGGGATGTTAGTGGTAGTGGTCGCCAGGAGGCAGAGGCCCCAAAATATAATAGAATGAAAAGAAATGAAATGGAGAATGAAAGTGACCGTCGTACCTTTGGAAGCGGGGAGATTGTTGGGTTCCGACTTCTCCTCTTTCGGCCGGCCGAAAGAAGAGAGCTTAGTGAGTCCTTCGTCTTTGATCCGGTTGAAGCTCCTCCTCGGCCGGATTTACCTACAAATGTCCATATGAAAACATAGAAACAAGTGAAAGGTTCATTAGTTCTAATGAAAGCATAGTATCGTGCTCAAATTTGAATTCAAACATGCAAAAGAAAAGAGACTAACCGGATTGGGACTAAATCTCAACCCCTATTTAGAAGGTTTAGATATGCATGAGAATGCAAATGAGTGGCTCAATATATGCTAAATGACATGTTAATGAGAGTTAAAATGAAAGGGGGGAGTAAAGGATCGACCGGAAAGGTAAATAAACTCAAAAAAATGCAAAATGGGGGCTGCCCCTGCTAGTGCCCCATATATGAGGCGCCTGCTGCAGGTGTCCCCTTGATGAGGCGCATTGACCAAAGTCAAAGCACCCTATTTATGGGGCACCAGGGACTGGCTTCAGCAGATTTTCTTCCCTTCTTCGCCACGTCGCCCCGGAGTGTAGGAAGACCTCCAAGACGTACAAAGGACTTCTTCAAGCAGCCAATACCCAAGTGAAACTAATGGAAGAGTGTTTTGGCACTAGATGTAAGGGAAATAGAGTGTAGAGGCTCTCAAAGTCGGAGAAAAATCATATTTCTGAAGTAGGAAACTGCAAGTTTTTGGGTTTTTGGAGAAGGATTTTGGGATAATCTAAGGGCTTGAGAGGGTGTTATGAAGGCTTAGATTCGTAGTGGTGGATGCGATGAGGTGGGAGACGGACTTGGTGTGTCCAAAAACCTCCATATGTGGGTTTTTCTACAGCACAAAAGAGGGTAACTTCATTCTGCTGGAATATCCCTTCAAGTAGCAACTATGATTTTTTTGGGTTTTGGGAGATGGTTTTGGGGCCCTTTGAGAGCTTGGTGGGGGGTTGCAAGGATTGGGATGTGTAGTGGTGGATGAGAGGAGGTGAGGGACGCCCTTGGTCTGTGCTAAACCCTTCAAATGGGGGTCCTTTTATAGGCAAGAAGAGGGCAACTTTATCTGCAGAACTGTCCCATCAAACTGTCCAATCAGTCAGATCAGGTGCAGGTGCCCTATAAGTAGGGAGCCTGTTGCCCTGTATATAGGGCGCTTTGACCCTGGTCAACGCCTATTGATCTTCTTCGAAATGCGCCGAAAAACTTGATTTTTTTCGGAAAACTCGGTTCCCTTGAAAGGTTACTTAAATATTATTCATGAAAACAAGAATTCAAGTTCTTCAATTGGACCAAAATTGCGTGTCTACACATGCTTATGTTTTTCTGTTATCTTTACCTTGATAAGGCCTATGTCCCTTGACAAAAGATCAGGGCAACTTTGCCCTCTCCTTGTAAGGGACTAAGTCAAAATAAAGTTCTAATATCTTCTCTTGAGTGGATGCAAGAACAGGAGAAGGTATACCAACTTCATATCCCCAGACACTTGGAGGAAGCAAAAACGACAAAAATCATAAATTAGAAAAAAAACCAAAAGTGGACTACCTTGACCCCTATTAGGACTTGCATTTAGTATTGCATCTATTAAAATAATTAATATTTAAGATGTTGAAGAACTCTTGTCTAAGAAAGCTGAGTCTGAGAACCCCTTCAACAAAATCAATGAAGGATTTAGCCACTTTTAGGCTTGCGGATAAGCCAAAGTCGAATGCACGAGGACGACGGTATCTTCCAGGATGTCCTGACCCGTTGCATTTAACCTATATCTTCAACTATTTTCTTATACTTATTTATATTTCTTTAAACCTAGCATGCATCATTTCATACACCATCATGCATCATCCCACCACAACCATTCCTTGCTTCCTAAATCCTACCATAACCTCCTTCCAGTCACATCATAACCCCTTTTAAAAGATGGTCTTTTATAGCCCCTAGAAGAGGTCTTGTATTTTTAGAGAATCGGTTTCCAATATATTTCCTTGATGATTTCATCGAAACAAGAAGTTATTTCATTCTGAACTACACTGATATTTCTAAGTAAACCTTATTAATTTGAAAAACCCAACATTGGTTGATTGGTTGTGTCCTCTTTACTTTTCGCAATTTACTTTCAATGCATTTCTACCGAGTCCAGCACACCACGCAGTTCGGGTCCTGGCCGGTAACAATTCTTCCCCACGTGGGATTTTAGTTATTTACTTTTAGTACTGTTCTTCTCCTTAACTAATAAACCAAAGGGAAGGTTTCGAAAAGACAAAAGGTAATCTCGGAGTCTGATAAAGTCTTATTCACTCAACTAGGATGATGAAGGCATGTCTAAATCTACACCTTGATGTCACCTTTTCAGTCCATTACCATTTCATTCCGCTACACCTCACTACACTTCACTACATTCGTCTGTGCTGCATTTGTGTCATTCCTCTACAAACCCGATGCCAAGGCGAGGCAAGCTGTAGACACGCAATTTTGGTCCAATTGAAGAGCTTAAATTCTTGTTTTCATGAAGAATATTTGAACAACCTTTCAAGGGAACCGAGTCTTCTAGAAAAATCAAATTTTTCGACACATTTCGAAGAAGATCGATAGAGCGTTGACTAGGGTCAAAGCACCCTATATATAGGGCACCTGGCATCCTACTTATAGGGCACCAGGTGCCCTATAAACCTGGTCAAATTGACTCGACCGGCCAATTTGATCACTCACTGGGACTCGTCTTGTCGAATTAACATGGCTCATAATGCTAGCGCCCCATGTATAGGGCGCTTTGCAGCATGGAATAGGTTTTCAATTTTGACCAAAGTGCCCTCTTTTTGGCTATAAATAGGGAACCATTTGAAGCTTTGAGGAGGTTCCAACTTGGTACCACCCAAGAGCTCAGCCAATACTACATTTTTAAGCCCTTTGCATCTCCCATAAGCCTTCAAACCGATCCAAATTCCCCTTCCCGAAAACTAAAAACACCTACTATTTATGCCACCCAGAAACATGAGTTTTCCTCAACTTTGAAGACCTCTACACGTTTCTTCTTTTCCATCCAGCATCTAAACCCCTGACCATTAGCTTCATTTGCATATTAGCTACAAGGAGGAGCCTTTACTTCGCCCCAGAAGCCGTCCAACACTCCGGAGCGGCGTCGCAAAGAGGGGAATAAAATCTGCCAGAGCCAGACCTAGTGCCCCATAAATAGGGCACTTTGACCTTGGTTAACGTGCCCCATAAAGGGGACACCTGCAGTTGGATCACCATATACAGGGCACTAGCAGGAGCAGAAGCTAGTTTTGCATTTTCTAGAGTCTGATCGCCTGTCTGATCAGATTTTTGTTCTTTGTTTTCATCGTAAAACTTTTCATCACTTCATTTAGCATGCATTGGGTCATTTTACATCTCTCATATATTTAAAAATCTATCAAAAATAGGGGTTGGGATTTCGTCCCAATCCGGTTAGTTCATCCCCTTTTGCATGTTCAAAATCCATACCAAGCATGATGATATACTCTCGCTAGAGCTAATGAACTTTTATATGTTTTCGTGTTTTTCCATAGGACATTCTTGGGTGAACCCGACCGAGGCGAAGCTTCGATCCGATTGGAAACAAAGAGCTCACTAAAGCTCTCTTCTTTCGGCTGGCCGAGAGAGAAGTTAGAACCTAGCAATCTCCCTCCATTCAAGAAAGGTACAATGGTCAAGCTTGTCTTTATTCCATCTACTTTATATATTACCATATTTTGGAGTCTTCGGCTCCTGCCGACCACATCACCACTAATTTTTCGTTCCAAGAAGTTACCACCACCACCATCCCGTTTCGGGTGCGGGCAGCTTTGTAGTTGAGACCAGCGGCTAAACAAATTCTGACACTGGCAATGTAGAAGAAAGATTACTTACATTGTTGTTCAAAATAGGGATGTTGGTTACCTTAATGACCTACCCTTTGTATGGGAACATCACACATTGATGATTAGTCAAGGCAACAACTCCTATTGTCTCGAGATATGGGCATCCCAATATAGCTTTAAATGTGGGGTCTAGTTCAAAAACATGGAACTCGGTGGTGACAATACATGGTCCAAGATTGACTTCCAATGTGACCACCCATCATGCCAATTTCCAGGAGTTGTCATGTGCAGTCGCCTTAATGGCAGAAGGCTCGATTTTTTCATCGGAGATGCCACATAGCTACAAGGTTTAATCTCAATGCTTTGGTGTTAATCAAATAGGATTTAATCTCAATGCTTCTGATGATGACTACAACATGCAAGGCATACTTCTTGATTTCTGGCCGTGCCAAATCTTCTTGTGTGAATGTGAGTGATGGGTGCTCACTCCTAGGGGTTAAGACAGTGATGATCTTTTCAGGTGGGAGGTCCTCATTGACTATGATCTGATGCAAGTACTGTTGTAGAATTTCTTGGTGAGTCTTCGACCCTTTTATGAGGTCCAAAATTGAAATTTGTGTCGGCATTTTGTCCATATGCTTCAAAAGTCATATGCCATGCCAAGCAACAATTCCTCTATTACTTTCTCTTCTGCTTGCTCCTGCGACTGCATCCCAACTAGGGGGAAGACTCATTGGAACATCCTCTCGCTCTTAAGTATTAGCGCTAGCGTGGTAGGAGAGAGTGACGAAGGTGGTGATGGTATGGTTGGTTGGGGTGTTGAGGGGCCTGAGGCAGGTAAGGGTTGTAAGGGTCGAATTATAAGGGTGCATGGAATGGTGATGGCCGGTAGGTTACGCAATGGTTGAGGTGTTAGTGGTGATGGTCAGATGATGAAAGGTCATGGAGTGGTGGTGGTTTGTGGGTTAGTTGATGATCGGATGATAAGAGGCCATGGAATGGTGGTGGTTAGTGGGTAGGTGCTAGTTGGCATGTCGGGGGCAATCTGTTTATTAGGTTCCAGGGAGGATTAATGGTTGGTGATGGCAGTGTTGGTAGGGTTGGGCTTTGGAGTGCTTGAATAAGTTGTCAGCTGGGGGTGACTCTTGGTATGGAGAGTATGGTACAAGTTGTGGGTGGAGTTGGTCTTGCAAGCATGGTGATAGTTTGATTCTCCACCTATCAACCCTAGGAATGGTTGGTTGACTCCCCAGTGGTAGAGTGGACAAGACCGATCTATGGGTTTTGTGGGGCTAGTGTCAATGCTTGAGCGGGTGCATGTACCAGGAGTGGGTCTTGAACTATGCCGACGTTGAGCTACTATTGTGCTTGCTGTTGTTGGTGCCATGGTTGATTTTGCCATGCTTTCATCGCCTATATGGTCTCCCCCATCTGTGCCCAGTCGATGTTCCCTTGATCGTTAAGATCGTGAATGTAATCTTTGAACTGGAAGCAAACCTCTACAGTGTGCCCTGGGTACCAATGATAGGCATAGTACTTTGACATATCTACATTTACCGGCCATGCCTCTTGTCGACTCCAAAAACAAGTTTTGGATCGGCACCTCAAGAGAAGGTGAAAGATAGAATAGGGGAATAAGGGGGAAGGGAGTGAATCAAAAGACACTCGGAAAGCAGTAAAAAGTCCGCACCTCAGTCCCACACTCACATTGATCCCCGAACTTTCATCTCACGGCATCGCTCGAGCACCGGAGACGGTTCGGGTCATGTGAGAGGAGAGTGAGGAGGAAATGAACTTATAACATGAATAAAATAGGTGGTCGCCAGGAGCCACGGGCTCTTCTTTATGAAATAGAAACCAGATTATGTTGAATTTGACCATGTGTACCATAGCGCGGGAGATGATATGTGGGTTATACCTTCTTCCTCATCGGCCGGCCGATGAGGGAGCGTCCAACCGATGCTAGCTTGATCAATCTGTGCAACTTAAAATAATAAAACAAGTGAAAGAAACCGATTAGAACTATGGGAAGTGTAGAAACTATAGAAGAGGAGATGAAACAAAGAAGCAATTGGAATAGAACTCAGCGGATTGGGGCGAGCCCTAACCCCTTTTTTTGTTTTTTTGGTTATGTAAAAATGATGCAAACTAATTAAAATATGCTCTAAAAATTAAATGAACTGAGTTAAGAGAAACTTATAGAATGAAACGGCTTGAGTTGAAGCCGAGATGAGTGAAACAAGCCAGTTCGGGAAGCTTTGCACCCTTCTGGCGCAACTTTGGTGCAGAGAATTCTAAGGATGACCCCAATGTTAGAATTGAGTGCCGTTTGTTTATATGGATGTAGAACTATAAGAGGAAGATATTTTATGTAGATGACTCTTCCGTAATCTGTCTGTAGAAACCTGTAAAAATTATGAAAGTGGGCGGATGTGGAAAACAGAATATGGATGTGTGCCCTCAGTGCAGCAATCGCCACAGATAGACGGCAAGTCAGAATCGAGTGCCAATGGTTTCAAATGAAAGAGAATGAAGAGAGGAACAACTCTTATGTTGAAGACATTTGTAGAAGGAGCTCCAGATTTTTTACATAAGCTGATGAATTTGGTTGATGCAGAACGCACGGATCAGGCTTCTCCTTTGCCTCGGGATCGATCTCTCGACGTCGGATCAGCTTTGGACATCGGGACGGCTTTGGAAAAGAGCTTAGACAACCTCAAGATGAGATAGGCACAAAGGATTAACCTTGGGTTGTTGAGAATGGACCTCAATTTATAAAGGAGAGAAACTGGTGCAAAATATAGAAACTGGACCGACCGCGCCCCCACCTTTCAAAGGAGGCGAGGGCGCGCAGGGTGCTCCCTCGACCTGAGGGCGCATAGGGCGCGCCCTCACCTTGGGGGCACGGTCTGCACGCCCCCCAGTTTCTGGCACATTATGCGTCTTATTGCTAAAATTCACCAGAATCTTCTGAAAATTGCTAAAAATTGACTTGACAAACGTAACGCGCCCCCGAACCGGGGCACAGTCAAAATAAACAAAAATCAGCAATGGAAACCTTCCAAAAATCTGGTTTAGAAGGTGCTAATCGGGGTAATTTCCAATTTTTGGAAATTTACCGCACCCCCGCGTTTCAAAGGAAGAGGAAGTGCGCAGGGCGCACCCCTGGGTTGAGGGTGCACAGGGCGCACCCTCCCCTTTCAAGGGGAGAGGGGGCACGTTACACTCTCTCTCCTGGGCGCACGTTCTGCGGGCCGTAACTTGTAAACGGGATGTCCGATTTGGTTCCCATTGTTGCGTTGGAAAGAGGGCCTTCAAACGCACCTCCTCAAGTCAGTAAACCAGCCAGCATGACTCCCGAGATGTTTGCACAGGGTTTTCTACTGGTTTACCCCCACGCGAAAAGCCAAAAACCGTGGCGAAGATCCGAAAGAGCACGGTTCTGGTCGAGGAATCTCGGGTCAACTCGGGATGACTTAAAATGATGACCGAACAAGTCCGGTATGATTGTAAAATCCGAAATCATTGAAAAATCTGAGATTAACTCGATAAATGTGAATCGAACATCGAAAAAACCGGGAAACCCTAAAATTGACTGAAATGGCCGTATGGCCCTGGTTGATGAATTATACGCATAGGATCGACCTGGACGACTTGAAAAGACCCGGTGATGCCCGAAAAGGCCTAACACGTGGTCCGGGATAGCCGTGTCAGTACAGATTGAATAGCCATAACGAAGAAACCGTTATAGACTAATGCCTACCGAAATGACTTATCCGAAACCCCGAATGTCACAGAACACACGCGGGACTCCCAAAATGTTCAAGTATGGACAACTCAAGGTCGGTCATTGAGCAAGCTTCGTGTTTTCACGGTTCATACATGGCTCTCGCTTGAAGGTTACGGCATCATTCCGAAAATCATCGGTCCATTCACAACTCACAAGGGACTCCACCAATGTCCTTAGCTCATGTCCACGAGGTAATCCGGATCAAATAACACCCTAGTTCCCTATGGCATTAACACTCTCATTCTTTATGACCCCCTCGGTAGTAGGCCCTATAGGTGTGGGTTTTCTAGTGTTGCGGGGTTTAGTGTCAAAAGGATTGATCATGGAGGCATCCTTAAAGTGGGCTTGATGGTATCGAGCACTATTGCAGAGCTCAGTCATGGTGGTTGGACGGTGCATGACGAAGAGCTTGCGAAGGGTTGGCATTATATTTCCAATGTGCATCCTCACTTTTTCCCCCTCTGAAATGGTGTCAACTAATTTTTTCGTCATTCCTCTCTACTGGTCAACAAATTTGGTGAAGTTTTCATCCGACTTCATCTTCTCAGCAATTTAGTCCATGATGGAGTAGGCTGGCCCCACCCGGTCCCTATATCTTTGTAGAAACTTTGCTTTTACCATATTGAAGTTCGTTGCCTTAAAAGAATCAAGAGAATAGAAACATTTAAGGGAGGATCCTTCCAATGACTGACGGAAGAGAAAACCGAGGGCTCTGTGAACATTTTTCCAAAAGGTAGAGTCATACAAGAAGCTCTTGAGGGGTGTGAAGGGATTACTAGTCCCATTGTAATGTTGGAAGATTGGTATCTCTGAAGAAGGAAGGTGTAGATTAGGGAAGGATGGAACATATATCTCTAGAGTGGCTTTGGAATCCAACCTGTGCCTGAGTTCTTCAAAGTGTTCATCCATTTGATTGAGTTTATCTTAGAATGCTTGGGTGAGGTTAGGTTCCTTGGCTACTGGTGTTGGACATGATTTGCAAGATGATTAGAGGAATGGACCGGAAGTGGCGGGTTGGAAGTAGGAATCTGCATAGAATTTGATGGGCACCCCACAACTAGGTGAGCGGGTAAGGAAATGCGGAAAGGTTGACTAGGGGAGGAGATGATAAGAGACCTAGCTTCCAATTGAGGTGGTGAAGGGGCCTGGTCGCCCTTAACTGGACCTTGGTTGGCGGGCATCTTGCCCTTAGCAAAGGACTGCATGATTGCCAAGGATTCAAGATCAAGATGGAGAGATAGATCTTTAAGAAATTGCTCCATACTATGTGGAGTGGATTGATGTATGGGATCTTGAACTTTGGGTTCCAAGATGGCGTTAACATGACCCTCTGGTTGGACCATGGGTTGCTGAAGCTTGTAGTGACCCATCTCATATTCTTCTTCTTGCCCGTAGTAGTCTGACATCCCGACGTGTCTTCCAGACCTTAACATCATGAGCATCCTGTCAATCTTTCTAAAAAAAATGGTTGAAAGGAAGAAAGTGAAACATACAATTAATTTTTTTTTTTGTTTCATTTTTTGTTGTTCTGTTTTATTGTTGGCAAACAAGTTGCACACAAAATCAAAGAGACTTTTTTTCTTTGTTTAGGTGTTTTGAGAGAAGAAAGTTTTTTGCTTTCAATTTTGATGAGCAAGCAAGTTATGAAAACAAGTTTTTAGAATGACTACTTGACATTTTTTGGGTTCAAACCTTAGATTAGATAGATTATTAGCAACTATCCACTCAAGCTGGGTATGGTCCCTATTGCTTCAATCTACAAGATCTAAGGTTGTCACATAATCACGACGATTAGGTACTTGGGTTCTTTGGAGTTTTGTAGAGAATGGTACAACCAGCCTAATTGTGCGAAAAGGAATACTTCATGGATGGGGACTTACGGAGGTCTTGATGGAAACAACTAGATCAACTAGGAAGGAATATCCCAGAAGAGAGGATAGAATCCACCAAGAAAGTGTTTGAAGGGTGAGAGTGTGCTGGGAGAGAGAGCTCCGGCCTCGAATGCCCTAAAGATCAGAACAATCAAGTACCTGATGCAAAAAACTAATGCAAAAATAAAAATGGAGGGTAAGAGGAGAAGTAGCAATCAATTTGTGTAAACATGAAATGAAATTAATCTATCAAACAAACCAAACATGAGTCATACAAACAATACAAGCAATCATAGTGCAAAACAAGTAACTAGAGATTAATACCTAAAAGGTGGTTCACGCGGGAACCAGTTTGTGAATGAGTGTCCACATGGGGACAGATCTGAAATGAAAAGAAAAGGGGTGGTCCACGTGGGGACTGATCTGAAAGTAGAGTGGCTCATGTGGAATCTGAGTTTTGGAAAGGTAGGTGGTTCATGCGGGAACCAATTTTTGAAGGAAATGGATGGTTCATGTGAGAACCAATTTGTTTGGTTGGAAAAGGGAAGGAAAGCCATGTGGAGCCAATCTGAAGGTGGTGCAAAGGGGTGGTCCATGTGGGGACTAATATGAAAGTGGGATGGTTCACGTGGGAACTGGTTTAGAAAGGGGGGTTAGTTCACGCGGGAACCGGTTTTTAAGAAGAAAAGGGTGGTTCATGCGGGAACCGATGTAAAAGATGACAAAAAAGAAAGAGGGCCACATGGGGCCAATCTGAAGGTATTGCAATGGGGTGGTCCATGTGGGGACTGATCTGAAAGTGGGTTGGTTCACGTGGGAACCGGGTTGAAAAAGAGGGTTGGTTCATGCGGGAACCAGTTTTTAGGAGAAATGGGTGGTTCGTGCGGGAACCAATTTTGAAATTAAAAGAGGGAAAATCAAATTCACATGGGGACAATCTAAAAGGTAAAGGTAAATAGCAAACTTTTAAGATAAATGAGCACAGGCAAGGTGAAAGATGAGCAGATTCGTGCAGGAACCAAATCGGAACACAACCAGTTGCATGGATGAATCAAGCTATCATGGTTGAAGACATTAGTTGTCCCACCGTGGTTGCCACAAAGTTGTCAACTCCAAAAATAGATTTTTCATGATCTGGATCATCACCTCAAGAGGGAATGAGAAAGATAAGAAGGAAAATGTGAAAAACTCTTACCTCAATTCCACACTCACATTGATCCCCGAACTTTCATCTCTTGGCGTCGCTCAAGCACCGAAGACATGGTTTGGGTTGTGTGAGAGGAAAGTTGGGACAGAAAAATTTAATGCATAATGGAATGAAAATAGGTGGTCGCCAGGAGTTGTGGGCTCCACTTTAAATTAAATAAAGTGTAGATTAATAAAAGATGAGTTTGTGTACCTTGGCGCGAGAAACTAGTGCTCGAGTTCAATCTTCTCCTTCTTCCGCCGGCCGATGAAGAAGAGTCCTCAATCGCTACTAGCTTGATAAACCTATGCAACTAGAACAATGAACCAAGTAAAAGAAGTTGATTAGAACTAGGTGAAGTGTAGAAACTGTAAAAAGAAAGATAAGAAAATAAGCAATCGGATTTAAACTCACTGGATTGGGGTGAGTCTCAACACCTTTTTTGTATTTTTTATAATATAAAAATAATGCAAAACTGAATTAAAATGACCTAAAAAATTTTTAAATTAAAGAGGAGATACTTAGAGAGTGGGATGGCTCGGATCAGAGTTTGAACGAGCAAAACAAACCGGTTCGGATGGTCTGCACTTGGGTGAGCATAGTATCCTGCCAGTGTGACTTCAGTGTAAAAGCTTCTACGGTTGACCTCAATGTTAAAATTGAGTGTTGTTTATTTCTACGGACAGAAGACTTGGAGAAAAAGAGTTCTTATGTTGATAAATTCTCTAGAATATGCTTTTACAGACTTGTAGAATTTTTGTAAGGGAACATATGTAAAAATAGAACCTGATTGCGTACTCTCAATGCAGCAATCTCCACAGACAAACGACATGTTGAAATCTAGTGAAGTCTATTGAAAATGAAAGAGGATGCAGAGTGGAAGCTTTCTTATGTTTACTACTTTTGTAGCATACCTCCCGAGAATTCTGTAGAGGCTAATGAAGAACATTGATGTTGAGAGCATGAGTTGGGCCTCTTTTCTCACATTGGGGTCAATCTCTCACCAACAAGATGGAGTAGAATGTGAAAGAGAGTTTGGAAAAGAGCTTAGACGACCTCTGGACGTGCTAGAGTGTGCATGGTAACCATAAGTCATTAAGAATGGTTTTCAATTTATAGGAGAAACAGACTCAGTACAAAACATAGAAGGAAACCAAATGCACCCCCAAGTTGGGGGCGTGGTGGCCGCGCCCTCAACCTGGGGGTGCGCAGTCTGTGCCCTCAGACTGAGGGAGGGTGAGCATGCCCTCACCTTGAGGGTGCGTTCAGTGTGTCATTGCTAAAAATCTAGTTAACGAAATGAACACGCCCCTGACTTGGGGGCATAGTCAAAATAATCATTTTTTTAAAGAGAAAACCTTCCTAAAATCAGTTTGAAAAGCCCAAATCAACACAAGTTTCCAATTTTTAGAACCAACCACGTCCTCAATCTGGGGGCATGCTGACCTCACCTTCAATCTAAGGGTGCGCAGACCATGCCCTCACAATGAGGGTGCACTCAGTTCTCTTTTTTGCGTGCCCTTCGTCCACAGGCCATAACTTGCAAACGGAATGTCCGTTTCGACTCCCATTTGTTGCGTATAAAAGAGAACTTTCAAACATAGCTTCCCAAATTCAAAAACCAATTGGCACACATCTTGGGGCTTCTATATAAGATTTTAACCTTCAGTTTGCGATTCCGAGAATGCCAAAGGCTGGACCAGTGATCCAAAAAGGTACGATTTCAATCAAAAAGCCCAAGGTCAGCTCGGTATAAATTAAAATAATGAGCGAACAAGTACGGTATGATCCAAAAAACTCAGAATCATCGAAAAAATCAGGAATATCCTGGTAAAAGCAAAACGAACCTAGGAAAAACTAGGAATAACTAGAAAACCCTAAAATTGACTAAAACAATTGTATGGCACCAATTGATGACAATAAAATAGCTAGGGTTGACCCAAAAGATCCCTAAAATCCTGGTGATGATTGGGAAAGACATAACACATGGTCTGGGATAGCTATGATAATACAGATTGAAAAACCACAATAAAAGCTGACATAGATGCTGTAGACATGCCAAATTCGTCTAATTCAGAGCATAAAACTCATGTTTTATAGGTTAACATGTGTGATTTACCTTAGAATGATGTCGGGTCCTTTTAAAGTTTATTTGGAGCTTCGCCGAACAAAATCCGATGTTTTCCAAAGTTTTTCGCAAAGTCATAATTTCTGAGTGAATGCCACACGTAAATCGTGTAAACATGAAAATTGTCTGAATGACTAATTCCTAATGATCATGCATTGAAGGTTACGGTCAGATTCACACCTCGGACAAGTTTTGTTGCATATCGTGCCTTTCCGGTTTGCCATCGGAGTCATTTTGACCAGTATCAGATCTTCTGTTCACTATCCTAACTTCCAGACAAAATTCTGAAGTTTTGGAGGGTGTGATGGCTGATCCAATTCTATATAGAGCTTCTTCAGCTTGTTATCTTTCCAATTCAATGAACGGTGTTGAATTCCGAGTTCGGGAGTGTTCGCAATTGATTCCCAAAGAAGGACGCGCAAAATAGTCCCATGCGCCCAGTCCCTGGTCACATACGCCCAGGACCCAGGGCACGTGCCCATGTTCCCAACCCCTGAGGAACGTGACCTTGTGCCCTGACTTGAGGGCACATGCGCCCTAGGGTAGGGCACAAGGCACCCTATTTTCTAGTGTTGATAAGACCGTCTGTTCTCCTATAAATAAACTCCGATTCTAGTCATTCCAAAAGCATGTTCATGACCCCCCAGGCATCTCAAGACGTCCAAGATCCCTCCTGCATCCATCTTGTGATTTCTAGAGAGAGAATTTCGAGTTTTTAGAGAGAGAAAAGTTGGTTCAAGAGAGAGGAAGGTTGGTCTTCAGGTGATCTATCAGGTCTCTCTTCTTCGGCTTCTACAGAAATGTGTGGACGTCTTATGCCCAAGATCTCTTCATCAAAGTTATTCCTCCTCAAGTCTTATTAAGTTTTCAATTGACGGAACTTGATTCCAAGGTCAGGTCTGGTCATGACAAGTGCAGAAGCAAAGTCGCACCTGGCAGATCCTGGACTGCTGCTCGGCTTTTTAAACAACCCAGATTTGGCCATATCTCTCTCTATTCTATTCAGAATATTTTAGTTTTTTTATATATCTTTTTTTAGTGATTATACATCCTACTATAATTTTTTTACATTTTTTTGCATTATTTTTATTTTGTTAATCCGAAAATAAAAAAGAGGGGTTAGAGATAACCCGAATCCGGTCAGTTTCTAGTCAATTGTGTGTTTCATGTCATTTTATCTACATATACTCTACTTTGTTTAGTTATAATTGTATTTTTCACTTGTTTATTTGTCTAGTTGCATAGAAAATCAAGCACCCACGCGTTGAGAACTCTTCTTCATCGGCTGGCCGAAGAAGGAGAAGCTTTGACCCGCATTCTTCCCGCTAAGGTACACACGGTCAATCTTAATTTCATAAATCAGAACCCGCAGTTCCTAGTGACCACATGTTTTAATTTCCTTCTTATCACCCTCCTCACACATGACCCAAACCGTCTCTTTGGTGATCGAGCGACGCCAAGGGATGAAAGTTCGGGGATCAATGTGAGTGTGGAATCGAGGTGAGAATTGCTTTCCTTGTTTTTATTTCTTTCTTTCTCATACCCTCTTAAGGTGACGATCTGGATTCACGGACTTCCCTGAAAAGGAGAGGCCCGTCGAATTTTTGAAGTCGACAGCTTTGTGGCAACCACAGTGGGACAAGCAATGTCTTTAACCGTGGGTGCTTAGTGTTTTCTTGCAACTAGTTCTAGTTCTAGACCGGTTCCCGCGTGAGCCTTTCCTTCTTTCCACCTCTCTTAAACTTCATGCCATCTCAAAAATTCTGATTTCACCCATCTTCCATCAGATCTGAAGTGCCAAGTACCTCATTTAATTTCTGTCATTCTATTTCAATTGGTTCCCGCGTGAACCCACCTTTACTTTAAAACCAGTTCCTGCGCGAACCAAATCTCTTTTACAAATCGGTTCCCACGTGAACCAACATTTATTTTCAGTCATTCAAATCAGATTTTTATCTCTGCTGAAGGTTATCACTCTCAAATTGGTCACTGCGTGACCCTCTTTTATTTTAAGTTGACACTTAAACCGGTTCCTGCATGAACCACCCTTTTCCTTTTCAAACCGGTTCCCGCATGAATCAATCTCTTTCTTTACTTTGGTTCCCATGTGAACCAAAACACTTTCGTTCAGATCTATCCCCACTTGGATCAGATCCTTATTCACCTTTAATTGGCCCCACGTGGCCCTCTTTTGACCATTCAAACCGGTTCCCACGTGAACCACCCTTTTTTACCCAAAACTGGTTCCCGCGTGAACCACCTTTACTTTTTGCCTCAGTTCCCACGTGAACCAACTTATTCTTACATCGGTCCCCACATGGACAACCCTTTTGCTTGACTATCATATCTGAACTCTCTTCTTTCCATCACTTTTCACTATCTCCATTTGGCTCACATAAGAAACAAAGTCTAGATTCTAGTTTCTAGTTGCTTGTCTAGTTTCTAATTGCTTTCTTTGTGTCATTGCTTGTTTATTTAAGTTTATGTTTTGCTTATTACTTGCTTTATTATTTGATTGCATTCTATGCTCCTTCTCTCTACCTCCTTCTTTTACATTTTTTTAAGGCGGGAGCTCACTCTCCCATTTACCCCTCCCATCCAAAACACCCTCTTGGTGGATTCTGACCTCTCTTCTGGGATATTCTTTACTAGTTCACATGGTTGGTTTTCATCAAGGCCTCCGTAATTCCTCATACATGGAGTATTCTTCTTCACGATCGGGTTGGTTGTACCACTCTCCAAAACCCGAAGCATCCTATGTTACCTACACGTGGTGAGATTGTGTGAAACCTAGGTCATTGGAGATTGGAGTTAGGATCCTAAACCATTTGTTGAGAGAACAATTCTTAACAAAATTCATAAACCTAAGGTTTAATCAAAATCATTGTGTAATTTTACTTTCAAGTTTTTGCATCACTTGTTTGTCAAACAAAAATTCAAACCCCTAACATTTTTGCAAGATACTAAAAACCATAAAAGAGTTCTTTGTTTGCTTTGCCAACTTGTTTGTTTTACCTTCTCCTTAAAGTTGAAAGGTGACAATGCAATTAAGGTCCGGAAGGCACGTTGGAATGGCAGAACCCGCTGAACATCAAGAGCACGAGATGGGTCATCAACCAAATCTGTCAGAGGGTCATGTTAATCCATTGTTTGAGTCAGAAGAGCAAGAGGTCCCTCAACCATCTGCTCCTCGTGATGTTGAACAACTCTTTAGGGAGTTATCTCTCTATACAGACCCAAAAACCTACACCCATATACAATCCATGGTGAAGGGCAAAATTGCCTCAGATCAGGTTGAAGCCAACCAAGTTGCCTCATCTCCTTGTGCTCTGGTTCAACCACCACTCATTCAATCACCCTTTGTTCAATCACCTATTGTTCAACAATCTGTGATTCAACTATCATTAGGACAACCATCTGTAGTTCAACCATCGGTAGTTCAACCATCTATAGTTCAACCATCTGTGGTTCAACCATCATTTGTCCAACCACCCTATTTCAATCATGTTGCTCCCTTGGCCCAACAAGTCACAGGACAATCTTCAGTGAATTTGCCAAGTCATGCTCCTCAATTCCAGAATCATGCCGCTAACCACATACCCCCACCAGTAAACCAAGAACCTACTCTCACCCAGGAAATCATGGATCAGCTCACCCAAATGAATGAATGTTATGAAGAGCTGAGATGTCGCCTGGACTCCAAGTCAGTTTTTGAGATCTCTATTCCTTCTTTGCCAGTTCTCCACCTGCCACCTTCTGAACTACCAGTTTATCGCCGCTACAATGGTACTGGCAATCCTTTCTTCACCTAAAATATTTTCTCTATGAGTCCTCATTCTGGAAAAATTATCATAGGGTTCTTGCTTTCTTGTTCCGCCGATCATTAGAAGGGTCTGCATTGGAATGGTTCTACTCGCTTGACCCCTTTGAGGCAGGAGAGTTTGATATTGTCAAGACCAAATTTTTGCAAAGATACAGAGACCGGGTTGCACCATCATGCTCCATCACAGATTTGATTGCTGAAAAGATGAAGCCCGAAGAGGACTTCATAATGTTTGTTGATCGCTGGAGGGGAATGGCAGAGAAATTGATAGATGTTATTTTTGAAGGGGAATAAGTGAAGATGCTTATTGGAAACACTACACCAGCTCTAAGGAATGTATTGATCATGCACCGTCCTACCACCATGAATGAACTCTATGATAGTGCCCGATACTTGCAAGCCCACTTCAAAGATGCCACCATGATAAATCCATTTGATCCCAAACTTAGGAACATCAGGAAGACCCCCTTTGCACCAGTTGGTCCTACAACTGAAGGAGTGGTCAATAACGAAGCTATAAACATTGTGGGGAACCAAGGAGGGAACCGTCAAAACCAATTCAGAAACCCACCACAAAACCTCTCTTATTTCCCCCCTCAACAATAGGTTAGGCCACCACAACCACGACAACCACAACAACCCCCTCAGCCAGTAGCACAACCCCAGCAACCTCGTCAACCTACCTACAATAGGGCACCACCACCACCCAATCAAGCACAAAGAAGAGGAGGTCCTAGGAGAGAGAATTACCGACACCTCCCTTACTCCTTGACTGACATCTTCAATGTACTTATGGCAAAAAAATAGTTGGAATTACATATGGAAAGAGAGGTTTGGCCAGCAAACGCAGATATGTCCCGATACTGTGCTTACCACCGGTGTCCTGGTCACACCGTAGAAGTGTGTTTTCAATTCAAGGATTACATCCACGATCTGAATGACCAAGGCAATATTTATTGGTTTCAAATGGGGGAATGCATATAGGCAATGAAGGCTAGGCAGCAGCGGCGGCAGCATCCACCAGCTCAACCTCAACAACAACCCGACTTGGGGATTGTTCAGAATCCTCTCCCATTACATGCTCCCGCTCCAGCACTGGCACAAGCACATCCAAACTGAGGAATTGGTCTGGTACACTCCATTGTCCAGGGAGATGCCAGCCATGCTAAAGGTTGGCAACTAGAAAGCCAAAACACAACCATGTCTGTCAACCCAGCTAGGCTTCCTGCTAGGAACCCTCCTAAGCAAATAATCTGTGCACCTTCTACTCCACAACCACCACTAAACTCAATAACCCAACCACTAGCCGCCATTTCTTCTCACCGACCTATCATTAGGCCAGCCCCCGCCTTGACTACACCTCCTTCAACCATTGCTACACACCGGCCCTTGCTCATCCGACCACCACAATCACCACCAAACCTGAACCACCAGCCTATGAGCTCTGTCACCCCAAAACCTCAATCTATCATACCACCAACCCCACATTACCAACACCTTCATTAAACCCATCAACCACTCCTGCACCCCAGCCTCTTCTTATCAGGCCACTAGTATCACCATCACTACCACCTCCAAATCCTAACCCTCTACCCACTAACCCAATCATCCCAAAACCACCAATTCCAATGTCTACCATACCTACACCTATTCCACCACAATCCACCCCAGTTAACCCATTACCTCTACCCGACCGCCAAATAGCCCCGGTGCTTCAGAGTGAAAGGATGTTCCAGCGGCTCTTTCCCCAAGCCGGTACTCAACCGCAGGATCTAGTGGACGAAGAACAAGTGGAAGAACCCTTGCCGGGCATGGCCTACAATTTGTTGAAACATTTGGATAAGACACCGGCCCGTATCTCCAAACTTGAGTTGATTAAAAGATCAAAGGTGCACCAGGAGATTTTACAACAGTATTTGCAAAGGGTCATGGTAAATGAAGATCTCCCACCTGAGAAGATCACTACAGTGTAAGCCCCTAGAAGTGATCACCCAACACTCACTTTCTCTCAGGAGGAATTAGAAGATCCAGAGGTCAGGAGAAATGCTTTGCATGTGGCTGTGGTTTGTCGACTCTGAAAATTTGACGGAGTCCTCTCCTTTTCACAGAAGTCCGTGAATCCAGATCGTCACCTCAAGAGGGGATGAGAAAAGAAAGGAAGAAACATGGAAAGCAACTCTCACCTCAGTCCCACACTCACATTGATCCCCGAACTTTCATCCCTTGGCGTCGCTCGATCACCAAAGAGACGGTTCGGGTCATGTGGGAGGAGGGTGAGAAGTAATAAATTAAAACATGTGGTCGCCAGGAACCGCGGGTTCCGATTTATGAAATTAAAATTGAAAGATGACCGTGTGTACCTTAGCGTGAAGAGTGCGGGTTAAAGCTTCTCCTTCTTCGGCCGGCCGATGAAGAAGAGTCCTCAATGTGTGGGTGCTTGATCTTCTGTGCAACTAGACAAACAAACAAGTGAAATAGACAATTAGAACTAGACAAAGTGGAGTATATGTAAAGAGAATGACATGAAACACACAACTGACTAGAAACTGACCGGATTCGGGTTATCTCTAACCCCTTTTTTAATTTTCGGATAAACAGACTAAAAATAATTTAAAAAAATGTAAAAAAAATTATAGGAGGATTTAGAATCACTAAACAAAGAGATATAAAAAAGAACAGAAAGATTCTGAGTTGAATAGAGAAAGATATGGCCAAATCTGGGTTGTCGAAAAGGCCGAGCAGCAGTCCAGGATCTGCCAGGCGCAACTTGGCTTCTGCGCTCATCACGACCAGCCCCAACCTCAGAATCAAGTTCCGTCAATTGAAAACTCAAGAAGACTTGGATATGAAGAACTTTTACGAAGAGAGTTTGGACAGAAGACGTCCACACACTGCTGTAGATGCCGAATAAGAAAGACCTGGCTGATCACCTACAGAACAGCCTTCCTCTCTCTTGAACCAACCTTTCTCTCTCTAAAAACTCGAAATTCTCTCTCTAAAAATCACAAAATCGATGCAGGAGGGTGGTTGGACATCTTGAGATGCCTGGGGGTTGTGCTCATGCCTTTGGAACGACCGGAATCGGAGTTAATTTATAGGAGAAAACTGTCGCGATCAAGACTAAAAAATAGGGTTGAATGCGCCCTACCCCTGGGCGCATGCGCCCCACTGAGGGGCGCATGCGCCGCACTGAGGGGCGCATGTGCCCCCTAGTGAGGGTGCATGGCACTATTCCTAAAAAAGTTGTCCTTATCCGATCGATCAGTTCAGTGGTAGAGTCCCGGTGAAAAACTGGGTCCCTCGTGCCTCCAGGGTAGGGCGCATGTGCCCTCAAGTGAGGGCACGAGGTCACGTGCCTCACTGGTAGGGCGCATGGGCACGTGCCCTGGGCGCATGTGACCAGGAACCCGGGCGCATGAGACTATTTTTGCGTGTCCTTCTTCCGGAATTCGACGCCGTTTGTTGCATTGGAAAGATAACAGGCAGAAGAAGCTTTCTATAGCATAGGATCAGCCATCACACCCTCCAAAACTTCAAAATTTTGTCCGGAAGTTAGGGCAGTGAGCAGAAGATCCGATACAGGTCAAAATGACTCCGACGGCAAACCGGAAAGGCACCGTATGCAACAAAACTTGTCCGGGGTGTGAATATGACCATAACCTTCAATGCATGATCATTAGGCATTGGTCATTCAGCCAACTTCCGTGTTTACACGATTTACATGTGGCTTTCGCTCGAAAATTATGGCTTTTTGCAGAAAACTTCGGAAAATATCCGATTTCGTTCGGCGAAGCTCCAAATCAACTTTTAAAGACCCGGCATCATTATAAGGTCAATCACACATGTTACCCTATAAAACATGAGTTTTATGCTCTGAATTAGGAGAATTTGGCGGGTCTACAGCTTGCCTCGCCTTGATGTCGGCTTTGTAAGCGAATGGCATGTAATGAAGCGGAGTGTTTCGTAGTGAACTGTAATGGAATGTAAGTGAAAGTAGATGAACGTGTAGACACGCCAATTTGGCCTTATTTAGAGCTTAAACCATTATTCCATTGGCAACATCTCTTTTAGACCATAAAAATAATGATGAACCACCCTTTCAGATGAGCTGAGGTGCTTATTGGAAATATGAGGATGATTTTCTAATTTCTAATCAAATCCGTGTTTGCCGAACAAGAGACTCTTGGTGGTGTGCCAGATTATGCTTTTCCCAGCATATCATCTACTTGAAAATTTTTCACAGGATTATGTGGACATACAATGAAGAAGTCCTCAACATAAATAATCTTCCACTCTGAGTCCTCTTTTCAATGCAACAAACTGCATTCAATTCTGATTTCCCATTTGTTCGCAGCACCTTTTAGAAGTCAGACGTGCAGTTCTGTCCGCACGCAGCACCTATCAAGCCCAATTGCATGCAAGCCCAGCCCATTGGGCACATATCTGACCAATTCACGACCTTAACTTCCTTTTTCCTCCTCCATATCACTTGTTATAGTATCTGGAAGCTTCATGGTCAAAATTAGCATCATCTAATGATGGCAATCCAACTTGTTGTCTTGTATATCAAGACTTGCCATTTTTGGACCAGATTTGTTTCCTCTTCAAGTGGAGACATATTTTGAGCATGGGGAAGGTGATCCACGGTTTAAAATCTCTCTCAATCATTTGGGTAAGTTTATATATGCCTCAGGATGAAAATAAGCAACATTAAATGGAGGAAATCCAACTTATGGTCGGATGTATCAAAACTTGCTATTTTTTGACCTGGTTCTCATCCCCTATAAAGGGAGACTCATATGAACGACCTAAGAAAGGGCATCCCCATCCTCCAGCACTTCTCTCTTCGTCCTCCAGCCACCCTAGGCTCTTCCCAATCTCCCCAAATAGTTCTATCTTCGTCCCGGTGCCCGGAGATCATCCCAAAGTGAAGAAGAAGCCGGTCTATGCTCCAACGTGCTGCACTGCTGATCATCAGCTTCTACAGATCTTTCTAGTCATTTTATGACCTGACTTCCTTCATACGAAGTGTCACACATCAAGATATACTTCATCTTCAATAAACGGAGATCAATTCTGACATTCCCTCTGCATGTTACGGCTTCAACACCAGCGCTGTACAGTCAGATCCGAAGGCTTCTCTTCTAAGTCATCATCTTCTCAGTCAATTTCAGTACACTTAATGGTGGATTCAGCATATACATCCTTCATAGAAATTGTTCCCCGGTGAGTTATCTTTTATCTCCAACAAGAATCATTCAATTTAGATATCTGTGGTGCCCATAGCACGTCCTACATCGACATTGTGCTGGGAGTTTCCAGAACTTCACTGTCCAAGATCCGTTTTATCAGGTAAATTCAGATTACTTATCATAAGATTCAGGCAAACTTGTCTTCATATCAAACCACCCTCGGTGAGTCATATTTATTTTTAAACAAACATCACTTTATTCTGACATTTGTGCTGTTTTTTATGGTCTTTGCATCTGAACCGTGCAGTTTACATTAAATCTGTCCAACCCGGTTGCCACTTTGCCTGGGTTGTGTTGTCTTTAACCATTTATATTCTTTTTTTCTTCATTCAAATCATTTAGTTAATATTTAAGCATCATTTTTATTCTATTTTTATCATTTAATACATCATCAAAAAACCAAAAAAAGGGGTTAGGGCTAACCCCGAATCCGGTGAGTTTGTTTCCAATTGTCGTTTTATGTTATTACTTTTACAAGTTACTACACTTCACTCGGTTCTAATCCTTCTTCACTTGTTTTCTTGTCTTATTGTCTTCTAGTTGCACAAATACATCAAGCTAGCATTGGTTGGACTCTCCCTCATCGGCCGGCCGAAGAGGAAGAAGGTTGAACTCACACACTCTCTCCCACGCTAAGGTACACGGTCAAAACAACTCAATCTTGTTGTTATTCCATAAAGCGGAGCCCGCGGCTCCTGGCGACCACATTTTTCATGCTTTAATTTCATCTCCTCCTCACTCTCCTCCCACATGACCCGAACCGTCTCCGGTGCTCGAGCGACGCCGTGAGATGAAAGTTCGGGGATCAATGTGAGTGTGGGACCGAGGTGAGGACATTTTACCTCTTTCCGAGTGTTTTCAATTCACTTCCCTTTTTTCCCCAATTCCATACATCTTTCACCTTCTCTTGAGGTGCCGATCCGGAACCCATTTCTGGAGTCGACAGCTTTTTGGCGACCACGGTGGGACAACCAATGTCTTTAACCGTGCTAGCTTGATTTGTTTGTGCAACTAGTTTCATTCTAATTCAATTCTAGTCACTAGATTGTTTGTTTTGTTGCATTATTGCTTGTCTTGTTTGCATATCGCATGCTCTATTTACTTCATTTCATTTCATGTTTTTGCATATTGATTGCTTCTTCTCCTCCTACCCTCCATTTTTTATTTTTGCATTAGCTTTTGCATCGGGTACCGGACTTGCTCCGATCCGTAGGGCATTCGAGGCGGGGGCTCTCTCTCCCAACACACCCTCACCCTCCAAACACCTTCTTGGTGGATTCTTACCTCTCTTCTGGGATATTCCTTCCTAGTTGATTTGGTGGTTTCCATCAAGACCTCCGTAAGTCCCCATCCGTGGAGTATTCCTCTCCGCACGATTGGGCCGGTTGTACCACTTCCCAAAACCCGAAGAACCCAAGTACCTACTCGTGGTGATTGAGTGACAACCTTAGGTCTTGAAGATTGAAGCAATAGGAACCATACCCACTTGAGTGAACAATTGCTAACAATCTATCTAATCTAAGATTTCAACCCAAAAATTGTCGAGTAGTCATTTTAAAAAAACATGTTTGCATAATTTGCTTGCTCACCAAAAATTGAAAACAACAAAATTTTTTTTTCTTCTTTCAAAACACCTAAAAAAACAAAAAAAAACCTTTTTAATTTGGTGTTCAACTTGTTTTCCAAACAACCAAATTGAAACAAAAAAAAATTCTAACAAAACAAAACATAAAAAAAAATATTCAATTGTGTGCTTTGCTTGCTCTCTTTTTTAACCATCTTTGTAGAAAGATCGACATGATGCCCATGATGCTAAGGTCCGGAAGCCACGTTGGGAGGTCGGACTACTACAAGCTGCAACAACCCATGGTCCAACCAGAGGGCCATGTTAGTGCCATCTGGGAACCCGAAGTTCAAAATCCTACTCATCCACCTGCATCACTCGGTGTGGAACAAATCCTCCGGGTCTATCTCTCCATTTAGATCCTGAATCCTTTTCACTTGTGCAATCTTTAACAAAGGGAAAGATGCCCACCAATGAAGATCCAGTCGAGGGAAATCAAGCCCCCTCACCACCCCAATCGACAGTCAGGCCCCTCATCATCTCCTCTCCTAGGCAACCCTGTAGTGCCTCTACTCACCCCATTGTGGGGCATTCAAATAATTCTATGCCAGTTCCTACTTTGAAGCCACCTCTTCCAACCCATTCATCTATATACCTTTCACCGGTGGCTCAGGAACCCAGCCTCACTCAAGCATTCATGGACAAACTCAACCAAATGGATGAACACTTTGAAGAGCTGAGGCACCGTTTGGACTCGAAGGCCATCCCTAAAATATCTGCTCCATCTTTCCCAGTCCCACATATCCCTCCATCACAAACACCAGCCTACCATCGCTACAATGGCTTAGGTGATCCCTTCACCCATGTCAATGATTTCCTGAGCAAATCATCTCGATGGCAGAATGATAGAAAGACCCTTGCCTTTCTTTTTAGGAGATCTTTAGAGGGTGCAGCCATAGATTGGTTTTTTTCATTGAACGAAGTTGAGATATGGGATTTCGAAATTGTCAAGGCCAAATTCTTGCAACGATATGGGCCGGGCTATTCAATAATTGGGGAAGTAAAAGAAGATGTGGAATTAATACAATATTCTGATGAATTGAGGCCCGAGGCTTGAGAGGAGCATTGATGCTATGAACCAACCTAGGAGCCCTCCCCACCCCCATGCAGCTCATCATCATTGGCCAACTCCTCGACGCCAGTTGATTAGGCCACCAATGCCCCAACCTCAGCCAGTCATGCAACCCATGTCAATGGCACAACCAACCATGCTTAATAAAGCTCCTCTTGTTGCTTGTGCGAATACTCCATTACTTCAACCGGCTCCCCAACCTTCAACTCCACCAACATTTCTTAAGGTCCATCGGCCAATCATCCGACCATTGGCTTCTCAGCCTATTTCAACAACAACCCCTCGGCTAGCCACGCAAGCCTTGGCCCCTCAACCCACTTCACCAATGGTCCCTCGGCCAATCATTCATCCTAAGCCGATCGAGCAAACCCGGCTTCTCAACCAATCCCACCTTTGCATAGGGATCCTCCTCAGTTGGTTGCACAACAACCAATCATTTCTTCTCCCACTATTCTTGCTCCTGCTGTAGTAGATGATTCAGACACTTTGACCCTTCAAGCTCCTGCCCTGGCAGAGGAATTAAGAACTCCAACCATTTGTGCTCCTGCCATGGCAGAAGAATCAGCTTCTCATCAAGATCAAAGTCAGCTAGTAGGGGAGGGCGAACCAAACCCTTCCAGCTTTTTGGAATCCCCTAGACTAGGCATGCCCTCTTCTATAGAACATCTGAGGAGAAGCTGCTATAGAGAGCTTAGATGAAGGAATCATAAACTTAGTTGATTGTCAATCCGATGATGGACTAGGCAAGGATTTGTCGAGCACGATCAACTCGTTGCCATCATTGGAACCGATCAATGAAGATGGGGAGATAGAATTGACCCTTGAATCGAAAAATAAAGGAATAGAATTGGTCGGTGAAATAGGGAATGAATCGACAAGCCTCTGAAGGATGTAGACCTTAGCAAAGGGATACTAGGACCTCCTCCAGCTAGGCAGGCAAAATCCTCGAAATCGATCTTAGGGCCACGACCCTTACCCTATTCTTCTCCTAAGCAACAATCCGGCCCATGGGCCCATGATCAATCAATCCTAGGGCCACGCCCCCTTCTTTATTCTCCTCTAAATCAACGATTGGGCCCATGGGCCCACAATTCCTCAATCTTAGGGCCATTGCCCTTTCTTTATCCTTCTTACAACCATCAATCAGGCCCATGGGTCCAAAATCTGTCAATCTTAGGGCCATGGCCCACACCTCATCCCACTCAATTGGGCCCTTATGCCCCATTTTTGGGCCCTTATGCCCCATTTTCGGGCACTTATGCCCCTTTTCTTCAATCGGGCTCTTATGCCCCTTTTCATCAAATGGGCCCATGTGCCCCTTTCCATCAGCCGGGCCCACACGCCCCTTTTATCCAACCGGGCCCATGTGCCCCTTTTAATCAACCGGGCTCTTATGCCCCTTTTCTTCAACCGGGCCCACGTGCCCCTTTTAATCAATCGGGCTTGCATGCCCCTTTCCTTCAACTGGGCCCATATGCCCCTTTTCCCCAACTGGGCCTTCGTGCCCCTTTCCTTCCATTAGGCCTGCATGCCCATTATTCTTCCCAATCGGGCCCATGTGCCCTTAATTTTTTGAAATCGGGCCCACGTGCCTGCAATTCTTCTCAACCGGGCTCACATGCCCATGTTTTTCTACAACCGAGCCCATGTGCCCAAATTCCTTCTAAATCGGGCCCACGTGCCCACCTTCCAACAACCTCGGGCACACATGCCCACACTCCTTCAACTTCGGGCCTATATGCCCCCATTTCTTCACCATCGGGCCCGCGTGCCCATACTTCTTCGAAATCGGGCCCCCGTGCCCCCACCTCTTCGAATTCGGGTTTGCGCACCCATACTGTTCAATGGCGCCAGCGAGCCCATCACAAATCACAATCTTGCTCCCAACCATCTAAATTGGGCTGGTGTGCCCGCTCTTTTCGTTGGGTCCCTCGGGCTCAACCTTTAATTGGGCCTTCGAGCCCATCACATCCAATTGGGCCCTCATGCCCATCAACATCAACTGGGCCCTCTGGCCCGCATTCAACTCTTAGGCCCACGTGCCCCCTGATTCCAACCCTTCACGAGCTTTCAAGCCCACTATCAACTCTTCGGCCCAAGAGCCCACTTTAGCACACTTTTGTTTTCAAAACATGTTTTTTTCATTTTTGCATTCTCTTTCCTTTTCCAAATTTTATTTTCGAAAAAAAAAATCAAGGTAGAGAAATTTCCTGGGTGATACCACAATCTTTGCCTTTTACATCATTAATTTTGACTCTGCCTCGCTAAATCGGATCCTCCACATTTTCACTTCATCCTATGACTATGAATCTTCAATCCAATGCAATATGGTGCATATCAAAAGTGGAAGCGATTGGGCAAGGCAAGGCAAGGCATGGCAGGCAAGGCAAGGCAAGCACAAGCAAAGCCGTTATCAACAATGAAATTCTTCTTCTCTCAGGTATTACATGAAATTGCATTCATCATCATTATGTCATCCGCAAGGCAATATTTTTTAAATGATTTTGAACTTCACAATCTTAATGGAGAGAAATTCATGACTGACGACATTTGTAGCTACCTTGTTCTTATTAAACAAATTCTTTACGTTGCAAGGCATATTTTTGATTGATTCACCTATGGAATGTTATCTACCTCAAAAAAATGGAGAGAACTACTAGTATGACTTAAGTCCACATGTTCTAGGTTGTTGTCTAGGAGTCGAGGGTAGATACCATTCCACACACACAACACGTCCCGATCCCAGAATCCAGATAACCTGACACCCGAGAGAAGCTAGTCAAGGCTTAGAGATGGAAGGAAAACCCTCACCATATTTTCTTCTGTTCGGTCCAAGATAGGCAAAGGGGACTAGAGGGGGAGAGTATCGAAAGCATCCGCCGCCCTAGTAGGAGGCCGTCTCTAAGGTCCAACTTCTCAAATAAAAAGGGTGCCAAAAGATGGGCAATGATCCCCACGAGTTTAAACAAATATGGGCCTGTTCGAATGAGTACCCAAAAATGCAGAAAATGAAAAAAGGCACAAAAAGATGGGCAATGACCCCACGGGTCAAAGCACTGTCCGAATGTGTGCCACAAAAATAGGTTTGTCGATAAAGAAGAAAAGACCCGAAGAGGCCGAACCCCAATGGGCAATTGGGTGTGAGTAGAGAAATCCCTCTCGACATCTCCAAAGCCTATCAAGGACTTTCCCTCAATTCTTCATTCTTACCCCCAAGGTGTGGGTGAACCAACCAAATCAAAGCTAAACTCTAGCCGATCAAAGGTTGAAGGTCGGAAAGATTCTGGGTAAGGAACCCCATTTTGCACATGGTGTCTACCAACGAACCTAGAAAAACAATCAAGTGATGAGAACTTGTGTCAATACTGAATTTTCTCTCTCCAAAAAAATATTTTCAAAAAAAAAATCTCAAAAAAAAAAGTTCAACATTTCAAAAACTCCAAAAAAAAGTTGAATATTTTCAAAAAAAAACTACAAAAAAAAAGTTGAATATCTTCAAAAACTCAAAAAAAATATATATTTTCAAAAACTCAAAAAAAGAAAATAGCATTTTCAAAAATCCCAAAAAATTGAATCTTTTCAACAAAAAAGAAAACTTCTTTTTCAAATTCAACAAAAATTTTCAAACTTTTTAAAATATTTTATCACCATGCTTGGTTTGAATTTTCGTCTTTACATTCATGTTTACTTTCAATCTCTCATGTTTCAAATTATTCATTGCATATTTTCTACTTGATTTTTACACTCCTAAGAAGGCTATACCTCTTGACAAAGGTCAAGGCATACTGCAACTTGCAAGGGGGATAAGTCTCATTGTTGTTCTAATCTCTTCTTTCTAAGTGTTTGTGCACAAGAAAAACTTTACACCCCTTGACAAAGGTCAAGGCATACTGCAACTTGCAAGGGGGATAAGCCATACTGGCATTCTAATCTCATTTTTCGAGTGTTTTAGGCACGAAGAACAAACAAGGAGAACTGCACAGCAAGGCGATGCTCGCCACTTCCCTCCCCTGAGGATTCTCAGGAGGAGGTGTCACCATAACCTCGGCCTTAATTTTGCCGAGAAACCTTTTTCAGGCGATGCTCGCCACTTCCCTCCCCTGAGGATTCTCAGGAGGAGGTGTCATCATTACCTCGGCCTCAACTTTGCCGAGAAGCTTTTGTTCTGTGTCCTCATTAGGACACATGAACTCTTTTGTGAGAATGCATATCATCATACCGCAAACTCACCGTTATCATTTCCTTTCTTAGCATATATTAGGTGCATTACTATTTATTTTATGCATTGATGTTGAAGACCGTGAATGCAAAGAAGACCGGGCCCGAGATCCCCTTCATCAAAATCCACGACGGTCGTGTCATTCTTTGTGCTCACGGATAAGCCAAAGTTGTACTATGAGGGACGATAGTTCTTGAATGGGTATCTTGACCTCATAGACAATCTATATCTTCAACTAATTGTTAGACAAGTTTTGTTTTTGTTTTCTTGAGCCCATCATGCATCATATAGTATTAGTTGCATTGCATTTTTTATTATCATTGCATACATCATTTCATAATCTTCACCTTCTCACCCTCTTGTATCATAATTCTGATCATTCTGAATCCCATCATGTTTTTTAATCCCACTGTGTTTTCTAATCCCACCGTGTTTTCTAGTCCCACCAACCTTTCTAATATCCCACAGTGTCTGTTAATCCCACCTTGTTCGGTAATCACCTTGTGCCTTCAAATCTTTTATTTCTATCCCCACTGTGGCTACTGCAACTCTTTTGCTATTCATCTCACTGTGGCAGTCACTTCCTCCCGCCAAGGGCCTTCTATTTAATCATAACTTGCACAATCATTATCTTCATGGTCTATGCTTAAACATTTGCCTTTCGGAATCTGAGATCATTCCATTCCGAATCAAATCTTGTCTCCTGGAAGACTTAAATGAATCTAAGAGCCTGAATGTGCTCGATTGGTATTCTTTTACTTTTTCAAAACAAATCTCTTTTTAAACTTTAGCCCATCACAGTACAGGAACACCGCAAAGATCGGGTTACCGGCTGATGATGAACCTACGAACCCATGTTTCGGGGACTCCCCACCGCGTTGGGGGTTGGCTATTCTTCTCTCGTGCCAATGGCACATCTCTTACCAATCGAACATAGGAAGACTTGATGAAACATGTCAGTTACCAAGGAGACTTGAAGAGATTCTCCTTGCCGAATTTGGTCGTTGAGCGTGTCTATATCTACACCTTGATGCCACCTTTTCAGTCCATCGCCATTTTGCTCCACTACATTCCACTACGATCCATCTCGCTTCTCTACGCTTTCTCTACATTTCACTCTGCTACGCTACATGTCATTCCCTTTCAAAGCCGACATCAAGGCGAGGCAAGCTGTAGACACGCCAATTTGGCCTTATTTAGAGCTTAAACCATTATTCCATTGGCAACATCTCTTTTAGACCATAAAAATAATGATGAACCACCCTTTCAGATGAGCTGAGGTGCTTATTGGAAATATGAGGATGATTTTCTAATTTCTAATCAAATCCGTGTTTGCCGAATAAGAGACTCTTGGTGGTGTGCCAGATTATGCTTTTCCCAGCATATCATCTACTTGAAAATTTGTCACAGGATTATGTGGACATACAATGAAGAAGTCCTCAACATAAATAATCTTCCACTCTGAGTCCTCTTTTCAATGCAACAAACTGCATTCAATTCTGATTTCCCATTTGTCCGCAGCACCTTTTAGAAGTCAGACGTGCAGTTCTGTCCGCACGCAGCACCTATCAAGCCCAATTGCATGCAAGCCCAGCGCATTGGGCACATATCTGACCAATTCACGACCTTAACTTCCTTTTTCCTCCTCCATATCACTTGTTATAGTATCTGGAAGCTTCATGGTCAAAATTAGCATCATCTAATGATGGCAATCCAACTTGTTGTCTTGTATATCAAGACTTGCCATTTTTGGACCAGATTTGTTTCCTCTTCAAGTGGAGACATATTTTGAGCATGGGGAAGGTGATCCACGGTTTAAAATCTCTCTAAATCATTTGGGTAAGTTTATATATGCCTCAGGATGAAAATAAGCAACATTAAATGGAGGAAATCCAACTTATGGTCGGATGTATCAAAACTTGCTATTTTTTGACCTGGTTCTCATCCCCTATAAAGGGAGACTCATATGAACGACCTAAGAAAGGGCATCCCCATCCTCCAGCACTTCTCTCTTCGTCCTCCAGCCACCCTAGGCTCTTCCCAATCTCCCCAAATAGTTCTATCTTCGTCCCGGTGCCCGGAGATCATCCCAAAGTGAAGAAGAAGCCGGTCTATGCTCCAACGTGCTGCACTGCTGATCATCAGCTTCTACAGATCTTTCTAGTCATTTTATGACCTGACTTCCTTCATACGAAGTGTCACACATCAAGATATACTTCATCTTCAATAAACGGAGATCAATTCTGACATTCCCTCTGCATGTTACGGCTTCAACACCAGCGCTGTACAGTCAGATCCGAAGGCTTCTCTTCTAAGTCATCATCTTCTCAGTCAATTTCAGTACACTTAATGGTGGATTCAGCATATACATCCTTCATAGAAATTGTTCCCCGGTGAGTTATCTTTTATCTCCAACAAGAATCATTCAATTTAGATATCTGTGGTGCCCATAGCACGTCCTACATCGACATTGTGCTGGGAGTTTCCAGAACTTCACCGTCCAAGATCCGTTTTATCAGGTAAATTCAGATTACTTATCATAAGATTCAGGCAAACTTGTCTTCATATCAAACCACCCTCGGTGAGTCATATTTATTTTTAAACAAACATCACTTTATTCTGACATTTGTGCTGTTTTTTATGGTCTTTGCATCTGAACCGTGCAGTTTACATTAAATCTGTCCAACCCGGTTGCCACTTTGCACAGGTTGTGTTGTCTTTAACCATTTATATTCTTTTTTTCTTCATTCAAATCATTTAGTTAATATTTAAGCATCATTTTTATTCTATTTTTATCATTTAATACATCATCAAAAAACCAAAAAAAGGGGTTAGGGCTAACCCCGAATCCGGTGAGTTTGTTTCCAATTGTCGTTTTATGTTATTACTTTTACAAGTTACTACACTTCACTCAGTTCTAATCCTTCTTCACTTGTTTTCTTGTCTTATTGTCTTCTAGTTGCACAAATACATCAAGCTAGCATTGGTTGGACTCTCCCTCATCGGCCGGCCGAAGAGGAAGAAGGTTGAACTCACACACTCTCTCCCACGCTAAGGTACACGGTCAAAACAACTCAATCTTGTTGTTATTCCATAAAGCGGAGCCCGCGGCTCCTGGCGACCACATTTTTCATGCTTTAATTTCATCTCCTCCTCACTCTCCTCCCACATGACCCGAACCGTCTCCGGTGCTCGAGCGACGCCGTGAGATGAAAGTTCGGGGATCAATGTGAGTGTGGGACCGAGGTGAGGACATTTTACCGCTTTCCGAGTGTTTTCAATTCACTTCCCTTTTTTCCCCAATTCCATACATCTTTCACCTTCTCTTGAGGTGCCGATCCGGAACCCATTTCTGGAGTCGACAGAACGTAGCAGAATGAAATGGTGATGGACTGAAAAGGTGGAATCAAGGTGTAGATATAGACATGCTTATCTACCTGATCCAGCAAAATGAATCTCTCTGAGTATTCTAGATCGCTTTCATGTTCTATCAAAACCTCTTATAATTGACTGGTAAAAGACATGCCCTTGGCACGAGAGATGAAAAAGTAAATGATAAAGGATAAAAGGATGTAGCCAACACTCAGCGTGGTGAGGAGTCCTCGAATTCGTAGGTTCATCATCAGCCAGCAACCCAAACATTGCGGTGTTCTTGTACTTTGATGGGCTAAAGTTTTTTTAAAAGAGAAATTGATCTTAAAATGAAAAGAATACCAATCCATCATATTTGGAACCTCAAGTTCATTCAAGTTTCATCAAAATACTCAGTTTAATTCTGAGTGGAATAATCTCAAGTTCTAAAAGGGTTCGTTTAAGCATATAAAAATTGCTTGGGTATCGTGATAACCATGAATCATGCTCTGGCAGAAAGTTGAGTATTCGGAAAAGGACAAAACATATTTAAGCCATAGTGAGATTGAAAGATAATGGTGGGACTAACATAGAATGAAGGGACAGAATAAACAATGGCATGACAATTGCCATGGTGGGGTGGGATAAAATAAAAGACACGGTGGGATAAAAGAAAGGACAGAATAAAACATGGTGGAATAAAAAGAAAGGAATAAAACATGAAGGGATAAAATTAGTAATGATGAAGAATGAAAAGGAGATGGATGTGAACAAATAGAAAATCATGTAGAAAATAGTTGAAGATATAGATTGTCTATTGGAGGTCAAGACACCCGGTTAGGAACCATCGTCCCTCCAATGTTCAATTTTGGCTTATCCGTGAGTGTGAAGAAATGACCAAGCCGTCGTAGATTTTGTTGAAGGGGATCTCGGGCCCAGTCATTTTCACTCTCAAGGTCTTCAACATTAATGCATATAATATGTATCAAATGGCCCTAATATAACTAGGTGACAGATAGTAGGAGTGATGTGAAGTGCAAAAAATGAAGTGATGGTGGTGATGTGATGTGAGATTGATGAGAAACTGAGGATGAAATCTTCAGGTAAGCTGCATCGACCGCCTGATTCATCAGCATCTCTGGTCCATCCTTGTCTTGCCTTTTGATGGAATACAGCACCACGATAGGTAGTGCTTCCTCTCTTTTCGCCACAAGGTTGGCATGACGTTCCTTGGGGAACACTGATCTCACTACTTCACCTGTTGGACTTAAGAGGTTGCCTGATGGCCCTTCCCTTTTGCTTCTTCATCTCCTGAAAGCACTTAACAAAGATGATTATATTTTCATCATGACTCATCCCTTTGCCTGTATATCATTTACCTTGATTTTGAGTCAATGGGAGGAGCCTTCTTAACAAGGTGGAATAAAACAAATTACTTAAATGAAATAGGGGTAAGGGTTAAGAGAACTTACTTGCCGTGGTGTGAATCCTCTCTTCTTCTACATTGAAATGCCTGAAACACTTGATAGAAAGGGGATTAGTTCTTCACCGTGACTCATCCCTTTGCCCATTATGGCCAACTTTGACTTAAGTCAAAGGGTAGAGCCTTCTTAACAAGGAAATTAAAGCAAAAATTGATATGCAATGCAGAAATGAAAATATGCATGACAATCAAATAAGCATGGATGCAACTAAGGCAATGATCATGATTGAGCAAAATTTTTTTTTGGGTATTCTTAGAAATATCATTTTTTTTCGATTTTATTGAAAGATTCACTTTTTTTGGTTTTTTGAAATATGCATTTTTTGGGTTTTTGAAATATGCATTTTTTTGTGTTTTTGAAATATGCAATTTTTTTTTGGATTTTTAAAATATGCAATTTTTTTGGACTTTTGAAATATGCATTTTGTTGGATTTTTGAAATATGATTTTTTTTGGATTTTGGAAATATAAATTTTTTTTTGGATTTTGGAAATATTCACTTTCTTGTGGAGAAAATGCTGGTATTTGAGACGATTCATCGGTCTTTGGAGTTTGTCAAGACTCAAGTGGTAGATGTCACGTGCAAAAATAAAGTTCCCTACCTAGAATCCTTCTAACCTTCTTCCATTGATCGGCTTGGATTCCACCTAGATTTGGTCGGTTTACCCTACCCAAGGGGTTTAAGGAGGAAGAGTATAGAGGAAGTCCTTGATAGGGTTTGGAGATGTTGAGAGGGATTTCTCTACTCTCACTCAAATTACCCATTAGGGTTCGGCCTCTTTGGGTTTTTTTTTCTTTTTTTGCTCTTTTCTATGTGGCACATATTTGGACAGGTTTTTGACCCGTAGGGACATTGCCCATCTTTTAGTGCCTTTTGCATTGACTATCATTCTGGGTACTCATTCAAACAGGTTGATCAATTTTCTTTTTCTAACCTGAGGGATTCATTGCCCATCTTTTGGCACCCTTTTGCACCCTCTGAGATGGCCTCCTACTAGGGTGGGAGTGTTTCTGATACTACCCGTCTCTAATATTCTCTCCCTATCTTGGACCGAGTAGAAGAGAATAGGGTAAGGGTACTCCTTCCATTTCTAGATTTCTGCCTTGCCTTTCGCAAGTGTCGGGTTGTCTGGATTCTAGGATTAGGAAGTGTTGTGTGTGTAGGATGGTACCTACCCTTGACTTCTCACGAACAACCTAGGATCGATGACTTGAGATTATACCAGTGGTTTTTCCATTTTTATGGAAAGTACTTTTTGAGGTAAACTCCATTCCAAGGATGGTTCAATTTTTCTTCATCTGCATTACCTGGATACTTTTCAGTGATTACAAAAGGCCCTTCCCAGTTAGGTTGCAACTTGGAGCGGGGACCCCCTGGCTTAACGAATATGCGTTTGACTACCATCTCACCGATCTCGAATTTTCTCTCGACCACCCTCTTTTGATAAAACCTTTTGAGTCTATTCTGATAAGTCCGGGTATGCTTGACGGCGACTAGCCTTCTTTCATGCAAGAGTTCAAGCTGTGCAAGGAGAGACTCTCTTCTCTCATCAACAGGAATATCCCTGTCGAGCTGAACTCGGAGAGATGGAAGTAATACTTCGTAGGGAACCACTGTTTCCATCCCATATGCCAAAGCATACGGGGTTTGTCCAGTGGGAGTCCTTACAGAAGTACGATAAGCCCATAGAGCATCTACAAGCTTATCAGGCCAGTTGGCAAACTTGTTAGACATACAAGATTTCTTGATGATTTTGATTAAGGTTTTGTTGGTGGCTTCTGCTTGACCATTGCCGTGAGGATAGTATGGTGATGAATGATGCAATGAAATGCGATACCTGTTGCAAAGATCACGCAGATCTTGAGAAAGAAATTGTGGCCCATTATCGGTGACGATGTCACTGCGGATCCCGAACCTTGCCACGATGTTGCACTTGATGAAGGAGCAGACTGTTGACGCTTTAATCTCCACGAATGCTTCCGCTTCAGCCCACTTTGTGAAGTACTCCGTTACTGTCAGAATGAATGATTTTGAGCACATTTCGGAGTTGAGGTCACTCACGGGGCCAATGATATCAAAAGCCCACATGGTGAAAGGCCATGGGGCATGAATTGGATGAAGGGAAGATGCGGGAGAGTGAATCTTGTTGGCATGGAGTTGACATGAATGACAATGCCGGACAAAGATGGAGAAGTCTTCTTCTAGAGTTGGCCAATAATACCCTTGTCGGATGATTTTCTTGGCAAGGGCTTGGGCATTCACATGACCACCACAAACTCCAGAATGTGCTTCCTTCAGCACCAACTCAGCTTCTTCTTCATCAAGACATCTGAGTAAGATTCCACTTAGGCTTCTCTTATAGAGCACTCCTCCTAGGATTGTATACCTCTGGGATACTCTTCTAATTGTCTTCTTTTCTTTGGAGGTTGATCCAGGTGGGTATAACTGATCTTGGCAATACCTCGCAATCTCGTCATACCAAGGTCTCTCACATTCTTCTAATTCTTTCGACTCAATTAGGGAGATTTATTCTTTATGTTCCAAGTATTCTTTTCTGTTGAACCTCTCCTTAACCTTCAGAAAATGTCCATCCTCAATTGTTGGCATTGTCCTCTTACAAATGTGGATAGTTCGCACTTGCCTGCCTAGCGGGACAGATAGAGATGAAGCTAGTGAAGCTAAGGCATCGGCGAGGATATTCTGAGAACGGGGGACATGTACAAAGGTGAGTTTGAAGAATAGCTTGATGTAGCAGGTGGTGAGCTCCTGGTAGGGTTTGAGGTTTGGATGAGAAGTTCGGTATTTGGATAGGACTTGGCGTAGGATCAATTGACTATCACCTATCACCCTCAGTTCGGAGGCACCATGGAAATGAGTGGCCTCCAGCCCGGCCAGCAAGGCTTCATACTCAGCTATGTTGTTGGTTGTTGGAAAGTTAAGCTGAAAAGCCTGTGGAATGGTGACACCTTCAGGTGATAGAAGAACAATACCTATCCCTCTACCATGAGAGTTCAGATCCCCGTCAAAATATAATGTCCAAAGATTGGAAGATCGGACTGACATTAGTTCGTCATCCAGGAACTCCGACCGGACTGGGTCAAAGACGGGTATGGGATGATGGGCAAGGTGTTCAGCAATAGCATAACCCTTAATTGCCTTATGTGGGATATAAGTGATATCAAATTGGGATAAGAAACTCTGCCATCGCCCTAACCGATCAGTCAAAACTGTCTTCTCTAACAAAAACTTAATGGGATTGATACGAGCAATGAGCTTGACTTGGTGAGCAAGGAAATAATGCTTGAGTTTCTGAACCACCCAAACAAGAGCAGCACAGGTCTTTTCTACCATAGTGTACTTCAGCTCACAAGCATCAAACATCTTAGACAAGTAATAAGTAGCTCGTTCTTTCCCTTCTTCATCAACTTGTGCAAGGACTGCCCCAAGAGAGTTCTCAAGAACTGAAATGTAGAGGACCAAGGGCTTATCGGGAATTGGTGGTCTAAGTACAGGGGGACTTGCAAGGTATGTTTTGAACCCATCAAATGCCTCCTGGCACTTCGAATCCCATTTAAACTTGACCCCCTCCTTGGTTAACTCATAGAAAGGTTTACACCTTTGGGAATGTTGTGAGATAAACCGGCGGACAAATTGTAGCCGCCCAATCAATCCTCGAAGCTCTTTCATATTCTTTGGAGGAGGCATACCAATAATTGCTTTGGCCTTGTTTGGGTCGATCTCTATGCCCCTTTTGCTTACTATGAACCCAAGTAGTTTTCCTAATGAAACTCCAAATGTCCACTTCTTAGGGTTCATTTTCAGCTTGTATTCTCTAGCTCGTTGCAAAACCTTCCTTAGCACTTCAGAATGATCTTCCCGACTCTTGGACTTGATAACCAAATCATCCACATACACCTCTACAAGGGTGTGCATCATGTTGTGAAAGATAGCCATCATAGCCCTCTGATATGTAGCACCAGCATTCTTTAACCCAAAGGGCATGACAACATAGCAATACATTCCCCAAGGTGTAGTGAATGAGGTCTTCTCTTGGTCCTCCTCAGCTAACCGGATCTGATTGTATCCAGAATAGCCATCCATGAATGAAAGCATCTCAAATCCAGCTATGTTATCAACTAAAACATCGATATGAGGTAAAGGAAATGTGAGTTTCAGAGAAGACGTTTTTTTTTGGAAATTTCAAGTAAAAAGATAGAATGAGCCTGAGTGACTCGAGGCTTTCTAGAAGATGACTGAATTAATAGAGAGAAAAACTTAAGAATAAAGGGGAAAAAGGGGCTCGTGGGACCAATGGTAACAGAAAGTGGACACATGGGTCCAAAATTGATGAAGAAAGCAATCGGGTACGTGGACCTGATTTCAGAAATAAATGGGCATGTAAGCCCATGTTGGGAAAAGCCCTCAGTTCTGAAGTTGATGAGGGAAGCAAATGGGCAAGCTGGCCCAATAAGAGTGGAAGGTTGAAGAGGGCACATGGGCCCAAAGTGGGTAAGTGGGCCCTAAAGCCCATCCAAAAGATCTAAAAATAATGGTACGAGGTTCAAACATGGCATTGTTGTATTTGGGCCTCGTGAAATGGTTTTGACTTGGGTAACATGCTTAACTAGATGATCCAAGATTGGTCTTCCCTTGAGTGGTTCCTGGTTCTCTTCCCCACTTGAGAACAGATGAGTCAAAGATAAGCATAAGTCTTCCAAGTCTTCTTCTTCATCTGGAGCCTTCCTTCTCTTGACAATTGTAATTAAATTCTTGTCATCTTCAGCCATCATCATGGTCTCCCCTTTAACAAAGAAGGTGTGGAGTCCCATGGCATATCCTGGCTGGAAGATCCTCCTTGGGATGGAATCCTCTTCGTATCCCAACCCCTGCCTGCGTGGCCTTTTCACAATTTAAATCGGCTGAGTGATTCCTTGAAGATCCTTGCCTAAACCTCTTCCAGGCTGATAGCCTAGTTTCATCATCATCCGCCATCCCACTGTGTCAGGTAGAGAGGCGGTCATGCATCTAACCTCTGGTAATTCTCCCACTGAGATCTGGGGCTGTATTGACAAACCTAGGGGTGATGTAAAAGTAGCATCATTCATCTCGTCCCTTATAGGCATGCTAGTCACTTTGACCACTTGTCCTTTAAAAGGAAACTTTATGCACTGGTGGTTTGTTGAAGCCACAGCTCCTATTGCCGCCAAGTATGGCCTCCCAAGTATAGCCTGAAAAGTTGGATCTAATTCTAGGACATGAAAATCCGTTGTGACCGTACATGGTCCAAGTTTAACTTCTAGAGTGACCAGCCCACGTGCAGACTTCTTGGAGTTGTCGTAGGCCGTCACCATGGCACATGATGGCTTGATTTCTTGCTTAGAAATGCCACACAACTGCAAAGTTTCTGGCGGCATAACGTTGATAGAAGCTCCAGTGTCAACCAAACATGATTTCACTTCGACATTGCAGATGATAACTGCCACATGCAAAGTATATCTCCTAAATTCTGGATCTGCTAATTCTTCCTGAGAGAAAGTGAGTGTTGGGTGCTCACTTCTAGGGGCTAACACTGTAGTGATCTTCTCAGGTGGGAGATCTTCATTCACCAAGACCCTTTGCAAGTACTGTTGTAGAATCTCCTGGTGCACCTTTGATCTTTTGATCAACTCAAGTATGGAAATACGGGCCAGTGTTTTATCTAAATGCTTCAACAAATCATAGGTTGTGCCTGGCAATGGTTCTTCTACTTGTTCCTCCTCCACTGGATCCTGCGGTTGAGTACTGGCTTGGGAAAAGAGCCACTGGAACATCCTCCCACTCTGAAGCACCGGGGCTATTTGGCGGTCGGGTAGAGGTGACGGGTTAACTGGGGTTGGAACAGGTGGTGTAGGTTCAGGTATGGTAGGCAATGGGATTGGTGGTTCTGGGATGATGGGGTTAGTTGGTAGAGGGGTAGGATTTGGAGGTGATAATGATGGTGATACTGGCCGCCTAATAAGAAGAGGTCGGGGTGCAGGAGTCGTTGATGGGTTTGATGAAGGTGTAGGTTGTGGGATTGGTTGTGGTGTTGGTGGTATGATAGGTTGGGGTTTTGGAGTGGTAGAGCTCATAGACTGGGGGTTCAAGTTTGATGGTGATTGTGGTGGTCGGATGAGCAAGGGCCAATGTGTAGCAATCGTTGAAGGAGGTGTAGTTAAGGAGGGGGCTGGCCTAATGATGGGTCAGCGAGAAGAAGTGGCGGCCATTGGTTGGGTTATTGAGCTTTGTGGTAGTTGTGGAGTAGAAGGTGCACGAATTATTTGTCTAGGAGGGTTCCTAGCAGGAGACCTAGCTGGGTTGATAGGCATGGCTGCATTTTGGTTTTCTAGTTGCCAACCTTGAGCACGACTGGCATCTCCCTGTACAATGGAGTGTACTAGACCAATTCCTGGGTTTGGATGTGCTGGTGCCGGTGCTGGAGCGGGAGCATGTAATGGGAGCAGATTCTGAACAATCCCTAAGCCAGGTTGTTGTTGAAGTTGAGCCGGTGGATGCTGCCGCTGCTGCTGCCTGATAGAAATGTATGCCCTACAAGCCAATCATATATGATATGATTTGACATTTCTAGATATATCTTATTCAATTAATTAGGCAAATCTTTATTATAAGCTCTTATTAGATGCGAATATCATAATGAAGTCCTTGATCAAATACAATGATGATTAAATCATGATGAGATCATGATAATGAGATTGATCATCTAGAGGTATTTGATCTAAATGTTCCTAGTCATAGGATACTTGAGATGGGACATCAAGGATCCAGATAGACTAGTGTATGTGATGTCTTCTCATGTGATGAGGATGACCGATCTCATTAGTCATTAGTGTGGAGACACTGAGATATACATACAGGTGCTCATTAGTTGAATGAGTTCACTGAACTGACAGAATTAGAAACCCTGAATGGTATCTTACTGAACTGTCTATCAGGGTTTTCTAACATCACGGTTGCATGGTTGGACCTTTGACCTGAGTCGCCAAAGATGCCTTGTTGGGTGAAACTTGTGCTTTGACCATTGACTTATGGATCACAATTTAGATGGTCCTATATAGCGATGGATCGGGTACAAGGAAAATCCGATGGAGGCAATTGAGCGGACAACAAGGGATCGTCCACTCTTGGTAAGTGAGAGTGAATGTCCTATGGGATAGTACTCTAAATCCCTGTCCAGGGTAGATAGGATAATTGGAAAAGGATTTTTTCAATTGATCCAATTCCGAGTACAGGATCCTATAGAGTTGGTACACTAAGGAGTTGACAGTCGATGCCGTACTCCTTTCCGACCGGGACATTGGATGAATGAGGGTTTATATCCATGTGGTAACTGAGGATGGAAAGGCTCATGGAGATGAGATTATCCCCATAGCCATTTGGGATCATGGGATGTGGCTTGTACCCTTCATGATCGGTAGGCCGACTAATCTGTTATCGGATAACGGATTTAATTAAATTAAATAGAATTATTCTATTTTATTTAGGCCTCAACCAAATATGTTATTGGGCCTAGTGGGTCACACACAAAAGAACTTATCCACAAGTACAGGGGCAAGGGCGTAATTTATAGAGATTTTGGGTTTTTATGAAAAATTCCATAATTCTCTATAAATACCAATGGTTTCAGCCAAAACCCATCAAGCCAAGGGTGAAAACCACGTCCCAAGTCTCCTCCCTACCTCCTCCTCTCTTTAGAAGGTGTCCATGGTCGATGGAGCTCCGTTCGGGAAGAGTTCTCGAGGCCGGCGCGAAGGGAGAACCTGTTGTGGATGAAGTTCGTGTGGATACTGCTGGAGACCGGACACTTGAACAGTTTGGAGAGCTTTAGAAGCTCATCTCCTTCCTCTCCATGGGATTATAAGAATCCCTATCAGGTATATTCGAACCCGATTTGATCGGTTTTCGGTTTTCGTCGTTCGGTTCTGATTGAGATGGATTCTAAAGGAACCCATAGGAATCATCTCTTCCGCTGTGCCAAATTTTAATGGACGATTTCTTACAGTGTTATAAGATCCTTGTTCAAGTCTCGGTCGAAACCGACGTCGAATCGACATTATTTCATGTTATTTATGTGTTCCTGAATCTGTGCAAATGTCTGTTTTGACGAGGCCACCATATTTTGTGTATGAGTCAGATAAAATATTGGTTGGCTTCGGTAGAATCTCGTGACATAGGTATTTCCAACGCCACAAACCGTTTGAAGTTTGGATCTCTGTAGTATTCGGGAGAAGCGTCAAAATTTGGTGTTTCTGTCATGCCCGAACTGACACCCGGATTTGGGGATTTTGTGAAATCTCCGTCCACAGAAGAAATTGAGACTTGGAAAAGGTTTATAAGATGGGTAATATGATTACCTAGCCTTTATCTTTGATATCCTGCTTTGAACGACAGCGTAGGATGAGAATTTTGAGTTTTCCGACGAACTAGGGTTCTACGGAGTCTGGCGGCGCCGACTTGTTTCTTCCTGATTTCCTGTTGACAGAGAATTTTTCTATGAATATATATATACATATTTGAAAACTTCATTTGATGAGGATTCTAAATTGTATTTTTGGAGAATATTTGTATTCCTGGATAAAAAGTTATCCTCGTTACAAAATTGAGATTTCTGCTACGGAATTTAGGTGACCGCTGCCTCTTCCTCCTCATTTTTCGGTCGATTGGGATTTTTCCTGGATATTAGGCCGACTTTTTTGGATTCCTTATTCGATAAGGATTCCAACGCATATTTTTTAGGATTTTTCGGAGTCCGGGATAAGGAGATATGTCCGAGTTAATGAGATTAACTCTCCTACGGATGAACAGTGCACCGGCCGCCTTCTTATCCGGCGGAGAAGAAGGATCCGAATCGGATCCGGATCCGGGTCAAACCCGGTTTGACCGGGGCTCGCGCGCGCGGCGCCCGGCGGCGCAGACGCCGCGGCGGCGGCGGCGGCGGCGGCGGCGGCGGCGGCGGCGGCGGCGCAATGCGGCGCACGCCCGACGGGTGCAGTGCGCCGCCAAACGCGGCGCAATGCGGCACATTATTTATTTAATGATTTTAAATTGTTTAAAATCATAGAAAATTCCTAAAAATTGCCAAAAATTTCTGGAAACTTCTATAATATAATTTAACGTGTTTTAAAGTGTTTAATGACATGTTATATGATGTTTAGTTCTATTTACATAGATTCACTCATGGTTAAACTTTAAAATTGTTTTAAAGGTTTAACTTAAATTATTAGTGTCTTAATTAATTCTGTAAAATGAGATTTTACAGAATATAAATTGGGACATAAATTTCTGACTTTGCACAGTATTGGGAATGCATGAATGTTCTAAATAGTTTAGTTTTGTATGTTCATTTCATATAAATTGTTTATATGTTATTGTCATGTTATTTATTTCATGAAAAAATCGACATGCATGAAATTGAGAATTTCAAAATAAAGTATATATAATTTTATGCTGATATATATGATATATCTCATATAATTCACGTATGTGCTCTATGTTCATGTGATGAATGTTAGTGTGTGTATGGAGGTGATCATGGACTTAATTGTGCTTGGCTTGTGATTTCTTTTAATTGTGTTGGTTATGTTATTAAATGGGGCCTGCGTATGCCTCCTCTCTCTCTATACAATCTGATTGTACATTCTACCTCCCTCCATTAATGTACTCCTTTTGGTTAAAACCAAGGTTTCTTATTGAGTTATGTACATTTGTGGGGTCTGCAAACCATTAAGCCACTTGTAAGAGTTAGAAGCCGGTTCGTGGAAGGTTGGAGAGCGGGACCACTTGGAGAAGCACCCTTCTGAAGTGGGAGCATACCAACTAAAGCATTTGAAGCAAGGATTTGCACCTATAGGGGTGCCTTAGGTGCATTCTTAGGGTTAAGTCCATGATCACCTGATTTTGTGCATATTTGATATGTGGATGTGTGCTACAGGTTATACCTTAGATATATGATATTCCAAAGGTATTATATATACTTAGCACATATTATTGATGAGACTAAAATAAAACCCCTCCTTGTCATAATTAGGTTGATAAACGTGTGACAATAAGAATGACTCACGTAGCCTTCCGTTGTTATGGTCTTGATGAGCCAATCTTAGATTGGATGGGTTTGTTGTGTTTCCCACAAGACTCATTCGGCAAGGGATTGGTGATCATGGCCAAGGCATTTGCCGAACTTTGGGGTGGACCATTGCATGGCCTTGTTGTGTTTCCCACAAGGGCTATGTTAAGAATTCATTCTCATAACGTAACAAGCGGAGTTGACCTAACTAGAGTATATAGCTTGTTGTGTTTCCCACAAGGTTATAACTCTAGAGGCTAAATGCTTAAGAATTGCAAGGGTTGCAATTGGTAAAAGTTACCTACCTATTAAGTATGGGATGACTTGTTGTGTTTTCCACAAGGTTGTCACCATAAAGTTAATAGGGTCTTAGTCCCCACTAGGATTTCATCGTGATATCCCGTCTTTGCATAATGAGGGTTATGCAAATTCGTCGATAATTAGTGGGAGCATAAATTAGGATAAAAGACCATATCTTAATTTCATGAATATCTGCAATGTTATATTGATAAAATTATATCTCAGTTGTAGAATACGATAATAAACTACCATTAATATGGCATACTAGATGTCAAATAGCTTAATGGCTCACACTTCTTAGATTGGTTTAAAACTAAGAGAATTGTTCTCATAGTTGACCAATTAACTATTCTACTTGAGAAGTAGGTGTCTCCTAAATTATCTAGTGATGTGAAAGAAAGATAAGATCTTATCTTATAGACAAGATGCATTGTTTGCCTTAAATTAGATGTTAGTCTCTATGAGATATAAATTGTAGAGACAACATGAATAGATGGATATGAGATCCATCATGGCTCATAGTGATGCGCTAACTAAAGGGAAACTTAGAACAACAATACATCTTAATTACTTCTTGTTGGTGAGACCAATAGTAAGAAGTAAAATCATTAGATAAAAAAACAGGAGAGAGTTAATAGTAAAAGAAGGTGGTCAAGATAATAAAGCCAGAATAAGACAGGATTCTTACACTGTCATGATGATGATAAGTGGAGGAGAAAGTACAAAGTGTTTTGTATATAATGCAAAGGTGGAGCTTGAGAAACTTCATGTATCCAAGTCATTGGCACTTACTTGTTTTAAATATACACTTAATAGTATTAGATACTATATGTGTATATCATAATATTAGATACTATGGATGCATCTAATGGTATGAAATATCCAATAATTGAGGATAGATATTTTCACGAGATCAAGGAGAGGTTAAATAGAAAAGAATATATGAAACATAAAAGAGAGATCTCCTTCATTGAGTTGGAGTTAAGTTGTTATTCAAGCTCACATGTGTCCTGTCCCTCGTGCTCAGAACATTATTGCCGATGTCTTAGCCTAGTTAGCATCATCTTTATCAGTCCCACTAGGTACACATGTGTGGACCATCCATGTCCGTAGGAGATTGATTCCAATAATTGAGGATAGATATTTTCACGAGATCAAGGAGAGGTTAAATAGAAAAGAATATATGAAACATAAAAGAGAGATCTCCTTCATTGAGTTGGAGGGTCCTGAAAAGGGTAAAAAAAATTGGTACGAGGGGAGTTTCTTCTTTTGTTGAGTTCACCTATCTCACAAACTATGTTTCATTGTATTATTTTTTATTATATTGTTTAAGTTAGACATTTATGAAACTTTGTGAAAACATTTGTAACTTTTCAAATATATATCTAGTTTTTCTTTTTCAACTTGTATGATTGAACAATGTATGTGTTAAATCCAATAGTCACAAGTTTCTCGCTTAGATTCAATTTTTTCCAAGTATATCAATCTCTATATTTGATAGCATACATAATATATATATATCTTTTAAAAAGAGTCTAAATTATTTGACAATCTTGAGCTTTGACGTTAATAAAAAAATTAATATACTATTTTTAATAGATGATATTCAAGCACTATAAGTTATAAAAGGGGGAATGTGTGCCAGTAGTCTATTAATTCTTGCTTAGCAAAATATATGATATTTTACATATAAATATTATATCATCAACATGATCGGTACCACTCACAAATTAGTAGGGTGTTTAGCTGAAATTGAGTATATGCATGTAAGTCTTGAATTTGGACAAGCGAATACCATTATTATGAAATGATGATAAGTTTTCACACATGAAATTTATCAAATCTTGCTGATAACATATCTCATAATAAGATTAGCTTACGTTAAATGTGTTAGTCATGATACGTAACATGACATCTTGACATGTGCCCAAGATATGATTATAAATGTTTGTTGTATGATTTGATATGTACCCAAGGTATGATTATACATATTTTTTATATGACTTGATATGTGTTCAAGGCATGACTACATATACTAGTGACATGACTTGTTTGATACACATTTGTTACCTGCATGTGTAACTATTTGATACACGTCAATTAATACCCAGTACCTTCCGACTGATAAACTTGTTTTATCTAATTCTTGCTCCATAAACAACACTTGATATATACTTGATATACATGAGAATCCCTAATAATACAACAATTAAAAGGAACTTGAACTTAACTTGTTATATGTGATATGACGTATGCCTGCTTATATGATATTTTTTTCTTTGCATGTGCGTGTATCCATCCTATTGGCGAGGGGAGAGTTAGTATCTATTGAGTCTCATATGACTCTTAACGGTTATTGTAAAAATTTTAGACAGTTAAAAGGTATAGTTGTTCAAATTTTGAAAAAATCAATTAAAAAATGACATGTATTAGGGTTATGCTTAAGTTCAATGTGATATTTTGATTATCACTTAAGTGTACCATCTCCGTTTTCAAAAAGATATATTCTGAAGGGTTACTTTTCCTAGTTACGATGTTGGATTTTATTCTGTTACGTGTACTTTGATCCGGGATGTGAAACACAATAGACACTAATATAGATTAATATTGGAGTTTGTCAACAAATTATTTTCATGTAAATCTGGTAATCCCTCACATTTTCAAAGTTTTATAAAATTATATCTCACGTATTATTTTTTTGACTCGTTTCAATTTAACATGTGTTAAATTAACCAAAAGTATATATTTTAACTGAAAACAAAGTTACTTGTTCAAAGAATTTTATTGAAAACTCTAAGTCACTAAATATGGGGAGCACATTTTATAAACTAAAAATTCACCTATTTGAACATATTTTTCGCGCTCGACATTGTAGAAAAAAACACAAATGCAAGCCTTCAGAAATATTATTTATAGGTAAACAAACAGTATAAATTATTTTCAAACAAGTTATTTTTCTACAAATCAAATAGTAAATTCAGGTTTTCAAGTTCTCTGAAAACATATTCAAGATAATAATTCTTATTAATTTTATTTTTATACACATTTAAATGGACCGTATTATATATATCTATATAAAAATTGTAAAACAACAAACTACGAGAATTTCATATTTTAATCATCGATATCCATTTTAATACGAAAAAATAGATTTGTTCTAGATTTTAACCTGACGACAGAAGATAAAAATTGTTTGTAATTGCAGAGATTGATCCATAACATCTTATGTACAATGAAGAATAAAAGATAAAAAGATGGATTGTCTTTTTTTCTTTTTTTTTTTTTTTTGAATAGGATGGCCCGGTGGCCATACAGAGGGCGCTGCATCGCGCCGGCGAAGGATCGAGCGCTGCCGAGTGCAACGCTCGAGCGCTGCCGAGTGCAACGCTCGATCCTCACAAGGTGCCACCTCCCCCCCATGGGGAGGTGGTCCCGGCGATCAACGCCGGGATCGAACCCTCGCCACCCCCCCCGCGGGGGTGGCGTCGTACCAACCGTGCTAGGCACGGCCGGTAAAAAGATGGATTGTCAATGCAATCGAGAGTATCACAAAGAAATTATTTTTATTAAAATATAATATCTCTTTTTTCGGTTACGTGGCTCTATTCTATTGGATCTCCAGGTGTCGTGTCAACTGCCCCCAACGATGCTCTGGCAACGAAGATAAGTCCGGGAGACCTGTCACTCTGTCTGCGTTGTCACCCACCACTCAGCAGCAAACACCGCGCGCCGGGATGTGACGAGATATTCTTCTTCTCGTTCAAAACTTATCGTCTCTCGGATCTCGACAGGGTGCCCCCGACCCGATAGAGTCAGACCGGACGGATAATAAATGCGTCTCGTCGCGCAACCGCACCCCAAAATATCGCCGAGAATAGGGGGGGTCTCGGTAGAAAACCATGGGCAACACCAGAAACCACCATCCACTCTGGAACCCGGTTTCCCGGCACCTCCCGCCTATAAATATCGCCTCTCGGGCACTCCGCCTCCCGCTCCCGGTGCGGCTAACAAGAAGAAGGTGAAATCGAAGATTATAAAAAAAATAATTTCTAAAATTTTCGTTCTTGCCGATTCTTCGTCTTAATCTTCTTCTTCCTCATCCGAGTGCCCGCCCCTTTCCTCTTCTGCAACGATCTGGTGAGAGAAGGCTTCTTTTTCTTCTTCTTGATCTACTTTCCGCAAAGCAAATCACCTGGTATGGCGAACCTGGGAAGGGTGTGGATGGCCGCCAGCGTGGCCGTGGTGCAGGGGCGATCCGACTGCCAGGGCGCCGATTGGCGCGCCGGCCTTCGCGGCCTCCACCTCGGCGGCGCCTGGACGACGGTCTTCCTGCCGGCGGCGCCCTCGGCTGTCTCCCCCGCGGCGGACGGCCGGAATCCGCGTTCCAGCGGGGGCGAGCGGCGGTCGCCGACGGAGGACGCCGTGAGGAGGGCCATGTTCGTCAGCTGCTGGACTCCCAGCTAGCCTGGAGGAGATCCGGCGGGCCGATCGGCCGGCGAGGGCTTGAGGCCGGCAGATCCGGCGGCTGGCACCATGGTCGCCGGGGTCTAAGGCCTCCTCCGCTCGGTCAGATCTGGACAGGGGTACATGAGCATCCCGTGTGTACGAGAGAGATAGAGATGGAAGAGCGGTTTGGGGGTGTGCACGGGTGGCCACCGAAGGGTCTGGAGGATCGGGATCGGAAAAGCTAGCGAGTCACGACTCGCGATTCATGGACTCGGTGGCTGGAGGGTAGCGTTGTAAAAATCGGGGAGGCCGTCTGGTTGTAAATATAAATATACCAAGGCGTGTTTTGTATTAAAAATAACTGGGTAAATTTGTAATCTAAAGCTTGTAGTTTCAAGCATGGTAAATATGATAACTATAATTTTGAGATACATATTCGGATATCATGCGTGACCGTATCCGGTTTCAATCCGGATATTTGATTATCCGAATTTTGCTCGGAGTTTTCAAAGGGGGAATATGTAGTATCGTAACAATTGAAAATTTTCGATAAAACCATGAATATTATATTTCCCATTAGGTATCATCAATATAATAGTTGTTTTATCTATTGGAAATATCAAACCTGACACAAAAGGTCATATTAACACTTGATACTATCAATCTAATATTGATTAATCTATTAGAGATATATTTTTAATTTTGATTGTTAATACTTGGATATGGTGGACTAATCTTTCGATAAGTTTGAATTAGAGTAACTCAACTTGTTAAATTTGTGAATAACATATTTAAATCTTTGGCTAATTATTTAATTAAATATTTATTTAAAATAAACTAGAACCATCTAATAATTATATATTATTAATTAAAACTTCAATTTTTTAAAATGAATTTAAATTCAAACTTCATAAATGAACGCAAATCAATGTTGAATTTGAACTTCATAGATGATCTCAAATAGATATTCCTAAATGAGTTTGAGCAAAGTTTGAGTTGAGTTCTTAGTGGCATTCGATCATGAAAAAAAAATAGTTCAACTAATTGTAATCCATAAGTTGAGCTTTTTACAAGTTCAACTATAACATAAAACGAGTTAAAACTCAAGTGTGTGTATATATACATATATAAAAGTAAATGAGCCAATTGTGTGGTATAGCGTTCAACTTTGCCAACTAATTGAGTTGCATGGGCTCGCTCACTCGCTGTTGTTGAAGTTTACATGTGTGAAGTTAAGGAATGGTCGAGCCCGCTTGTCTCAAAATCCTTGCATCGGTGCTTAGGTTTATGCCTTGAGCTTGGGTCTTTTGCGAAATTGACTCTTGCTCCTAGTGGGTGCTCTTTTCCGGAGAGGACTTGTTCAAATTACATGTTTCAGTGATACATCGACTTTAAGGATCTCAATCCGATGCCTACAAGAAGTGTTACTTCCGTCAACTTCCGCAAACAAATTTTTTTTCGTCACCTCAAGTTCCAGTGATGGAGGAGATTCGAGTGCACTCAACTTCTAAAGAAGAATTAATCATTAACAAATTCTGGTTGTTAACTCCACCTAGATATCAAAACCCATCTCTATATAGAACCTCCTAAATGTAGATAACCTGAAATGGAAGAGGTTGATTGTGGCGTCAGTGTTATCAAATGATAAAGTAAGACCAGTAAGTTTTAAGGAGTGGGTTAGAAAAATGTGGAACCCCATTAGTCCGTGGTCACTATTAGATTATCCAAATAGTTATTTTTCGCTTGTTCTACAAAATGAGGAAGAGGTTAGCAAAATATATGATACAAAGACTTTTCGTTGTACTGGCAATTCGACTCCTATTCCAAATGAAGAACCACTAAAAAAGCAATTTTTGTCACCTTCTACCTCCCCCTACTAGCAAATCATGTTCGTTGCCAACATTAATAGATACCCCCCAATTGCCATCACTCAAACATATGAAATGCTTTGAATTTCCTAATCTTTAGTTAGTCCCTTTTGGGTGGACCCAAACTATGCACCAGTCATGGGAACCTAAACATAACTTGGGTCACACTCCCTAGCCAACTAGTTTCATCTTTTCTATCCCTGACACAAAAAACCACAAACCAGCTAAGGCCCCTCTTTAATTGATTGCTAAGAGACTGAGCCCCATAGGAAAGGAGAAAAGAAAGAGTAAGAGAAGAATCCACATACAAGAACTTGAAGGTGATAACAGTTTGGCCTCAACCTCAAGAGCAGCATATTTGGCTTCGAATACTGAATCTCAAGCAAACGCAGTTGGCCTAAACAAGCTGGCAAGTATTAAATGAAAATTATAACCTAGAACTATCGGGGTGGGAATCGACACCCGACAGTCTAGTATATTGATAGATTAGCCCATTCTATTAAATCATATATCTTCTTTGTGGTTGAGACAAAATGTAATACACTCAATAATAATGGTTTTTTTAGATACAGAAGCATTTCTAACTTCATATTTGTCCCCCCACTGGTCGGGTGGGAGGCATGTGGATATGGTGGTATAATAAGGTAAATGTTCAAGTTTTGGTAAAATGCAGTAACTAGTTTGGCAGTGTGGACACAGAGGTTGGGCAACATAGATTTTTTTGTCTTATCACTACTTATGCACCTACCAAGCATGCAGGAAAAGTAACTATGTGGGCACATATGTCTAATTTCTTGACAGAAATCAAGATGCCAATTTTCCTTGTGGGAGATTGGAATTGTGTGCGATATCATTATGAGAAACGGGGAGGCGCCAAACCAATACATTCTTATATGTTTGCCTTTGAGAATTTCATTCAAAAGAATTATTTGGTGGATGTCAATCATGAGGGACCTACCTTCACCTGAACTAATAGGAGACAACTCAAATTCCACATCAGTGAAAAGTTGGATAGATGTCTAGTTTCCATGGAATGGATTGAAAGCTATGAAAATGTCAAATTGAGCACTCTACCCACTTACTATAGTGATCATATTCCTCTGTTCATAAATATAGGCCTACTTGGGATTGGAAAGAAAAATTGGTTTAAACTAGAAGCTGCCTAGTATGGACATCACTCCTTTTTGGAAGTTGCTAGAAATGTTGGGAATCAAGGGTCAAAATTGATTACAAACTATATGAGAAAAATGAAAACTATTAGGAAACCACTACATGTGTAGAAAAAGAAGGCACTTGGGAATATTAAGGAACGGATGACTGTGGTTAAAAACCAATTGGCTGCTCTCTAGGATACTCCTGATAGTCAACAACATATTAAAAAGGAGGTAGAGCTTCAGAAAAATTTAAATTGGTCAAAAGACATGGATGAAGCATATTGGAAGCAGAGAGCTAAGTTGCATTGACATAACTTTGGGGATAGATGTACAAATTTTTTCCATATGAAGGTTCTCCATAGGAGAAGGTGGAATAGAATTCTGAGGTTATTCAATATAGATGGCAAGTGGACTTGCAAGTGGGAGTACATACATAAGGTATTTTGGTTTTATTTTACATCCTTTTTTTCTGTCTCTACTCCCATTTGCAACCTTTGTGCAACATCTCTATTCCTAAAATTTCTGTGGAGCAAGAAGAAAATTTATCAATTTCTCCCACCTCTATGGATATTAAACATACTCTGCATTTAGCATGAAGCCTGAAAAAGCCCCAAGGCCAGATGGGCTCCCTCCGGGTTTTCTTCAAAATATGTGGCATGATTTTGAAAAGGAAATTATATATCTCATAGATCATATGTTTTTTCTACTGCTTCTATTCTCCCTGGTTTGAACCACACCATTATCTTTCTCAATCCCAAAAAGGACAGCCTCACAAGCTTGGAGCATTTCAAACCTATCAGCTTGGGAAATGTTATTTTAAAAATTCTTACAAAACTTATTGCTATCAGAATTAAGGTTTTGGTTACTAGCCTTATCTTGAAAAACGAAGTTGCTTTTGTCCTAGGAAGGGTGGGCATGGATAATACCATTATTATACATGAGATCCTGAACTCCTTTAAATACAAAATTGGAAAATTATAGGGTGTTTGGTAGCGTTTTTAATTTTAGGATAACCTCGTTTTTGAAATCAAAATTATTGGACTTCTCTATTTTATTTTTAAAATCAAAACAGACTGATTATTTAGAGTTTAGGGTTATTGGTAAAATCATCATAATTTTTAAAAATTAGACAGTAGTGTTTGGTTATGATCAGTGACTCTACAAAACTCTCTCGGACTCCCTTCGTAGAGAGAACCTGCAGCTCCGCGAAGGCTCCCCCGCGGTGCTCCCCCCGCCAACGAACCCCCCCCCCCCCCCGCTCCCCCCGCCAATGGCCAACGGCCCTCCCCCCTGCCAGCGAAGCCCCCTCGCTCCCCGCTCCCTTCCCCCGCGGTGCTCCCCCCGCCGGCGGCCCTCCCCGTGGCGGCTCCCCCCGGCAACGAAGCCCCCCCACTCCCTCCGCCAGCGGCCGGCGGCCCTCCCCTCACCAGCGAAGCCCCCCCACGCGCACGTCTCGCCTCCCACGTCCTGCCTCCGCGTCTATCTCAAAAATAAAACAAGTCATGCCGTGTTTTTATTTTAGAAGAGATTATGTACATAGCGTATCCCACTTTTAAAAATGAGACAGTAGTTAAAAGTTGCAACCAAACACCTTATCTCTTTTATTTTTAAAATTTAGATCAAAAAGAGTGAAAAAATGTAACCAAACACCCTATTAGTGTAGTGCATGGTAAAGTTGGACATTAGTAAAGCCTATGTCAAGATTGAGTGGTATTTCATTGAGTAATTGCTTATTAAATATGGATTTCCTTCAAAAGTAATCAACATCATTATGTGTTTCACCTCATCTGTTACCAGCTCAGTTAATCTCAATGGTCGAAGGTCTGATCTCATCAGACCTAGAAGGGGCATTCAATGAGGGTGTCCAATGTCCTCATATTTGTGATGAAGCTTTTTCTGGCATTCTTAAGGCTGAAGCTGAGTAGGGTATGATTAAGGGTATCAAGGTTAGTAGAGGGGGTCCCAAAATCAATCATCCTATGTATGCTGATAACATTATTATTTGTGGGATTGTCGAAGTGAAGGAGCTTGAATGCATTATGAGGTGTTTTCATGTTTATCAAAATATGTCAGGCTAGTCTGATAATTTTTCAAAGTCTAGCATCATGTTTAGCAGAAATGTCCCTCTAGATGTCCAGAGAAATATTTGTGAAATTTTTGGTTTCACAAAGGCTAAACCCTTTGAAAAATATTTGAAGATCCCTCTGGGTATTTCAAATAATAGAATCAACCACTATAACTGGTTGATGAAAAATTATCAAAAAGAATGACGGGTTGAAAGAACAACCTCTTATTTGTTGTTGGGCATACGACCCTCATTAAGTCTATCCTAAAATAGCTCTGCAAGCATATTATGTCTATAAAAAGACAGTCCATGGTTGTGTTTAACACTATAGATGGCTACCAGAGATCTTTTTGGTGGGCACATACTCAAGGTGAAAATAAAAAAATTCATTTTGTGGTTGGAACTCTATTAAAAGACCCAAGACTAGCGGAGGATCGGGTATTAGGGACTATGCCACTATGAAGTATGCTCTCGTTCTCAAGCTAGCTTGGCCATTTCTATATGATACACACAAGTCCTGGGTAAAGATTTTCCGATCTAAATATCAGAAAGTAAGCAAATTTGTTGGAGGCTAAGATGCCATAAACAAATTCTGAAGTGTGGAAAAATATTCTAAATGTTAGAGTGCATCTTAATAAAGGCTATATTTGGGGGGTTAAGGAAGGCTAAAATATTAACATATGGGATCAGGCTTGGATAGGAAAGGTCCCCCAATTTCAAATAACATATCTATTTTAAGACCTATTCTTGTTAAGGAACTTATTTCAAATGAAAGATGAAACAAAAGCCTGCCAAATTATTGTTTTGACCCCACTTCTGTTGGTAGAATTATCCAAACCCCAATTCATAGTGGGGATAAACCAAAGGGTTTGATTTGGCCTTTCACTAAAAATGGGTCTCTGAACACTAAGTCTACTTATAGGTTCCTCTGGAAGAGTGAGATTCCCTTGGGACCCTCAGATCATATTATATGGAAATATCTTTGGCACCCTAAGCTTAACAACATTTTTCCTCAAAAAATCATTTATTTTATATAAAAAGGGCCAATAAATTCCTTCTCGACAAATGAAAATATTGCTAAAAGATGCATCAAGTTAAATTTTGTGTTATTTGCAACTACCAAACTAAAAACATTGATCATATTATGTTTGGTTGTTCATGAAGTAGGGTCGTGTAGTTCAAATCAGCAATGGGTTTCAATGAAGACTGGCTCCTGCATGGTTTTTCATCGGTCATCAAGGATTTCCTGAAATTAGTTCTTCAGCAAGATAGAAACAACATTTATTCGAGAACCCTGAGTTTTTCTATTATGTGGTAGCTGTGGGAGGCCAGATGTGCCACCAAGATCAAATACATCCATAGAAGCCCTATTTCAATCATCAGGTCAGCATCCACAGATGCAAAATTCTTCTTATGTCAAGCTAAACTGTCTCCAGAGTTAAGCCTGATGAGATGGTTTCCACCACCACATGCTTATATCAAAATCAATGTAGATGCTACTTCAAATGGCCAGACAAGGGCTTTAGGCCTAGTGGCAAGAGACTCACAAGGAAAAATGATAGCTTGGAAAGTGCATACCTCCCCTTTTTCAAACCCCCAGATTCTAGAAGCCAAAGCAAATTCTAAAGCATGCTCTTAGGAAGTGTAGACACAACAAATTGGCCTGATTTGGAGCCCCAGACTCCTATTCTATAGGCAATATCCTTTATTTGACCATTATCTGATCCAGATTACCTTGTGGAGATGAACTAAAGACGTTGGTGGAGCCCCTCGTGAGTTGGGAATGGACTGATGATTTCCAGAATGATGCCATAACCTTCAAGCGAGAGCCGCGCGTGAATCGTGAAATCACGAAGCCTGCTCAATGACCAACCATGAATGGTCCTTAATTGAAGGTCTCGAGAGTCTCGCATGTGTTCCGTAACATTCAGGGTTTCTGAGAAGTCATTTCAGTAGTCGTCGGTCAATGACGGCTTTCGTTATGGCTTTTTCGATCTGTATTGACACGGCTATCCTGGACCACGCGTTATTCCTTTCTAGTCATCACCGGGTCTTTTCGAGTCGTCCGGGTCAATCCTAGCCGTGTATTTCATCAACCGGGGCCATACCGCCATTTCTGTCGACTTTAGGGTTTTACGGCTTTTCCGAGTTTTGGTTTACGTTTACCGGGTTAATCTCAGATTTTTCGATGATTTTGGGTTTTCTGATCATACCGGGCTTGTTCGATCATCATTTTAGGTCATCCTGAGTTGACCCGAGATTCCTCGACCGGAACCGTGCTCTTTCGAACCTTCACCACAGTTTTTAGCTTTTTGCGAGAGGGTAAACCTGTAGAAAGCCTGTGCAAATGTCTCAGGAGTCATGCCGGCTGGTTTACTGACTTGAGGAGGTGCGGTTGAAGGCCCTCTTTCCAACACAACAAACGGGAGCTGAATCGGACATCTCGTTTTCAAGTTACGGCCCGCGGAACGCTTGCGTAGGAGAGAGAGTGTACCGCACCCCCGTCCTCTTTGAAATGGGAGGACGCGGTCACCGCACCCTCAACCTAGGGGCCTGCCCTGCTCGCCCTCAACCTGGGGGCACGGTGCATTTTTGGGAACTGTAAATTGCCCTGATTAGCACCTTATAAACCAGATTTTTGGAAGGTTACCATCACTGATTATCGATTATTTTGACCGCGCCCTCGGGTCGAGGGCGCGTTACGTTTGTCAAGTCAATTTTTAGCAATTTAAAGAAGATTCCGGTGGATTTTAGCAATAAGACACGTAACGCGCCCCCAGTTTCTTTGAAACAGGGGGGCGCGCAGACCGCGCCAACAAGGTGAGGGCGCGCCCTGCGTGCCCTCGCTTCCTTTGAAAGGTGGGGGCGCGGTCGGTCCAGTTTCCATGTTTTGCACCGGTTTCCGTTCTCTATAAATTGAGGGCTATTCCCAATGAACCAAGGTCAATCCCCCGTGCCTTTCTCGTCTTGAGGTCGTCCAACCTCTCTATCAAAGCCGTCCCGATGTCCAAAGGCGATCCAACATCGAGAGATCAATCCCGAAGTAAAGAAGAAGGCTCAATCCGTGCGTTCTACATCAACCGACTTCATCAGCTGCTGTATAAAATTTGGGGCTTCTTCTACCAAAGTCTTCAACAGAGGAGTTGTTTCTCTATTCGTTCTCTTTCATTTGCAACTAGCAGCACTTTATTCCAACTTGCCGTCTGTTCGTGACAATTGCTTCACTGAAGGTGCGCATCCAGGTTCTGTTTCTATATTTGCCGAGTTTCGGATTTTTTACAGGCTTCTTAAAACAGAATCCTGAGAAGTCATCAACATAAAATCTCTTCCTCTATGATTTATCCATCCATAGAAACAAATGTCACTCGATTCTGACATCGGGGTCATCCGTAGCATTTTCTTCCCCAAAGTCGCACCAGAAGGGCGCAAGGCTACCCGAACTGGCCTTCTTCAACCAACTTGGCTTCAACTTAAGCCATACACTTCATAAGTCCTTTTTAACTCATTTTATTCAGTTTATTTACTGTTTTATAACATATTTTAGTTCATTAGCATCATTTTTACATAGCTAAAAACATAAAAAGGGGTTAAGGCTCACCCCGAAGCCGATGAGTTCGATTCCAATTGCTTCCTTTCTTATCTTCTTACTACAGTTACTACACTTCTCACAAGTCTAATCAAACTCTTCACTTGTTTTATTGTCTTAAGTTGCATAGATTGATCAAGCTAGCATCGGTTGGACTCTCCCTCATCGGCCGGCCGACGAGGAAGAATGTTTAACCCACATATCATCTCCCGTGCTAAGGTACACACGGTCAACTTCTTTCTATATTCATTACATAAAGTGGAGCCCATGGCTCCTGGCGATCACTTCTTCAATCTTCTTATGCATTAAGTCATTTATTCCTCACTCTCCTACCACATGACCCGAACCATCTCCAGTGCTCGAGCGACGCCGTGAGATGAAAGTTCGGAGATCAATGTGAGTGTGGGTCCGAGGTGAGGACTCTTTACCACTTTCCGAGTGTTTTCCAATTCACTCCCCTTTCTTCCCTATTCCATCTTTCACCTTCTCTTGAGGTGCCGATCCGGAACCCATTTTCGGAGTTGACAGGAAGTAGTCAACACCATCAACAATTCAGGAGTAGATATCTGGAAAGCTTCACCCTTTGTGCTAAAGTGCTACCGTTGTTTGCTTGCATCGTCGTCTTTTGTTGTCTTCAACCCTAGGTCGTCGAACATTGCTGCTCATATGTTGGCTAGATGGGCCTTAACTAGGTCAGTGAATGATATAGTGACCTTGCGAATAGACGTTTTGTTGTTAGATGTCATCCAATAGTTATGTAAGGACCTGTTGTTGTTTGGCAAGGGTACCATATAAGTAATGCCACATACAAAACATGTTTCTAAAAAAAAGACTTTGTCGACTAAATTACACCTTCCAGATCATAGAGAGGAAGTCAGTAAGTCACTACAATTGTAGATAGAAACAACTTCTAGTCACATGAAAATTCCAAAGCAAGCAAACCAAATACAATTTTTACAACACTTAACCATTCATTCATTTTAAACTATAATTTATGGTAGTACATGAGAGTCAAGATCTCCCTATAAGTGGTTTGGCTCCAATGTCTAGTCCAAATATATTAAATTGACCCAAACTTTACTTATTCGACACAACTCATAAAAATTGTTCACTTTCCCAGTCAAACCTAAATTTCTATCTCAAAAATATATTAATTTTAAAATTAATAAATTTTGAATTTTTAAAATAATATTATGATATTGATAAATAAATTAAATAATATATTTAATAAATAAACTTGATAGTTTTAATTATATCATAAAAATTGAGGTCTATTTAACCTACTTTCACTTAGGGTTATCAATGGACTGAGTTGGCCCGGCTAGGCTAGCCTTGAGCCTAATTTCTGGCCAGTGAAATAAGCCGGTCTGTCTTTGATCGCCAGAACGTTAGAGTTCCTCTTCTCCTATTCCACTCATTGCAACGTCACTTGTGGAACATCCACCTCACTTTTGTGTGGAGTGTGAAGCTCCTTCCAACTTGCAATGGTGATCGGCTTTTTGTGACTGCCGCATCCTCAGCTATAAAACATCATGTATTGACCTATCTAGGGGAATATCTCCTACACTTTCAATATGTACCACTAGAAGATCTACCAAGACTACTAGGCCTACTAGTTCCAAGGCATCTTCACCATCAGTGATAATGTGCCCCTCCACACAAACCTACATGTTTGAGATTATTATCAATATCATATCTAGGCCACCTCCTTGAAGACCATCGTCTATACCATCTCGATGCTTTGTTCCATTGTTCCTCCAGTCTTCATCTTTCTTTGAGTGAGATCTTAATTCACTTTATTGACATCAGAGGGAGGCCAGACTCGATTTGTTATATGTAGGGGTGTCAATGAGTCGGGCCCGGCCTGGCCCGAAGTTGGCCCAATCAAGGCCCGTCTAATATATAATGGGCTGGCCCAACCCAACCAACATTGTGTTAAGAACTCAGCTCGACCTAGTCCATATAAAATTTAAATTTGTCTCGACCAAGCCCGACCCGGCCCATCTTATATAAAATATAAATTTATACCCATCTTAACTTTAATATTACAAACACAATTTCTCTACATACGTAGGAATCTAAACATGTATTCCCTAGATTCAGTGAACTTTGGGTTCTACTAAATAAAATTTAAAACTCATTTTGACATTTTGTTGATACAAGGACTATGAAATAAACCCCACAACTTAATATAGACCAAACGAACACCAAAGAATTACTACACTATAAAACTCAAGGGAATGATAAACCAATAATGAGTACCAACGAGCAACGAATGCACAAACTTGTATATATGCTTTTGATCCTTTGCTACAAGCAGTAATCTGATACAATAGTTTATGGTTTTATGCATTTGTTATTCCTTTGACACGCTGTAATCCTCTACGGGTGCGCACTCGGGGGGGGGGGGACCTGGCGAGAAGGAGATGGGGCGGAGGGAGGCGGACGACGCCGCGGACGGAGGCACTGGGGGGGGGCGATGACGGGAGCGTCGCCGCTGGGCGGAGGGCGGCGGCGGCACTGGGAGCTCCATCCGCCGGCGGCGCCAGGGGGGGTGGAGCTTCATCCGGAGGGGGGTCCGAAGGGGCGGGCAGGGGGAGCTCCATCCACCGTCCGCGGGTGGGAGGGGGACTGGACGGCGGGTGGGAGGGGTGATGACGGGAGCGCCACCGCTGGGCGGAGGGCGGCGGTGGCACTGGGAGCTCCGTCCGCCGGCGGCGCCAGGGGGGTGGAGCTTCATCCGGAGGGGTGTCCGAAGGGGCGGGCACGGGGAGCTCCGTCCACCGGCGGCGCCAGGGAGGTGGTGCTTCGTCCGGAGGGGTGTCCGAAGGGGCGGGCACGGGGAGCTCCGTCCGTTGTCCACTGGTGGGAGGGGGCTGGACGGCGGGTGGGGGGGGGCGATGACGGGAGCGCCGCCGCTGGGCGGAGGGCGGCGGCGGTACTGGGAGCTCCGTCCACCGGCGGCGCCAGGGGGGTGGAGCTTCGTCCGGAGGTGTGTCCGAAGGGGTGGGCACGGGGAGCTCCATCCGCCGGTGGGGGCGGCGGCCGGAGGGGGGTGTTCACTAGCCGATGACGGGAGCGCAGCCGTGGGGCGGGGGGGAGCTCCGGCTGGGTGGACAATCAAACTAGTTTATCCTCAAATTTAATGGTAACGTACCAAACATAAGATAAGATTATCCCTAAATTTATCATAAATTAAACCAAACGTAATGGGGATAGGGTTAATCACGAAGATTAATTTATCCCTATCCTCATCAATTTTATCCTGATACCAAACGACACCTTAGGGTGTCTACTATGAAATCATCAAACCCAATGGCAATAGCTGCCTCTGCTTGGGCTCCATAAACCAGTTCATCTTAACAACGTGTGGTTACAAACGTGAAACAGATGAGTTTTTCTTGCATATAGCCTGGAAGTCAATTTCACTGAAAAAGAGGGGTTGTAAGTAAAGTTCTCACGTTAATCCAAGATAGATGTATTACACTGAAGCACATTGGACAAGGCTCATATGATGTATATATCTCGTAATCGGAGAGCTCGATCTGCCCCAACTTCTTACATGCCTTAACACATGAAGGAAAAAAACATAGGATCAAGTTACTTATAGAAAAAATGATTATGAGTTATTGTTTAGACTTGAATGTTGTAGAAAACTTTGAGTTTATACAAATATAATTTTAAACAAGAGAAGTTATATATTTCTATAAATTGACTCATACAAATATAGTTCAGTTAGCATAAAAAATGTGTAAGCATGCAACAAACAATGGTCAACTATAATTCAGAGTGTGATAAGCACAGTTAACTTAAACTCTCAATGCTCATCGCGATCAAGGGGGTTTATTGCATACACAACCCATGACCAATGGACACTAGGTGATTGAACAACTCCACCACAAATCTAGGGGCTGATATATAATAGAAGGGAGACAAAAGCCTGCTAAGGGGCTTTTACTAGCCAAAGATGTTTGAGGAGTAGTAATTCAGGACCTATTAAATCTGATGACATACAAATTAGGACCTAACAGGTCTGCTAATTCAAAAAACATACAGTCAGAGCTAAACTTATTAGTCACTAGTGATGAAAGAAGATGTTGAGGGACACAATCCTCTTAATTCTACTTAACTAAGCTACCCCAAGGACCTGCAATCAGAAATTCAAGCCTAGCAGTGCCTGATGATGCAAGAACAACCAAAAAGAGATGAGAAAGGATAAAATCTTAAAACAAAATTCTAGATCTCGGCCATCAATTCTAATTTATAAAAAATCCCAAATTTACAACCTATCAACCTCTAAAGGCTACAAATAAAAAGATGCACAACATACGCATGAGAAAAAAAAACAAGCACAAGCACAAGCATGAAAACAAACTTTTTTCTTGAACCAACACCTGTTGATTAGAGAGATGGAGAGATTGACTACAAACTAGAACAATTTAAGTCAAAAAAGATAGTTCAACAAGTAGCCCCATGCATATCCTCATGGACCATAGCACAAAGATTGCTCCCATTGTGAAGATTACAGTAGCTCCCTACGGCACGAACAAAGCAATCACCGATTATCGACTCCGAAAACGGGTTCCGGATCGGCACCTCAAGAGAAGGTGAAAGATGTAATGAGGGAAAAGGAGTGAATCGAGAAGCACTCGGAAAGCGGTAAAAACTCCTCACCTCGGTCCCACACTCACATTGATCCCCAAACTTTCTTCTCACGGCGTCGCTCGAGCACCGGAGACGGTTCGGGTCATGTGGGGGGAGAGTGAGGAGGAGATGAAATTAGAACATGAATAAAAAGAAACTGTGGTCGCCAGGAGCCGCGGGTTCCGCTTTATGGAATTGAACAAAATTGAGTTGATTTGACCGTGTGTACCTTAGCGTGGGAGATTGGGATATGAGTTCAACCTTCTTCTTCTTCGGCCGGCCGATGAAGAAGAGTCCAACCGGTGCTAGCTTGATAAACCTATGCAACTAGAACAATAAACCAAGTGAAAAGTTTTATTAGACTTGTGAGAAGTGTAGTAACTGTAGTAAGAAGATAAGAAAGAAGCAATTGGAATCGGACTCACCGGCTTCGGGGTGAGCCTTAACCCCTTTTTTTTGTATTTTTGATTATGTAAAAATGATGAAAATGAACTGAAATATGCTTTAAAACATTAAATGAAATGAGTTAAATAAGTTGAGAAAGCTTATGGAATGGATCGGCTTGAGTTGAAGCCGAGTTGGTTGAAGAAGACCGGTTCGGGTAACCTTTGCACCCTTCTGGCGCGACTTTGGTGCAGAGGATGCTACGGACAACCCTGATGTCAGAATCGAGTGCCGTTTCTTGGAATAGACAGATAACTCAGAGGGGAATAATTAATATGTTGGTTATTTCTCCAGAATACTCCTTTAGAAGTCTGTAAAAATTATTAAATGGGGAGGATGAAGAAAACAGAACCTGGATGCGCGCCCTCTGTGTAGCAATCGCTACAAACAAACGGCAAGTCAGAATTGAGTGCCGTCAGTTGGAGATGAAAGAGGACGAAGAGAGGAACGACTTATATGTCGAAGACTTTTTCATAAAGAGCCTCGGATTTTCTGTATAAGTCGATGAAGATGGCTGATGAAGAACACCTGGATCGAGCCTTCTCCTTCACCTCGGGATCGATTTCTTGACTTCGGATCGCCTTTGGACGTCGGGACGGCTTTGGAGAAGAGCTTGGATGACCTCTGGACGAGCTAGGCACCGGGGATCCTCCTTGGGTCATTGAGAATGGCCTTCAATTTATAGGGGAAGAAAGCCGGTGCAAAATTTGGAAACTGGACCGACTGCGCCCCCGCTCTTCAAAGGAGACGAGGGCGCGCCCTCAAACCAAGGGCGCGCAGGGCGCGCCCCCAGTTCGGGGGCGCGGTCTGCGCGCCCCCTTGTTTCAAAGGAAGAGGGGGCGCGTTACGCGTCTCACTGCTAAAAATCGATGGAAACTTCCGAAAATTGCTAAAAATCCTCCGCCGAAACCTTCCAAAAATCCGGTTTAGAAGGCCCTCTTGCGCGCGCGTTCCGCGAGCCGTATCTCACAAACGGGATGTCCGATTCGGCTCCCGTTTGTCGCGTTGGAAAGAGGGCCTTCAACCTCACCTTCTCAAGTCGGTAAACCATCCGGCATGACTCCCTATATGTTCGCACGGGGCTTTCTACCGGTTTACCCTCTCGCAGAAAGCCGAAACCCGGGGCGAAGATCCGAAAGAGCACGGTTCCGAATGAGAAATCTCGGGTCAACTCGGGATGACTTAAAATGATGAACGAACAAGTCCGGTACGACTGGAAAACCCGAAGTCATCGAAAAATCTGAGATTAACCCGGTAAACGTGAATCGAAAGCCGTAAAAGCCGCGAAACCCTAAAATTGACCGAACCGGATGTATGGCTCCGGTTGATGAAAATATTCAGCTTGAATCGACCCGGATGACCCGAAAAGACCCGATGATGACCGGAAAAGCCTAATACATGGTCCGGGATAGCCGTGTTAGCACATATCGAAAAAGCCATAACGAATGCCGTCATTGACCGACGCCTATTGAAATGACTTCTCGGAAACCCTGAATGTTACGGAACACATGCGGAACTCCCGAGACCTTCAATTATGGACCATTCAAGGTCGGTCATCGAGCAGGCTTCGTGTTTTTACAGTTCACGTGCGGCTCTCGCTTGAAGGTTACGACAATATTCCAGAAATCATTGGTCCATTCTCAACTTACAAGGGGCTCCACCAATGTCCTTAGCTCATCTCCACAAGGTAATACGGATCAGATAACGGTCAAATAAAAGATATTGCCTATGGAATAAGAGTCTGGGGCTCCGAATTAGGCCAATTTGGCGTGTCTACAGCTTGCCTCGCCTTGATGTCGGCTTTGCAAGGGAATGGCATGTAGCGGAGCGGAGTGAAACGTAGAGAAAGCGTAGTGAAACAAGATGGATCGTAGTGGAATGTAGTGAAGTGAAATGGCGATGGACTGAAAAGGTGGCATCAAGGTGTAGATATAGACACGCTCAACGACCAGATTCGGCAAGACGAATCTCCTCAAGTCTCCTGGTTAACCGCCATGTTTCATCAAGTCTTCCTATGTTCAATTGGGAAAAGATGTGCCATCGGCACGAGAGAAGAATAGCCAACCCCCAACGCAATGGGGAGTCCCCGAAACATGGGTTCGTAGGTTCATCATCAGTCGGTAACCCAATCTTTGCGGTGTTCCTGTACTGTGATGGGCTAAAATTTAAAAAGAGATTTGTTTGAAAAAGGTAAAAGAATACCAATCGAGCATATCAGGCTCTTAGATTCATTTAAGTCTTCCATGAGACAATATTCAATTCGGAATGGAATGATCTCAGATTCCGTAAGGCAAATGTTTAAGCATAGACCGTGAAGATAGTGACAGTGCAAGTTCTGATCAAATAGAAGGTCCTTGGCGGGATGAATTGGTTGCCATGGTGGGATGAATAGCAAAGAAGTTGCAATGGCCACAGTGGTGAAAAGAAATGAAAGATTTGAGGGCACAAAGTGATTACCGAACACGGTGGGATTAATAGACACGGTGGGATATTAGAAAGGTTGGTGGGACCAGAAAATATGGTGGGATTAGAAAACATGGTGGGTTTAGAAAACATGGTGGGATTTAGAATGATCGAGAGAGTGAGAAGGTGAAGTTTAGGAAATGATGTATGCAATGATAAAACAAAATGTAATGCAATTAATGCTACATGATGCATGTTGGGCTCAAGAAAACAAAACAAAAATTGTATAACAAATAGTTGAAGATATAGATTGTCTATGAGGTCAAGATACCCATTCGGGAACTATCGTCCCTCACAACACAACTTTGGCTTCTCCGTGAGCATTAGAGATGACCCGACCGTCGTAGATTTTGATGAAGGGGATCTCGGGTCAAGTCTTCTCCGTGCTCATGGTCTTCAACAAATAATGCATAAGATAATAACACACGACTAGCGACATATACGCTAGTCGGCAAGTTATGGGGGTTTCCCATGTCGATTCTTCTGTTTCTGTGAGTAATTCCTATTGGCGATATTTCCCCCTTCCTTGACTCATGTTTCTTTCATGAAATACTTAATAAAGGGGTTAGATCTGCTCTATGGCTTACCCCCTTGCCTATTGTCATCTTGCCTTGCTTACACGTCAAGGGGGGTAGCTTTATTAACAAGGTAATATGTACAAAATGACTGAAAATGAATAAGATAAGGGTTAAGAAAGCTTACCTGCTATGGTGAGAGTTACACCCTTCTTGATCTTAGCATCCTGAAACACTTGATAAAAGCGGATTAAATCTTCACCATGGCTCATCTCTTTGCCTATTGCTGTCTGCCTTGACTTAGGTCAAATAGAGGAGCCTTCTTAACAAGGTGTAATAACCTAAATGACCGAAATGAAATGGTTAAGAGAACTTACCTGTCATTGAGAGAACCTTCTCCTCTTATTTTAAAGTCCCTGAAAACACTTGATAAAAGAGGATTAGATCTTCACAACGACTCATCCCTTTGCCTATTATGGCCAACTTTGACTTAGGTCAAAGGGAGGAGCCCTCTTAATGGGGTGATAATCAAGATAAATATGCGATGCAGAAATGAAACATGCAAGACATAAAAATAAACATGAATGCTAGCAAAGGCAAAAATCAAGGTTATGCCAAGCTAAATGATGCATTTTTTTAGAAAATATTCATTTTTTTATTTGTTTATTTTTGAAGATATTCAGCTCTTTTTTTTGGATTTTTGAAAATATTCAAATTTTTTTGAATTTTTGATTTTTTTTTGGATTTTTTTTTAAAATATTCATTTTTTTGGATTTTTGTGGAGAATGTGCCGGTATTGAAAAAATTCATCGATCTTTGAGTGTTAATCGAGATCCAAGCGATAAACACCACGTGAAAATAAGGTTCCCTACCCAGAATCTTTCTTGCCCTCTTCTCTTGGTCGGTTTGAATTCCTCCTGAGTTTGGATAGTTCACCCTACCCTAGGGTTTTAAGATAGAAGATTAATAGAGGAAGTCTTTGATAGGATTTGGGGATGTCGAGGAGGGTTTCTCTACTCATGCCCAAATTGCCCGTTGGGGTTCGGCCTCTTCGGGTCTTTTCTACATATGGCACTTATTTAAACAAGTCTTTGACCAGTGGGGTCATTGCCCATCTTTTGGTGCCTTCTTTTCGTTTTCTATTCTTCCGGGTACTCATTCAGACAGGCCCATATTTGTTTAAACCTGTGGGGTTCATTGCCCATCTTTTGGCACCCTTTTGCACCCTATGAGACGGCCTCCTACTAAGGCGGCGGGCATTTTCGATACTATCCACCTCTAGTCCGCTTCACCTATCTTGGACCGAATAGAAGAGAATAGGGTAAGGTTTCCTTTCTGCCTTCAGGGTTCTGCCTTGCCTCTCTCGAGTGTTGGGCTATCCAGATTCTGGGATCGGGAGGTGTTGTGTGTGCAAGGTGATGTCTACCCTTGACTTCTAGCTAACACCCTTGGATCGATGACTTGATATCATACCAGAAATTCTCCATTTTCTTTTCTAAGGAAAATATTTTTTGAGGTAAACGTCGTTCCATGGATGGTTCAATTTTTCTCCATCGGCGTTGGTTAGCTCATATGCATTGCCTGTATATTTTTCAGTTATAACAAAAGGCCCTTCCTAGTTAGGTTGCAACTTGGAGCGGGGACCACCCGGCTTAACGAATATACGTTTGACTACCATCTCACCGATTTCGAACTTTCTCTCTACCACCCTCTTTTGATAAAACCTTTTCAATATGTTCTGATAAGTCCGGGCATGCTCGGAGGCGGCCAACCTTCTTTCATCTAGGAGTTCAAGTTGTGCAAGGAGAGATTCTCGTCTCTCATCGACAGGGATGTCCCTACCGAGTTGAACTCGGAGTGATGGATGGAGTACTTCATACAGGACCACCACTTCCATCCCATATGCGAGAGCATACGGGGTTTGACCAGTGGGGGTCCGTACAGAAGTACGATAAGCCCATAGGGCATCTACAAGCTTATCTGGCCAGTCTGCGAACTTGCTAGACTTACAGGTTTTCTTGATGATTTTAATCAAAGTTATGTTGGTGGCTTCTGCTTGACCATTGCCTTGCGGGTAATAAGGAGATGAATGATGCAACGTAATGCGGTACCTGTTGCAAAGATCACACAGATCTTGAGAGAGAAATTGCGGTCCGTTGTCGGTGATAATGTCGCTGGGTATCCCGAACCTGGCGATGATGTTGCGTTTGATGAAGGAGCACAATGTTGATGCCTTGATCTCCACGAACGCTTCCGCTTCTGCCCACTTGGTGAAGTACTCTGTTGCCGTCAGGATGAATGATTTGGAACAGATTTCAGAGTTAAGGTCACTTAGAGGGCCAATGATATCGAAAGCCCACATGGCGAAGGGCTATGGGGCATGAATCGGATGAAGAGAAGATGCGGGAGAATGGATCTTGTCGGCATGGAGTTGGCATGAATGACAGTGCCGGACAAAGATGGAGCAATCCTCTTCTAGGGTTGGCCAATAATACCCCTGCCTGATGATTTTCTTGGCAAGAGCTTGAGCATTGACATGGCCCCCACAGACCCCGGAATGTGCTTCCTTAAGCATCAATTCTGCCTCTTCTTCATCAATGCATCTCAATAAAATTCCGCTCAGGCTCCTCTTGTAGAGCACCCCTCCTAGGATGGTATACCTCTGGGATACTCTCCTGATGGCCTTCTTTTCTTTTGCATTTGATCCAGGTGGATACAACTGATCTTGACAATACCTTGCGATCTCATCAAACCAAGGCCTCTCACCCTCATCTAACTCTTCCAACTCGATTAGAGAAACTTCCTCTTTCTGTTCCAAATATTCCTTCCTGCCAAATCTCTCCTTGACTTTTAGAAATCGACCATCCTTAATCGCTGGTATCGACCTCCTACGGACATGGATAGTCCGCACCTGTCTACCTAGCGAGACTGATAGAGATGAAGCTAAGGAGGCTAGGGCATCAGCAAGGATGTTCTGAGCTCAAGGAACATGGACAAAAGTGAGTTTGGAAAAGAGTTTGATGTAGCAAGAGGTGAGTTCTTGGTAAGGTTTGAGGTTTGGATGAGAGGTTCGGTATTTGGTTAGGACTTGGCGAAGAATTAGTTGGCTATCACCTATCACCCTTAATTCCGTGGCACCATAGAAATGAGCGGCCTCCAGCCCGGCCAGCAAGGCTTCGTATTCAGCTATATTGTTGGTTGCTGGGAAGTCAAGTTGAAATGCCTGTGGAATGGTGACACCCTCGGGTGATAGAAGGACGATTCCTATTCCCTTACCGTGTGAATTCAGAGCCCCGTCAAAATATAATGTCCAAAGGTGGGAAGATCGGATCATCATTAGTTCATCATCCGGGAGCTCTGATTGGACCGGGTCAAAGAGGGGTATAGGGTGATGGGCTAGGTGTTCGGCAATGGCATAGCCCTTAATCGCCTTCTGGGGGACATAGGTGATATCAAACTGGGAAAGGAAGCTCTGCCAACGACCTAACCGATCAGTCAGAACGGTTTTTTCTAGAAGGAATTTGATGGGATTGATGCGGGCAATAAGGTTGACCTCATGAGCTAAGAAATAGTGTTTAAGCTTCTGAACTACCCAGACTAGTGCAGCACAGGTCTCCTCCACCACAGTATACTTCCGCTCTCATGGATCAAAGATCTTTGACAAGTAATAAGTTGCCCTCTCTTTCCCTTCTTCATCCACTTGTGCAAGGACTGCCCCAAGAGAATTCTCCAAAACCGAGATATATAAAACTAAGGGCTTGCCAGGGACTGGTAGTCTAAGCACAGGGGGACTAGCCAGGTATCTTTTCAAACCATCGAATGCATCCTGGCACTTCGAATCCCATTTGAACTTGGCCCCCACCTTGGTCAACTCATAGAAAGGTTTACACCTCTGGGAGTGTTGTGAGATGAACCGGCGGACAAACTGTAGCCTCCCGATAATCCTCGAAGTTCTTTCATATTTCTTGGAGGAGGCATACCAATGATTGCCTTGGCCTTGTTTGGGTCGATCTCTATGCCCCTTTTGCTCACTATGAACCCCAATAACTTTTTTGAGGATACTCCAAACGTACATTTCTTTGGGTTCATTTTCAATTTATATTCCCTAGCCTTTTGCAAGACCTTTCTTAGCACTTTAGAATGATCTTCTTGGCTTTTGGACTTAACGACCAGGTCGTCCACGTACACCTCTACAAGGGTATGCATCATGTCATGGAAGATAGCCATCATTGCCCTCTGATAGGTAGCACCAGCATTCTTCAGTCCAAAGGGCATGACGACATAGCAGTAGGTTCCCCAAGGTGTGGTGAACGAGGTCTTCTCCTGGTCCTCTTTGGCCAACCGGATTTGGTTATATCCAGACTAGCCATCCATGAATGACAACATCTCGAATCCAGCAGTGTTATCAACCAGTACGTCAATATGAGGTAGAGGAAAGTCATCTTTTGGACACGCTCGGTTTAAGTCCCTGAAGTCTATACAGATCCGAACTCGGCCATCCTTCTTCATGACAGGGACTATGTTTGCCACCCATTGCGGATAAAGGACGACCTTAATGAATTTTGCTTGATGTAACTTATCGACCTCTTCTTTCATCTTAAGGGCAACATCAGGGTGGAATCTCCTTAATTTTTGTTTGACCGGGGTAGCTCCAGGTTTCAAAGTTAAACGATGTTCAACCAAAGAGTTGTCTAACCCCGGCATGTCTTCGTATGTCCATGCGAACTTTGTCCTTATATTCTTCCAAAATTTCAATTAAACTCTGTTCCTCAGTGGGAGTGAGGTTTGCACTTAGGAGGATTGTCTTGGGATCTTCCGGTGTTCCAAGATTCAGTTCTTTTGTCGGTTCATCCACCGTGGCTAATGGTTCTTCAAACCTTTTAAGTCCAGATGCATACGCATCAGCCAAGTCCTCAATTCCATCCTCGAAATCAGGATCCTTTTCTGATAAAACCTCGTAAACTCCCAGTGTATGATCTACATTGAATTTATCCTCATATTGTATTTCATCAAGCTAGATAGCATTTTCCAAAAACCTTGGCAGCCTTGCACATTCCTTGCATTTTTGAGCTATTTGTTGGAGATACCTCTCTGGAACACGTTTACCTCGAATTTTCTTCTTTTCTACCCTAACTACTCCTAAAGAAGACGGAATTGAAAAGGTGGTATTTACAATGGGTGAAGGATCGAGCAGATCGATCAGTGAGTTGGAGAAGAGGGGTCCCTGGTTGGGAGCACCCTCCGAGACAAGTAGAGACGTCTCCTCAATGGAAAATTGAGTTTGCGAGAGGATGTTTTTTTTGGGTATTTTCAATAACAAAAAGAGAATGAGCTGATGGGGCTCGAGCAGAAATAGAAAGCTTAAGCAAATGGGAAAAAAATGGGCTCGTGGGCCCGATGATGACAAGAAATGGGCAGATAGGCCCAAAGCTAGTGAAAAGATATAAGGGGTACGTGGGCCCAAATGGTGGGCACGCGGGCCCAAAGCAAGAAAATAAATATAAAGGGCACGTGGGCCCGACTGGTGGGCACGCGGGCCCAAGGTTGTTGGATTGGAATGGGCATAGAAGCCCAGTGGAGTAAGAAGATTTGAATGGGCTCTCAGGCCCAATGATCAGTTCAGGTGGCCATTTTGGCCCAGAAGTAGGAATTGGGCTAGATAGCCCATCAAGTGAATCCAAGAGGGATAGAGTGAGGATTTTGAAATACGTGACCATAGGATACGGCTCATGCGGGATGTTGTTTGGAGGTGGGTTCGAGTGGACAAGTTGTTTAGAGACGGACTTGCCCTCGACTGGTTCTTCCTCCTCTATGAACAACCGAGCCAAAGATGAACTCAGGTTGTCCACTTCCTCCTCTTGCTCTGGTGCCTTCTTCCTCTTGACTGGTTCTTCTTCTTCGTCCCCGGCCATCATCATGGTCTCCCCTTTGATAAAGAATTTTTGGAGTCCCATGGCATTTTTTGGCCGGTAGACCATCCGCGGAGTGAGCGGGCTCATAGCCAAGCCCGTGTCTCTTTGGTCTTTGTACGGCTTTAATGGGGTGCACAACCCCCTGAAGCTCCTTTCCCAACCCCTTTTCTGACTGATAGCCCATCCTTTTCATCATCCGCCATGAAACTGTATCTGGAGGCGTTGTTAACATCATGACCTCGGGCAGCTCTGTAGTGGAAACCAACGGTTGGACAAATTTTGATATTGGCAGTGCAGAAGAGGGGTCATCCACGTCATTCAGAATGGGGATGTTGGTTACTTTGATCACCTGGCCCCTGTATGGGAACTTCAGACACTGATGATTAGTGGAGGCAACAGCTCCTATTTCCTCAAGGTACGGGCATCCCAAGATAGCTTTGAATGTAGGGTCCAATTCTAGAACGTGAAACTCGGCGGTGACAACACACGGTCCGAGTCCTACTTCTAATGTAACCACCCCTCGTGCCGGCTTTCGGGAGTTGTCATATGCGGTTACCGTGATGGCAGAAGGCTCGATTTCTTCATCGGAGATGCCGCAAAGTTGCAATGTTTCTGGCGGCATGACATTTATAGATGCTCCGGTGTCAATCAAGCAAGACTTGATCTCCACGCCTCGGATGACTACTGCGACACGCAAGGCATACTTTCTGATCTCTGGCCGTGCCAACTCCTCTTGTGTAAATGTGAGTGCCGGATGTTCACTCCTCGGGGTCAGGACAGTAATGATCTTCTCGGGCGGGAGGTCCTCATTGACCATGACCCGCTGCAGATATTGTTGTAGGATGTCCTGATGGTTCTTTGACCTCTTTATCAGCTCCATAATTGAAATCCGTGCCAGCATTTTGTCCAGATGCATCAATAGGTCATATGCCGTGCCGGGCAACGGTTCTTCCACTGCCTCCTCTTCTACTTGCTCCTGTGGTTGTATCCCAGCCTGGGGAAAGACCCTTTGGAACATCCTCCCGCTACGAAGTACCGGCGCCAGCGTGGTAGGGGGAAGTGGTGATGATGGTGATGGTAGGGTTGGTTGGTAGGTTGAGGAGCCCGTGGTAGGTAGGGGAGGTGAGGATCGGATGATGAGGGGTCATGGATTGGTGGAGGTTGGTATGTTGGGTGATGGTTGGGGTGTTGGTGGTGATGGTCTAATGATGAGGGGTCGTGGAGTGGTGGAGGCTGGTGGGTTGGGTGATGGTTGGATAATGAGAGGCCGAGGGGTGGTGGAGGCTGGTAGGTTAGGTGATGTTTGGGGTGTTGGTGATGGTCTAATAATTAGATGTCGAGGGGGATTAATGGTGGTTGGTAGGTTAGGTGATGTTTGGGGTGATGGTTGGGAAGCTGGTGGGGGTCTAATGATTAGGCGCCGTGGAGGGTTAATGGTTGGTGAGGGTAGTGGTGTTTGGGTAGTTTGTGGGCTGGGGACAGCTCTCGGTATGGAGAGTATGGTGCGGTTTGTAGGTGGGGTTGGTCTGGAGGGCATGGAGGCAATTTGATCCTCGATTTGCGAACCATGGGAATGGTGGGTTGACTCCTCGATGGCGGAGTGGACGAGGCTGAGTCGTTGGTTTGGTGGTGCTGGTGCCGGTGCTTGTACGGGTGCATGTACCGGGAGTGGATCTTGGACTATGCCCAGGCCGGGCTGCTGTTGTGCTTGCTGTCGCCGTGGTTGAGTCTGACGTGCCTTCATTGCTTGAATAGACTCCCCCATTTGTGCCCAGTCAATGTTCCCCTGATCATTGAGGTCATGAATGTAGTCTTTAAACTGGAAACAGACATCCACTGTGTGCCCAGGATACCGATGATAAGCGCAGTACTTTGTCATGTCAACATTCGCCGGCCATCCTTCTCTCTCCTTTGGAAGCTCTAGCTGCTGTTCAGCCATCAATGCATTGAAAATATCGGTGAGGGGGAATGGCAGTTGAGGGTAATACTCTCTCTTGGGTCCCCCCCTCCTAGGTCGGTTGGCTGGTGGTGGCACTTGGTTGTAGGCTTGTTGTTGTGGTTGGGGTCGGTTGTAGACATGTTGTTGTTGAGGCACTCGGTTGTAGGCATTTGGTTGCTGGGGCGCTCGGTTGTAGGTGGGTTGCTGTGGTGGTGCTCGGTTGTAGGTGGGTTGCTGTGGTGGTGCTCGGTTGTATGCAAGTTGCTGCTGGGGCTGAGGAGCTGGGCGGTATTGTTGATTGGGTGGTGGGTTACGGTATTGGCTTTGGCGATACCCACCCTGGTTACCCATGGCATTGATGCTCTCATTGTTTACTACCCCTTCGGTGGTGGGTCCTACAGGTGTAGGCTTTCTAGTGTTATGGGGCTTGGTGTCGAACGGGTTGATCATGGATGCGTCCTTAAAGTGGGCGTGGAGGTAGCGGGCGCTATCACACAACTCACTCATGGTTGTTGGGCGGTGCATGATCAGGAGGTTGCAAAGATTGGGCGTGGTGTTCCCTATGAGCATCCTCACCTGCTCCCCCTCTGAGATGGTATCTACTAGACTCTCAGCCATTCCCCTCCACCGATCAGCAAATCTGGCAAAGTCCTCGTCCGGCCTCATCTTTTCGGCAATTAAATCAGTTATCGAGCAGGCTGGCCCCACCCGATCCTTGTACCTCTGTAGAAACTTTGCCTTGATGATGTTGAAATCTGCCGCCTCAATGAAATCAAGAGAATAGAACCAGTCCAGGGCGGATCCTTCCAATGACCGACGGAATAGGAAGGCAAGGGCTTTGCGGTCATTTTTCCAGAATGTGGAGTCGTAGAGAAAGCTCTTTAGATGGTTGAAAGGATTACCAGTCCCGTTGTAACGTTGAAAGACTGGTATCTCTGAAGGAGGAAGGTGTAGAACTGGGAAGGATGGGACAGAGATTTCAGGGATGGCTTTAGAATCAAGGCGGTGCCTCATTTCTTCAAAGCGCTCATCCATCTGGTTGAGTTTGTTCATTAATGCCTGGGTGAGGCTGGATTCTTGAGCCACGGTATTAAAGTGTTTAGGTGATTGAGTTGGAAGAGGTAGGTTGGAAACAGGGATTGGGACAGTATTATGCGAATGTCCCACAACGGGGTGAGTGGAGACACGACAGGGTTGCCCAGGAGAAGAGATGATTTGGGGCCTGACTGCTGATTGAGGTGGTGAGGAGGCTTGATTTCCCTCGACCGGATCTTGATTGGCGGGCATCTTGCCCTTTGTCAAGGATTGCACAAGCGAAAAAGATTCGGGGTCTAGATGAAGAGATAGACCCTAGAGGAGTTGTTCCACGCTAAGTGAAGCAGGTTGATGAGTAGGATTTTGAATTTCTGGCTCCCTGACGGTGTTTACATGGCCCTCTGGTTGGACCATGGGTTGTTGCAGCTCGTAGTGGCCCGTCTCATACTCCTCTTCTTGGCCGTAGTAGTCCGACATCCCGACGTGTCTTCCGGACCTTAGAGTGGGCATCCTGTCAAATTTTCTTACAAAATGGTTGAAAGAAAGCAAATGAAATGTGTAATTGCAAAGAGAATTTTTTTTTTGTTTGGTTATGATTGTTTGTTTGATTTGATTTGGTTTCAATTTGGTTGTTTGGCAAGCAAGTTGAACATAAAAATTAAAGGGATTTTTTTAGGTGTTTTGAAAGAGGAATTTTTTTTTCTTTTCAATTGTTGTGAGCAAGCAAGTTATGCAAACAAGGTTTTAAAATGACTACTCGACAATTATTGGGTTCAAACCTTAGATTAGATGGATTGTTAGCAATTGTTCACTCAAATTGGGTATGGTTCCTATTGCTTCAATCTTCAAGACCTAAGGTTATCACTCAATCACCACGAGTAGGTACTTGGGTTCTTCGGGTTTTGGGAAAGTGGTACAACCGGCCCAATCGTGCGGAGAGGAATACTCCACGGATGGGGACTTCCGGAGGCCTTGATGGAAACCACCAAATCAACTAGGAAGGAATATCCCAGAAGAGAGGTTAGAATCCACCAAGAAGGTGTTTGGAGGGTGAGGGTGTGTTGGGAGAGAGAGCTCCCGCCTCGAATGCCCTACGGATCGGAACAAGTCCGGTACCCGATGCAAAGCTAATGCAAAAAAATGAAAAATGGAGGGTAAGAGAAGAAGAAGCAATCAATATGCAAACATGAATGAAAGCTATTAAATAAATCAAGCAAGTGAATGCAATCAAGACAAGCAATGATAAAGTAGAACAAATAACTAGCAACTAGCAACTAAAAGGTGGTTCGCGCGTGAACCGGCTTGTGATGGAGTGTCCAAGTGGGGACAAATATGAAGTAAAGGTAAGAGGATGGTCCACGCGGGGACCGATTTGAAAATAAAGTGGCTCACGTGGGAGCCGAGTTTTGGAAAGGTAGGTGGTTCACGCGGGAACCGGTTTTTGAAGGAAAAGGGGTGGTTCATGGGGGAACCGGTTTGTTTGATTGGAAAAAGGAAAGGAGGGCCACTTGGGGCCAATCTAAAGTGGTGCTAAGGGGTGGTCCACGCGGGGATCGATCTGAAAGTGGATTGGTTCACGTGGGAACCGGTTTAGAAAAGGGGTTGGTTCATGCGGGAACCGGTTTTTGTGAAGAAAAGGGTGGTTCACGCGGGAACCGGTGTAAGAGTTGACAAAAAGAAAAGAGAGACACGTGGGGCCAATCTAAAGGTTCTGAAAATTGGTGGTCCACGCGGGGACCGATCTGAAAGTAAGTTGGTTCACGCGGGAACCGGTTTAGAAAAGGGTTTGGTTCACGCCGGAACCGGTTTAGAAAAGGGTTTGTTTTACGCGGGAACCGGTTTTAATGAAGAAAGGGGTGGTTCACGCGGGAACCGGTGTAAGAGTTGACAAAGTAGATAGAGGGCCACGTGGGGCCAATCTAAAGGTGCTGTAAAGAGGTGGTCCACTCGGGGACCGATCTGAAAATAAGTTGGTTCACGCGGGAACCGAGTTGGAAAAGAAAAGTGGTTCACGTGGGAACCGGTTTTTGTGAAGAAAAGGGTGGTTCACGCGGGAACCGGGTTGAAATTAAGGACAAGTAGCTCAAGTCCACATGGGGGACAATCTTAAAGGAAGAGTAAACAACAAGTTTAAAGTTAAATTGACATGGAAGATAAAAGACAAGCCGGTTCACGCGGGAACCAAGTTGGAAAACAACTAGTTGCACGGTTGAATCAAGCTAGTACGGTTGAAGACATTGGTGGTCCCACCGTGTTCGCCAAAAAGCTGTCGACTCCAAAAATGGGTTCTGGATCGGCACCTCAAGAGAAGGTGAAAGATGTAATGAGTGAAAAGGAGTGAATCGAGAAGCACTCGGAAAGCGGTAAAAACTCCTCACCTCGGTCCCACACTCACATTGATCCCCAAACATTCATCTCACGGCGTCGCTCGAGCACCGGAGACGGTTCGGGTCATGTGGGAGGAGAGTGAGGAGGAGATGAAATTAGAACATGAATAAAAATAAACTGTGGTCGCCAGGAGCCGCGGGCTCCGCTTTATGGTATTGAACAAGATTGAGTTGATTTGACCATGTGTACCTTAGCGTGGGAGATCGGGATATGAGTTCAACCTTCTTCTTCTTCGGCCGGCCGATGAAGAAGAGTCCAACCGGTGCTAGCTTGATAAACCTGTGCAACTAGAGCAATAAACCAAGTGAAAAGTTTGATTAGACTTGTGAGAAGTGTAGTAACTGTAGTAAGAAGATAAGAAAGAAGCAATTGGAATCGGACTCACCGGTTTCGGGGTGAGCCTTAACCCCTTTTTTTGTATTTTTGATTATGTAAAAATGATGCAAATGAACTGAAATATGCTTTAAAACATTAAATGAACTGAGTTAAATAAGCTGAGAAAGCTTATGGAATGGATCGGCTTGAGTTGAAGCCGAGTTGGTTGAAGAAGACCGGTTCGGGTAACCTTTGCACCCTTCTGGCGCGACTTTGGTGCAGAGGATGCTACGGACGACTCCAATGTCATAATAGAGTTCCATTTGTTGGAATAGACAGAGAACGCAGAGGGAAATAATTCCTATGTTGATTAATTCTCCAAAATCCTCCTGTAGAAGTCTGTAAAAATTATGAAATGGGGCGGATGTAGAAAACAGAACCTGGATGCGCGCCCTCAGTGTAGCAATCGCTACGAACAAACGGCAAGTTGGAATTGAGTGCCGTCAGTTGGAGATGAAAGAGAACGAAGAGAGGAACGACTTCTATGTTGAAGACTTTTGCAGAAAGAGCCTCGGATTTTCTGAATAATTCGATGAAGATGGCTGATGAAGAACACCCGGATCGAGCCTTCTCCTTCACCTCGGGATCGATTTCTTGACTTCGGATCGCCTTTGGACGTCGGGACGGCTTTGGAGAAGAGCTTGGACGACCTTTGGACGAGCTAGGCACCGGGGATCCTCCTTGGGTCGTTGAGAATAGCCCTCAATTTATAGGGGAAGGAAGCCGGTGCAAAATTTGGAAACTGGACCGACCGCGCCCCCGCTCTTCAAAGGAGACGAGGGCGCGCAGGGCACGCCCTCAAACCAAGGGCGTGCAGGGCGCGCCCCCAGTTTAGGGGCGCGGTCTGTGCGCCCCCTTATTTCAAAGGAAGCGGGGGCGCGTTACGCGTCTCACTGCTAAAACTCGACAGAAACTTCCGGAAATTGCTGAAAATCGACTTGACATACGTAACGCGCCCCCGAACCGGGGGCGCGGTACAAATAATCGAAAATCCTCCGTGGACACCTACCAAAAATCCGGGTTAGAAGGTGCTAATCGTGGTAATTTGCGATTTAAAGAAACTGACCGCGCCCCCGCCTTTCAAAGGAACCGGGGGCGCACAGGGCGCGCCCCCAGTTTGAGGGCGCGCAGGGCGCGCCCCCGGGTTGAGGGCGCGTAGAGCGCGCCCTCCTCTTTCAAGTGGAGTGGGGGCGTGGTACACTCTCTCTCCTGCGCGCGCGTTCCGCGAGCCGTATCTCGCAAACGGGATGTCCGATTCGGCTCCCGTTTCTCGCGTTGGAAAGAGGGCCTTCAACCGCACCTCCTCAAGTCAGTAAACCATCCGGCATGACTCCCGATATGGTCGCACGGGGCTTTCTACCGGTTTACCCTCTCGCGGAAAGCCGAAACCCGGGGCGAAGATCCGAAAGATCACGGTTCCGATTGAGAAATCTCGGGTCAACTCGGGATGACTTAAAATGATGACCGAACAAGTCCGGTACGACCGGAAAACCCGAAGTCATCAAAAGATCTGAGATTAACCCGGTAAACGTGAATCGAAAGCCGTAAAAGCCGCGAAACCCTAAAATTGACCGAACCGGATGTATGGCTCCGGTTGATGAAAATATTCGGCTTGAATCGACCCGGATGACCCGAAAAGACCCGATGATGACCGGAAAAGCCTAATACATGGTCCGGGATAGCCGTGTCAGCACAGATCGAAAAAGCCATAACGAATGCCGTCATTGACCGACGCCTATTGAAATGACTTCTTGGAAACCCTGAATGTTACGGAACACATGCGGGACTCCCGAGACCTTCAATTATGGACCATTCAAGGTCGGTCATCGAGCAGGCTTCGTGTTTTTACAGTTCACGTGCGGCTCTCGCTTGAAGGTTACGGCAATATTCCGAAAATCATTGGTCCATTCTCAACTTACAAGGGGCTCCGCCAATGTCCTTAGCTCATCTCCACAAGGTAATCCGGATCAGATAACGGTCAAATAAAAGATATCGCCTATGGAATAAGAGTCTGGGGCTCCGAATTAGGCCAATTTGGCGTGTCTACACTGATAACATAACCATAGGCAGTATACAATACCCCATGATGCTCACACATCAGTAAAGATCCAATTGATAGATATGTGCGCCCCACAAGCGAATCATATGTGATATGGTTTTACATTTCTTGTAATATCTTATTTAGTATTAATGGCATTATTTTTATTACTTGCACTATCTAGATGCGTCTATCATAATGAAGTTCTAGATTGTATGCAATGATCATTAAATCATGATGAGATCATGATAATGAGATCAATGATCTAGAAGCATGTGATCTAAATATTTCCAATTGTAGGATACTTGATATAAGACATCAAGGATCCAATAAGACTAGTGTGTATGATATCTTATCATATGATATAGATCATTGATCTAATTGGTCATCAGTGTGGGGACACTGAGATACATATACAAGTGTTCATTAGATGAATAAGTTTATTGAATTGACCAATATAGAATCTCTGAATGGTATCTTACTGAATTGTCGATCAGGGTATTCTATCATCACGGTTGCATGGTTGGATCTTTGACCTAAGTTGCCAAAAATGCCTTGTCAGGCATACCATGTACTTTGACTATTAACTTATGGATCACTTAGTATTGTGATCATGTACAATTAATGGATTGGGTATATGAAAAACTCGATGGAGGCAATTGAGGGAACAATAGGGGATCATCCACTCTCGGTAGGAGAGAGAGAATATCCTATGGATAGTACTCTAAATCTTTGGCCAAAATAGATAGGATAATTAGAAAAGGATTTTCCAATTTATCCAATTATGAGTACAAGATTCCATAGTGTCAGTATATTTAGGAGTTGACAGTTAATGCCTTACTCCTATCCAACTGGGACATTGAATGGATGGAGATTTATATCCATGTGGTTACCGATGATAGAAAGACTCTATGGAGAGGAGTTCATCCTCCAAGTTATTTGAGATCATAGAATGTGAGTTGTACCATTCATGATCGGCAGGTCGTTAAATTATTATGAGATAATATATTGAATTTAAAAGAAGTTATTCTTTTAATTAGGTCTCAATTAAATGGGATCTTGGGCCTAGTAGGTCACACACATACACATAAGGACTAATCCGTAAGTTTGGGGGGGTTAATTTATAGAACAATGAGAGTTTTTATGAAAAACTCTAAGTTCTATAAATAATAGCTATGAGAGCACATACTCTATAAACCCAAGGGAGCACTTTGTGCTTCAGCCACCTTCCTTCACTATCTCCCACCCTAGCAGCCACCATTCAATGGTGGAGTTTTATTCGGAATGAGTGGTCGACGCCAGCATGGAGGAGAACTTGACTTTAGAGATGGTTTGTGTGGATTTAACTAGAGGCCGTACGCTTGAGTGGCTTGGAGAGTGTGAAAATGCTCTACCTTGTCCAATCTATAGGGATTATTTAAATCCCACAAAAGTATGTGTTCGAAATCATTTTGAATACCGATTTTGGCAATGTCATTCGGTTTTGATCAAGATCAAGACATTGATATAAGAGAAATACAAGCTATTCCACTATGCCAATCTGATTGGATTGTTTCCTTACAGTGGTATCAGAGCTAGGTTGAAGTCTCGATCGAATATGACATCATTTCTTATATTTTGTATTTTCTCAAATTTATACAAATATCTATTTTGATGGAGCAACCATAAATTGTATTAAGATATAGTTTTGAGATTGGTTGCCTGTGAATGAATCTTGTGACAAAGGGATTTCCAACGCTGCAAATTGTTTGAATTTTGGACCACTAGAGAGTCCGACAGAGAGTCTGAAAGATGGTGATTTTGTTTTATAGAATTCACTAGTTAAATTTGGGGATTTCGTGAGATCTTCTTCCATGAAGACATTTGATGCTTTGGAGATGGTTTAGAAGATAGGTAATGTGATTACCAAGAGGTTTTCATTATTCATTGGCTTCGAACTGCACCGTCGGAGGTCAATGAGCATTTTTCTTTAGAGGAGAAGCTCTAGGGTTGGTAGCAATTCTTTCCCATTTTCCTGTTGATTGGGATTTTTTGTGAAAATAAAATGGTAATTTTGGATTCCTTGTTCGATTTGGAGTTGAACCACTATTTTTATTTTTCTATGAATGGAATTTCCAGATTGTGGAAGGCCTTACCGTTTCTTCCATTTGTGCAATTTCTCTACCTATCGGGTGGAGAAGATGAACATACCAGGTATCGAGGGACCCAATAATTCACGTCATAGCAGATCCAACATTGAAATGTTGGATAAACTCTTGGTTTGACCATGAGCACTATGTGCGTGCGGACGGGCGCAAAGCGCTGGTGCACCGATGCAACTGTTGATGCACGGACCAGCCGAGGGGTTTATTTAATTTAAATTTGTTTTAAATAATATTAAATGTGAAAAAAATTGAATAATACCATAAAATTGTGAAAGATTTGTAAAAATTATATACATGATTATCAAAGTGTTTGATGTTCTGTTATGTGGTTTTGAGCCCTATTGTTGTAGATTCAGTCATTGTTAAGTTTTAAAATTGTTTTAATAATTTAACTTGTAAAATTAATGCCTAAATTAATTCTATAAAATGTGATTTTTCATAATGATGATTTATACATTGATTTGACATTTTGTACAATTTTTGGAATGTATGCATTGTCCAAATTGTTTGAAGTTGCTTGTATGCATAAATTGTTTATATGGTTATTTGATGTTATTTACTTCATGAATAATTTGACAAGCATGAAATTGAGAATTTTAAAACTTTTAATGTATAATTTTATGATATAATATTTATATCATATTATTACCATGTATTCGCACTATGTTCATGTGACGATATGTATGTGTAAATGCTTGGATGATCATGGACTTAGAATGTTGCCATGTAATTAAAGACCTGTGTGTCAAATCTTCTCTCTTATTAATTCTGATTGTATATTTTACCTCTCTCTAAAATATACACTCCTTGATTAAGATCAAGGTTTATTATTTGATTAATTTACATTTATGGGTCTATGTACGCTTAATGCTCTTGTAATGACAAGAAGACCGAATGAGGAAGAGGAGAGAGCGAGATGCTTGGAGAAAAGTTCTTCAAGACTTGGTAATGTATCAACATCGACATTGGATGCTGAATCCTTTAATGCATACTGATCTGGCTCCGGTCATGCATTAATAGGATGAAAGTCCATGGTCATCTATTTAAAGTTTACATATTAGATATGTATGTGCATGTTCTAGATACCTTAGATATATGATATTCAAAGGTATACATATATATGTAGCACATACTATGATGAGACTAAAATAAAAATAAAAATAAAAATCCCTCCTTGTTTAAATTAGGTCGATAAGCATAAGACATTAAGAATGACTCACATAGCCTTCCGTTTAAATTAGGTCGATAAACATGAGTCAATCTTAAATTGGGTGAGTTTGTTGTGTTTCTTACAAGGCTCATTCAATAAGGCATTGAAGATCATGGCCAAGGCTTAAAGACAAATCTTAGGGTGGACCATTGTCATGGCCTTGTTGGGTTTCTCATAATAGCTATGTTGAGAATCTATGCCCATAACATAACAAGTGGATTTGACCTAACTAGATCATATGACTTGTTGTGTTTCCCACAAGGTCATGACTCTATAGACTAAATGATTAAGAGTTGCAAGAATTGCAACTGGCAAAAGTTACGTACCTATTAAGTATGAGATGACTTGTGTTTTACACAAAGTCGTCACCATAAGGTTAATAGGGTCTTAATCCCCACTAGGATGTCATCGCGATATCTCATCTATACAAAATAAGGGTTTTACAAATTCGATGAAATTAGTGGGAGCATAAATTCTAATATAAGACCTTATCATAATTTTAATGAATATATGCAATGCATATTATTTTGTTATGTCTTCTTGTAGATATCAATGGTGACCCACCCGTTGCGCGACACATAAGATGCCAACAGGCTCACTGGTTCTAACTTCTCGACTGGCCCAAAAATTTGAGAATTGTTTTCACTGTTGAGTGTACAATTTATGTGCTTGAGAAGCCAGTCCCAGATGATCCATCTGATGATACTAATGATGAGAACATTTATGCCTATATGAAACATAAGGAGGATGCAGCACTTGCCTAGTGCTATATGTTTGCCTCTATGAGTAATGAGTTGCACTGGCAACAAAATAAAATGGATGTTAGATCCATCCTAGCTCACCTTGAAGAGCTATTTGGAACATAAAGTAGAACAGAGTGATATGAGATACACATGAGTCTGTTCAGGGCAAGGATGCATGAGGGAACATTTGTACAGACACATGTTCTTAAGATGATAGAGTGGGTGGAGAGGTTGACTGAGCTCAGTTCTCCCTAAATAAGGAGTTAGCTATTGACCTTATCCTCCAATATCTGCTATCTTCATATTCCCAGTTCATTATAAACTTTAACATGAACAAGCTACAATGCTCTCGTACAGAGTCGCTTAACTTGTTGAAGACAACTGAGAGCACTATGAATAGTAGGAAACCTCTTGTATTAATTGTTGGTAAGACCAACAAGAAGAGAAAAGCTCATTAGATGGATAAGAAGGGCAAGGCAAAAGTTAACAAGATGACAAAGAAGGAAGGGCCCTAGAAGGACAAAGGACAATGTTTTCACTACAATAAGGGTGGCCACTGGAAGAGGAACTGTAAGTTGTATCTTGCAAAGAAGGCAAAAGGAAATCTTGGAGAATCTTCAAGTATTTTTGTCATTGATGTCAACTTGTTTTTAAAATCCACATCATGGGTATTAGATACTAGATGTGCATTTCATATTTACAATAACTTCCAGAAGTTGACAAATTGTAGAAGGCTGCATAAAGGAGAGGTGGACCTACAAATGGGAAATGCTGCCAAGGTTGCGGCATTAGCCATAGGAGAAGCCAGCCTTAAGTTACATTCTAGAGACATATTAGTCTTATCTGATTGTTATTATGCTCCTTCCATTGTCTAGAACATTATTTCTATTTCTTAATTAAATAAATGTAGATTTGTTGAGAGTTTTGGAAATGATGTATGTTCTATTATTCTAAATGGTAAAGTGTTTGCCAGTGAGAGATTAGTAAATGGTTTGTTCATATTAGATATGGAATCTCCCATTCTATGTGTGGATACTCCTCAAAAGAGGAAAAAGGATTGATATTGATCAAATCTTACATTAGCACCATAGGCCTGGTCATATCAATAAGGAAAGACTCAAAAAGCTTCATAAAGATTGATGTATTAAGGTAAATGATTTTGAATCATTGCCTACTTGTGAATTTTGTCTCATGAGAAAAATGACCAACTCTTCATTTAGTAGACATGGAAAGAGAGCTAATGAGTTGTTAAAACTCAGACATACCAATGTTTGTGGTCCAATGTCAACTCAAGCCAAAGGTTGATTCTCTCACTTAATTACATTCATTGATGATTTCTCGAGGTATGGATATATGTACTTGATAAAGCACAAATATCAGGCTTTTGAGAAATTTCAAGAATTTAGAAATGAGGTTGAGAAATAACTAGGAAAAAGTATCATGACTCTTCGATCTAATCAAGGAGAAGAATATCTAAGTACTAGTTTCACACAATATTTGAAAGACAATAGAATTATATCTCTGGGCACCTCCTTACACTCCTTAGCTTAATGGAGTGGCTAAAAGGAGGAACCATACTTGTTAGACATGGTGCGGTCTATGACATCTTTTACTAGACTACCTTTATCCCTTTGGGGCTATGCACTTGAAACAATTGCTTATATCCTAAATAGAGTACCTTCTATGTTTGTTCTGACTATACCATATAAGATATGGAAAGGGAGAGAGCTTGACCTTAAACATGTTAAGGTCTATAATTCTAGCCCATGTGAAATGGCATAACCCTGATAAGTTGGAATCTAAGATTGAGAAGTGTAGGCTTATGGGATATCCTAGGAAAATCCATAGATATTGTTCCTACCACCCTGATGAACAAAAGGTTTATGTTGTTAAACGGGCTGTATTCCTAGAGGAAGAGTTCCTCCTTAATGAAAATAGTGGGAGCACAGTAGAGCTGGAAGAGGTTCCAAATCCACAGCCAAAGGACACTTCTGAAAGGGTGCTTGAAAAGGATGTCACACATGTCCCTCGTAGGTCTTCTTTTGTGTCTATTCAACCTCATAGATATGTGAGACATATCTTTGATGGAAGAAAGGAGACACAGTATAATGAGGATGATGATCCTAAGACTTATGAGGAAGTAATATTTGATATTGATTCCAAGGAATGTAGATTGACAATGAAATCCGAAATGGACTCTTTGTACTCTAATCAAGTTTGAAACTTGGTAGATCTACCTAAGGGTATTATACCCATAGGGTGTAAATGGATGTATAAAAAATAGAATAGATGGGAAGGTGGAGACCTTCAGGGCAAGATTGGTAGCTAAAGAATATCGTCAAAGGCAAGGTGTTGACTATGGCAAGACCTTTTCACCAATACCTATGATTAAGTCCATTAGGATATTGCTTGTCATTGCTGCACACTATGACTATGAGATCTGGTAGATGGATGTTAAGACTGCATTCCTTAATGGTGATCTTGAGGAAGAGATGTATATGATACAACCTCAGGTATATGAATCCCATGAACATCCAAATAAAGTGTGCAGATTGTTGAAGTCTATTTATGGACTGAAACATGCATCTCGTAGTTGGAATAAAAGATTTAATGAGACTATCAAGTCTTATGACTTTGTTTAGAACGAAGATGAGCCATATGTGTATAAGAAGGCTAGTGGGAGTGATATTGTCTTCTTAATCTTATATGTGGATGACATACTACTCATTGGGAATGGTGTAGGTATGTTATCATCAGTTAAAGCCTAGTTGTCTAAGAACATCTCTATGAAGAATTTTAGTGTTGCATCCTTTGTGTTAGGGGTAAAGATCTATAGAGATAGATCAAGGAGGATGCTCGGCTTGACCCAATCTATGTACATAGAAACCATTGTCAAAAGGTTTGGCATGGAAAACTATAAAAGTGGTCTCTTGCCTATAAGACATGGAGTTACACTTTCTAAGGAGATGTCTCCTAAAACTCCTGAAGAAAGAGAGCACATGAGTAGAGTACCTTATGCCTCTGCCATAGGGTCTATCATGTATGCTATGATATGTACACGGCCTAATGTGGCACATGCTCTAAGCGCCTGTTTGGCACTAAAATTTTTTGGGGATAAACAAGGTTTATCTTCTAAAATTTGGAGATAAACATGTTTTTTCCCTAAGTTATCCTCATAACAAACATGGCTTAAGTGTTACGAGTAGATATCAGGCAAATTCAGGTGATAGTCACTGGATTGTTATGAAATGCATCCTTAGTACTTGAGAAGAACAAAAGATGTATTTCTGGTATATAGAGAAGATGACTTAGTACTTAGAGGTTACACAGACTTGAGTTTCTAGTCAAACAAAGATGATAGCAAGTCAACGTCAAGGTATGTATTTACCCTGAATGATGGTGCAGTGAGCTGAAAGAGTTCCAAGCAGATGACCACTATAGATTCTATAACTGAAGTGAAATATATTGCTTCTACTGAAGCTACCAAAGAAGCTATTTGGATGAAGAAGTTCATCTCTGACCTTGGAGTTGTTCCCTCCATCTCTGATCTAGTTCCATTATTTTATGACAACAATGGAGCTATTGCACAAGCAAAGGAGTCGAGGTCTCATCAAAAGTCAAAGCACATTTTGGGGCATTATCAATTGATCAAAGAGACAGTATCTAGAGGAGATATAGATATAGATAGAGTATCTTCAAATAATAATATTACAGATCCACTAACTAAGCCTCTGACTTAAAGTGCGTTTTAGGGTCACCTTGAGCTGATGTGGATCAGACAAGTGGGTTTTTGGCTTTAGTACAAGTGTGAGATTGATATAAATGTATGCCCTACAAGCCAATTGTTGGCATCAAATTTTTCCGCTTAGCTTTCTTGATACAAGTATCAGCAATGCCGAAGCCGGTGCAGAAAATCTGACCCAGATTCGGAAAAATTCGTGAATAGATGATGTAAACAGGCTTTGGAAATGCCTTGGCATGGCCTTACATGCTAAAAATGGCAAAGATAATGTGCTCATTACATAGCCCCGGTCAAGAGCTTCGCAATGGTGCCCAAAACATGAAAAACTGACACCGGAAGGCCGAAATGACCATTTTGCCCCTGACACTTTGGGACAAATTGGGAATCTAACATGGAATTCCAACTTTACCACATTTTCAAGGTTAGATAGATCTACACAATGCTTAAAACGGATCTAAAATCCGACCCTTGGATGAAGAGATATGCCAGAAAGAGCAAATCAGGACGTAAAGCCGTATGTTCTCGCACCAGGGGCATAATGGTCCGATTAGCTCTGGATCGACCCATGGGCTGAAAATTTCAATTTTCATGACCCAAAACATTTATCTCATGAATATTGATGCATGAAAAATAAATTTGGCCAATGGGAGAAGGTAATTGCACTCAGATACAGTTTTCGACATTATCTACGGCCGAGATCACACCGATCGGAGAAACTAGCTAAATCAGGAGATCCGTTGCAATTCAAGTTATATCAACCACACATAAGGATGGAGCATAATATCAATGTCCATCAGGGCATGATCTGGAATTTTTTGAAGTCAATTTGAAATTTATTTAATTGGTTTTGGTCGGAATTAATGCTAGCCGTTGGATTGGGAGCACTTTGATTAAACCAGGGTTAAACCTAACCCAAGATGGGCTAACCCAACCTTTCATGGTCGAACCCCATCCTCCCTCATCTGATGTGTGCGCAATAAGCCCTAGAAAATAGGGGAGGGAGGCGCACCCACCTCCTCCTTCCTTGGCTGGTGGGTCCCACTCAACCACTTCCCTCAACCACCTCCCATGGCTTATCCCTATCTCTCCCTTGGTTTATCTTCATCCCATCTAATCCTACAACTAACCAAGCTTATCCTCATCCAAGCCTTGGTTGAACCAGCCTTCTTTCCACATGTCATGTGCGCACACCTCCTTGAAAGGAGGAGATGGTGCGCACCCTTCTCTCCCTCTCTTTCTAGTTGGCGCATAATCATCCTCAACAACCAACTATGAGTTATCCTATCATTCCAAACCTCCCTTGAGTTATCCTTATCTCCTCTCAACAACCTCCAGCCTTATCTCCTCCTGGAGATGGCACCCCTCAGCCCCTATAAAAGCCCCCTCAGCTGGTTATGTGCAGGACAAGCTGATCACCCTGCGGAAGCCCTGCCTCTCCTCCCTCTACCCTGCGCCAAGAGAGCTTCTCTTTGAGGAGGATGGAGTGATGTCCCGGGCATTCTTGGATCCACAAGATGGGCCAAGTCTCCCCCGGGCGGGCTCTTGATCCCTCGTTTTGGCTGGAGGAGAGGGTGATGTCCTGGGATTTCTTGGAATCCGTACAATGGGCCAAGTCTCTCTCAGGCGGATTCTCAACTTCAACCAAGACAGCCCATCTGTGTGGCCTTCCTTATTTCAATACCAAACAGCCCCTTTGAGGCATTGAAATCCTTTTCAACATGCCCTTTGTGCAGCACCTAATCAACCCTTCCAAACTTGCCTTAAACTCCGCCCTTGTGCCCCTTTCCAACTCTTTCGAAAAGACCGCCATTGCATCCATTCCATCCCCTTCCGAGGCTTCCGTTGCCCACTCGCTACAGCAAGAAGGCAAACACTAGAAATCAAATTCGTAGATTGTCAAAGCAGTCCATTCTGGCTCTTGGAGATCAAAACAAAGGTGGCCGCGAACAAGTGCAACAAACCGAGGCTACAATAGGTCCTTGTAAGGACCAGTTGGGGGTGACGGCCTGATCCCCTTGGCCCACATGATGGGTCAAGGGCTTGAGAAGGTGGCTCTCGATTCTGGTCCAAACAAGGTGTAAAACAGGCCAACCGGGCCATGGAGACATGAAGCTTGAATTGGGCCAACCGGGCCAACATGACATGAAGCCGGCCTTCTCGAGCCATGAGACATGAAGACCAGCCCGTTGTACTGATGAAGCTGGCCCATTGGGCCTTGGACACTTAAAATAAACCTTAATTTAATATGAAGGCGAAATGCCAAAATTAAATAAGGAGTTAGTCCACAACTAGACGCTTCATTGGAGGGCTCATCCGGCATGCACCGGAACGTTGACCCGGGCGTAGGCATGGGACACGCTTCCCACTGCAGATGGACCCGGAAAGTCAAATGACTATGCCTTGTAGGACGGGTAAAATTCCACACCGATTGGAAAATAAGGCGGCATGCTGCCAAAATTTTCCCAATCAAGTGGTATTTTTACACCAAGGGAAGGACATTCACACTTTTGCACCATTGACAGCATTGAACATGGCATATGAACTGCTACATCTGATGTACACCAGCATGAACATGAATATTCAATGAACATTTCAAGTGCCGAGTTGATTGCATGTGACTGGGCATCGACACTAGCCCGACAGACCGGATGTGATGCAAATCGAACAAGAGTTACTCAAATCTGAAGTTGACTTAATTAAATATGAAAATACATTCAAACTAATCTTAAAACATGCTTAAAACAGATCATTAAAATTTTAACATTCAACAAAAATCAGATTTAATACAATCTGGAAGAATTGATTCAATACACTTAATCCATTGGAATTCAATTTCCTAAATAAGTGCACATCAAATAAATCACAACTAATTGAAGAGAACAACATAAAGAAAACATTAAGGTATATGAAATTCATCTTAAATCATGCCAAATTCATATCATTAACAATCTGAAATTCAAGTTTAATCACTTTGAACCAAACTTCAAAACATTTAAAACATACTGAACACACCCGAATCGGTATTAAAACACCAACCAACATGAGAAAATCACATGAAAATGACTCAACACATGTCAATTAAATTTAAACAAGTCAAATTGATCAACACACCTAAAATATCAAGTTCAAAGAAAAATAAAATAAACTTCAACCAATTGACGTAAAACAAACCAAACAATTCAAACAAGCTCAAAACAATTAACATTCAAATCCAAGTCAAATGGAAATACGAAATCAACTTTTCAAACCATATCAAAATCCATTCATAAATCAACATAAGTCAACTGCAAACCAAATCTAACCAAACTTGTTTGCATCTCATCGGGCTTTAAAGGCCAGGGCCCTTTGTGTTCTTTATACATTGTGGATGTGCACGCTCTCGTCAAACAAGATCGCTATGGCAGTTAATCAAGGGTGTTCGAGTGTTTGCTTGATGTAAATGAACATCGGGTATTCGCACCATCCGATGGAGAGAGGTCAAAAAAATATTTTCACAGAACCCGAACCTCGGTTCTATACTCTTCTTTTTATCACCCGGACTATCTAGTATTTTTATGGTCTATCACCTACTTTACTAGAAAATTCGGATGTCGATATTTCAAAACATACAAAAAACAAAGAAATCTTTTCTAAGAATCAAAAAATGATTCCCGAGGTTCCCACACCAATCATATATGATATGGTTTTACCTTTCTTGTAACATCTTATTTAGTATTAATGGCATTGTCTCCATTACTTGCACTATCTAGATGCATCTATTGTAATGAAGTCATAGATTGCATGCAATGATGACTGAATCATGATGAGATCATGATAATGAGATCAATCATATAGAAGCATGTGATGTAACATATAGTGCCAAATTCTACTAGCCAAGACATGTGCTAGATGTGGTGTTTCAACCATTGAAAATTTTAAGATCTTTGTATGCAACCTCCAATCATTGTTAACGAAATGTGCGGTAATGAATAAATAGTTGTTGTCTTGGTTAGATGTTCACATATCAGATGTAAGTGACAGACTAATACAAGACGTCCACAAGAAATCTTTGAGTGTTAGTTTTCAGTTTTGTATATTTTCAAACAACCATCTTTGATAGTGTTCCTAGTTACCATCTTAAATTTTGAATTCAAACTTCTTACAAATCTACGAACTCTATCATAGTCCACGACCAAAAATGGAAACTCATGTAATATAATTACTCTGGCTAATTCGTATCAACAAATATTTGGATCAAATCTCTAATTAGAAAAACTTTCACCTTCTTGAAACAATGTAGTGCTCAAGGAAACTAAGGGTTTGTTCTTTTCACCACCAAGAATTAGACATGAAATTTGTACATGTCTAGTCAAATGACTTGTCCTTGATCTAGGATTTGCAGAAAATATAACTATGTATGCATTACACTGTGCTTTTTGTCCATCATCGTCAGATAATCTAGTAAAGTACTTCCATACTTTTGATTTTGGCTCCCTGGAATGTTTTCTTGAACCACTTACTTGGGTGGAAGTTTCTTCACATATGCTATCATTCATATTCATGTCTGACATCATAATTTAGTGCCCCCTTTAAACAAAAGTTGTATGAAATTGAAATGTGAGAAATCCTTGGAGTGACAAAGAAATGTGAGAAATACTTGTGCATTGTAATAAGCCCATATAATTCAAATTAGATAATTGAAGAAAGAATAAATTTATTCCCTCGCACTAGGGCTATAAATGGGTCAGATTAGATAGCAGAATCACTAGAATTCAATTTTGATTTCAGTAAGGGTTAAGGGGTTTCGATTTTGATTCTAATAATTTCAGACTCACTATGTTCCAATTTCGATCCAATTCCAATTTTTTATCAAAATCAGAACTGAATTCGATATTTTTCAAAATATATATTAAATAGTAATTTTAATTTAAAATTAAGTTAATAATTTACATATAATTACTAAATTTTGATATAATATTTTAAAATTTTATTTTTATCATTTTATTAATTTACATATCATATGTTATGATTTATTTAATCTTATTTTAATTAATTTTACTTTTATTTATTTATTTTTATTGAAATTGGATAAATAGACACAGAATGAACTACTTCCGATTCCAATAAATTATTGGAATATCCGATTCTGATTCCAATAACTTATAGGATACAAAAACAAGTTCCAAACCCATTATTTTTTTATCAAAATCGAATCAGAATTTTGGGATATCAAATTCTTTTTACACCCTTACCTTGCACCCACCACAGAAGAGGAACATAAAAACACAAATATATAGCAAGTGCAACTTATACCCTAAACAAAAGAATTATAATATGAACAAATCAGTAAATTGATCACATAACACTAGCTGGCAAACTTTGTACATAGATCAGTCACCCAAGACATCACTCAATCAACTCAATTTATAAGAATAAACAAGCAAAAGACAACCATAAAATCATGTATAAAGTATGAGATACATGTCATAATTTTTAAACATCCAGTAATAGGTATAGAAGTTAAAGCTAGCCATTATGTTAATCTTACAAACACACTTATTTTTACTCCCTGAGATCTGGAAGATTTATTCCTAAACAATAGTGTCTTAATCTACTTTCCTAACAATTTTTTTATTATCCTAGGTATAAGATGATTGGAGCCAAAAACACTTCCAACATCCCATTGTTTAAACATAGCACCATTGACATAACAATCCTGCTCAAGTTATCATTTGCAAGAAAGTTGGCAATTTAGACGAACAAATAAAGGAAACACACATAAATCACCACTTTGTGCTACATTCATGACCCATCAAAAGTAATTAACACTTCTTGCAACGATCTCTAGGAATCTCATGAGATGAAAAAAATTACATGTATACCCATAGTAGTTTCTTTGGACCTTTACTGGCCAAGTCCACAAGTCCAAAGTTTTTATAAAATAAACTGTAAAATAATTGTTAGTTGAGTTGATATTCTAGCAATTTCTCTGAGGTGCTATGCAATTACATAGGGAAGTAATGCAGTGAGCATGAGCGCATGTATACCCAAGAATATCTTTCTAAAAAATTGTGGAGAGAAAAGTAGAGATCACACTATGGAAGGTATTCAAGATAGAAGGCAATCAAGAGTTGCATGCCAATTTCCATCGACTTCTTCATAATCAACTTTCTAGCAAGCCTGAATGGTGGTAAATCTGATAGAAATATATACCCTATAAGTCAATCATATATGATATGATTCGACATTTTTAAAAATATCTCATTCATTTAATTTAGCAAATCTTTGTTATTAACTCTTATTAAATATGAATATTGTAATAAAATCCTTGATCACATGTAATGATGATTAAAAAATGATGAGATCATGATAATGAGATTGATCATCTAGAGGTATGTGAACTAAATGTTCTTAGTCATAGGATTCTTGAGATAGGACATCAAGAATTTAGATAGACTAATGTATGTGATGTCTTCTCATGTGATGAGGATGACTGATCTCATTGGTCATTAGTGTGGAGACACTAAAATACACATATAGGTGCTCATTAGTTGAATGAGTTTACTAAACTGACTGAATTAGAAACTCTGAAAGGTATCTTACCTAACCGTCGATCAGAATTTTCTATCATTATGATTGCATGGTTAGATCTTTAACTTGAGTCAACAAACATGTCTTGTTGAACAGAACTTGTACATTGACCATAGACTTATGTATCATTGTTTAGATGGTCTAGTATAGTGATGGATCAGGTACAAGGAAAACTTGATGGAGGCAATTAAGCGGACAACAAGGGATTGTCCACTCTCGGTAAGTGAGAGTGAATGTCCTATAGATTAGTATTCTAAATTTATGACCAAGGTAGACAAGATGTTTGTTAAAGGAGTTTTTTTAATTGATCCAATTTCAAGTACAAGATCCTATAGAGTCGGTGCACTAAGGAGTTGGCAGTCGATACTGTACTCTTTTCCAACTAAAACATTGAATGGTTGAGAGTTTATATTTATGTGTTAGATGACTGTAGACACGCAATTTTGGTCTAGTTGAAGAGCTTAAATTCTTGTTTTCATGAAGTATATTTGAGTAACCTTTCAAGGGAACCGAGTTATTTGGAAATATTGAGGTTTTCGGTACATTTCAAAGAGGGCGGTGCCCTGCATATAAGGGCACCTGGCACCCTACTTATAGGGCACCAGGCGCCCTATAAGTAGGGCACCAGGCGCCCTATAAATGGGGCACCAGCGCCTGCCACCTGGTCAAATCGACTTAATCGGCCGATTTGACCTGTCACAGTGATTTGTCTTATCGATTTGACATACCTCATGATGCTGGCGCCCCATATATAGGGCGCCATGCCGCGTGGCACTGCTTTTCGAAAATGGCCAAAGTACCCTCTTTTGAGCTATAAATAGACCCCCATTTGAAGCTGAGAGGAGGTTCCAACTTGGTGCCACCCTAGAACTCATCCAACACCACGTTTCTAAGCCATTTTCACCCCCCATAAGCCTTCAAACTGATTCAAAACTCTTTCCAAAAACCCCAAAAACCTGCAGTTTCCTTCTTCAAAAATATAATTTTTCTCCAACTTTGAGAGCCTTTACACTCCATTTCCCTTACATCTAGTGCCAAAATACTCTTCCATTAGCTTCACATGAGTATTGGCTACTTGAAGAAGTCTTTTTTCTGACTTGGAGGTCTTCCCACACTCCGGGGTGACACTGCGAAGAAGGGAAGAAAATCTGCTGGAACCAGTCCCTGGCGCCCCATAAATAGGGCGCTTTGACTTTGGTCAACGTGCCCTATCAAAGGGGCACCTGCAGTTGGCGCCCTATATATAGGGCACCAGTAGGGGCAGACCCTGTTTTGCAATTTTTTGAGTTTATTTACCTTTCCGGTCGATCCTTTACTCCCCCCTCTCATTTTAACTCCCATTAACATGTCATTTAGCATATATTGAGCCACTCATTTGAATTTTCATGCATATCTAAACCTTCTAAATAGGAGTTAGGATTTAGTCCCAATCAGGTTAGTCTCTTTCCTTTTGCATGTTTGAATTCAAATTTGAGCACGATACTATGCTTTCATTAGAACTAATGAACCTTTCACTTGTTTCTATGTTTTCTTAGGAACATTTTTAGGTAAATCCGATTGAGGTGGAGCTTCCACCGGATCGAAGACGAAGGACTCACTAAGCTCTCTTCTTTTGGCTGGCCAAGAAAGGAGAAGTCGGAACCCAACAATTTCCCATTCCCAAAGGTACGATGGTCATTTCTCCATTTCATTTCTTTTCATTCTACTATATTTTGGAGCCTTTGGCTCCTGGCGACCACAAACATTAACATCCCATCCACCAAGTTCCCGAAGCAAGCGTAGGGGCCGGAAAAGGGAGATCTACGGATATCCCGTTTCGGGTGCTTACACCTTTTGGCGACCATGGTGGGACAACTTTTGCTTTAGTGAGTTCTTCTCATCTATTTAAAAGAATGCCCAACATGCTCATCCTTACTTTGGCTCTTGCTTGAGTTATTACATCTTCTTAGCATTCCCATTTACTTGCTTGCTTGTTTACTTGCTCCCCTTGAGCGTCATTTAGTTTCTTCTGGTTTACTTGCTTCCCGACCCCACCCGGATTCTCTGTGGGAGGCATTCGCTCATGCCGACCCAACTCAACTACAAGCCATTGAGGCCATCTTGAAGGGAAAATCTCCTGTCAATCACACCCATGCCAAGGGTGGCCACCACACTTCTACCCCCCAATTAGCAACTAACCAACCACCCCATCCGGTGGCCATTCTCACAACGGACCCTTAATTCCAAACTCACCCCATCCGGTGGCCATCTTGAACCACCCGGACCCAAATAACACCACACCACTTAGGCCACCAGTCTACTCTTCCGCACATTTTAATCAAGCCCGTCCACAAGTGCACCACCCGATATACCCTCCTTGCCCGGCCGCTTCAGCCTATCCGATGGCCATGCCGGCAAATCAAGCGTCTGTCCTCCCCCCTCCTCTCGTCCGAGAATCCTCCGTTGATCAAACTGTGCTTAACAAAATCAACAGGATGGATGAACAATATCGGGAGCTCAAGCGATTGATCGACACACGAGCTCTCCCCGAGATATCCCTTCCCTCTCTCCCCGTGTTCCATCTTCCTCCTTCTGAAATGCCCATTTACCGCCGATATAACGGAAATGGGAATCCTTTCATTCACATCAAAGATTTTCTTTATGAGTCTGTCATGTGGCAAAACGATCCGAAGGCCCTTGCATACCTATTTAGGAGATCATTAGAGGGCTCCGCGTTGGAATGGTTCTATTCACTTGACCCTTTGGAAGCCAACAACTTTGATACCGTCAAAGCAAAGTTCTTGCAAAGATACCAAGATCGAGTCGGTCCTACCTATTCAATCACAGATCTTATGGCCGAAAAGATGAGAAATGATGAGGATTTTATAAGATATGCTGACAGATGGAGGGCAATGGCAGAAAGGCTGATGAATGCACTGTCAGAATCAGAACAAGTCAAGATGATCATCACTAACACCACTCCGGCTCTGAAAAACGTATTGGCATTACATCACCCTGTCACCATGAGCGAACTCTATGAGAGAGCACGGTACATCCAAACCCAACTTCGAGACTCTCCCATCATGAACCTCTTCGACCCTATACCCCAAATCACCAAAAAGACAACCACCACCACCACTGGGCCCATGACTGAAGGCGTGGTAACCAATGAACACGTCAATATCATAGGAAACCCGACCAACAACCACCAAAAGCAGTACAGAATTCCCCAGTACAGAAACCCCCACCAAACCCAACCGGCACCTCGCCCTCATATTCAACCCCAACTTTTCTGCCACCAAACACCAAACCAGTATCCCCAACAACCAACGCAGACACCAGTCCCTAGCAACCCCGGCAATTGGCCGTGCAAACGTTTGCACCTCAACCACCCCGCCAACCAACCACCTATAACCAGGCACCTCCCCCCGCCACCTATGTGCCACGAAGAATGGGGCCTAGAAGAAACCATTACCCGCCATTACCATACTCTCTCATGGACATTTTTAATGCTCTTATGGTGGCAGGGCAGATTTCATTACCAAGAGAAAAGCTGGAGTGGCCACAAAATGCCAATACAGACAAATATTGTTTATACCACAGATACCCGGGGCATACAGTGGAGAATTGGTTTTGATTTAAAACTATATCAATGACCTCCACGAGCAGGGAAGTATTGACTGGGGTCAAATGGGCGAGTACATCAAGGCAGTAAAGAACCAGCCTCAGCTACAGTAGCAGGCACCAGTCCAACAACAACAACAGGAATCCGGTCTGGGGATCATTCAGAACCCGCTACCCGCACACGCACCCGCGATAGCACCAGAAAATCAGAGGGTTAATCCCATTCTATCCTCTATCGATGAACCCTGCGATAGAAGCCAAAATTGGCAAATCGAGGGACTGGCTTCATTCATGAATATTAACCCTCCAAACCACGTTAATCGAACCGTCCACCCCATACCACGAGTCATACCCACCAGAAGAAGCCAACAACCAATCATCCGCACTCTGTCACGACCAACCGTAACGCCACCAGCCATACAACTCCAACCGGGTAGGACCTTGATCTGCCCAGTCGAGCCACCATAAACACCATCACCATTAGGACCCATCATTGTACCACCTCATACAACCATGCCACCACAACCTACCCGCATCCCTAGAAGTGAACACCCCACCCTCACTTTCACCAAAGAAGAGTTGGCCGAACCAGAAGCAAGAAAATATGCACTTTGCATCACTGTCAGCATTAACGAAATAGATATCAAGTCTTGTCTAGTTGATACCGGTGCATCCATCAACGTCTTGCCACCAGAAACGCTACAATTGTGTGGAATCCCAGAAGAGGACATTCGGCCATCACAGATCACTGTAACAACATATGACAATTCCAAGAGGCCTGCCCATGGCATGGTTACACTCAAAGTCAAACTCGGACCCCAAGTTGTTACTGTTGACTTCCACATCCTAGACATGGACCCAACTTACAAAGCCCTCTTGGGAAGGCCTTATCTTGAGGCATTAGAGGCTGTAGCTTCAACCAAACACCAGTGCATCAAGTTCCCTTTCAAGGGCCAAGTCATTAAGGTGGTAAGTATGCCTGTGGACTACTTGGTTACTCTCCCGCCTGGCTTGCCAAACCAACCAGTCTTCACAATCCTCGATCTACCAAAGGATGGAAGGCAGCCCAGGCAAGTTTGGAAAAGAAAGAAGGATGATACCAAAACCCTCGGGTGGCGTATGATGGAAAATCTGGGATATCAAGAAGGCAGAGGGCTGGGAAGAGAACTGCAGGGCATCGTAAACCCCACCAGCTAGTAAAGACAACATCAAGAAATGAGATAGGATACGATGGGACATGAGATAATGGCCAAAAGATCAGTCAAAAATACTTCAAGGGGTGTCTGCACAGGTTCTTCGATAAGAGGGAGATAATACAGATGATTGAAGAACAAGAACCGCAAGAACAGGCAAAAAGGAAGAAGGTTGACAGCCTAGAAGATGAGCCGTGTCTCGACATATCATGGTTATTCTCTGAAGAAGGGTCAAGTGACAAACTATTCCATGACGAGTCTTCTGGCAAGCAAAATCAAGGGCATTTACCTTTTGCTATCTCCACAGATCTAACAGACTCGTTCTCACTATCAGATTCACCAGGCAGCAAGAATGGATGCTCTCTTTACCCATCATTGCTCGATCTGTTCCCTTCTCTGTCAATATCCCAGTCCACGCCGGAAACCACCACCAGCCAAACCCATTCCGTGTTCATGTTTAGTACTCCCCAAAAAGATCAAAAAAAATGTCCTATTCTCAACCCAAGTTTCGATCGAAGAAACATCCCAGCTTACTTTGAAGGATGATCCAAACTGGGAAGCCACCCGGTTTTAGATCGATCTCCTTCACCCCTCAACCTCTACAATAAATTCCACTCCCTCCACCTCCTCTTCCTTTCCTTATTCACTTTCTTCTTCTTCTTTAGGTTTAGTTTCCAATAAGTACAAAACAAAAATCAGAGGTAGGAGAGTTCCAGGAAGATACCTACATCAGTTGGCTCAGAAAAGCTTAGAATGTGCCAAGCTACCGGAGTATCTAGAAAATGCAATCCAGTTAGGTGAAATTCGATATGAGGAAAAAGACAGCATCGATCCAACTTTAGGGGTTTACGAGGTTGTATCATAAAAGGATCCTGACATTGAGGACGAAGAATAGGATTTGGCGGATGCTTATGCATCTGGTTTAAGAAGATTCGAAGAACCATCAGCCACGGTGGATGAACCAACCAAAGAACTTAATCTTGGAACACCGGAAGATCCTAAGAATTTCTTCATCAGTACTAACCTCGCCCCTTTAGAAGAACATAACCTAATGGAGGTGTTACAAGAATATAAGGACACGTTCGCTTGGACATATAAAGATATGCCGGGATTAGACAAGTCATTGGTGTAGACACGCAATTTTGGCCTAGTTGAAGAGCTTAAATTCTTGTTTTCATGAGTAATATTTGAGTAACCTTTCAAGGGAACCGAGTTTTCTGGAAAAATCAAATTTTTCGGTGCATTTCGAAGAAGATCGATAGGCGTTGACCAGGGTCAAAGCACCCTATATACAGGGCACCTGGCGCCCTGTGTATAGGGCACCTGGCGCCCTATATGTAGGGCACCTGGCACCCTACTTATAGGGCACCAGGTGCTCTGTATATAGGGCACCAGGCGCCCTGTTTATAGGGCACCAGGCGCCCTGCATATAGGGCACCAGGCGCCCTGTATATAGGGCGCCTGGCACCAGGTCAAATTGACTTGACCGGCTGATTTGGCCCATCACAGTGACTTATCTTATCGATTTGACATACCTCATGATGTTGGCGCCCCATATATAGGGCAGCATGCCGCGTGACACTGCTTTTCGAAAATGGCCAAAGTATCCTCCTTTGAGCTATAAATAGACCCTCATTTGGAACTGAAAGGGGGTTCCAACTTCGTGCCACCCTAGAGCTCATCCAACACCACGTTTCTAAGCCATTTTCACCTCGCATAAGCCTTCAAACCGATTCAAAACTCTCTCCCAAAAACCCAAAAAATCCTGCAGTTTCCCTCTTCAGAAATATGATTTTTCTCCAACTTTGAGAGCCTCTACCCTCCATTTCCCTTACATCTAGTGCCAAAACACTCTTCCATTAGCTTCACTTGAGTATTGGCTACTTGAAGAAGTCCTTTTTCCGTCTTGGAGGTCTTCCTACACTCCGGGACGACGCCGCGAAGAAGGGAAGAAAATTTGCTGATGCCAGTCCCTGGTGCCCCGTATATACGGCGCTTTGACTTTGGTCAAAGCTCCCCGTCAAGGGGACACCTGCAGCAGGCGCCCCATATATGGGGCACTAGCAGGGGCAGACCCCATTTTGCATTTTTTTGAGTTTATTTATCTTTCCGATCGATCCTTTACTCCCCCCTTTCATTTTAACTCTCATTAACATGTCATTTAGCATATATTGAGCCACTCATTTGCATTTTCATGCATATCTAAACCTTCTAAATAGGGGTTGGGATTTAGTCCAAATCCGGTTAGTCTCTTTTCTTTTGCATGTTTGAATTCAAATTTGAGCACGATACTATGATTTCATTAGAACTAATGAACCTTTCACTTGTTTCTATGTTTTATTATGGACATTTTTAGGTAAATCCGATTGAGGCAGAGCTCCAACCGGATCGAAGACGAAGGACTCACTAAGCTCTCTTCTTTCGGCCGGCCGAGAGAGGAGAAGTTGGAACCTAAGAATCTCCCCGCTTCCAAAGGTACGACGGTCATTTCTCCATTTCATTTCTTTTCATTCTACTATATTTTGGAGCCTTTGGCTCCTGGCGACCACACCCACTAACATCTCATCCACCAAGTCCCCAAAGCAAGCGTAGGGTCCGGAAAAGGGGAGATCTACGGATATCCCGTTTTGGGTGCTTACACCTTTTGGCGACCACGGTGGGACCGACTTTGCTTTAGTGAGTTCTACTCTTCTTTCCTAAGAATGTCCACTTGAAAACATGCTTATTTCTCATTTAAGCCATTTCCATTTCCTTGCATTGCTATTTACTTGCTTACATGCTTGTTTGTTTCCTTGGAGTATCATCTTGTTTCTTCCGATTTACTTGTCTTTCGTTAGTCCTTTTAAAAAAGCATAAGGATCTGATTTCTAGTTTTGATTATCAACTTATTTCACCTTAGCATTTTAGATATCATATTCTTTCATCTCTTGTTAAGTATATTTGTCTATTTCCTTCTAAGCCCAGTTTTCCTTTAGCAAATCTTTCAAAGCATGCTTAGTTAAATTAATGCTTTCTTCCATCTTAGTTTAATTTCATATCATTGTTTTGTTCACTTGCGTCGTACAACATCTCATTAATCATTGTATGCTTTTATTTTCTTCTTGCTTGCTCCTTAATTCCTTGACATTTCACTTGCATTTAGTTTGCATTGGAGTTTCAGGTCCGCCCGTCTCCTTAGGACATCCGAGAAGGGAGGCTCTCTCCTCCCAAAGCCCCACACAACCAAACACCCCTCTTGGTGGTTGCCAACTCCTCCTCCGGGGATTCCCTCTCGGAAGGACTGGGTAGCTTCCATCAAGGCCTCCGTAAGTCCCCAGACGTGAAGGATTCCCTCTTCACTGATCGGGCTGGTTGTACCATTTTATCCCAAAACCCAGAGTACCTATTACCTATCGTTGTGAAAAGAGTGCCAACCTTAGATTGCTCGGCGTTGTGAGAGCATAGGGTCCTACCCATTTATTTGAGTGGACAATATTTCTCTTAACAAGCCATTAATTCGAGGTTGAAACAAAAAAAATTTGCGTTAATCATTCCAAGTCTTTGCTATTACTTGTTTGCAAACAAAAACTGAAAATTAAACAAAAATCCCAAAATCACCTAAAAAAACCAAAACAAAAAATTTGCTTGAGGTTAATTTGCTTGACAACTTGCTTGTCCGACAAAAGAAAATCAAAACAAAAAGGGGTCAAAAATCAAAACTAAAAAAAATCCTTAAGCTTTTATTTGTCAACCTTCTTTTTCTATTGTGTTTATGAATTTAAGGTCAGGTCGAGTTATCGGAATGGCGGATCAAAGATACGAGCAACTATAATTAGAGTATGACCAATCTTATTTCTATCCTGATGCCGTATGTGCCGTCAATGAACCCGAAGTTCTCCCCGAACCTAGTCAAACTTCTCCTCAACCCAATCCAAATTCACTTTGTGAGGCATTCTCTCATGCCGACCCTACCCAACTTCAGGCTATCAAAGCCATCCTCAAGGGCAAGTCACCCGCCGACCACATTCCTCCCGAAGGTGGTCTTCACATCTCTACCCCTCGGTCAGTGGCACATCAACCCAATGTGCCCACTCATGGCCATTCTTATACCGGGCTTGTAGCCCCAATCTATCCTCATCCGGTAGCTAATTTAGATCACCCTGATCTGGATGTCGATGCTCCTTCTAGGCCACTAGTTCATTCTTCCAATCATCTCAACCCTACTCACCATTTGGTGAATCCCCCAATGTACCCTTCTCATCCGACCACTTCGGCCCATCCAATCCCAATTTTGGTGCACCAAGCACCCACTTCTCCTCCTCCTCTTAGGGAACCTTCTATCGATCAGGCCATGATTAACAAGATCAATCGCATGTATGAGCAGTATAGAGAGCTTAAACGTTTGATCGACACAAAGGCAGCCCCTGAAATTTCTCTTCCTTCCCTCCCTACTTTTCATCTACCTCCCTCTAAGATGTCGGTATACCATCGCTACAACGGAACCGGTAATCCATTCATTCATATCAAGGACTTTCTTTATGAGTCGGTAATGTGGCAAAATGATCCAAGGGACCTTGCTTTTCTTTTCAGAAGATCATTAGAGGGTTCAGCTTTAGAGTGGTTCTACTCGCTTGACTCTTTGGAGGCGAGTAACTTTGAAACTGTCAAAGCTAAATTTTTGCAGAGATATCAAGATAGGGTCGGACCAACATATTCCATCACTGACCTCATGGCCGAAAGAATGAGAAATGATGAAGATTTTACCAGATATGCTGACAGGTGGAGGTCCATGGCAGAAAAGCTTACTGATTCCATTTCAGAACCAGAGCAAGTGAAGATGATCATCACCAATGCCACTCCGGCCTTAAAAAATATGTTAGTTTTGCATCACCCCACCTCTATGAGTGAACTCTATGAGAGGGCACGGTACATTCAGACACAGCTTGGGGACTCGCCTATCATGAACTTGTTTGATCCTAGACCCCGAGCTGTCAAGAAAACCACTTTTACCACAACCGGCCCAGTGACTGAGGGCGTAGTGACAAATGAAAACTTCAATGTTGTAGGGAACCCACCTAGCAATTATCAACACCAGTTTAGGAACCCTCAACAAAATCCACCATTTAGAAACCCTCGTTAACCTCAACATCAACCTCAGTTCTAGCCTCGTCAACAACAAGCTCTGATCCCTCAGCGACCACAAGCCCCAGTTCCCCAACCACCACGACAACAACTGGCCAACTACAACCAAGCACCCACTCCCATGGCCTATGAACCCTGAAAGGTTGGACCCAAGAGGAACCATTACCCGCCATTGCCATACTCTCTCATAGATATCTTTAATGCACTCATGGCGGCAGGGCAAATTACATTGCCAAGGGAGAAGTTGGAGTGGCCTCAAAATGTCAACAGAGAGCGATACTGCCTGTTTCACAGATATCCTGGGCACACTATGGAAAATTGTTTTCAATTCAAAGACTACATCCACGACCTTAATGAGCAAGGTATTATTGAGTAGGACCAGATGGGGGAATACATCAAAACAGTGAAAGATCAACCTCAACGGCAGCATGCACCAGCTCAGCAGCAACAACAACAAAACCCCGGCCTGGGGATTATCCAAAACCCTCTACCTCCACGTGCACCCGCACCTGGGAATCAACATGTTAATCCCATCTTGATCTCTTCCAAGGAGTCTCATTGTCGGGGCCAGAATTGGCAAGTTGAGGGAGCCACCTCCGCCATGAATGTCAACCGAATCGTCCATTCTATACCCCAAGCTACATCAGCCAACCCCATTACTCTCAACCGGACACCCATCATCCGAGCACCATCACGACCCATCATAACACCACCAGCCACACAACTCCAATCAGGACGGACCCTAATCCGCCCGATTAATCCACCACAAACATCACCACCACTAGGACCCATCATCATCCCACCCCGAGCAACTGTACCTTCACAACCTACCTACCCTACTATGTCTCAAACCACCATCATTACACCCATCGCAAGAGCTCCCATCATTCGACCTAACCCACCACCCACCACTACCAGCCCAACTATAACTCTTCAACTTGCCATAGTACTCAGGAGTGGGCGCATGTTCCAAAGGGTCTTTCCCCAGGCCGGTCAGTCAGGATTGGTACCAGAAGCAGAAGAAGAACACATCGAAGAGTCGTTGCCTGGGACATCCTATGACTTGCTGAAACATCTTGATAAAACCCCGGCACGGATCTCTATCTTAGAGTTGATCAAAAGATCCAAAGTTCATCAAGAGGTTCTCCAACAATACTTACAGCGGGTGATGGTGAATGAGAGCCTCCCCCCAGAAAAGATCTCATCGGTTTTGGTCCCAGGAAGTGAGTACCTGGCCCTTACATTCACAAAGGAAGAGTTGGCCGACCCGGAAATAAGGAAATTTGCCTTATGCATCACAGTTCACATCAATGGAGTAGGCATTAAGTCATGCTTGGTCGACACTGGAGCATCCATTAATGTTCTGCCACCAGAAACATTACATCTTTGTGGAATCTCCGAGGAGGACGTCCGACCATCTCAAATAACAGTGACCGCATATGACAATTCGAAAAAGCCTGCCGATGGCATGATTACATTAAATGTAAAGCTTGGACCCCGAACAGTCACTGTTGACTTCCACATACTTGAGATGGATCCGACATACAAAGCTATTCTGGGACGTCCCTATTTGGAAGCACTAGAGGCAGTCGCCTCCACCAATCACCAGTGTCTTAAATTCCCTTACAAGGGACAAGTGATTAAGGTGACTAGCATGCCCCTAGATCATCCATCTTCTCCATCACCACCCCTCGGGTTGCCAAATGAACCGATTTTGACAATCTTGGATCTTCCAGAAATAAGTAAGCAGCCCAGGCAAGTGTGGAGAAGGAAAAGAGAGAAAAATGAAACTATTGGGTGGCATATAATGAAAAGTTTGGGATACCAGGAGGGCCGAGGACTAGGCAAAGAACTGCAAGGCATAGCTGAGCCAATCAATCTAATGAGGTTACAACCAAAAAATGGGGTTGGGTATGATGGAACGACAGTGAATGGTCAGAATCTCAGAAGCAGATACTTTTCTGAATGCTTACAAAAGTTTTCATCAAGAAAGAGACCATTCAATTGGCTGAGAACAAAGAGAAGCAAGAGCTAGAACAAGACAAGATAAGAAGAACTGATGACCCTGAAGATGACGTGTATCCTGAAATATCTCTTTTGTTTTCCACCGATGAAGAAGGGTCAAGTAATGAACCACTCCAGGCTGAACCACCTGTCGACCCACCCAAGGGTCATATTGCCAAACCGACTCGAGAAAAAGTCCAACCAATTCCATGAGGGCCTTCCCTCATTATGTCATCTTTTGGGGCCGACGCCCCAACGCATTGTGATGTTCTTCCCGGGCTTCTTGGCCCGATCCCTATTTCTAGGCCCTCAGGCCCGACTTATGGGTCCGCGTACCCACTTATTGCTCTTAGGCCATCGAGCCCCTCTACTGAATCCAGGCCTCTGCGCCCATTTTCTCCAATTCTCGGGACCTCGAGCCCATCCCCTAAACCCGGGCCCTTGAGCCCGCATCCTCTTATTATTGGGTCCATAAACCCACCTTCTTCCATGATCATCCGGCCTACTGGCCCATCACCTCATTCTGTCAACATTGGGCCCGATGTCGACTCCGAAAATGGGTTCCGGATCGGCACCTCAAGAGAAGGTGATAGATGAATGGGGGAAGGGAGTGAATCGGAAAACACTCGGAAAGCGGTAAAGACTCCTCACCTCGGTCCCACACTCACATTGATCCCTGAACTTTCATCTCATGGTGTCCCTCGAGCACCGGAGATGGTTCGGGTCATGTGGGAGGAGAGTGAGGAGGAGATGAAATTAGAACATGAATAAAAATAAATTATGGTCGCCAGGAGCCGCGGGCTCCACTTTATGGAATTGAACAAGATTGAGTTGATTTGACCGTGTGTACCTTAGCGTGGGAGATCGGGATATGAGTTCAACCTTCTTCTTCTTCGGCCGGCCGATGAAGAAGAGTCCAACCGGTTCTAGCTTGATAAACCTGTGCAACTAGAACAATAAACCAAGTGAAAAGTTTGATTAGACTTGTGAGAAGTGTAGTAACTGTAGTAAGAAGATAAGAAAGAAGCAATTGGAATCGGACTCACCGGCTTCGGGGTGAGCCTTAACCCCTTTTTTTGTATTTTTGATTATGTAAAAATGATGCAAATGAACTGAAATATGCTTTAAAACAATAAAGGAACTGAGTTAAATGAGTTGATAAAGCTTATGGAATGGATCGGCTTGAGTTGAAGCCGAGTTGGTTGAAGAAGACCAGTTCGGGTAACCTTTGCACCCTTCTTGCGCGACTTTGGTGCAGAGGATGCTACGGACGACCCCGATGTCAGAATCGAGTGACGTTTGTTGGAGTAGACAGAGAACTCAGAGAAGAAGAGTTACTATGTTAATGACATCTCCGAAATTCTCCTGTAGAAGTCAGTAAAAATTCTTAAAGTGGGCGGATATAGAAAACAGAACCTGGACGCGCGCCCTCAGTGTAGCAATCGCCACGAACAAACGGCAAGTCAGAATTGAGTGCCGTCAGTTGGAGATGAAAGAGGACGAAGAGAAGAACGACTTTTATATTGAAGACTTTTGCAGAAGGAGCCCCGGATTTTATGAATAAGTCGATGAAATTGTCTGATGCAGAACACCCGGATCGAGCCTTCTCCTTCACCTCGGGATCGATTTCTTGACTTCGGATCGCCTTTGGACGTCGGGACGGCTATGGAGAAGAGCTTGGACGACCTCTGGTCGAGCTAGGCACCGGGGATTAACCTTGGGTCGTTGAGAATGGCCCTCAATTTATAGGGGAAGGAAGCCGGTGCAAAAAATAGAAACTGGACCGACCGCGCCCCCGCTTTTCAAAGGGGACGAGGGCGCGCAGGGCGCACCCCCATTTCGGGGGCGCGGTCTGCGCGCCCCCATGTTTCAAAGAGAGCGGGGGCGCGTTACACGTCTCACTGCTAAAAATCGACGGAATTTTCTGGAAATTACTAAAAATCGACTTGACATACGTAACGTGCCCCCGAACCGGGGGAGCGGTACAAATAATCGAAAATCCTCCGCGGAAACCTTCCAAAAATCCAGTTTAGAAGGTGCTAATCGGGGTAATTTGTGATTTAAAGAAACTGACCTCGCCCCCGCCTTTCAAAGGAACCGGGGGCGCGTAGGGTGCGCCCCCATTTTGAGGGCGCGCAGGGCACGCCCCCGGGTTGAGGGCGCGCAGAGCGCGCCCTCCCATTTCAAGTGGAGTGGGGGCGCGGTACACTCTCTCTCCTGCGGGTGCGTTCCACGAGCCGTATCTTGCAAACGGGATGTCCGATTCAGCTCCCGTTTGTTGCGTTGGAAAGAGGACCTTAAGATGCACCTCCTCAAGTCGGTAAACCGGCCGGCATGACCCCCAAGATGTTCACACGGGGCTTTCTACCGGTTTACCCTCTGGCGGAAAGCCGAAACCCGGGGCGAAGATCTGAAAGAGCACGGTTCCGATCGAGAAATCTCGGGTCAACTTGGGATGACTTAAAAATGATGACTGAACAAGTCCGGTACGACCGGAAAACCCGAAGCCATAGAAAAATTTGATATTAACCCGGTAAACGTGAACCGAAACTCGGAAAAGCCAGGAAACCCTAAAATTGACCGAAATGGCCATATGGCCCGGTCGATGAAAATATTTGGCTAGAATCGACCCGGATGACTTGAAAAGACCCGGTGATGACCGGAAAGGCCTAACATGTGGTCCGGGATAGCCGTGTCAGCACAGATCGAAAAAGCCATAACGAAAGCCGTCATTGACCGACGCCAACCGAAATGACTTCTCGGAAACCCTGAATGTTATGGAACACATGCAGGAATCCCGAGACCTTCAATTATGGACCATTCAAGGTCGGTCATCGAGAAGGCTTCGTGTTTTTACAGTTCACGTGCGGCTCTCGCTTGAAGGTTATGGCAATATTCCAGAAATCATTGGTCCATTCTCAACTTGTGAGGGGCTCCACCCATGTCCTTAGCTCATGTCCACGAGATAATCCGGATCAGATAATGGTCAAATAAATGATATCGCCTATGGAATAAGAGTTTGGGCTCCGAGTTAGGCCAATTTGGCGTGTCTACAGCTTGCCTCGCCTTGATGTCGGCTTTGCAAGGGAATGGCATGTAGCGGAACGGAGTGAAACGTAGAGAAAGCGTAGTGAAACGAGATGGATCGTAGTGGAATGTAGTGGAGTGAAATGGCGATGGACTGAAAAGGTGGCATCAAGGTGTAGATATAGACACGCTTAACGACTAGATTCGGCAAGACGAATCACCACAAGTCTCCTGGTTAACCGCCTTGTTTCATCAAGTCTTCCTATGTTCGATTGGTAAGAGATGTGCCATTGACACGAGAGAAGAATAGCCAACCCCCAACGCGGTGGGGAGTCCCCGAAACATGGGTTCGTAGGTTCATCATCAGCCGGTAACCCGATCATTGCGGTGTTCCTGTACTGTGATGGGCTAAAGTTTAAAAAGAGATTTGTTTGAAAAAAGTAAAAGAATACCAATCGAGCACATTCAGGCTCTCAGATTCATTTAAGTCTTTCAAGAGACAAGATTCGATTCAGAATGGAATGATCTCAGATTCCGAAAGGCAAATGTTTAAGCATAGACTGTGAAGATAGTGACGGTGCAAGTTCTGATCAAATAGAAGGTCCTTGGCGGGACGAGTTGGCTGCCATGGTGGGATGAATAGCAAAGAAGTTGCAATGGCCACAGTGGTGAAAAGAAATGAAAGATTTGAGAGCACAAAGTGGTTACCGAACACGGTGGGATTAATAGACACGGTGGGATATTAGAGAGGTTGGTGGGACTAGAGATCATGGTGGGATTAGAGAACACGATGGGATTAGAAAACACGGTGGGATTTAGAATGATCGAGAGAGTGAGAAGGTGAAGTTTAGGAAATGATGTATGCAATGATAAAACAAAATGTAATGCAATTAATGCTACATGATGCATGCTGGGCTCAAGAAAACAAAACAAAACTTGTATAACAAATAGTTTAAGATATAGATTGTCTATGAGGTCAAGATACCCATTTGGGAACCATCGTCCCTCACAGCACAACTTTGGCTTATCCGTGAGCATCAGAGATGACCTGACCGTCGTAGATTTTGATGAAGGGGATCTCGGGTCAAGTCTTCTCCGTACTCATGGTCTTCAACAAATCATGCATAAGATAATAATACACGACTAACGACTTATATGTTAGCCGGCAAGAAATGGGGGTTTCCCATGTCCACTCTTCCATTTCCGCGAGCAATTCCTGTCTTTCATCAAAATGTTAGTTCCAAATGAACAATGATGTTCACTCGACCTTAATAAAGATCAAGCATAAATGTATTTGATTTTACAATTTTTTCTAAATTTTTTCTGAATTTTTCTGAATTTTCTGAATTTTTGAGTAATTTTCAAAGAATTTGACCGAACGTGCCCCCCGAACCGGGGGCGCGGCCTGCACGCCCTCTGTTCGGGGGCGCGGCCAGCGCGCCCTAGGTTTGGGGGCGCGGCCTGCGCGCCCCCACCTCGGGGGCGCGTTCGATCCTAGTTTCCTGTTTTGATCGGATCCAAATCCGATTCAAATTGGGACCGATTTCCCCTATATAAACACCTCTTAGGATGACCAGATCGTCCTACCAACACCCAGGATGGCTCCTCCTTTGAAAAAGCAGCGTGTTGGTTTGGTTCAAGGTATTTCAAGCGTCCCGAGTCATCTGAAGGCCAGAATCGGTGCCGACTTGGTAAGTTTGTTGCCAATTTTAGCTTTCAGCCACTCTCTTCTTCTTCTTTTTTTCTTAAAAATTTTCTCTTACCTCCTGTTTGGGTGTAGGATTACCCAAATTTCCCTAGGCCTCGCCGGTATTGCTCTCCTCCCTGGCTTTCCGGCTTGCTTAACGTCCTCGGCTTGTCGGTCAGAGCGATTCTTTGAGATTGGGGCTTAACCGGGCTCTTGATCCATGCCAAGCAATATTCAGGCTACTCCCTTGACTTCGGTTTGATGGGAGCTCTTGTTGAGTTGTGGCACCCCGACACTCATACGTTCGTGTTCAGCAGCTTTGAGCGTACAGTTCTCCTTGAAGAGGCGGAGCTCCTTCTCGGCCTCCCTCAGACTAAGAAGGGAGAAATTGAAGGTATGTTCATCTCTTCAGGACCCCTCTCTTGCTTGGAATTCTTGCAGGATTTTGTCGAGGCTCGGCAGATTAGCACCTTGTTAGCCGGCAAGCGAATCAGTATTCCCAAGTTGGCGGCTTGGACAATCTCTCTTCTGATGGCTCCTGGTCTGGACGAGGACCGGATTCTGCGCCGTGCAAAGGGTTTCGCGGCTTGTCTTACTGCGGTGTTCTTGTTTCCTGCTGAGGATGGTTTCCTGGAGGTTGATCAACTTTCGTGCATCCGCGGCATCTGGAGCGCTGCGCGGTTGGGGCCATCAGTTATGGGCTTCTTGTACTGCGGACTGTCCGCAGCTTGTGTGGGCCGTCCTCCCTTCGGCAGTGCGCTTCTACTGGCTTGCTGGGCCGATCTTCACTTTAAGTTCGATCCAGCCGGTGAGGTGGCCACCAGGTCGCAGCTCTTCCGCTGTAGCCCCTTGTTCTCATATGCCGATGCACTCGGCATCGGCGAGAGAGTCACCAACAGGTGTGCATCGGTGAAGAAGAGGACAGAGTGGCGTGCTCACTTTGCCTCCATGAACCGTTCTAGCTTCTTGCACTCTTCTGCTGCCCTGATGCAAAAGGACTTCCAGGTGTGCTTTGTGCCTGGCGTTGATCTCCGCTTGGTTACAGGTTCGGCCTTTGTGTTGTACAATGCTCACCGTTGCCACTCCCAGATAAGCTTGCCTCGGTACGAGTTGTCCAAGCTGTCCCACATGCCACCTATCAAGGGTAGGCAGCTTCGCTCTGCGGATGACGAGGAGGAGGCGATCTCAGTCATTGCCTTGTGGGAGACGAGTCGGGTGTGCCGCTCAGGCCTCCTGATTGAGGAGGACCCTGACCGGAAGCGCCGCTACATCTCTGCGTTGAAGCTTCTACTTGCCTGAGAGTCTTCTTTTCCTGCTTTAACTTGTCAACCATGTTGTTTTTATTTTGAATAAACAATGAATTGTTTATAGCAAGTTTGAGTGAAAATTCAATAGAAATTTATCTTGTTTCATAAAATTGCCTTGTCAAGGGACGGAAGCCTCTTAAAGATAGTAACTATTAATAAAGAAGACAACAAGGTTAAGAAACTTACCTGTTGGCGAGATTTCCCCTTCCTTAACTTGTGTTTCTTTTCTGAAAAACTCAATAAAGGGGTTAAATCTGTTCTATGGCTTACCCCCTTGCCTATTGTCATCTTGCCTTGCTTATATGACAAGGGGGGCAGCGTTATTAACCAAGTAGAATGCACAAAATGACAGACAAGGTAAAAGTTAAGAGTGCTTACCTGCTATGGCGAGAGTCGCTCCCTTCTTGATCTCAGAATCCTGAAACGCTTAATGAAGATATTAAATCTTCACCATGGCTTATCTCTTTGCCTATTGCTGTATGCCTTGACTGTCGTTGAGAGAACCTTCTCCTCTTATTTTAAAGTCCCTGAAAACACTTGATAAAAGAGGATTAGATCTTCACAACGACTCATCCCTTTGCCTATTATGGCCAACTTTGACTTAGGTCAAAGGGAGGAGCCCTCTTAATGGGGTGATAATCAAGATAAATATGCGATGCAGAAATGAAACATGCAAGACATAAAAATAAACATGAATGCTAGCAAAGGCAAAAATCAAGGTTATGCCAAGCTAAATGATGCATTTTTTTTCTATAAAATATTCATTTTTTTATTTTTGAAGATATTCAACTTTTTTTTGGGATTTTTGAAAATATTCAAAGATTTTTTTGAATTTTTGAAAATATTTGATTTTTTTTGGATTTTTGTGAAAATATTCATTTTTTTGGATTTTTGTGGAGAATGTGCCGGTATTGAGACCATTCATCGATGTTTGAGTGTTGATCAAGATTCAAGTAATAAGCACCACGTGTGAATAAGGTTCCCTACCCATAATCTTTCTTTCCCTCTTCTCTTGATCGGTTTGGATTCCCCCTGAGTTTGGACAGTTTACCCTACCCTGGGGGTTTTAAGATGGAAGAATAATAGAGGAAGTCTTTGACAGGATTCGGGGATGTCGAGGAGGGTTTCTCTACTCATGTCCAAATTGCCCGTTGGGGTTCGGCCTCTTCAGGTCTTTTCTACATGTGGCACTTACTTAGACAAGTCTTTGACCTGTGGGGTCATTGCCCATCTTTTGGTGCCTTTTTTTTCATTTTCTATTCTTCCGGGTACTCATTCAGACAAGCTCATATTTGTTTAAACCTGTGGGGTTCATTGCCCATCTTTTGGCACCCTTTTGCACCCTATGAGACGGCCTCCTACTAAGGCGGCAGGCATTTTCGATACTATCCTCCTCTAGTCCCCTTCACCTATCATGGACCGAATAGAAGAGAATGGGGGTAAGGTTTCCTTTCCGCCTTCAGGATTCTGCCTTGCCTCTCTCGAGTGTTGGGCTATCCAGATTCTGGGATCGGGAGGTGTTGTGTGTGCAAGGTGATGCCTACCCTTGACTTTTAGCTAACACCCTTGGATCGATGACTTAATATCATACCAAAAATTCTCCATTTTATTTTCTAAGGAAAATATTTTTTGAGGTAAACGCCGTTCCATGGATGGTTCAATTTTTCTCCATCGGCGTTGGTTAGCTCATATGCATTGCCTGGATATTTTTCAGTTATAACAAAAGGCCCTTCCCAGTTAGGTTGCAACTTGGAGCGGGGACCACCTGGCTTAACGAATATACCTTTGACTACCATCTCACCGATTTCGAACTTTCTCTCTACCACCCTCTTTTGATAAAATCTTTTCAATCGGTTCTGATAAGTCCGGGCATGCTCAGAGGCGGCCAACCTTCTTTCATCTAGGAGTTCAAGTTGTGCAAGGAGAGATTCTCGCCTCTCATCGACAGGGATGTCCCTATCTAGTTGAACTCAGAGTGATGGAAGGAGTACTTCATACGGGACCACCGCTTCCATCCCATATGTGAGAGCATACGGGGTTTTACCAGTGGGGGTCCGTACATAAGTACGATAAGCCCATAGGGCATCTACAAGCTTATCTGGCCAGTCTGCGAACTTGCTAGACTTACAGGTTTTCTTGATGATTTTAATCAAAGTTTTGTTGGTGGCTTCTTCTTGACCATTGCCTTGCGGGTAATAAGGAGATAAATGATGCAATGCAATGCGCTACCTGTTGCAAAGATCACGCAGATCTTGAGAGAGAAATTGCGGTCCATTGTCGGTGATAATGTCGCTGGGTATCCTGAACCTGGCGACGATGTTGCATTTGATGAAGGAGCACAATGTTGATGCCTTGATCTCCACGAACGCTTCCGCTTCTGCCCACTTGGTGAAGTACTCTGTTGCCGTCAGGATGAATGATTTGGAATGGATTTCAGAGTTAAGATCACTTAGAGGGCCAATGATATCGAAAGCCCACATGGCGAAGGGCAATGGGGCAAGAATCGGATGAAGGGAAGATGCGGGAGAATGGATCTTGTCGGCATGGAGTTGGCAAGAATGACAGTGCCAGACAAAGACGGAGCAATCCTCTTCTAGGGTTGGCCAATAATACCCCTGCCTGATGATTTTCTTGGCAAGAGCTTGAGCATTGACATGGCCCCCACAGACCCCAGAATGTGCTTCCTTAAGCACCAATTCTGCTAGTCCACACCTGTCTACCTAGCGGGACAGACAGAGATGAAGCTAAGGAGGCAAGGGCATCAGCAAGGATGTTCTGAGCTCGAAGAACATGGACAAAAGTTAGTTTGGAAAAGAGTTTGATGTAGCAAGAGGTGAGTTCTTGGTAAGGTTTGAGGTTTGGATGAGAAGTTCGGTATTTGGTTAGGACTTGGCGAAGGATTAGTTGGCTATCACCTATCACCCTTAATTCCGTGGCACCATAGAAATGAGCGGCCTCCAGCCTGGCCAGCAAGGCTTCGTATTCAGCTATATTGTTGGTTGCTGGGAAGTCAAGCTGAAATGCCTGTGGAATGGTGACACCCTCGGGTCATAGAAAGACAATTCCTATTCCCTTACCGTGTGAATTCAGAGCTCCATCAAAATATAATGTCCAAAGGTGGGAAGATCGGATCAACATTAGTTCGTCATCCGGGAGATCCGATTGGACCGGGTCAAAGAGGGGTATAGGTTGATGGGCTAGATGTTCGGCAATGGCATAGCCCTTAATAGCCTTCTGGGGGACATAGGTGATATCAAACTGGGAGAGGAAGCTCTGCCAACGACCTAACCGATCAGTTAGAACAATTTTTTCCAGAAGGAATTTGATGGGATTGATGCGGGCAATAAGATTGACCTCATGAGCTAAGAAATAGTGTTTAAGCTTCTGAACTACCCAAACTAGTGCAGCACAGGTCTTCTCCACTACAGTATACTTCTGCTCGCATGGATCAAAGATCTTTGACAAATAGTAAGTTGCCCTCTCTTTCCCTTCTTCATCCACTTGTGCAAGAACTGCCCCAAGAGAATTCTCCAAAACTGAGATATACAAAACTAAGGGCTTGCTGTGGACCGGTGGTCTAAGCACAGGGGGACTAGCCAGGTATCTTTTCAAACCATCGAATGCATCCTGGCACTTCGAATCCCATTTGAACTCGGCCCCCGCCTTGGTCAACTCATAGAAAGGTTTACACCTTTGGGAGTGTTGTGAGATGAACCGGCGGACAAACTGTAGTCTCCCGATTAATCCTCGTAGTTCTTTCATATTTCTTGGAGGAGGCATACCAATGATTGCCTTGGCCTTGTTTGGGTCGATCTCTATGCCGCTTTTGCTCACTATGAACCCCAACAGTTTTCCTGAGGATACTCCAAATGTGCATTTCTTTGGGTTCATTTTCAATTTACATTCCCTAGCCCTTTGCAAGACCTTTCTCAACACTTCCGGGTGATCTTCTCGGCTTTTGGACTTAACGACCAGGTCGTCCACGTACACCTCTACAAGGGTATGCATCATGTCATGGAAGATAGCCATCATTGCCCTCTTGATAGGTAGCACCAGCATTCTTCAGTCCAAATGGCATGACGACATAGCAGTAGGTTCCCCAAGGTGTGGTGAATGAGGTCTTCTCCTGGTCTTCTTCGGCCAATCAGATTTGATTATATCCAGAATAGCCATCCATGAATGACAACATCTCGAATCCAGCAGTGTTATCAACCAGTACATCAATATGAGGTAGAGGAAAGTCATCTTTAGGACACGCTCGGTTCAAGTCCCTGAAGTCTATACAGATCCGAATTCTACCATCCTTCTTCATGATAGGGACTATGTTTGCCACCCATTGCGGATAAAGGACAACCTTAATGAATCTTGCTTGATGTAACTTGTCGACCTCTTCTTTCATCTTAAGTGCAACATCAGGGTGGAATCTCCTTAATTTTTGTTTGACCGGGGTAACTCCAGGTTTCAAAGTTAGACGATGTTCAACTAACGAGTTGTCTAACCCCGGCATGTCTTCGTATGTCCATGCGAACGTGTCCTTATATTCTTTCAAAATTTTAATTAAACTCTGTTCCTCAGTGGGAGTGAGGTTTGCACTTAGGAGGATTGTCTTGGGATCTTCCGGTGTTCCGAGTGTGGACTCCAGAAACGGGTTCCGGATCGGCACCTCAAGAGAAGGTGAAAGATGGCTGGAATTGGGGAAAAAAGGGAAGTGAATTGAAAACACTCGGAAAGCGGTAAAATGTCCTCACCTTGGTCCCACACTCACATTGATCCCCGAACTTTCATCTCACGGCGTCGCTCGAGCACCGGAGATGGTTCGGGTCATGTGGGAGAAGAGTGAGGAGGAATTTACTTAAAGCATGAATAAGAGAAGAAGTGGTCGCCAGGAGCCGCGGGCTCCGCTTTATGGATTTGAACAAGAGATTAAGTTAGATGTCGGTGTGTACCTTAGCGGGGGAGATTGGGATATGGGTACAACCTTCTTCTTCTTCGGCCGGCCGATGAAGAAGAGTCCAACCGATGCTAGCTTGATCAACCTGTGCAACTAGAACAATAAACCAAGTGAAGAGATTGGTTAGACTTGTGAGAAGTGTAGTAACTGTGGTGAGAAGATGAGAAAGAAGTAATTGGAATCGAACTCACCGGATTGGGGTGAGTCCTAACCCTTTTTTTTTTGTATTTTTGATTATGTAAAAATGATGTAAATGAATTGAAATATGCTTTAAAACTGTAAATGAACTGAGTTAAATGAGTTGAGAAAGCTTATGTAATGGATTGGCTTGAGTTGAAGCCGAGTTGGTTGAAGACAGCCGGTTCGGGTAGCTTGGTACCCTTCTGGCGCGACTTTGGTGTAGAGGATGCTACGGACGACCCAGATGTCAGAATCGAGTTCCGTTTGTTGTAGTAGACAGAGAACTCAGAGAGGAAGAGTTCATATGTTTATGACTTATCCGAAATCCTTTTTTATATGTCAGTAAAAATTATGAAATTGGGAAGATATAGAAAACAGAACCTGGATGCGCGCCCTTGGTGTAGCAATCGCCACGAACAAACAGAAAGTTGGAATTGAGTGCCGTCAGTTGGAGATGAAATATATATTGATGATACACACTTCATATGAAGGAAGTAAGGCCAGAAAATGACTATAAAGATCTGTATAAGTCGATTATCAGCAGTGCATCACGTTGGAGCATAGACCGGCTTCTTCTTCACTTTGGGATGATCTCTGGGCACCGGGACGAAGAGAGGACGATTTGGGGAGGTTGAGAAGAGCCTAGGGTGGCTGGAGGACGAATAGAGGAGTGCTGGAGGATGGGGATGAAAGAGGACGAAGAGATGAACATATTCTATGTTGAAGACTTTTGCAGAAGGATCCCCGGATTTTCTGCAGAAGTCGATGAAGATGGTTGATGCAGAACGCCCGGATCGAGCCTTCTCCTTCACCTCGGGATCGATTTCTTGACTTCGGATCACCTTTGGACATCGGGACGGCTTTGGAGAAGAGCTTGGACGATCTCTGGACGAGCTAGGCACGGAGGATTAACCTTGGGTCGTTGAGAATGGCCCTCAATTTATAGGGGAAGGGAGACGGTGCAAAATTTAGAAACTGGACCTAACGCGCCCCCACGTTTCAAAGGAGACGAGGGTGCGCAGGGCGCGCCCTCAAACCAAGGGCGCACAGGGCACGCCCCCAGTTCGGGGGCGCGGTCTGCACGCCCCCCTGTTTCAAAAGGGGGAGGGGGCGCGTTCGGCGTCTCACTGCTAAAAATCGACGGAAACTTCCAGAAATTGCTAAAAATCGACTTGACATACGTAACGCGCCCCCGAACCGGGGGCGCGGTACAAATAAGTGAAAATCCTCCCGGAACCCTTCCGAAAACCCGGTTTAGAAGGTGCTAATCAGGGTAATTTACGATTTAAAGCAACTGACCGCGCCCTTGCGTTTCAAAGGAACCGGGGGCGCGCTGGGCGCGCCCCCAGTTTGAGGGCGCGTAGGGTGCGCCCCCGTGTTGAGGGCGCGCAGGGCGCGCCCTCCCCTTTCAAGCGGATAGGGGGCGCGGTACACTCTCTCTCCTGCGCGCGTGTTCCGCGAGCCGTATCTTGCAAACGGGATGTCCGATTCGGCTCCCGTTTGTCGCATTGGAAAGAGGGCCTTCAACCGTACCTCCTCAAGTCGATAAACAAGCCGGCATGACTCCCGATATGTTCTCACGGGGCTTTCTACCGGTTTACCCTCTCGCGGAAAGCCGAAACCCGGGGCGAAGATCCGAAAGAGCACGATTCCGGTCGATAAATCTCGGGTCAACTCGGGATGACTTAAAATGATGACCGAACAAGTCCGGTACGATCGGAAAACCCGAAATCATCGAAAAATTTGATATTAACTCGGTAAACGTGAACCGAAACTCGGAAAAGCCGAGAAACCCTAAAATTGACCGAAATGGCCATATGGCCCTGGTTGATGAAAATATTCGGCTAGAATCGATCCGGATGACCTGAAAAGACCCGGTGATGACCGGAAAGGCCTAATATGTGGTCCGGGATAGCCGTGTCAGCACAGATCGAAAAAGCCGTAACAAAAAGTCGTCATTGACCGACGCCTACCGAAATGACTTCTCGGAAACCCTGAATGTTACGGAATACATGCGGGACTCCCGAGACCTTCAATTATGGACCATTCAAGGTCGGTCATCGAGCAGGCTTCGTGTTTTTACAGTTTACGTGCGGCTCTCGCTTGAAGGTTACGGCAATATTCCGGAAATCATTGGTCCATTCTCAACTTGCAAGTGGGATCCTCCAATGTCCTTAGCTCATCTCCACGAGGTAATCCAGATCAGATAACGGTCAAATAAAAGATATCGCCTATGGAAATAAGAGTATAGGGCTCCGAATCAAGCCAATTTGGCGTGTCTACAGCTTGCCTCGCCTTGATGTCGGCTTTGCAAGGGAATGGCATGTAGCGGAACGGAGTGAAACGTAGAGAAAGCGTAGTGAAACGAGATGGATCGTAGTGGAATGTAGTGGAGTGAAATGGCGATGGACTGAAAAGGTGGCATCAAGGTGTAGATATAGACACGCTCAACGACCGTATTCGGCAAGACGAATCTCCTCAAGTCTCCCGGTTACCCGCCATGTTTCATCAAGTCTTCCTATGTTCGATTGGTAAAAGGTGTGCCATTGGCACGAGAGAAGGATAGCCAACCCCCAACGCGGTGGGGAGTCCCCGAAACATGGGTTCGTAGGTTCATCATCAGCCGGTAACCCGATCTTTGCGGTGTTCCTGTACTGTGATGGGCTAAAAATTAAAAAGAGATTTGTTTTGAAGGAAAGTAAAAGAATACCAATCGAGCACATTCGGGCTCTCTGATTCATTTAAGTCTTTCAAGAGACAAGATTCGATTCGGAATGGAATGATCTCAGATTCCGAAAGGCAAATGTTTAAGCATAGACCGTGAAGATAATGACGGTGCAAGTTCTGATCAAATAGAAGGTCCCTGGCAGGATGAATTGGTTGCCATGGTGGGATGAATAGCAAAGAAGTTGCAATGGCCATAGTGGTGAAAAGATTTCAGCAGACAAAGTGGTTACCGAACACGGTGGGATTAAAAGACACGGTGGGATATTATAGAGGTTGGTGGGACTAGAGATCATGGTGGGATTAGAGAACACGATGGGATTAGAAAACACGGTGGGAGTTAGAATGATCGAGAGAGTGAGAAGGTGAAGTTTAGAAAATGATGTATGCAATGACAAAACAAAATGTAATGCAATTAATGCTACATGATGCATGTTGGGCTCAAGAAAACAAAACAAAATTTGTATAACAAATAGTTGAAGATATAGATTGTCTATGAGGTCAAGATACCCATTCGGGAACCATCGTCCCTCACAAAGACAACTTTGGCTTATCCGTGAGCATTAGAGATGACCTCGACCGTCGTAGATTTTGATGAAGGGGATCTCGTGTCAAGTCTTCTCCATGCTCATGGTCTTCAACAAATAATGTATAAGATAATAACACATGACTAGCGACATATATGCTAGTCGGCAAGTTATGGGGGTTTCCCATGTCCGTTCTTCCATTTCTGCGAGCATTTCGTGTCTTGGTCACTCCTTTGGAGCATCACCGGAACGAGGCGGTTGTGGCGGTATGGTTTCCATCCCTTCTCAACATGGTCATTCTCCTGGAGTCAGTGGCAATCACACACTGATATCTGTATCAGGTTTAATCTTCTTCTTGTGTTGTAGCTGCTTTTCTTCCTTGTTATAGCACTTCTTGCTTCAGTGTTGTTTGACCTACTTGACATTTCTTGAAAGGATAGTCAGTTTCAAATTCCGGCTTGGCCCCTTGCAAGTTTGTCAAGGGGTGAAGCCTTCTAAGGGATGGCAAATAATAAAAGTAAATAATAAATGTAGGGTTAAGAGACATACCTGTTGGCGAGATTCTCACCCTCCTTGATTTGTATTTCTTTCCTGAAATACTTAATAGAAGGGTTAAATCTGCTCTATGGCTTACCCCCTTGCCTATTTTTGTCTTGCCTTGCTTATATGTCAAGGGGGGTAGCCTTATCAACCAGGTAGAATGCACAAAATGACAGACAAGGTAAAAGTTGAGAGAGCTTACCTGCTATGGTGAGAGTCGCTCCCTTCTTGATCTCGTAATCTCGTCGTTGAGAGAACTTTCTCCTCTTATTTTAAAGTCTCTGAAAACACTTGATTAAAGACGATTAGATCTTCACAACGACTCATCCCTTTGCCTATTATGGCCAACTTTGACTTAGGTCAAAGGGAGGAGCCCTCTTAATGGGGTGATAATGAAGGTAAACATGCAATGCGGAAATGAAACATGCAAGACATAAAGATAAACATGAATGCTAGCAAAGGCCAAAATCAAGGTTATGCCAAGTTAGATGATGCACTTTTTTAGATTTTTGGAAAGTATTCAAATTTTTTTTTTTTTAAGATATTCAACTTTTTTTTTGTTTTTTGTTTTTTTTTGAAAGTATTTGATTTTTTTTTAAAATATTTGATTTTTTTGGATTTTTGAAAATATTCATTTTTTTGGATTTTTGTTGGGAATGTGCCAGTATTGAGACCATTCATCGATCTTTGAGTGTTGATCAAGATTCAAGCAATAAGCACCACGTGTGAATAAGGTTCCTTACCCAGAATTTTTCTTGCCCTCTTCTCTTGATTGGTTTGGATTCCCCCTGAGTTTGGACAGTTTACCCTACCCTAGGGGTTTTAAGATGGAAGAATAATAAGGGAAGCCTTTGATAGGATTTGGGGGTGTTGAGGAGGGTTTCTCTACTCATGCCCAAATTGCCCGTTGGGGTTCGGCCTCTTCGGGTCTTTTCTACATGTGGCACTTATTTAGACAAGTCTTTGACCCGTGGGGTCATTGCCCATCTTTTGGTGCCTTCTCTTCATTTTCTATTTTTTCAGGTACTCATTCAGACATGCCCATATTTGTTTAAACCTGTGGGGTTCATTGCCCATCTTTTGGCACCCTTTTGCACCCTACGAGACGGCCTCCTACTAAGGCGGCGGGCATTTTCGATACTATCCTCCTCTAGTCCCCTTCACCTATCTTGGACCCAATAGAAGAGAATAGGGTAAGGTTTCCTTTCCACCTTCAGGGTTCTGCCTTGCCCCTCTTGAGTGTTGGGTTATCTAGATTCTGGGATCGGGAGGTGTTGTGTGTGCAAGGTGATGTCTACCCTTGACTTCTAGCTAACACCCTTGGATCGATGACTTAATATCATACTAGAATTTCTCCATTTTTTTTTCTAAGGAAAATATTTTTTTAGGTAAACGCCGTTCCATGGATGGTTTAATTTTTCTCAATCGGCGTTGGTTAGCTCATATGCATTGCCTAGATATTTTTCAGTTATAACAAAAGGCCCTTACCAGTTAGGTTGCAACTTAGAGCGGGGACCACCCGGCTTAACGAATATGCGTTTTACTACCATCTCACCGATTTCGAACTTTCTCTCTACCACCCTCTTTTGATAAAATCTTTTCAATCGGTTCTGATAAGTCCGGGCATGCTCGGAAGCGGCCAACCTTCTTTCATCTAGGAGTTCAAGTTGTGCAAGGAGAGATTCTCGCCTCTCATCGACAGGGATGTCCCTATCGAGTTGAACTCGGAGTGATGGAAGGAGTACTTCGTACGGGACCACCGCTTCCATCCCATATGCAAGAGCATACGGGGTTTGACCAGTGGGGGTCCGTACAGAAGTACGATAGGCCCATAGGGCATCTACAAGCTTATCTGGCCAGTCTGCGAACTTGCTAGACTTATAGATTTTCTTGATGATTTTAATCAAAGTTTTATTGGTGGCTTCTGCTTGACCATTGCCTTGTGGGTAATAAGGAGATGAATGATGCAATGCAATGTGGTACCTGTTGCAAAGATCACGCAGATCTTGAGAGAGAAATTGCGGTCCGTTGTCGGTGATAATGTCGCCGGGTATCCCGAACCTGGTGATGATGTTGCGTTTGATGAAGAAGCACAGTGTTGATGCCTTGATCTCCACGAACGCTTCCGCTTCTGCCCACTTGGTGAAGTACTCTGTTGCCGTCAGGATGAACGATTTGGAATGGATTTCAGAGTAAAGATCACTTAGAGGGCCAATGATATCGAAAGCCCACATGGCGAAGGGCCATGGGGCATGAATCGGATGAAGGGAAGATGCGGGAGAATAGACCTTGTCGTCATGGAGTTGGCAAGAATGACAGTGCCGGACAAAGATGGAGCAATCCTCCTCTAGGGTTAGCCAATAATACCCCTGCCTGATGATTTTCTTGGCAAGAGCTTGAGCATTGACATGGCCCCCACAGACCCCGCAATGTGCTTCCTTAAGCACCAATTCTGCCTCTTCTTCATCAACGCATCTCAATAAAATTCCGCTCAGGCTCCTCTTGTAGAGCACCCCTCCTAGGATGGTATACCTCTGGGATACTCTCCTGATGGCCTTCTTTTCTTTTGCATTTGATCCTGGTGGATATGTTTGATCTTCACAATACCTTGCAATCTCATCAAACCAAGGCCTCTCACCTTCATCTAACTCTTCCAATTCGATTAGCGAAATCTCCTCTTTCTGCTCTAGATACTCCTTCCTGCCAAATCTCTCCTTGACTTTCAGAAAACGCCCATCTTTAATCGCTGGCATCGACCTCCTACGGACATGAATAGTCCGCACCTGTCTACCTAGCGGGACTGATAGAGATGAAGCTTAGGAGGCTAGGGCATCAGCAAGGATGTTCTGAGCTCGAGGAACATGGACAAAAGTGAGTTTGGAAAAGAGCTTGATGTAGCAAGAGGTGAGTTCTTGGTAAGGTTTGAGGTTCGGATGAGAAGTTCGGTATTTGGTTAGGACTTGGCGAAGAATTAGTTGGCTATCACCTATCACCCTTAATTCCGTGGCACCATAGAAATGAGCAGCCTCCAGCCCGGCCATCAAGGCTTCATATTCAGCTATATTGTTGGTTGCTGGGAAGTCAAGCTGAAATGCCTGTGGAATGGTGACACCCTCGGGTGATAGAAGGACGATTCCTATTCCCTTACCGTGTGAATTCAGAGCCCCATCAAAATATAATGTCCAAAGGTGAGAAGATCGGATCAACATTAGTTCGTCATCCGGGAGATCCGATTGGACCGGGTCAAAGAGGGGTATAGGGTGATGGGCTAGATGTTCGGCAATGGCATAGCCCTTAATCGCCTTCTGGGGGACATAGGTGATATCAAACTGGGAGAGGAAGCTCTGCCAACGACCTAACCGATCAGTTAGAACAGTTTTCTCCAGAAGGAATTTGATGGGATTGATGCGGGCAATGAGATTGACCTCATGAGCTAAGAAATAGTGTTTAAGCTTCTGAACTACCCAGACTAGTGCAGCACAGGTCTTTTCCACTACAGTATACTTCTGCTCGTATGGATCAAAGATTTTTGACAAATAGTAAGTTGCCCGCTCTTTCCCGTTTTCATCAACTTGTGCAAGGACTGCCCCAAGAGAATTCTCCAAAACCAAGATATATAAAACTAAGGGCTTGCCCAGGACTGGTGGTCTAAGCACAGGGGGACTAGCCAGGTATCTTTTCAAACCATCGAATGCATCCTGGCACTTCGAATCCCATTTGAACTCGGCCCCCGCCTTGGTCAACTCATAGAAAGGTTTACACCTTTGGGAGTGTTGTGAGATGAACCAGCGGACAAACTGTAGCCTCCCGATTAATCCTCGAAGTTCTATCATATTTCTCGGAGGAGGCATACCAATGATTGCCTTGGCCTTGTTTGGGTCGATCTCTATGCCCCTTTTGCTCACTATGAACCCCAACAGTTTTCCTGAGGATACTCCAAACATGCATTTCTTCGGGTTCATTTTCAATTTATATTCCCTAGCCCTCTGCAAGACCTTTCTTAACACTTCAGGATGATCTTCTCGGCTTTGGGACTTAACGACCAGGTCGTCTAAGTACACCTCTACATGGGTATGCATCATGTCATGGAAGATAGCCATCATTGCCCTCTGATAGGTAGCACCAACATTCTTCAGTCCAAAGGGCATGACGACATAGCAGTAGGTTCCCCAAGGTGTGGTGAACGAGGTCTTCTCCTGGTCCTCTTCGGCCAACCGGATTTGATTATATCCAGAATAGCCATCCATGAATGACAACATTTCGAATCCAGCAGTGTTATCAACCAGTACGTCAATATGAGGTAGAGGAAAGTCATCTTTAGGACACGCTCGGTTCAAGTCCCTGAAGTCTATACAGATCCGAACTCGGCCATCCTTCTTCATGACAGGGACTATGTTTTCCACCCATTGCGGATAAAGGACGACCTTAATGAATCTTGCTAGATGTAACTTGTCAACCTCTTCTTTCATCTTAAGTGCAATGTCAGGGTGGAATCTCCTTAATTTTTGTTTGACCGGGGTAACTCCAGGTTTCAAAGTTAGACGATGTTCAACTAACGAGTTGTCTAACCCCGGCATGTCCTCATATGTCCATGTGAACGTGTCCTTATATTCTTCCAAGATTTCAATTAAACTTTGTTCCTCAATGGAAGTGAGGTTTGCGCTTAGGAGGATTGTCTTGGGATCTTCCGGTGTTCCGAGATTCAATTCTTTTGTCGGTTCATCCACCGTGGCTAATGGTTCTTCAAATCTTTTAAGTCCAGATGCATACGCACCAGCCAAGTCCTCAATTCCATCCTCGAAATCAGGATCTTTTTCTGATAAGACCTCGTAAACTCCCAGTGTATGATCTACATTGAATTCATCCTCATATTGGATTTCATTAAGCTGGATAGCATTTTCCAAAAACCTTGGCAGCCTTGCACATTCCTTGCATTTTTGAGCTATTTGTTGGAGATATCTATCCGGCACACGTTTACCTCGAATTTTCTTCTTTTCTACCCTAACTACTCTTAAAGAAGACGGAATTGAAAAGGTGGTATTAACAATGGGTGAAGGATCGAGCAGATCGATCAGTGAGTTGGAGAAGAGGGGTCCCTGGTTGGGAGCACCCTCCGAGACAAGTAGAGACGTCTCCTCAATGGAAAATTGAGTTTGTGAGAGGACGTTTTTTTTTTTTGGGTATTTTGGGTATTTTCAATAACAAAAAGGGAATGAGCTGATGGGGCTCGAGTAGAAATAGAAAGCTTAAGTAAATGAAATAAAAATGGGCTCGCGGGCCCGATGATGACAAGAAATGGGCAGATAGGCCCAAAGGTGGTGAAAAGATCTAAGGGGCACGTGGGCCCAAATGGTGGGCACGCGGGCCCAAAGCAAGAAAATAAATCTAAAGGGCACGTGGGCCCGACTGGTGGGCACGCGGGCCCAAGGTTTTTGGATTGGAATGGGCATAGAAGCCCAGTGGAGTAAGAAGATTTGAATGGGCTCTCAGGCCCATTGATCAGTTCAGGTGGCCATTTTGGCCCAGAAGTGGGAATTGGGCTAGATAGCCCATCAAGCGAATCCAAGAGGGATAGAGTGAGGATTTTGAAATACGTGACCGTAGGATATGGCTCACGCGGGATGTTGTTTGGAGGTGGGTTCGAGTGGACAAGTTGTTTAGAGATGGACTTGCCCTTGACTGGTTCTTCCTCCTCCATGAACAACCGAGCCAAAGATGAACTCAGGTTGTCCACTTCCTCCTCTTGCTCTAGTGCCTTCTTCCTCTTGACTGGTTCTTCTTCTTTGTCCCCGGTCATCATCATGGTCTCCCCTTTGATAAAGAATTTTTGGAGTCCCATGGCATTTTTTGGCCGGTAGACCATCCGCGGAGTGAAACTGGGCTCATAGCCAAGCCCGTGTCTCTTTGATCTTTGTACGGCTTCAATGGGGTGCACAACCCCCTGCAGCTCCTTTCCCAGCCCCTTTCCTGGCTAATAGCCCATCCCCATCATCATCCGCCATGCAACGGTATCCGGAGGCATCGTCAATACCATGACCTCAGGTAGCTCTGTAGTTGAAACCAACGGCTGGACAGATTTTGATATTGGTAGTGCAGAAGAGGGGTCATCCACGTCATTCAGAATGGGGATGTTGGTTACTTTGATCACTCCGGCCCTTGTATGGGAACTTCAGACACTGATGATTAGTGGAGGCAACAGCTCCTATTGCTTCAAGGTACGGGCGTCCCAAAATAGCTTTGAATGTAGGGTCCAGTTCTAGAACGTGAAACTCGGCGGTGACAGCACACGGCCCGAGCCATACTTTCAATGTAACCACCCCTCGTGCCGGCTTCTGGGAGTTGTCATATGCGGTCACTGTGACGGCAGAAGGCTCGATTTCTTCATCGGAGATGCCGCAAAGTTGCAATGTTTCTGGCGGCATGACATTTATGGATGCTCCGGTGTCAATCAAGCAGGATTTGATCTCCACGCCTCGGATGACTACTGCGACACGCAAAGCATACTTTCTGTTCTCTGACCGTGCCAACTCCTCCTGTGTAAATGTGAGTGCCGGATGTTCACTCCTCGGGGTCAGGACAGTAATGATCTTCTCGGGCGGGAGATCCTCATTGACCATGACCCGCTGCAAGTATTGTTGCAAGATGTCCTGATGATTCTACGACCTCTTTATCAGCTCCAGAATTGAAATCCGTGTCGGCATTTTGTCCAAGTGCTTTAACAGGTCATATGCCGTGCCGGGCAATGGTTCTTCTACCACCTCCTCTTCTGCCTGTTCTTGTGGTTGTATCCCGACCTGGGGGAAGACCCTTTGGAACATCCTCCCGCTATGAAGTACTGGCGCCAGCGTGGTAGGGGGAAGTGGTGATGATGGTGATGGTAGGGTTGGTTGGTAGGTTGAGGAGCCCATGGTAGGTAGGGGTGGTGAGGATCGGATGATGAGGGGTCGTGGATTGGTGGAGGGGTGATGGTTGGGGTGTTGGTTGGGGTGTTGGTGGTGATGGTCTAATGATGAGGGGTCGTGGGGTGGCAGTGATCGGTAGGTTAGGTGATGTACGGGGTGTTGGTGGCGGTCTAATGATTAGACGTCGTGGAGGATTAATGGTGGTTGGTGGGTTAGGTTGGGGTGATAGTTGGGGTGCTGGTTGGGAGGCTGGTGGCGGTCTAATGATTAAGCGCCGTGGAGGGTTAATGGTTGGTGAGGGTAGTGGTGTTTGGATAGTTTGTGGGCTGGGGGCAGCTCTCGGTATGGAGAGTATGGTGCGGTTTGTAGGTGGGGTTGGTATGGCGGGGTGATTTGATCCTCGACCTGCCAACCGTGGGAATGGTGGGTTGACTCCTCGATGGCGGAGTGGACGAGGCCGAGTCGTTGGTTTGGTGGTGCTGGTGCCTGTGCTTGTATGGGTGCATGTACCGGGAGAGGATCTTGGACTTTGCCCAGGCCGGGCTGCTGTTGTACTTGCTGACGCCGAGGTTGATTCTGCCGTGCCTTCATGGCTTGTATAGACTCTCCCATCTGTGCCCAGTCAATGTTCCCCTGATCATTGAGGTCATGAATGTAATCTTTAAACTGGAAACAGACATCCACTGTGTGCCCAGGATACCGATGGTAAGCGCAGTATTTTGTCATGTCAACATTTGCTGTCCATCTTTCTCTCTCCTTTGGAAGCTCTAGCTGCTGTTCAGCCATCAATGCGTTGAAGATATCGGTGAGGGGGAATGGCAGTTGAGGGTAGTATTCTCTCTTGGGTCCCCCCCTCCTAGGTCGGTTGGCTGGTGGTGGCACTTGGTTGTATGCTTGTTGTGGTGGTGGTGGTCGGTTGTAGACATGTTGTTGTTGAGGCGCTCGGTTGTAGGCATTTGGTTGCTGGGGCGCTCGGTTGTAGGTGGGTTTCTGTGGTGGTGCTCGGTTGTATGCAAGTTGTTGGTGTGGCTGAGGAGCTGGTTGAGGGGCTGGGCGGTATTGTTGATTGGGTGGTGGGTTACGGTATTGGCTTTGACGGTACCCACCCTGGTTACCCATGGCATTGATGCTCTCATTATTTACTACCCCTTCGGTGGTGGGTCCTACAGGTGTAGGCTTTCTAGTATTATGGGGCTTGGTGTCGAACAGGTTGATCATGGATGCATCCTTAAAGTGGGCTTGGAGGTAGCGGGCCCTATCACACAACTCACTCATGGTTGTTGGACGGTGCATGATCAGAAGGTTGCGAAGGTTAGGCGTGGTGTTCCCAATGAGCATCCTCACCTGCTCCCCCTCTGAGATGGTATCCACTAGCCTCTCAGCCATTCCCCTCCACCGATCAGCAGATCTAGCAAGGTCTTCATCCGGCCTCATCTTTTCACAATTAAGTCGGTTATTGAGCGGTGGCCCCACCCTATCCTTGTACCTCTGTAGAAACTTCGTCTTGACAATGTCGAAATCCGCCGCCTCAATGGAATCAAGAGAATAGAACCGAGTCAAGGGCGGATCCATCCAATGACCGACGGAATAGGAAGGCAAGGGCTTTGCGGTCATTTTTCCGTAATGAAGAGTCATAGAGAAAGCTCTTTAGATGGTTGAAAGGATTACCGGTCCCGTTGTAACGTTGGAAGACCGGTATCTACGAAGGAGGAAGGTGTAGAGCGGGAAGGATGGGACAGAGATTTCAGGGATGGCTTTAGAATCGAGGCGGTGCCTCATCTCTTCGAAGCGCTCATCCATCTGGTTGATTTTGTTCATTAACACCTGGGTGAGGCTGGATTCCTGAGCAGCGGGAGCAAAGTGTTTACTTGATTGGGTTGGAAGAGGTGGGTTGGAAACAGGAACTGGTGCAGAATTGTGTGAATGCCCCACAACGGGGTGAGTAGAGACACGGCAAGGTTGCCCAGGAGAAGAGATGATCAAGGGCCTGACTGCCGGTTGGGGTGGTGAGGGGGCTTGATTTCCCTCGATCGGAGCTTGATTGGTGGGAATCTTGCCCTTAGTGGCAGATTGGATAATTGCAAAGGCCTCGGGATCAAGGTGAAGAGATAGATCCTTGAGAGCTTGTTCTATAATATGTGAAATGGATCGGTGAGCAGGATCTTGGACCTCAGGTTCCATCACGGCATTAACATGGCCATCTGGTTGGACCATGGGTTGCTGAAGCTCGTAGTGACCCGTCTCGTACTCCTCTTCTTGGCCGCAGTAGGCCGACATCCCGATGTGTCTTCCGGACCTTAGAGTGGGCATCCTGTCAAATTTCCTTACAAAATGGTTGAAAGAAGGCAAATGAAAGGTGTAAATGCAAAGAGAGTTTTTGTTTGGTTATGGTTGTTTGTTTGATTTGATTTGGTTTCAATTTTGTTGTTCGGCAAACAAGTTGAACATAAAAATTAAAGGGATTTTTTTTTTAGGTGTTTTGAAAGAGAATTTTTTTCTTTTCAATTGTTGTGAGCAAGCAAGTTATGCAAACAAGGTTTTAAAATGACTACTCGACAATTATTGGGTTGAAACCTTAGATTAGATAGATTGTTAGCAATTGTTCACTCAAATTGGGTATGGTTCCTATTGCTTCAATCTTCAAGACCTATGGTTATCACTCATTCACCACGAGTAGGTACTTGGGTTCTTCGGGTTTTGGGAAAGTGGTACAACTGGCCCAATCGTGCGGAGAGGAATACTCCACGGATGGGGACTTACGGAGGTCTTGATGGAAACCACCAAATCAACTAGGAAGGAATATCCCAGAAGAGAGGTAAGAATCCACCAAGAAGGTGTTTGGAGGGTGAGGGTGTGTTGGGAGAGAGAGCCCCCGCCTCGAATGCCCTACGGATCGGAACAAGTCCGGTACCCGATGCAAAAAGCTAGTGCAAAAGTAAAAATGGAGGGTAGGAGAAGAAGAAGCAATTAATATGCAAACATGAATGAAAGCTATTAAATAAACCAAGCAAGTGAATGCAAACAAGATAAGCAATGAGAAAGTAAAACAAGTAACTTGAAACTAGCAATTAAAAGGTGGTTCGCGCGGGAACCGGCTTGTGTTGGAGTGTCCAATTGGGGACAAATATGAAGTAAAGGTAAAAGGATGGTCCACGCGGGGACCGAATTGAAAATAAAGTGGCTCACGCGGGAGCCGAGTTTTGGAAAAGTAGGTGGTTCACGCGGGAACCGGTTTTTGAAGGGAAAATGGGTGGTTCATGCGGGAACCGGTTTGTTTGATTGGAAAAAGGAAATGAGGGCCACGTGGGGCCAATCTAATTGGTGCAAAGGGGTGGTCCACGCGGGGACCGATCTGAAAGTGAGTCGGTTCACGTGGGAACCGGTTTAGAAAAGGGTTTGGTTCACGCGGGAACCAGTTTTTTGAAGGAAAAGGGGTGGTTCACGCGGGAACCGGTTTTTGTGAAGAAAAGGGTGGTTCACGCAGGAACCGGTGTAAGAGTTGACAAAATGAAAAGAGAGCCACGTGGTGCCAATCTAAAGGTGTTGCAAATGGGTGGTCCACGCGGGGACCGATCTGAAAGTAAGTTGGTTCAGAAGGGAACCGAGTTGGAAAAGAAAGGTGGTTCACGCGGGAACCGGTTTATAAAAAGAAAAGTGGTTCACGCGGGAACCGGGTTGAAATGAAAGACAAGAAATCAAGTCCACATGGGGGACAATCTTAAAGGAAGATTAATCAGCAAGTTTTTAAAGGTAAATTGACATGGAAAAGGGTAAAGGACAAGCCGGTTCACGCGGGAACTAAGTCGGAAAACAACTAGTTGCACGAATCAATCAAGCTAGCACGGTTGAAGACATTGGTTGTCCCACCGTGGTCGCCAAAAAGCTGTCGACTCCAGAAACGGGTTCCGGATCGGCACCTCAAGAGAAGGTGAAAGATGGATGGAATTGGGGAAAAAAGGGAAGTGAATTGAAAACACTCGGAAAGCGGTAAAATGTCCTCACCTTGGTCCCACACTCACATTGATCCCCGAACTTTCATCTCACGGCGTCGCTCGAGCACCGGAAATGGTTCGGGTCATGTGGGAGAAGAGTGAGGAGGAATTTACTTAAAGCATGAATAAGAGAAGAAGTGGTCGCCAGGAGCCGCGGGCTCCGCTTTATGGATTTGAACAAGAGATTAAGTTAGATGACCGTGTGTACCTTAGCGTGGGAGATTGGGATATGGGTTCAACCTTCTTCTTCTTCGGCCGGCCGATGAAGAAGAGTCCAACCGATGCTAGCTTGATCAACCTGTGCAACTAGAACAATAAACCAAGTGAAGAGATTGGTTAGACTTGTGAGAAGTGTAGTAACTATGGTGAGAAGATGAGAAAGAAGCAATTGGAATCGAACTCACCGGATTGGGGTGAGTCCAAACCCCTTTTTTTTGTATTTTTGATTATGTAAAAATGATGTAAATGAATTGAAATATGATTTAAAACTGTAAATGAACTGAGTTAAATGAGTTGAGAAAGCTTATGTAATGGATTGGCTTGAGTTGAAGCCGAGTTGGTTGAAGACAGCCGGTTCGGGTAGCTTGGTACCCTTCTGGCGCGACTTTGGTGTAGAGGATGCTACGGACGACCCAGATGTCAGAATCGAGTTCTGTTTGTTGTAGTAGACAGAGAACTCAGAGAGGAAGAGTTCATTTGTTGATGACTTATCCGAAATCCTTTTGTATAAGTCAGTAAAAATTATGAAATTGGGAAGATATAGAAAACAGAACCTTTATGCGCGCCCTTGGTGTAGCAATCGTCACGAACAAACAGAAAGTTGGAATTGAGTGCCGTCAGTTGGAGATGAAATATATATTGATGATACACACTTCATATGAAGGAAGTAAGGCCAGAAAATGACTATAAAGATCTGTATAAGTCGATTATCAGCAGTGCAGCACGTTGGAGCATAGACCGGCTTCTTCTTCACTTTGGGATGATCTCCGGGCACCGGGACGAAGAGAGGACGATTTGGGGTGGTTGAGAAGAGCCTAGGGTGGCTGGAGGACGAATAGAGGAGTGCTGGAGGATGGGGATGAAAGAGGACGAAGAGATGAACATATTCTATGTTGAAGACTTTTGCAGAAGGATCCCCAGATTTTCTGCAGAAGTCGATGAAGATGGTTGATGCAGAACGCCCGGATCGAGCCTTCTCCTTCACCTCGGGATCGATTTCTTGACTTCGGATCGCCTTTGGACGTCGGGACGGCTTTGGAGAAGAGCTTGGACGATCTTTGGACGAGCTAGACACGGGGGATTAACCTTGGGTCATTGAGAATGGCCCTCAATTTATAGGGGAAGGGAGACGGTGCAAAATGTAGAAACTGGACCTAACGCGCCCCATCGTTTCAAAGGAGACTAGGGCGCGCAGGGCGCGCCCTCAAACCAAGGGCGCACAGGGCGCGCCCCCAGTTCGGGGGTGCGGTCTGCGAGCCCCCCTGTTTCAAAAGGGGGAGGGGGCGCGTTCGGCGTCTCACTGCTAAAAATCGACGGAAACTTCCGGAAATTGCTAAAAATCGACTTGACATACGTAACGCGCCCCCGAACCGGGGGCGCGGTACAAATAAGTGAAAATCCTCCCGGAACCCTTCCAAAAACAGGGTTTAGAAGGTGCTAATCGGGGTAATTTACGATTTAAAGCAACTGACCGCGCCCCTGCGTTTCAAAGGAACCGGGGGCGCGCAGGGCGCGCCCCCAGTTTGAGGGCGCGCAGGGCGCGCCCCCGTGTTGAGGGCGCGCAGGGCGCGCCCTCCCCTTTCAAGCGGATAGGGGGCGCGGTACACTCTCTCTCCTGCGCGCGTGTTCCGCGAGCCGTATCTTGCAAACGGGATGTCCGATTCGGCTCCCGTTTGTCGCGTTGGAAAGAGGGCCTTCAACCGCACCTCCTCAAGTCAATAGACCAGCCGGCGTGACTCCCGATATGTTCGCACGGGGCTTTCTACGGGTTTACCCTCTCGCGGAAAGCCGAAACCCGGGGCGAAGATCCGAAAGAGCACGGTTCCGGTCGATAAATCTCGGGTCAACTCGGGATGACTTAAAATGATGACCGAACAAGTCCGGTACGATCGGAAAACCCGAAATCATCGAAAAATTTGATATTAACCCGGTAAACGTGAACCGAAACTCGGAAAAGCCGGGAAACCCTAAAATTGACCGAAATGGCCATATGGCCCTGGTTGATGAAAATATTCGGCTAGAATCGATCCGGATGACCTGAAAAGACCCGGTGATGACCGGAAAGGCCTAATATGTGGTCCGGGATAGCCGTGTCAGCACAGATCGAAAAAGCCGTAACAAAAAGCCGTCATTGACCGACGCCTACCGAAATGACTTCTCAGAAACCCTGAATGTTACGGAACACATGCGGGACTCCCGAGACCTTCAATTATGGACCATTCAAGGTCGGTCATCGAGCAGGCTTCGTGTTTTTACAGTTTACGTGCGGCTCTCGCTTGGTGGTTACGCCAATATTCCGGAAATCATTGGTCCATTCTCAACTTGCGAGGGGGCTCCTCCAATGTCCTTAGCACATCTCCACGAGGTAATCCAGATCAGATAACGGTCAAATAAAAGATATCACCTATGGAAATAAGAGTATAGGGCTCCGAATCAAGCCAATTTGGCGTGTCTACACCTAGATTCAATTCTTTTGTCGGTTCATCCACCGTGGCTAATGGTTCTTCAAACCTTTTAAGTCCAGATGCATACGCATCAGCCAAGTCCTCAATTCCATCCTCGAAATCAGGATCTTTTTCTGATAAGACCTCGTAAACTCCCAGTGTATGATCTACATTGAATTCATCCTCATATTGGACTTCATCAAGCTGGATAGCATTTTCCAAAAATCTTGGCACCCTTGCACATTCCTTGCATTTTTGAGCTATTTGCTGGAGATTTCTCTTTAACACACGTTTACCTCGAATTTTCTTCTTTTCTACCCTAATTACTCCTAAAGAAGACGGAATTTAAAAGGTGGTATTTACAATGGGTGAAGGTTCGAGAAGATCGATCAGTGAGTTGGAGAAGAGGGGTCCCTAGTTGGGAGCACCCTCCGAGACAAGTAGAGACGTCTCCTCAATGGAAAATTGAGTTTGCGAGAGGATGTTTTTTTTAGGTATTTTGGGTATTTTCAATAACAAAAAGAGAATGAGCCAATGGGGCTCGAGCAGAAATAGAAAGCTTAAGTAAATGGGAGAAAAATGGGCTCGCGGGCCCGATGATGACAAGAAATGGGCAGATAGGCCTGTCGACTCCAGAAACGGGTTCCGGATCGGCACCTCAAGATAAGGTGAAATATGGAATGATAGATGGAATAAGGGAGTGAATTGAAAACACTCGGAAAGAGGTAAAATGTCCTCACCTCGGTCCCACACTCACATTGATCCCCGAACTTTCATCTCACGGCGTCGCTCGAGCACCGGAGATGGATCGGGTCATGTGGGAGGAGAGTGAGGATGAGATGATATTAAAGCATGAAAAAAATGTGGTCGCCAGGAGCCGCGGGCTCCGCTTTTTGAAATAAAAGCAAGATTGAGTTGATTTGACCGTGTACCTTAGCATGGGAGATCGGGATATGGGTTCAACCTTCTTCTTCTTCGGCTGGCCGATGAAGAAGAGTCTCCAATCAATGCTAGCTTGTTCAACCTGTGCAACTAGAAAAATAAACCAAGTGAAGAAAATAATTAGAACTATGGGAGGTGTAGTAACTGTAGTAAAAAGATGAGAAAGAAGCAATCGGAATCGAACTCACCGGATTGGGGTGAGCCTTAACCCCTTTTTTTGTATTTTTGATTATGTAAAAATGATGCAAATAAATTGAAATATGCTTTAAAACAGTAAATGAACTGAGTTAAATGAGTTGAGAAAGCTTATGGAATGGATCGGCTTGAGTTGAAGCCGAGTTGGATGGAAAAGGCCGGTTCGGGTAGCTTTGCACTCTTCTGGAGCGACTTCGGTGTAGAGGATGCTACGGACGACCCCAATGTCAGAATCGAGTTACGTTTGTTGGAGTAGACGGAGGACTCAGAGAGAAAGAGTTCCAATGTTGATAACTTCTATTAAATCATCCTTTATAAGTCAGTAAAAATTCTAAAAGTGGGCGGATATAGAAAACAGAACCTGGATGTGCGCCCTCAGTGTAGCAATCGCCACGAACAAACGGCAAATCGGAATTGAGTGCCGTCAGTTGGAGATGAAAGAGAACGAAGAGAGGAACAATTTTTATGTTGAAGACTTTTGCAGCAGAAGCCCCGGATTTTCTTCAGAAGTCGATGAATATGGTTGATGATGAACACCCGGATCGAGCCTTCTCCTTCACCTCGGGATCGATTTCTTGACTTCGGATCGCCTTTGGACGTCGGGACGGCTTTGGAGAAGAGCTTGGATGACCTCTGGACGAGCTAGGCACTGGGGGTTAACCTTGGGTCATTGAGAATGGCCCTCAATTTATAGGGGAAGGGAGCCAGTGCAAAATTTAGACGAGGGCACGCAGGGCGCGCCCTCAAACCCAGGGAGCGCAGGGCGCGCCGCCAGTTCGGGGGCGCGGTCAGCGCGCCCCCTGTTTCAAAGAAGACGGGGGCGCATTACGCGTCTCACTGCTAAAAATCGACGTAAAGTTCCGGAAATTGCTAAAAATTGACTTGACATACGTAATGCGCCCCCGAACCGGGGGCGCGGTACAAATAATCGAAAATCCTCCACAGAAACCTTCCAAAAATCCGGTTTAGAAGGTGCTAATCGGGGTAATTTGCGATTTAAAGAAACCAACCGCGCCCCCGCTTTTCAAAGGAAATGGGGGCGCGCAGGGCGCGCCCCCAGTTTGAGGGCGCGCAGGGCGCGCCCCCGGGTTTAGGGCGCGTCCTCCTCTTTCAAAGGGAGCGAGGGTGCAGTACACTCTCTCTCCTACACGCATGTTCCGCGAGCCGTATCTTGCAAACGGGATGTCCGATTCGGCTCCCGTTTCTTGCGTTGGAAAGAGGGCCTTCAACCGCACCTCCTCAAATCAGTAAACCAGCCGGAATGAGTCCCGATATATTCGCACGGGGCTTTCTACCGGTTTACCCTCTCGCGGAAAGCTGAAACCCGGGGCGAAGATCCGAAAGAGCACGGTTCCGATCGAGAAATCTCGGGTCAACTTGGGATGACTTAAAATGATGACCGAACAAGTCCGGTACGATCGGACAATCCGAAGTCATCGAAAAATCTGAGATTAACCCGGTAAACGTGAATCGAAAGCCGTAAAAGCCGCGAAACCCAAAAATTGACCGAACCGGATGTATGGCCCTGGTTGATGAAAATATTCGGCTAGAATTGACCCGGATGACTTGAAAAGACCCGGTGATGACCGGAAAGGCTTGACATGTGGTCCGGGATAGCCGTGTCAACACAGATTGAAAAAGCCATAACGAAAGCCGCCATTGACCGACACCTACCGAAATAACTTCTCGGAAATCCTGAATGTTACGGAACACATGCGGGGATCCCGAGACCTTCAATTTTGGACCATTCAAGGTCGGTCATCGAGCAGGCTTCGTGTTTTTATAGTTCACGTGCGGCTCTCGCTTGAAGGTTACGGCAATATTCCGGAAATCATTGGTCCATTCTCAACTTACAAGGGGCTCCACCAATGTCCTTAGCACATCTCCACGAGGTAGTCCGGATCAGATAATGGCCAAATAAAGGATATCGCCCATGGAATAAGAGTCTAGGGCTCCGAATCAAGCCAATTTGGCGTGTCTACAGCTTGCCTCGCCTTGATGTCGGCTTTGCAAGGGAATGGCATGTAGCGGAGCGGAGTGAAACGTAGAGAAAGCGTAGCGAAGCGAGATGGATCGTAGTGGAATGTAGTGGAGTGAAATGGCGATGGACTGAAAAGGTGGCATCAAGGTGTAGATATAGACATGCTTAACGACCAGATTCGGCAAGACGAATCTCTTCAAGTCTCCTGGTTAACCGCCATGTTTCATCAAGTCTTCCTATGTTCGATTGGTAAGAGATGTGCCATTGGCACGAGAGAATAATAGCCAACCCCCAATGCGGTGGGGAGTCCCTGAAACATGGGTTCGTAGGTTCATCATCAGCTGGTAACCCGATCTTTGCAGTGTTCCTGTACTGTGACGGGCTAAAATTTAAAAAGAGATTTGTTTGAAAAAGTAAAAGAATACCAATCGAGCACATTCAGGCTCTCAGATTCATTTAAGTTTTTTTAAGAGACAAGATTCAATTCGGAATGGAATGATCTCAGATTCCGAAAGGCAAATGTTTAAGCATAGACCGTGAAGATATTGACGGTGCAAGTTCTGACCAAATAGAAGGCCCTTGGCGGGATGAATTGGCTGCCATGGTGGGATGAATAGCAAAGAAGTTGCAATGGCCATAGTGGTGAAAAGATTTCAGGGCACAAAGTGGTTACCGAACACGGTGGGATTAATAGACACGGTGGGATATTAGAGAGGTTGGTGGGACTAGAGATCATGATGGGATTAGAGAACACGATAGGATTAGAAAACACGGTGGGATTTAGAATGATCGAGAGAGTGAGAAGGTGAAGTTTGGGAAATGCTGTATTTAATGATAAAACAAAATGTAATGCAATTAATGCTACATGATGCATGTTGGGCTCAATAAAAAAAAACAAAACTTGTATAACAAATAGTTGAAGATATAGATTGTCTATGAGGTCAAGATACCCATTCGGGAACTATCGTCCCTCACAGCACAACTTTGGCTTATCCGTGAGCATTAGAGATGACCCGACCGTCGTAGATTTTGATGAAGGGGATCTCGGGTCAAGTCTTCTCCGTGCTCATGGTCTTCAACAAATAATGTATAAGATAATAACACACGACTAGCGACATATATGCTAGTCGGCAAGTTATGGGGGTTTCCCATGTCCATTCTTCCATTTCTGCGAGCATTTTCTTGGCCACTCTTTTGGAGCATCACTGGAATGAGGCGGTTGCGGCGGTATGGTTTCCATGCCTTCTTCACGTGGTCATTCTCCTGGAGTCAGTGGCAATCAGACACTGATATCTGTAGCAGGCTTAATCTTCTTCTAGTGTTGTAGCTGCTTTTCTTCCTTGTTATAGCACTTCTTGCTTTAGTGTTGTTTGACCTGTTGGCGAGATTCTCACCCCTCCTTGACTTGTCTTTCTTTCCTGAAATACTTAATAGAAGGGTTAAATCTGCTCTATAGCTTACCCCCTTGCCTATTGTTGTCTTGCCTTGCTTATATGTCAAGGTGGGTAGCCTTATCAACCAGGTAATATGAACAAAAGGACTGAAAATGAATAAGATAAGGGTTAAGAAAGCTTACCTGCTATGGTGAGAGTCACACCCTTCTTGATCTTAGCATCCTGAAACACTTGATAAAAGGGGATTAAATCTTCACCATGGTTCATCTCTTTGCCTATTGTCGTCCGCCTTGACTTAGGTCAAAGAGAGGAGCCTTCTTAACAAGGTGTAATAACCTAAATGACCGAAATGAAATGGTTAAGAGAACTTACTCGCCGTTGAGAGAACCTTCTCCTCTTATTTTAAAGTCCCCGAAAACACTTGATAAAAGAGGATTAGATCTTCACAACGACTCATCCCTTTGCCTATTATGGCCAACTTTGACTTAGGTCAAAGGGAGGAGCCCTCTTAATGGGGTGATAGTGAAGGTAAATATGCAGTGCGGAAATGAAACATGCAAGACATAAAGATAAACATGAATGCTAGCAAAGGCAAAAAACAAGGTTATGCCAAGTTAGATGATGCATTTTTTTTTTAGATTTTTGGAAAGTATTCAATTTTTTTATTTTTTTATTTTTGAAGATATTCAACTCTTTTTTTTTTGAAAATATTTAATTTTTTTGAAGTTTTGTGGAGAATGTGCCAGTATTGAGACCATTCATCGATCTATGAGTGTTGATCAAGATTCAAGTAATAAGCACCACGTGTGAATAAGGTTCCTTAACCAGAATCTTTCTTGCCCTCTTCTCTTGATCGGTTTGGATTCCCCCTGAGTTTGGACAGTTTACCCTACCCTAGGGGTTTTAAGATGGAAGAATAATAGAGTAAGTCTTTGATAGGATTTGGGGGTGTTGAGGAGGGTTTCTCTACTCATGCCCAAATTGCCCGTTGGGGTTCGGCCTCTTCGGGTCTTTCCTACATGTGGCACTTACTTAGACAAGTCTATGACCTGTGGGGTCATTGCCCATCTTTTGGTGCCTTTTCTTCATTTTCTATTCTTTTGGGTACTCATTCAGACAGGCCCATATTTGTTTAAACCTGTGGGGTTCATTGCCCATCTTTTGGCACCCTTTTGCACCCTATGAGACGGCCTCTTACTAAGGTGGTAGGCATTTTCGATACTATCCTCCTCTAGTCCCCTTCACCTATTTCCAACCGAACAAAAGAGAATAGGGTAAGGTTTTCTTTCTGCCTTCAGGGTTCTGCCTTGCCTCTCTCGAGTGTTGGGCTATCCAGATTCTGGGATCGGGAGGTGTTGTGTGTGAAGGTGATGTCTACCCTTGACTTCTAGCTAACACCCTTGGGTCGATGACTTAATATCATACTAGAATTTCTCCATTTTCTCTTCTAAGAAAAATATTTTTTGAGGTAAACGCCGTTCCATGGATGGTTCAATTTTTCTCCATCGGCGTTGGTTAGCTCATATGCATTGCCTGGATATTTTTCATTTATAAAAAAAGGCCCTTCCCAGTTAGGTTGCAACTTGGAGCGGGGACCACCTGGCTTAACGAATATACGTTTGACTACCATCTCACCGATTTCGAACTTTCTCTCTACCACCCTCTTTTGATAAAATCTTTTCAATCGGTTCTAATAAGTCCGAGCATGCTCGGAGGCAGCCAACCATCTTTCATCTAGGAGTTCAAGCTGTACAAGGAGAGATTCTCGTCTCTCATCGACAGTGATGTCCCTTTCGAGTTGAACTCGGAGTGATGGAAGGAGTACTTCATATGGGACCACCGCTTCCATCCCATATGCGAGAGCATACGGGGTTTGACCAGTGGGGGTCCGTACAGAAGTACGATAAGCCCATAGGGCATCTACAAGCTTATCTGGCCAGTCTGCGAACTTGCTAGACTTACAGGTTTTCTTGATGATTTTAATCAAAGTTTTGTTGGTGGCTTCTGCTTGACCATTGCCTTGCGGGTAATAAGGAGATGAATGATGCAATGTAATGCGGTACCTGTTGCAAAGATCACGCAGATCTTGAGAGAGAAATTGCGGTCCGTTGTCGGTGATAATGTCGCTGGGTATCCCGAACCTGGTAATGATGTTGCGTTTGATGAAGGAGCACAGTGTTGATGCCTTGATCTCCACGAACGCTTCCGGTTCTGCCCACTTGGTGAAGTACTCTGTTGCCGTCAGGATGAACGATTTTGAACGGATTTCAGAGTTAAGATCACTTAGAGGGCCAATGATATCGAAAGCCCACATGGCGAAGGGCCATGGGGCATGAATCGGATGAAGGGAAGATGCGGGAGAATGGATCTTGTCGGCCTGAAGTTGGCAAGAATGACAGTGCCGGACCAAGATGGAGCAATCCTCTTCTAGGGTTGGCCAATAATACCCCTGCCTGATGATTTTCTTGGCAAGAGCTTGAGCATTGACATGGCCCCCACAGACCCCGCAATGTGCTTCCTTAAGCACCAATTCTGCCTCTTCTTCATCAATGCAACTCAATAAAATTCCGCTCAGGCTCCTCTTGTAGAGCACCCCTCCTAGGATGGTATACCTCTGGGATACTCTCCTAATGGCCTTCTTTTCTTTTGCATTTGATCCAAGTGGATATGTCTGATCTTGACAATGTAGACACGCCAAATTGGCTTGATTCGGAGCCACAGACTCTTATTCCATAGGCGATATCCTTTATTTGACCATTATCTGATCTGGATTACCTCGTGGAGATGAGCTAAGGACATAGGTGGAGCCCCTCGCAAGTTGAGAATGGACCAATGATTTCTGGAATATTGCCGTAACCTTCAAGCGAGAGCCGCACGTGAACTGTAAAAACACGAAGCCTGTTCGATGACCGACCTTAAATGGCCCATAATTGAAGGTCTCGGGAGTCCAGCATGTGTTCCGTAACATTCAGGGTTTCCAAGAAGTCATTTCGGTAGGCGTCGGTCAATGACGGCTTTCGTTACGGCTTTTTCGATCTGTGCTGACACGGCTATCCCAGACCATGTATTAGGCTTTTCCGGTCATCACCGGGTCTTTTCGGGTCATCCGGGTCGATTCTAGCCGAATATTTTCATCAACCGGGGCCATACATCCGGTTCGGTCAATTTTAGGGTTTCGCGGCTTTTACGGCTTTCGATTCACGCTTACCGGGTTAATCTCAGATTTTTTCGATGACTTCGGATTGTCCAATTGTACTGGACTTGTTCGGTCATCATTTTAAGTCATCCCGAGTTGACCAGAGATTTCTCGATCGGAACCGTGCTCTTTCGGATCTTCGCCCCGGGTTTCGGCTTTCCGCGAGAGGGTAAACCGGTAGAAAGCCCCGTGCAAACATATCGGGAGTCACTCCGGCTGGTTTACCGCAATGAGGAGGTTCAGTTGAAGACCCTCTTTCCAACGCAACAAACGGTAGCCGAATCGGACATCCCGTTTGCAAGATACGGCTCGTGGAACACGCGCGCAGGAGAGAGAGTGTACTGCGCCCCCGCTCCCTTTGAAAGAGGAGGGCGCGCCCTGCGCGCCCTCAACCCGGGGGCGCGCCCTGAGCGCCCTCAAACTGGGGGCACGCCCTGCGCACCCCCGGTTCCTTTGAAAAGCGGGGGCGCGGTCGGTTTCTTTAAATCGCAAATTACCCCGATTAGCACCTTCTAAACCGGATTTTTGGAAGCTTTCCGCGGAGGATTTTCGATCATTTGTACCGTGCCCCCGGTTCGGGGGCGCGTTACGTATGTCAAGTCGATTTTTAGCAATTTCCGGAAGTTTCCGTTGATTTTTAGCAGTGAGACGCGTAACGCACCCCCACTTCCTTTGAAACAGGGGGGCGCGCAGACCGCGCCCCGAATTGGTGGCGTGCCCTGCGCGCCCCTGGTATGAGGGCGCGGTCGGTCCAGTTTCTAAATTTTGCACCGGCTTCCTTCCCATATAAATTGAGGGCCATTCTCAGCGACCCAGGGTTAATCACCGGTGCCTAGCTCGTCCAGAGGTCGTCCAAGCTCTTTTCCAAAGCCGTCCCGACGTCCAAAGGCGATCCGAAGTCAAGAAATCGATCCCGAGGTGAAGGAGAAGGCTCGATCCGGGCGTTCTACATCAACCATTTTAATCGACTTATGCAGAAAATCCGGGGCTCCTTCCGCAAAAGTCTTCAACATAGAAGTCGTTCCTCTCTTCGTCCTCTTTCATCTCCAACTGACGGCACTTAATTCCGACTTACCATTTGTTCGTGGTGATTGATGCATTGGGGGAGCGCATCCAGGTTCTGTTTTCGATATCCGCCCAGTTTCAGAATTTTTACTGACTTATACAGGAGGATTTCGGAGAAGTCATCAACATAGGAACTCTTCCTCTCTGAGTCCTCCGTCTACTCCAACAAACGGAACTCGATTCTGACATCGGGGTCGTCCTTATCTTCCTCTGCACCGAAGTCACGCCAGAAGGGTGCAAAGCTACCCGAACCGGCCTTTTCTCAACCAACTCGGCTTCAACTCAAGCCGATCCATTCCATAAGCTTTCTCAGCTCATTTAACTCAGTTAATTTAATTTTTTAAATCATATTTCAGTTTATTTTCATCATTTTTACATAATCAAAAAAATACAAAAAAAGGGGTTAAAGCTCACCCCAATCCGGTGAGTTCGATTCCAATTGCTTCTTTCTCATATTCTCTCTACAGTTACTACACTTCCCATAGTTCTAATTATTTTCTTCACTTTGTTTATTTTTCTAGTTGCACAGGTTGAACAAGCTAGCATTGATTGGAGACTCTTCTTCATCGGCCGGCCGAAGAAGAAGAAGGTTGAACCCATATCCCGATCTCCCACGCTAAGGTACACGGTCAACTCAATTCAACTTCTTAATTTACGTCCCATAAATCGGAGCCCGCGGCTCCTGGCGACCACATTTCTCATGCTTTAATTTCATCTCCTCCTCACTCTCCTCCCACATGACCCGAACCATCTCCGGTGCTCGAGCGACGCCGTGAGATGAAAGTTCGGGGATCAATGTGAGTGTGGGATCGAGGTGAGGACATTTTACCGCTTTCGCTTTCTGAGTGTTTTCAATTCACTCCCCTTTTTTCCCAATTCCATCTTTCACCTTCTTATCTTGAGGTGCCGATCCGGAACCCGTTTCTGGAGTCAACAGCTTTTTGGCGACCACGGTGGGACAACCAATGTCTTCAACCGTGCTAGCTTGATTCAACCGTGCAACTAGTTGTTTTCCAACTTGGTTCCCGCGTGAACCAGCTTGTCTTTTATCTTCCATGTCAATTTACCTTTAAACTTGCTATTTACTCTTTCTTTAAGATTTTCCCCCATGTGGACTTAATTTGCTTGTCTTTCATTTCAACCCGGTTCCCGCGTGAACCACTTTTCTTCTTATAAACCGGTTCCCGCGTGAACCACCTTTCTTTTCCAACTCGGTTTACGTGTGGACTACCTCTTTACAGCACCTTTATATTGGCCCCACGTGGCCCTCCTTCTATTTTGTCAACTCTTACATCGGTTCCCGCGTGAACCACCCCTTTCTTCATTAAAACCGGTTCCCGCATGAACCAAACCCTTTTCTAAACCGGTTCCCGCGTGAATCGACTCACTTTCAGATCGGTCCCCACGTGGACCACCCCTTTGCACCAATTAGATTGGCCCCACATGGCCCTCCTTTCCTTTTTTCCAATCAAACAAACCGGTTCCCGCGTGAACCACCCATTTTCCCTTCAAAAACCGGTTCCCGCGTGAACCACCTACTTTTCCAAAACTCGGCTCCTGTGTGAGCCACTTTATTTTCAATTCGGTCCCCACGTGGACCATCCTTTTACCTTTACTTCAGATTTGTCCCCACTTAGACACTCTATCACAAGCCGGTTCCCGCGTGAACCTCCTTTTAGTTGCTAATTGTTAGTTATTTGTTTTACTTTATCATTACATGTCTTGCTTGCATTCACTTGTTTGATTTATTTAATAGCTTTCATTCATGTTTGCATATTGATTTCTTCTTCTCCTTCTACCCTCCATTTTTTATTTTTGCATTAGCTTTTGCATCGGGTACCGGACTCGTTCCGATCCGTAGGGCATTCGAGGCGGGGGCTCTCTCTCCCAACACACCCTCACCCTATAAACACCTTCTTGGTGGATTCTAACCTCTCTTCTGGGATATTCCTTCCTAGTTGATTTGGTGGTTTCCATCAAGACCTCCGTAAGCCCCCATCCGTGGAGTATTCCTCTCCGCACGATTGGGCCGGTTGTACCACTTCCCAAAACCCGAAGAACCCAAGTACCTACTCGTGGTGATTGAGTGATAACCTTAGGTCTTGAAGATTGGAGCAATAGGAACCATACCTACTTGAGCGAACAATTGCTAACAATCTATCTAATCTAAGGTTTCAACACATTAATTGTCGAGTAGTCATTTTAAAACCTTGTTTGCATAACTTGCTTGCTGACAACAATTGAAAAGAAAAAAATTGCTCTTTCAAAACACCTAAAAAAAACAAATCCCTTTAATTTTTATGTTCAACTTGTTTGTCAAACAACCAAAGTGAAACCAAATCAAATCAAACAAACAACCATAACCAAACAAAAACTCTCTTTGCATTTACACCCTTCATTTGCTTTCTTTCAACCATTTTGTAAGGAAATTTGACAGGATGCCCACTCTAAGGTCCAGAAGACACGTCGGGATGTCGGACTACTACGGCCAAGAAGAGGAGTACGAGACGGGTCACTACGAGCTTCAGCAACCCATGATCCAACCAGAGGGCCATGTCAACGCCGTCAGGGAGCCAGAAATTCAAGATCCTACTCATCAACCTGCATCACTTAGCGTGGAGCAACTCCTCCAGGGTCTATCTCTTCATCTAGACCCCGAATCTTTTTCTCTTGTGCAATCCTTGATAAAGGGCAAGATGCCCGCCACTCAAGATCCGGTCGAGGGAAATCAAGCCCCCTCACCACCTCAATCAGCAGTCAGGCCCCAAATTATCTCTTCTCCTGGGCAACCCTGCCATGTCTCCACTCACCCTATTATGGGGCATTCACACAATTCTGCACCAATTCCTGTTTCCAACCTGCCTCTTCCTACTCAATCACCTAAACACTTTGCTCCCGTGGCTCAGGAATCTAGCCTCACCCAGGCATTAATGAACAAACTCAACCAGATGGATGAGCGCTTCGAAGAGATGAGGCATCGCCTCGATTCTAAAGCCATCCCTGAAATCTCTGTCCCATCCTTCCCAGTTCTACACCTTCCTCCTTCAGAGATACCAGTCTTCCAACGTTACAACGGGACTGGTAATCCTTTCAACCATCTAAAAAGCTTTCTCTATGACTCTGCATTCTGGAAAAATGACCGCAAAGCCCTTGCCTTCCTATTTCATCGGTCATTGGAGGGATCCGCCCTGGACTGGTTCTATTCTCTTGATTCCATTGAGATGGCAGATTTCGACATCGTCAAGGCAAAGTTTCTACAGAGGTATAAGGATCGGGTGGGGCCAGCCTACTCGATAACTGATTTGATTGCCGAAAAGATGAGGCCGGATGAAGACTTTGCCAGATTTGCTGATCGATGGAGGGGAATGGCTGAGAGGCTAGTAGATACCATCTCAGAGGGGGAGCAGGTGAGGATGCTCATAGGGAACACCATGCCCAATCTTCGCAACCTCCTGATCATGCACCGCCCAACAACCATGAGTGAGTTGTGTGATAGCACCCGCTACCTCCAAGCCCACTTTAAGGATGCATCCATGGTCAACCCGTTCGACACCAAGCCCCGTAACACTAGAAAGCCTACACCTGTAGGACCCACCACTGAAGGGGTAGTAAACAATGAGAGCATCAATGCCATGGGTAACTGTGGTGGGTATCGCCAAAGTCAATACCGTAACCCACCACCCAATCAACAATACCGCCCGGCTCCTCAACCAGCTCCTCGGCCCCGGCGGCAACTTGCATACAACCGATCACCACCACAAAGAACCCACCTACAACCGAGCGCCCCAGCAACCAAATGCCTACAACCGAGCGCCCCACCAAAATGCCTACAACCGAGCACCTCAACAACAACATGTCTACAACCGACCCCAACCACAACAACAAGCCTACAACCAAGTGCCACCACCAGCCAACCGACCTAGGAGGGGGGGGACCCAAGAGAGAATACTATCCTCAACTGCCATTCCCCATCACCGATATCTTTAATGCATTGATGGCTGAACAGCAGTTGGAACTTCCAAACGAGAGAGAAGGATGGCCGGCCAATGTTGACACAACTAAGTACTGCTCTTATCATCGATATCCTGGGCACACGGTGGATGTATGTTTCCAGTTTAAAGATTACATTCATGACCTCAACGATCAGGGGAACATCGACTGGGGACAGATGGGGGAGTCTATTCAAGCAATGAAGGCACGTCAGAATCAACCACGGCGACATCAAGTACAACAGCAGCCCGGCCTGGGCATAGTCCAAGATCCGCTCCCGGTACATGCACCCATACAAGCACCGGCACCAGCACCACCAAACCAACGACTCGGCCTCGTCCACTCCGCCATTGAGGAGTCAACCCACCATTCCCAGGGTTGGCAGGTCGAGGATCAAATCACCTCCATGCCCTCCATACCAACCCCACCTACAAACCGCACCATACTCTCCATACCGAGAGCTGCCCCCATCCCACAAACTACCCAAACACCACTACCCTCACCAACCATTAACCCTCCACGGCGCTTAATCATTAGACCGCCACCAGCCTCCCAACCAGCACCCCAACCTAACCCACCAACCACCATTAATCCTCAACGGCGTCTAATCATTAGATCGCCACCAACACCCCAGACATCACCTAACCTACCAGTCACTGCCACCCCACGACCCCTCATCATTAGACCATCATCACCAACACCCCAACCATCACCCAACATACCGGCCTCCACCAATCCACGACCCCTCATCATCCGATCCTCACCACCCCTACCTACCATGGGCTCCTCAACCTACCAATCAACCCTACCATCACCATCATCACCACTTCCCCCTACCACGCTAGCGCCAGTACTTCATAGCGGGAGGATGTTCCAAAGGGTCTTCCCCCAGGTCGGGATACAACCACAGGAACAGGCAGAAGATGAGATGGTAGAAGAATCGTTGCCCGGCACGGCATATGACCTATTGAAGCACTTGGACAAAATGCCGGCACGGATTTCAATTCTGGAGCTAATAAAGAGGTCAAAGAACCATCAGGACATCCTACAACAATATTTGCAGAGGGTCATGGTCAATGAGGACCTCCCGCCTGAGAAGATCATTACCGTCCTAACCCCAAGGAGTGAACATCCGGCACTCACCTTTACACAGGAGGAGTTGGCACGGCCAGAGATCAGAAAGTACGCCTTGTGCGTTGCAGTAGTCATCCGAGGCCTGGAGATCAAGTCCTGCTTGATTGACACCGGAGCATCCATAAATGTCATGCCGCCAGAAACATTGCAACTTTGCGGCATCTCCGATGAAGAAATCGAGCCTTCTGCCGTCACGGTGACCGCATATGACAACACCCGGAAGCCGGCACGAGGGGTGGTTACATTGAAAGTAGGGCTCAGGCCGTGTGCTGTCACCGCCGAGTTTTACGTTCTAGAATTAGACCCTACATTCAAAGCTATCTTGGGACGCCCGTACCTTGAGGCAATAGGAGCTGTTGCCTCCACTAATCATCAGTGTCTGAAGTTCCCATACAAGGGCCAGGTGATCAAAGTAACCAACATCCCCATTTTGAATGACGTGGATGACCCCTCTTCTGCACTACCAATATCAAAATCTGTCCAGCCGTTGGTTTCAACTACAGAGCTACCTGAGGTCATGGTATTGACGACGCCTCAAGATTCAGTTGCGTGGCGGATGATGAAAGGGATGGGCTATCAGCCAGGAAAGGGGCTGGGAAAGGAGCTGCAGGGGGTTGTGCACCCCATTGAAGTCGTACAAAGACCAAAGAGACACGGGCTTGGCTATGAGCCCAGTTTCACTCCGCGGATGGTCTACCGGCCAAAAAATGCCATGGGACTCCAAAAATTCTTTATCAAAGGGGAGACCATGATGATGACCGGGGACAAATAAGAAGAACCAGTCAAGAGGAAGAAGGCACCAGAGCAAGAGGAGGAGGTGGACAACCTGAGTTCATCTTTGGCTCGGTTGTTCATAGAGGAGGAAGAACCAGTCAAGGGCAAGTCCATCTCTAAAAAACTTGTCCACTCAAACCCACCTCCAAACAAAATCCCGCGTGAGCCGTATCCTACGGTCACGCATTTCAAAATCCTCACTCTATCCCTCTTGGATTCGCTTGATGGGCTATCTAGCCCAATTCCCACTTCTGGGCCAAAATGTCCACCTGAACTGATCAATGGGCCTGAGAGCCCATTCAAATCTTCTTACTCCACTGGGCTTCTATGCCCATTCCAATCCAACAACCTTGGGCCCGCGTGCCCACCAGTCGGGCCCACGTGCCCTTTAGATTTATTTTCTTGCTTTGGGCCCGCGTGCCCACCATTTGGGCCCACGTGCCCCTTAGATCCTTTCACCAGCTTTGGGCCTATCTGCCCATTTCTTGTCATCATCGGGCCCGCGAGCCCATTTTTCTTCCATTTACTTAAGCTTTCTATTTCTGCTCGAGCCGGATCGGCTCATTCCCTTTTGTTATTGAAAATACCCAAAAAAAAACATCCTCTCACAAACTCAGTTTTCCATTGAGGAGACGTCTCTACTTGTCTCGGAGGGTGCTCCCAACCAGGGACCCCTCTTCTCCAACTCACTGATCGATCTGCTCGATCCTTCACCCATTGTTAATACCACCTTTTCAATTCCGTCTTCTTTAGGAGTAGTTAGGGTAGAAAAGAAGAAAATTCGAGGTAAACGTGTGCCAGAGAGATATCTCCAACAAATAGCTCAAAAATGCAAGGAATGTGTAAGGCTGCCAAGGTTTTTGGAAAATGCTATCTAGCTTGATGAAATCCAATATGAGGATGAATTCAATGTAGATCATACACTGGGAGTTTACGAGGTCTTATCAGAAAAAGATCCTAATTTCGAGGATGGAATTGAGGACTTGGCTGATGCGTATGCATCTGGACTTAAAAGATTTGAAGAACCATTAGCCACGGTGGATGAACCGACAAAAGAATTGAATCTTGGAACACCGGAAGATCCCAAGACAATCCTCTTAAGTGCAAACCTCACTCCCACTGAGGAACAGAGTTTAATTAAAATTCTGTAAGAATATAAGGACACGTTCGCATGGACATACGAGGACATGCTGGGGTTAGACAACTCGTTAGTTGAACATCGTCTAACTTTGAAACCTGGAGTTACCCCGGTCAAACAAAAATTAAGGAGATTCCACCCTGATGTTGCACTTAAGATGAAAGTAGAGGTCGACAAGTTACATCAAGCAAGATTCATTAAGGTCGTCCTTTATCCGCAATGGTTGGCAAACATAGTCCCTGTCATGAAGAAGGATGGCCGAGTTCGGATCTGTATAGACTTCAGGGACTTGAACCGAGCGTGTCCTAAAGATGACTTTCCTCTACCTTATATTGACGTACTGGTTGATAACACTGCTGGGTTCGAGATGTTGTCATTCATGGATGGCTATTCTGGATATAATCAAATCCGGTTGGCCGAAGAGGACCAGGAGAAGACCTCGTTCACCACACCATGGGGAACCTACTGCTATGTCGTCATGCCCTTTGGACTAAAGAATGCCGGTGCTACCTATCAGAGGGCAATGATGGCTATCTTCCATGACATGATGCATACCCTTGTAGAGGTGTACGTGGACGACCTGGTCGTTAAGTCCAAAAGCCGAGAAGATCACCCAGAAGTGTTAAGAAAGGTCTTGCAAATGGCTAGGGAATATAAATTGAAGATGAACCCAAAGAAATGCACGTTTGGAGTATCCTCAGGAAAACTGTTGTGGTTCATAGTGAGCAAAAGGGGCATAGAGATCGACCCAAACAAGGCCAAGGCAATCATTGGTATGCCTCCTCCGAGAAATATGAAAGAACTTCGAGGATTAATCGGGAGGCTACAGTTTGTCCGTCGGTTCATCTCACAACACTCCCAAAGGTGTAAACCTTAATATGAGTTGACCAAGGCGGGGGCCGAGTTCAAATGGGATTCGAAGCGCCAGGATGCATTCGATGGTTTGAAAAGATACCTGGCTAGTTCCCTGTGCTTAGACCACCAGTCCCTGGCAAGCCCTTAGTTTTGTATATCTCGATTTTGGAGAATTCTCTTAGGGTAGTCCTTGCACAAGTTGATAAAGAAGGGAAAGAGAGGGCAACTTACTACTTGTCAAATATCTTTGATCCATGTGAGCAGAAGTATACTGTAGTGGAAAAGACCTGTGCTGCACTAGTCTGGGTAGTTCAGAAGCTTAAACACTATTTCTTAGCTCATGAGGTCAATCTCATCGCCCGCATCAATCCCATCAAATTCCTTCTGGAGAAAACTATTCTAACTGATCGGTTAGGTCGTTGGCAGAGCTTCCTCTCCCAGTTTGATATCACCTATGTTCCCCAGAAGGCGATTAAGGGCTATGCCATTGCCGAACATCTAGCCCATCACCCTATACCCCTCTTTGACCCGGTCCAATCGGAGCTCCCGGATGACGAACTAATGTTGATCCGATCTTCCCACCTTTGGACATTATATTTTGACGGGGCTCTGAATTCACACGGTAAGGGAATAGGAATTGTCCTTCTATCACCTGAGGGTGTCACCATTCCACAGGCATTTCAGCTTGACTTCCCAGCAACCAACAATAAAGCTGAATATGAAGCCTTGCTGGCCGGACTGGAGGCTGCTCATTTCTATGGTGCCACGGAATTGAGGGTGATAGGTGATAGCCAACTAATTCTTCGCCAAGTCCTAACCAAATACCGAACTTCTCATCCAAACCTCAAACCTTACCAAGAACTCACCTCTTGCTACATCAAGCTCTTTTCCAAACTCACTTTTGTCCACATTCCTCGAGCTCAGAACATCCTTGCTGATGCCCTAGCCTCCTTAGCTTCATCTCTATCAGTCCCACTAGGTAGACAGGTGCGGACTATTCATGTCCGTAGGAGGTCGATGCCAGCGATTAAAGGTGGGCAATTTCTGAAGATCAAGGAGAGATTTGGCAGGAAGGAATATCTAGAGCAGAAAGAGGAGATTTCACTAATCGAGTTGGAAGAGTTAGATGAGGGTGAGAGGCCTTGGTTTGATGAGATCGCAAGGTATTGTCAAGATCAGACATATCCACCTGGATTAAATGTAAAAGAAAAGAAGGCCATCAGGAAAGTATCCCAGAGGTATACCATCCTAGGAGGGGTGCTCTACAAGAGGAGCCTAAGCGGAATTTTATTGAGATGCGTTGATGAAGAAGAGGTAATTGGTGCTTAAGGAAGCACATTCCGGGGTCTGTGGGGGCCATGTCAATGCTCAAGCTCTTGCCAAGAAAATCATCAGGCAGGGATATTATTGGCCAACCCTAGAAGAGGATTGCTCCATCTTTGTCCGGCACTGTCATTCTTGCCAACTTCATGCCGACAAGATCCATTCTCCCGCATCTTCCCTTCATCCGATACATGCCCTATGGTCCTTTGCCATGTGGGCTTTCGATATCATTGGCCCTCTAAGTGATCTTAACTCTGAAATCCGTTCCAAATCATTCATCCTGACGGCAACAGAGTACTTCACCAAGTGGGCAGAAGCGGAAGCGTTCGTGGAGATCAAGGCATCAACACTATGCTCCTTCATCCAGCGCAACATCATCGCCTGGTTCGGGATACCCAGCGACATTATCACGGACAAAGGACCGTAATTTCTCTCTCAAGATCTGCGTGATCTTTGCAACAGGTACCGCATTGTATTGCATCATTCATCTCCTTATTACCCGCAAGGCAATGGTCAAGCAGAAGCCACCAACAAAACTTTGATTAAAATCATCAAGAAAACCTGTAAGTCTAGCAAGTTCGCAGACTGGCCAGATAAGCTTGTGGATGCCCTATGGGCTTATCGTACTTCTGTACGGACCCCCACTGGTCAAACCCCGTATGCTCTTGCATATGGGATGGAAGCGGTGGTCCCATACGAAGTACTCCTTCCATCACTCCGAGTTCAACTCGATAGGGACATCCACAGCCATTTGAGAGACGAGAATCTCTCCTTGCACAACTTGAACTCCTAGATGAAAGAAGGTTGGCCGCTTCCGAGCATGCCCGGACTTATCAGAACTGATTGAAAAGGTTTTATCAAAAGAGGGTGGTAGAGAGAAAGTTTGAAATTGGTGAGATGGTAGTTAAACGTATATTCGTTAAGCCGGGTGGTCCCCGCTCCAAGTTGCAACCTAACTGGGAAGGGCCTTTTGTTATAACTGAAAAAATATCCAGGCAATGCATATGAGCTAACCAACGCCGATGGAGAAAAATTGAATCATCCATGGAACGGCGTTTACCTCAAAAAATATTTTCCTTAGAAAAAAAAATGGAGAATTTCTAGTATGATATTAAGTCATCGATCCAAGGGTGTTAGCTAGAAGTCTAGGGTAGACATCACCTTGCACACACAACACCTCCCGATCCCAGAATCTAGATAGCCCAACACTCAAGAGAGGCAAGGCAGAACCCTGAAGCCGGAAAGGAAACCTTACCCTATTCTCTTCTATTCGGTCCAAGATAGGTGAAGGGGACTAGAGGAGGATAGTATCGAAAATGCCCGCCACCTTAGTAGGAGGCCGTCTCATAGGGTGCAAAAGGGTGCCAAAAGATGGGCAATGAACCCCACAGGTTTAAACAAATATGGGCTTGTCTGAATGAGTACCTGAAAGAATAGAAAATGAAGAGAAGGCACCAAAAGATGGGCAATGACCCCACGGGTCAAAGACTTGTCTAAATAAGTGCCATATGTAGAAAAGACCCGAAGAGGCCGAACCCCAACGGGCAATTTGGGCATGAGTAGAGAAACCCTCCTCAACACCCCCAAATCCTATCAAAGACTTCTTCTATTATTCTTCCATCTTAAAACCCCTAGGGTAGGGTAGACTGTCCAAACTCAGGGGGAATCCAAACCTATCAAGAGAAGAGGGCAAGAAAGATTCTCGGTATGGAACCTTATTTTCACATGGTGTTTATCACTTAAATCTGGATTAACACTCAAAGATCGATGAATTGTTTCAATACTGGCACATTCTCCACAAAAATAAAAAAAATGAATATTTTTAAAAATCCAAAAAAAAATCAAATATTTTCAAAAATCAAAAAAAATTGAATATTTTCAAAAAAAATCCAAAAAAAAAAATTTGAAAATATTCAAAAAAAAAATTGAATACTTTCCAAAAATCTAAAAAAAATAAAAATGCATCATCTAACTTGGCATAACCTTTGCTAGCATTCATGTTTATCTTTATGTCTTGCATGTTTCATTTCCGCATTGCATATTTATCTTCATTATCACCCCATTAAGAGGGCTCCTCCCTTTGACCTAAGTCAAAGTTGGCCATAATAGGCAAAGGGATGAGTCGTTGTGAAGATCTAATCCTTTTTTATCAAGTGTTTTCAGGGACTTTAAAATAAGAGGAGAAGGTTCTCTCAACGGCAGGTAAGTTCTCTTAACCATTTCATTTCGGTCATTTAGGTTATTACACCTTGTTAAGAAGGCTCCTCTCTTTGACCTAAGTCAAGGCAGACAGCAATAGGCAAAGAGATGAGCCATGGTGAAGATTTAATCCCCTTTTATCAAGTGTTTCAGGATGCTAAGATCAAGAAGGGTGTGACTCGCACCATAGCAGGTAAGCTTTCTTAACCCTTTTCTTATTCATTTTCAGTCATTTTGTTCATATTACCTGTAGACACGCCAAATTCGCCTAATTCAGAGCATAAAAACTCATGTTTTATAGGGTAACATGTATGATTGACCTTATAATGATGCCGGGTCTTTTTAAAGTTGATTCGGAGCTTCGCCGAACAAAATCGGATGTTTTCCGACGTTTTCCGCAGAAAGCCGTAATTTCCGAGCGAAAGCTGCACGTAAATCGTGTGAACACGTAAATTGGCTGAATGACCAATACCTAATGATCATGCATTGAAGGTTATGGTCATATTTACACTCCGGACAAGTTTTGTTGCATTCCGTGCCTTTCCGATTTGCCGTCGAAGTCATTTTGACCTATATCGGACCACCTGTTCACTGCCCTAACTTCCGGATAAAATTCTGAAGTTTTGGAGGGTGTGATGGCTGATCCAATGCTATAGAAAGCTTCTTCGGCCTGTTATCTTTCCAACGCAACAAACGGCGTCGAATTCCGAGTTCGGGAGTGTTCGCAATGGCTTCCGGAAGAAGGACGCGCAGAACCAGTCCCATGCGCCCAGGTTCCATGGCACATGCGCCCGGGACCCAGGGCACGTGGCCATGCGCCCTACCAGTGAGGCACGTGACCATGTGCCCTCACTTGAGGGCACATGCGCCCCACCTTTGAGGCACGTGGGAACCAGTTTTTCACCGGGACTCTACCGCTCAACCGACGGACCGGATAAGATCGAATTTTTCGGAGAGGATAAGATGTGCCCCCCTGGGGGGCGCATGCGCCTCGGTGGGGCGCATGCGCCTGCACCCGAGGGCGCATGCGCCCAGGACCAGGGCGCATACACCCTATTTTTTAGCCCGGATCAGATCCTCTGTTCTCCTATAAATGGACTCTGATTCCGGTCGTTCCAGGGAGAGGAGGACGACTCCCCAGGCATCTAAAGACGTCCTATCACCCTCCTGCATCGATTTTGTGATTTTTAGAGAGAGAATTTCGAGTTTTTAGAGAGAGGAAGGCTGTTCTGCAGGTGATCAGCCATGTCTTTCTTATTCGGCCTCTACAGCAGTGTGTGGACGTATACTGCCTGAGAACTCTTCATCAAAGTTCTTCCTCTCCAAGTCTTCTTCAGTTTACAATCGACGGAACTTGATTCAGAGGTCGGGGCTGGTCGTGACGAGCGCAGAAGCAAAGTCGCGCCTGGCAGATCCTGGACTGCTGCTCGGCTATTTCGACAACACAGATTTGGCTATATCTTCCTCTATTCAACTCAGAATCTTTCAGTTCTTTTTCATATCTCTTTTATTTAGTGATTCTCCATCATCCTATCATTTTTTTACATTTTTTTGCATTACTTTTACTCTGTTATTCCGAAAATAAAAAAAGGGGTTAGAGATAACCCGAATCCGGTCAGTTTCTAGTCAATTGTGTGTTTTATGTCATTCTCTTTACATATACTCCACTTTGTCTAGTTCTAATTGTCTATTTCACTTGTTTATTTGTCTAGTTGCACAGAATATCAAGCACCCACACGTTGAGGACTCTTGTTCATCGGCCGGCCGAAGAAGGAGAAGCTTAAACTCACACTCTTCACGCTAAGGTACACACGGTCATCTTTCATTTTAATTCTATAAATCGGAACCCACGGTTCCTGGTGACCACGTTTATTTCTTCTCACCTTCCTCCCACATGACCCGAACCGTCTCTTTGGTGATCGAGCGACGCCAAGGGATGAAAGTTCGGGGATCAATGTGAGTGTGGGACCGAGGTGAGAATTGCTTTCCGAGTTTTATTCCTTTCTTTTCTCATCCCCTCTTGAGGTGACGATCTGGGTTCACGGACTTCCCTGAAAAGGAGAGGACCCCATCGAATTTTCAGAGTCGACAGCTTTGTGGCGACCACGGTGGGACAAGCAATGTCTTCAACCGTGGGTGCTAAGTGTTTTGTTTGCAACTAGTTCTAGTTCTAGACCGGTTCCCACGTGAGCCTTTCCTTCCTTCCACCTTTCTAAACTTCATGCCATCTCAAAATTTCTGATTTCACCCATCTTTCATCAGATCTGAAGCACCAAGTATGCCATTTAATTTCTGCATTTTATTTAAACCGGTTCCCACGTGAACCACCATTTTCCTTTTAAACCGGTTCTCACGTGAACCAATCTCTTTCTTTACTTCGGTTCCCACGTGAACCACAACCCTTTTTTTCAGATCTATCCCAATTTGGATAAGATCTTTATTCACCTTTAATTGGCCCCACGTGGCCCTCTTTTGATCATTCAAACCGATTCCCACGTGAACCACCGCTTTTACCCAAAACTGGTTCCCACGTGAACCACCTTTACTTTCTACCCCAGTTCCCACATTGGTCCCCACGTGGACCACCCTTTTGCTTGGCTATCAGATCTGAACCCTCTTCTTTCCATCACTTTTCACTATCTCCATTTGGCTCACATAAGAAACAAGTCTAGATTCTCGTTTCTAGTTGCTTGTCTAGTTTCTAATTGCTTGTCTTATGTCATTGCTTGTTTATTTAAAGTTTATGTTTTGCTCATTACTTGCTTTATTACTTGATTGCATTCTATGCTCCTTCTCTCTACCTCCTTCTTTTACACTTTTGAGGCTGGAGCTCACTCTCCCATTTACCCCTCCCATCCAAAACACCCTCTTGGTGGATTCTGACCTCTCTTCTGGGATATTCCTTCCTAGTTGACTTGGTTGGCTTTCATCAAGGCCTCCGTAATTCCTCATACGTGGAGTATTCGTCTTCATGATCGGGTTGGTTGTACCACTCCCCAAAACCCGAAGCATCCTACGTTACCTACATGTGGTGAGTTTGTGTGAAACCTAGGTCATTGGAGATTGGAGTTAGGATCCTAACCCATTTGTTGAGAGAACAATTCTTAACAAAATTCATAAACCTAAGGTTTAATCAAAATCATTGCGTAATCTTGCTTTCAAGTCTTTGCATAACTTGTTTGTCAAACAAAAATTCAAACCTCTAACTTTTTGCAAAATACTAAAAAAAACCAAAAAAGTTCTTTGTTTACTTTGTCAACTTGTTTTACTTTCTCCTAAGTTCAATGCAACTAAGGTTTGGAAGGCACATTGGAATGGCGGAACAAGCTGAACATCGAGAGCACGAGATGGGTCACCAACCGATTCAGTCAGAAGTGCAAGAGGTCCCTCAACCCTCTGCTCCCCGTGATGTTGAACAACTCTTTAGGGAGTTGTCTCTCAATACTGACCCAGAAACCTATGCCCGTATACAATCCATGGTGAAGGGCAAAATTGCTTCAGATCAGGCTGAAACCAATCAAGTTGCCTTATCTCCTCATCCTCTAGTTCAACCACCAGTCATTCAGTCACCCTTTGTTCAACCACCTGTTGTTCAACAATCTATGATTCAACCACCTGTTGTTCAACAATCTATGATGCAACCATCTGCATTTCAACCCTCTCTAGTTCAACCATCTGTGGTCCAACCCTCATTTGTTCAACCAACTTATTTCAACCATGTTGTTCCCCCAATCCACCAAGCCATGGGACAATCTTCAAGTCATGCTCCTCAGTTTCAGAACCATGTCTCTAACCACATACCCCCACCAGTAAACCAAGAACCTGCTCTCACCAGGGCAATCATGGATCAGCTCACCCAGATGAATGAACGTTATGAAGAGCTGAGATGTCGCATGGACTCCAAGTCAGTGCCTGAGATTTCCATTCCTTCTCTGCCAGTCCTACATCTGCCACCTTCTGAGCTACCAGTTTATCGCCGCTACAATGGTACTGGCAACCCCTTTCTTCATCTTAAAGATTTTCTTTATGAATCCTCATTCTGGAAAGATGATCGTAGGGTTCTTGCCTTCTTGTTCCGTCGATCATTAGAAGGGTCTGCATTGGAATGGTTCTACTCACTCGACTCCTTTGAGGCAGGAGACTTCGACATTGTTAAGACAAAATTCTTGCAAAGATACAGAGACCGGGTGGCACCAGCATGCTCCATTACGGATTTGATCGCTGAGAAGATGAAGCCCGAAGAGGACTTCATAAAGTTTGCTGATCGCTGGAGGGGAATGGCAGAGAAATTAACAGATGTGATTTCTGAAGGGGAACAAGTGAAGATGCTCATTGGCAACACCACACCTGCTCTGAGGAATGTCTTGATCATGCACCGTCCTACCACCATGAATGAACTCTATGACAGTGCCCGATACTTGCAAGCCCACTTCAAGGATGCCACAATGATAAACCCTTTTGATCCTAAACCTAGAAACTTTAGAAAAACCCCCTCTACACCAGTTGGGCCTACAACCGAGGGAGTGGTCAACAATGAAGCTGTAAATATTGTGGGGAACCAGGGAGGGAACCGTCAAAATCGATACGAAACCCACCACAGAACCCTTCCTATTACCCCCCTCAACAACGAGTTAGGCCACCACAACCACGACAACCACAACAACCCCCGCAACCAGTAGCACAACCCCAGCAACCTCGTCAACCTACCTAAAATAGGGCACCGCCACCACCCAATCAAGCACCACGAAGGGGAGGTCCTAGGAGAGAGAACTACCAGCAACTCCCTTACTCCTTAACCGACATCTTCAATGTACTCATGGCAGAAAAACAGTTGGAATTGCCCAAGGAAAGAGAGGTTTGGCCAGTAAACGCAGATATGTCCCGATACTGTGCATACCACAGGTGTCCCGGTCACACTGTAGAAGTGTGCTTTCAATTCAAGGATTACATCCACGATCTGAATGACCAAGGAAGCATTGATTGGGTCCAAATGGGGGAATGCATACAAGCTATGAAGGCTAGACAGCAGCAGCGGCAGCGTCCACCGGTTCAACCTCAACAACAACCTGGCTTGGGGATTGTTCAGAATCCGCTCCCATTACATGCTCCCGCTCCAGCACCGGCACCAGCACATCCAAACCCAGGAATTGGTCTAGTACACTCCATTGTCCAGGGAGATGCCAGCCGTGCTCAAGGTTGGAAACTAGAAAACCAAAATGCAACCATGCCTGTCAACCCAGCTAGGTCTCCTGCTAGGCCTCCTCCTAGACAAATAATCCGTGCACCTTCTACTCCACAACCACTACCAAGCTCAATAACCCAACCACTTGCCGCCACCTCTTCTCGCCGACCCATCATTTGGTCAGCCCCCTCTCTAACTACACCTCCTTCAACCATTGCCACACACCGGCCCTTGCTCATCCGACCACCACAATCGGCAGCAAACCCGAACCCCTGACCTACGAGCTCTACCACTCCAAAACCCCAACCTATCATACCACCAACACCACAACCAATCCCACAACCTACACCTTCATTAAATTCATCAACCACTTCTGCACCCCGGCCTCTTCTTATTAGGCCACCGGTATCACCATCATTACCACCTCCAAATCCTACCCCTCTACCAACTAACCCCATCATCCTAGGACCACCAAACCCATTGCCTACCATACCTGCACCTACACCACCTATACCAACCCCAGTTAACCCGTCACCTCTACCCGACCGCCAAATAGCCCCGGTGCTTCGGAGTGGGAGGATGTTCCAGCAGCTCTTTCCCCAAGCCGGAACTCAACCGCAAGAGCCAGTGGAGGAGGAACAAGTAGAAGAGCCATTGCCAGGCACAGCCTATGATCTGTTAAAGCATTTAGATAAAACACCGTCCCGTATTTCCATACTTGAGTTGATCAAAAGATCAAAGGTGCACCAGGAGATTCTACAGCAGTACTTGCAAAGGGTCATGGTGAATGAAGATCTCCCACCTGAAAAGATCACTACAGTGTTAGCCCCTAGAAGTGAGCACCCAACACTCACTTTCTCTCAGGAGGAATTAGCAGATCCAGAGTTTAGGAGATATGCTTTGCATGTGGCCGTGGTTATCTGTAATATTGAAGTAAAATCATGTTTGGTTGACACTGGAGCTTCTATCAACGTTATGCCGCCAGAAACTTTGCAGTTGTGCGGTATTTCTGAGCAAGAAATCAAGCCATCTTGTGCCATGGTGACAGCCTATGATAACTCCAAGAAATCTGCACGTGGGGTGGTCACTCTAGAAGTCAAACTTGGACCATGTACAGTTACAACAGATTTTCATGTTCTAGAATTAGATCCAACATTTCGGGCTATACTTGGGAGGCCATATTTGGAGGCAATAGGAGCTGTGGCTTCAACAAACCACCAGTGCATAAAATTTCCCTTTAAAGGACAGGTGGTCAAGGTGACTAGCATGCCTATGAGGGATGAGATGAATGATGTTTTTACATCACCCCTAGGTCTGTCAATACAACCCCAGATCTCAGTGGGAGAATTGCCAGAAGTTAGATGCATGACCGCCTCTCTACCAGACACACTGGGATGGCGGATGATGATGAAATTGGGCTATCAGCCTGGAAGAGGTTTAGGCAAGGATCTTCAAGGGATCACTCAGCCAATTAAAAATGCGAAAAGGCCACGCAGGCAGGGGTTGGGATATGAAGAGGGTTCCATCCCAAGGAGGATCTTCCAGCCAGGATATGCCGTGGGACTCCACACCTTCTTTATCAAAGGGGAGACCATGATGATGGCTGAAGATGGCAAGAGTTCCATGATGACAGTTGTCAAGAGAAGGAATGCTCCAGAAGAAGAAGAAGAAGACTTGGAAGACTTATGCTTATCTTTGACTCGTCTGTTTTTAAGTGGGGAAGAGCACCAGGAACCACTCAAGGGCAGACCAATATTGAATCATCTTGTTAAGCATTCCACCCAAGTCAAAACCATTCCACGAGGCCCAAATACAATCATGTCATGTTTGAACCTCGTACCTTTATTTCTAGATCTTTTGGATGGGCTTCAGGGCCCACTTACCCTCTTTGGGCCCATGAGCCCTCTTCAACCTTCCACTCTTACTGGGTCTGCTTGCCCATTTGCTTCCCTCATCAACTTCAGCACTGAGGGCTTTTCTCAACATGGGCTCACATGCCCATTTATTTCTGTGATCGGGTCCACGTACCCGTTTACTTTTTCTATCAGTTTTGGACCCATGTGTCCACTCTCTATTACCATTGGGCCCACGAGCCCCTTTTTCCCTTTTATTCTTAAGTTTTTCTCTCTATTAATTCAGTCATCTTCTAGCAAGCCTCGAGTCACTCAGGCTCATTCTATCTTTTTACTTGAAATTTCCAAAACGTCTTCTCTGAAACTCATATTTCCATCGAGGAGACGTCTCTACTCATCCCAGAGGGTACTCCCAATCAGGGATCCCCCTTTTCTAAATCATTGATCGATTTACTCGATCCCCCCCTCCTCTGTAAATACCACCTTTCCAGCTTTATCTTCAGTAGGTCAAGTTAGGTTAGGAAATAGGAAAGTCAGAGGTAAAGGAGTTTCAAACAAATATCTGCAACAATTGGCATAGAAATGTGTAGACAGTCTTGACTGATCGGTTAGGGCGATGGCAGAGTTTCTTGTCCCAATTTGATATCACTTATGTCCCACAGAAGGCAATCAAGGGTTATACTATTGCTGAACACCTTGCCCATCATCCCATACCCGTCTTTGACCCAGTCCGGTCGGAGTTCCCGGATGACGAACTAATGTCAGTCCGATCTTCCAATCTTTGGACATTATATTTTGACGGGGCTCTGAACTCTCATGGTAGAGGGATAGGTATTGTCCTTCCGTCACCTCGAAGGTGTCACCATTCCACGGGCTTTTCGGCTTAATTTTCCGGCAACCAACAACATAGCCGAGTATGAAGCCTTGCCGGCCGGATCGGAGGCCGCTCATTTCCATGGTGCCACCGAATTGAGGGTGATAGGTGATAGTCAATTGATCCTACGCCAGGTCCTATCCAAGTACCGAACTTCTCATCCAAACCTCAAACCCTACCAGGAGCTCACCACCTGCTACATCAAGCTATTCTTCAAACTCACCTTTGTTCATGTCCCTCGTTCTCAGAATATCCTCGCCGATGCCTTAGCTTCACTAGCTTCATCTCTATCTGTCCCGCTAGGCAGGCAAGTGCGGACTATCTACATTTGTAAGAGGACAATTCCAGCAATTGAGGATGGACGTTTTCTGAAGGTTAAGGAAAGATTCAACAGAAAAGAATACTTGGAACATAAAGAAGAAATCTCCTTGATTGAGTTGGAAGAATTAGAAGAAGGTGAGAGACCTTGGTATGACGAGATTGCGAGGTATTGTCAAGATCAGTCATATCCGCCTGGATCAACCACCAAGAAAAAGAAGGCAATCATAAGAGTATCCCAGAGGTATACAATCCTAGGAGGAGTGCTCTATAAGAGAAGCCTAAGTGGAATCTTACTCAGGTGTCTTGATGAAGAAGAAGCTGAGTTGGTGCTGAAGGAAGCACATTCTGGAGTTTGTGGTGGTCATGTGAATGCCCAAGCCCTTGCTAAGAAAATCATCCGACAAGGGTATTATTGGCCAACTCTAGAAGAAGACTGCTCCATCTTTGTCCGGCATTGTCATTCATGTCAACTCCATGCCGACAAGATTCACTCTCCCGCATCTTCCCTTCATCCAATTCATGCCCCATGGCCTTTCGCCATGTGGGCTTTTGATATCATTGGCCCCTTGAGTGACCTCAACTCCGAAATGCGCTCAAAATCATTCATTCTGACGGCAATGGAGTACTTCACAAAGTGGGCTGAAGCGGAAGCATTCGTGGAGATTAAAGCGTCAACAGTATGCTCCTTCATCAAGCGCAACATCCTGGCAAGGTTCGGGATCCCCAGCGACATCGTCACCGATAATGGGCCACAATTTCTTTCTCAAGATCTGCGTGATCTTTGCAACAGGTATTACATTTCATTGCATTATTCATCACCATACTATCCTCAAGGCAATGGTCAAGCAGAAGCCACCAACAAAACTTAATCAAAATCATCAAGAAATCTTGTAAGTCTAGCAAATTTGCCGACTGGCCTGATAAGCTTGTAGATGCTCTATGGGCTTATCGTACTTCTGTAAGGACTCCCACTGGACAAACCCCGTATGCTTTGGCATATGGGATGGAAGCGATGGTCCCTTACAAAGTATTACTTCCATCTCTCCGAGTTCAGCTCGACGGGGATATTCTGTTGATGAGAGAAGAGAATCTCTCCTTGCACGGCTTGAACTCTTGGATGAAAGAAGGCTAGCCGCCGCCGAGCATGCCCGGACTTATCGAATAGACTCAAAAGGTTTTATCAAAAGAGGGTGGTCGAGAGAAAATTCGAAATCGGTGAGACGGTAGTCAAACGCATATTCGTTAAGCCGGGGGGTCCCCGCTCCAAGTTGCAACCTAACTGGGAAGGGCCTTTTGTAATCACAGAAAAGTATCCAGGTAATGCATATGAATTGACTAATGCAGATGGAGAAAAATTGAATCATCCTTGGAATGGAGTTTACCTCAAAAAGTACTTTCCATAAAAATGGAGAAACCACTGGTATAATCTCAAGTCATCGATCCTAGGTTGTTCGTGAGAAGTCAAGGGTAGGTACCATCCTACACACACAACACTTCCCGATCCTAGAATCCAGACAACCCGACACTTGCGAAAGGCAAGGCAGAAATCTAGAAATGGAAGGAGTACCCTTACCCTTTTCTCTTCTACTCGGTCCGAGATAGGGAGAGAAGATTAGAGAGGGGTAGTATCGAAAACACTCGCCACCCTAGTAGGAGGCCGTCTCAGAGGGTACAAAAGGGTGCCAAAAGATGGGCAATGAACCCCTCAGGTTAGAAAAAAGAAAAATGATCAACCTGTCTGAATGAGTACCCAGAATGATAGTCAAGGCAAATGGCATTAAAAGATGGGCAATGTCCCCACGGGTCAAAAACCTGTCCAAATATGTGCCACATAGAAAAGAGCAAAAAAGAAAGAAAAACCCAAAGAGGCCGAACCCCAATGGGTAATTTGAGTGAGAGTAGAGAAATCCCTCTCAACATCTTCAAACCCTATCAAGGACTTCCTCTATACTCTTCCTCCTTAAACCCCTTGGGTAGGGTAAACCGGCCAAATCCAGGTGGAACCCGAGCCGATCAAAGGAAGAAGGTTAGAAGGATTCTAGGTAGGGAACTTTATTTTTGCACGTGGCATCTACCACTTTAGTCTTGACGAACTCCAAAGACCGATGAACTGTCTCAAATACCAGCATTTTCTCCACAAAAAAAAATTGCATATTTCAAAATCCACAAAAAATACATATTTCAAAAATCCAAAAAAAATTGCATATTTCAAAAACCAAAAAAAGTTGCATATTTCAAAAACCCCAAAAAAAATGCATATTTCAAAAGTCCAAAAAAAATTGCATATTTCAAAAACCAAAAAAATACATATTTCAAAAACCCAAAAAAAATTTGCATATTTCAAAACTCAAAAAAACATACATATTTCAAAAATCTAAAAAATTTGAATACTTTTGAAAATCCAAATGATTGTTTTCAAGAAAATCCAAAAAAAAAATTAGTCATGATCATTGCCTTTGTTGCATCCATGTTTATTTGACTGTCATGCATATTTCCATTTCTGTATTGCATATCCATTTTTTTTACCTTGTTAAGAAGGCTCTTCCCTTTGACCTAAGTCAAAGTTGACCATAATAGGCAAAGGGATGAGTCCTGATGAAGATCTAATCCTCTTCTGTCAAGTGTTTCAGGCATTTCAATACAGGAGAGGAGATGATTCACACCATGACAGGTAAGTTCTCTCAACCCCCCATTTCATTTTAAGTTATTTGCTTTGATTACCTTGTTAAGAAGGCTCCTCCCTTTGACTCAAAATCAAGGCATACGATATACAGGCAAAGGGATGAGTAATGATAAAGATTTAATCATTTTCATTGAGTATTTGCAGGAGTTGAAGAAGCAAAAAGAGAAAGGCAATCAGGTATATTTTTTATGAAAAAAAAAAAAAAAATTGGCCTCAGGGCGCATGTGCCCTCATCTGGGGGCACATGGCCAGGTGCCCCACCCCCTGGGCGCATGGCCAGGTGCCCCCGATCGGGGGCACATGGACAAAAAATTCGAAAAATTCAGAAAAATCTCAAAAATTCAGAAATTGTCTATAATGATAAAAATGACATTTTTGCTAAAGGAACCATCATTAAAAACTTTGTTTTGACATCCAAATGATGGTTAAAATAATAAAATCTTCAGTTGATCATTTCATGAACAATGTGCTTCATATGACAATTCTGTCTGTTGGGTACTAACCAGAAATGTGCTGGCAACCCTTTTTAGTCCTAACAGGTGAATTGGCGAGAACAGTGTTCCCCAAGGAACGTCATGCCAACCTTGCGGCGAAAAGAAAGGAAGCACCATCTAGCTGAACATTCTCATGGTGCTGTATTCCGTCAAAAGGACAAGACAAGGATGGACCAGAGATGCTGATGAACCAGGCGGTCGATGCAGCTTACCTGAAGATTTCATCCTCAGCTTCTCATCAATCTCACACCATCATCACCATCACTTCATTTTTGCACTTCACATCACTCCTACTATCTGTCACTTAGCTATGCTAGGTCCACTTTATACATATTATATGCATTAATGTTGAAGACCTTGAGAGTGAAGATGACTGGGCCCGAGATCCCCTTCAACAAAATCTACGACGGCTTGGTCATTTCTTCACACTCACGGATAAGCCAAAATTGAACATTGGAGGGACGATGGTTCCTAATCGGGTGTCTTGACCTCCAATAGACAATCTATATCTTCAACTATTTTCTACATGATTTTTCTATGTGTTCACAGCCGTCTCCTTTTCTTTCTTCATCATTACCAATTCTATTTCATTATGTTTTCTCTTTCTTTTATTTCATCATGTTTTATTATTTCTTTTATCCCTTTATGTTTTATTCCTTTCTTTTTGTTCCACCATGTTTTACTCTATCAATTCTTTTATCCCACCGTGTCTTTTATCCCACCCCACCGTGGCAATTGTCATGCCATTGTCTCTTCTTTCCCATCATACTATGTTAGTCCCACCATTATCTTTCAATCTCACTATGGCTTAAATCAGTCTTGTCGTTTTCCGAATACTTGATTTTTCTGCCTGAGCGTGATTCATGGTTTTCACGATTCCCGAGCAATTTTGTTATGCTTAAAACGAACCCTTTTAGAACTTGAGGTTCTTCCACTCAGAATTAAACTGAGTATTTTGGTGAAACTTGAATGAACTTGAGATTCCAAATATGATGGATTGGTATTCTTTTCATTTTAAGATCAACTTCTCTTTTACAAAACTTTAGCCCATCACAGTACAAGAACACCGCAAAGTTCGGGTTACTGGCTGATGATGAACCTACGAATTCGAGGACTCCTCACCACGCTGAGGGTTGGCTACATCCTTTTATCCATTATCATTTACTTTTTCATCTCTCGTGCCAAGGGCATGTCTTTTACCGATCAATTATATGAGGTTTTGATAGAACATGAAAGCTATCTAGAATACTCAGAGAGATTCATTTTGCTGGATCGGGTAGATAAGCGTGTCTATATCTACACCTTGATGCCACCTTTTCAGTCCATCACCATTCCATTTCGCTACATTCATCTACACTCACTTGCATTCCATTACAGTTCACTCCGAATCACTCCGCTTCATTACATGCCACTCCCTTACAAAGCCGACATCAAGGCGAGGCAAGCTGTAGACACGCCAAATTCGCCTAATTCAGAGCATAAAAACTCATGTTTTATAGGGTAACATGTATGATTGACCTTATAATGATGCCGGGTCTTTTTAAAGTTGATTCGGAGCTTCGCCGAACAAAATCGGATGTTTTCCGACGTTTTCCGCAGAAAGCCGTAATTTCCGAGCGAAAGCTGCACGTAAATCGTGTGAACACGGAAATTGGCTGAATGACCAATGCCTAATTATCATGCATTGAAGGTTATGGTCATATTTACACTCCGGACAAGTTTTGTTGCATTCCGTGCCTTTCCGATTTGCCGTCGAAGTCATTTTGACCTATATCGGACCTTCTGTTCACTGCCCTAACTTCCGGATAAAATTCTGAAGTTTTGGAGGGTGTGATGGCTGATCCAATGCTATAGAAAGCTTCTTCGGCCTGTTATCTTTCCAACGCAACAAACGGCGTCGAATTCCGAGTTCGGGAGTGTTCGCAATGGCTTCCGGAAGAAGGACGCGCAGAAACAGTCCCATGCGCCCAGGTTCCAGGGCACATGCGCCCGGGACCCAGGGCACGTGGCCATGCGCCCTACCAATGAGGAACGTGACCATGTGCCCTCACTTGAGGGCACATGCGCCCCACCTTTGAGGCACGTGGGAACCAGTTTTTCACCGGGACTCTACCGCTCAACCGACGGACCGGATAAGATCGAATTTTTCGGAGAGGATAAGATGTGCCCCCCCTGGGGGGCGCATGCGCCCTTCAGTGGGGCGCATGCGCCCTGCACCAGGGCGCATGCGCCCAGGACCAGGGCGCATACACCCTATTTTTTAGTCCGGATCAGATCCTCTGTTCTCCTATAAATGGACTCTGATTCCGGTCGTTCCAGGGAGAGGAGGACGACTCCCCAGGCATCTAAAGACGTCCTATCACCCTCCTGCATCGATTTTGTGATTTTTAGAGAGAGAATTTCGAGTTTTTAGAGAGAGAAAAGTCGGTTCAAGAGAGAGGAAGGCTGTTCTGCAGGTGATCAGCCATGTCTTTCTTCTTCGGCCTCTACAGCAGTGTGTGGACGTCTACTGCCTGAGCACTCTTCATCAAAGTTCTTCCTCTCCAAGTCTTCTTCAGTTTACAATCGACGGAACTTGATTCAGAGGTCGGGGCTGGTCGTGACGAGCGCAGAAGCAAAGTCGCGCCTGGCAGATCCTGGACTGCTGCTCTGCTTTTTCGACAACACAGATTTGGCTATATCTTCCTCTATTCAACTCAGAATCTTTCAGTTCTTTTTCCTATCTCTTTTATTTAGTTATTATACATCATCCTATCATTTTTTTACATTTTTTTTCATTACTTTTACTCTGTTATTCCGAAAATAAAAAAGGGGGTTAGAGATAACCCGAATCCGGTCAGTTTCTAGTCAATTGTGTGTTTTATGTCATTCTCTTTACATATACTCCACTTTGTCTAGTTATAATTGTCTATTTCACTTGTTTATTTGTCTAGTTGCACAGAATATCAAGCACCCACACGTTGAGGACTCTTCTTCATTGGCCGGCCGAAGAAGGAGAAGCTTAAACTCACACTCTTCACGCTAAGGTACACACGGTCATCTTTCATTTTAATTCTATAAATAGGAACCCACGGTTCCTGGCGACCACGTTTATTTCTTCTCACCTTCCTCCCACATGACCCGAACCGTCTCTTTGGTGATCGAGCGACGCCAAGGGATGAAAGTTCGGGGATCAATGTGAGTGTGGGACCGAGGTGAGAATTGCTTTCCGAGTTTTATTCCTTTCTTTTCTCATCCCCTCTTGAGGTGACGATCTGGGTTCACGGACTTCCCTGAAAAGGAGAGGACCCTGTCGAATTTTCAGAGTCGACATTACCTTGTTAATAAGGCTACCCCCCTTGACATATAAGCAAGGCAAACAACAATAGGCAAGGGGGTAAGCCATAGAGCAGATTTAACCCTTATATTAAGTATTTCAGGAAAGAAACACAAGTCAAGGAGGGGTGAGAATCTCGCCAACAGGTCAAACAACACTGAAGCAAGAAGTGCTATAACAAGGAAGAAAAGCAGCTACAACACTAGAAGAAGATTAAGCTGCTACGGATATCAGTGTCTGATTGCCACTGACTCCAGGAGAATGACCACGTGGAGAAGGCATGGAAACCATACCGCCGCAACCGCCTCGTTTCGGTGACGCTCCAAAAGAGTGGCCAAGAAAATGCTCGCAGAAATGGAAGAATGGACATGGGAAACCCCCATAACTTGCCGACTAGCATATATGTCGCTAGTCGTGTGTTATTATCTTATACATTATTTGTTGAAGACCATGAGCTCGGAGAAGACTTGACCTGAGATCCCCTTCATCAAAATCTACGACGGTCGGGTCATCTCTAATGCTCACGGATAAGCCGAAGTTGTGCTGTGAGGGACGATAGTTTCCGAATGGGTATCTTGACCTCATAGACAATCTATATCTTCAACTATTTGTTATACAAGTTTTGTTTTATTTTCTTGAGCCCAACATGCATCATGTAGCATTAATTGCATTACATTTTGCATACATCATTTCCTAAACTTCACCTCCTCACTCTTTCGATCATTCTATATCCCATCGTGTTCTCTAATTCCACCATGATCTCTAGTCCCACCAACCTCTCTAATATCCCACCGTGTTCGGTAACCACTTTGTGCCCTCAAATCTTTCACCACTATGGCCATTTCAACTTCTTTGCTATTCATCCCACCAAGGGCCTTCTATTGCACCGTCACTATCTTCACGGTCTATGCTTAAACATTTGCCTTTCGGAATCTGAGATCATTCCATTCCGAATCGAATCTTGTCTCATGGAAGACTTAAATGAATCTGAGAGCCTGAATGTGCTCGATTGGTATTCTTTTACTTTTTCAAAACAAATCTCTTTAAATTTTAGCCCATCACAGTATAGGAACACCGCAAATATCGGGTTACTGGATGATGATGAACCTACGAACCCATGTTTCGGGGACTCCCCACCGCATTGGGGGTTGGCTATTCTTCTCTCGTGCCAATGGCACATCTCTTACCAATCGAACATAAGAAGACTTGATGAAACATGGCGGTTAACCAGGAGACTTGAGGAGATTCGTCTTGCCGAATCTGGTCGTTGAGCGTGTCTATATCTACACCTTGATGCCACCTTTTCAGTCCATCGCCATTTCACTCCACTACATTCCACTACGATCCATCTCGTTTCACTACGCTTTCTCTACGCTTCACTTCGTTCCGCTACATGCCATTCCCTTGCAAAGCCGACATCAAGGCGAGGCAAGCTGTAGACACGCCAAATTGGCTTGATTCGGAGCCACAGACTCTTATTCCATAGGCGATATCCTTTATTTGACCGTTATCTGATCTGGATTACCTCGTGGAGATGAGTTAAGGACATAGGTGGAGCCCCTCTCAAGTTGAGAATGGACCAATGATTTCCGGAATATTGCCGTAACCTTCAAGCGAGAGCCACACGTGAACTGTAAAAACACGAAGCCTGCTCGATGACCGACCTTGAATGTCCCATAATTGAAGGTCTCGGGAGTCCCGCATGTGTTACGTAACATTAAGGGTTTCCGAGAAGTCATTTCGGTAGGCGTCGGTCAATGACGGCTTTCGTTACGGCTTTTTCGATCTGTGCTGACACGGCTATCCCGGACCATGTATTAGGCTTTTCTGGTCATCACCGGGTCTTTTCGGGTCATCCGGGTCGATTCTAGCCGAATATTTTCATCAACCGGGGCCATACATCCGGTTCGGTCAATTTTAGGGTTTCGCGGCTTTTACGGCTTTCGATTCACGCTTACCGGGTTAATCTCAGATTTTTTCGATGACTTCGGATTGTCCGATTGTACTGAACTTGTTCGGTCATCATTTTAAGTCATCCCGAGTTGACCCGAGATTTCTCGATCGGAACCGTGCTCTTTTGGATCTTCGCCCCGGGTTTCGGCTTTCCGCGAGAGGGTAAACCGGTAGAAAGCCCCGTGCAAACATATCGGGAGTCACGCTGGCAGGTTTACCGACTTGAGGAGGTGGGGTTGAAGGCCCTCTTTCCAATGCAACAAACGGGAGCCGAATCGGACATCCCGTTTGCAAGATACGGCTCGTGGAACACGCGCGTAGGAGAGAGAGTGTACTGCGCCCCCGCTCCCTTTGAAAGAGGAGGGCGCGCCCTGCGCGCCCTCAACCCGGGGGCGCGCCCTGAGCGCCCTCAAAATGGGGGCGCGCCCTGCGCGCCCCCGGTTCCTTTGAAAAACGGGGGCGCGGTCGGTTTCTTTAAATCGCAAATTACCCCGATTAGCACCTTCTAAACCGGATTTTTGGAAGGTTTCCGCGGAGGATTTTCGATCATTTGTACCGCGCCCCCGGTTCGGGAGCACGTTACGTTTGTCAAGTCGATTTTTAGCAATTTCCGGAAGTTTCCATCGATTTTTAGCAGTGAGACGCGTAATGCACCCCCGCTTCCTTTGAAACAGGGGGGCGCGCAGACCGCGCCCCCGAACTGGGGGTGCGCCCTGCGCGGCCCTGGTTTGAGTGCGCGCCCTGCGCGCCCTCCTCCTCTTTGAAAAGAGGGGGTGCGGTCGGTCCAGTTTCTAAATTTTGCACCGGCTTCCTTCCCCTATAAATTGTGGGCCATTCTCAGCGACCCAGGGTTAATCCCCGGTGCCTAGCTCGTCCAGAGGTCGTCCAAGCTCTTCTCCAAAGCCGTCCCGACGTCCAAAGGCGATCCGAAGTCAAGAAATCGATCCCGAGGTGAAGGAGAAGGCTTGAACCGGGCGTTCTACATCAACCATCTTCATCGACTTATACAGAAAATCCGAGGCTCCTTCTGCAAAAGTTTTCAACATAGAAGTCGTTTCTCTCTTCGTCCTCTTTCATCTGCAACTGACGGCACTTAATTCCGACTTGCCGTTTGTTTGTGGCGATTGCTGCATTGGGGGCGCGCATCCAGGTTCTGTTTTCGATATCCGCCCACTTTAAGAATTTTTACTGACTTATAAAGGAGGATTTAGGAGAAGTTATCAACATAGGAACTCTTCCTCTCTGAGTCATTCGTCTACTCCAACAAACGGAACTCGATTCTGACATCGGGGTCGTCCTTAGCATCTTCTGCATCGAAGTCGCGCCAGAAGGGTGCAAAGCTACCCGAACCGGCCTTTTCTCAACCAACTCGGCTTCAACTCAAGCCGATCCATTCCATAAGCTTTCTCAACTCATTTAACTCAGTTCATTTACTGTTTTAAAGCATATTTCAGTTTATTTGCATCATTTTTACATAATCAAAAAATACAAAAAAAGGGGTTAAGGCTCACCCCAATCCGGTGAGTTCGATTCCAATTGCTTCTTTCTCATATTCTCTCTACAGTTACTACACTTCCCATAGTTCTAATTATTTTATTCACTTGGTTTATTTTTCTAGTTGCACAGGTTGAACAAGCTAGCATTGATTGGAGACTCTTCTTCATTGGCCGGCCGAAGAAGAAGAAGGTTGAACCCATATCCCCATCTCCCACGCTAAGGTACACGGTCAACTCAGCTCAACTTCTTAATTTACATCCCATAAATCGGAGCCCGCGGCTCCTGGCGGCCACATTTCTCTTGCTTTAATTTCATCTCCTCCTCACTCTCCTCCCACATGACCCGAACCATCTCCGGTGCTCGAGCGACGCCGTGAGATGAAAGTTCGGGGATCAATGTGAGTGTGGGATCGAGGTGAGGACATTTTACCGCTTTCTGAGTGTTTTCAATTCACTCCCCTTTTTTTCCCAATTCCATCTTTCACCTTCTTATCTTGAGGTGCCGATCCAAAACCCGTTTCTGGAGTCGACAGACAATACCTTGCGATCTCATCAAACCAAGGCCTCTCACCCTCATTTAACTCTTCCAACTCGACTAGAGAAACTTCCTCTTTCTGCTCTAGATATTCCTTTCTGCCAAATCTCTCCTTGACTTTTAGAAATCGCCCATCCTTAATCGCTGGCATCGACCTTCTACGGACATGAATAGTCCGCACCTGTCTACCTAGCGGGACTGATAGAGATGAAGCTAAGGAGGCTAGGGCATCAACAAGGATGATATGAGCTTGAGGAACATGGACAAAAGTGAGTTTGGAAAAGAGTTTGATGTAGCAAGAGGTGAGTTCTTGGTAAGGTTTGAGGTTTGGATGAGAAGTTTGATATTTGGTTAGGACTTGGCGAAGAATTAGTTGGCTATCACCTATCACCCTTAATTCCGTGGCTCCATAGAAATGAGCGGCCTCCAGCCCGGCCAGCAAGGCTTCGTATTCAGCTATATTGTTGGTTGTTGGGAAGTCAAGCTGAAATGCCTGTGGAATGGTGACACCCTCGGGTGATAGAAGGACGATTCCTATTCCCTTACCGTGTGAATTCAGAGCCCCGTCAAAATATAATGTCCAAAGGTGGGAAGATCGGATCAACATTAGTTCGTCATCCGGGAGCTCCGATTGGACCGGGTCAAAGAGGGGTATAGGGTGATGGGCTAGATGTTCGGCAATGGCATAGCCCTTAATTGCCATCTGGGGGACATAGGTGATATCAAACTGGGAGAGGAAGCTCTGCCAATGACCTAACCGATCAGTTAGAACAATTTTCTTCAGAAGGAATTTGATGGGATTGATGCGGGCAATAAGATTTACCTCATCAGCTAAGAAATAGTGTTTAAGCTTCTGAACTACCCAGACTAGTGCAGCACAGGTCTTCTCCACTACAGTATACTTCTGCCCACATGGATCAAAGATCTTTGACAAATAGTAAGTTGCCTTCTCTTTTCCTTCTTCATCAACCTGTGCAAGGACTTCCCCAAGAGAATTCTCCAAAACCGAGATATATAAAACTAAGGGCTTGCCAGGGACTGGTGGTCTAAGCACAGGGGGACTAGCCAGGTATCTTTTCAAACCATCGAATGCATCCTGACACTTCGAATCCCATTTGAACTCGGCCCCCGCCTTGGTCAACTCATAGAAAGGTTTACACCTTTGGGAGTGTTGTGAGATGAACCGGCGGACAAACTGTAGCCTCCCGATTAATCCTCGAAGTTCTTTCATATTTCTCGGAGGAGGCATACCAATGATTGCCTTGGCCTTGTTTGGGTCGATCTCTATGCCCCTTTTGCTCACTATGAACCCCAACAGTTTTCCTGAGGATACTCCAAACGTGCATTTCTTTGGGTTTATCTTCAATTTATATTCCCTAGCTCTTTGCAAGACCTTTCTCAACACTTCCGGGTGATCTTCTCGGCTTGTGGACTTAACGACCAGGTCGTCCACGTACACCTCTACAAGGGTATGCATCATGTCATGGAAGATAGCCATCATTGCCCTCTGATAGGTAGCACCAGCATTCTTCAGTCCAAAGGGCAGGACGACATAGCAGTAGGTTCCCCAAGGTGTAGTGAACGAGGTCTTCTCCTGGTCCTCTTCGGCCAACCGGATTTGATTATATCCAGAATAGCCATCCATGAACGACAACATCTCGAATCCAGCAGTGTTATCAACCAGTACGTCAATATGAGGTAGAGGAAAGTCATCTTTAGGACACGCTCGGTTCAAGTCCCTGAAGTCTATACAGATCCGAACTCGGCCATCCTTCTTCATGACAGGGACTATGTTTGCCACCCATTGCGGATAAAGGACGACCTTATTGAATCTTGCTTGATGTAACTTGTCGACCTCTTTTTTCATCTTAAGTGCAACATCAGGGTGGAATCTCCTTAATTTTTGTTTGACCGGGGTAACTCCAGGTTTCAAAGTTTGACGATGTTCAACTAACGAGGTGTCTAACCCCGGCATGTCTTCGTATGTCCATGCGAACGTGTCCTTATATTCTTCTAGAATTTTAATTAAACTCTGTTCCTCAGTGGGAGTGAGGTTTGCGCTTAGGAGGATTGTCTTGGGATCTTTCGGCGTTCCGAGATTCAATTCTTTTGTTGGTTCATCCACCATGGCTAATGGTTCTTCAAACCTTTTAAGTCCAGATGCAAACGCATCAGCCAAGTCCTCAATTCCATCCTCGAAATCAGGATCTTTTTCTGATAAGACCTCGTAAACTCCCAGTGTATGATCTACATTGAATTCATCCTCATATTGGATTTCATTAAGCTAGATAGCATTTTCCAAAAAACTTGGCAGCCTTGCACATTCCTGGCATTTTTGAGCTATTTGTTGGAGATATCTTTCCGGCACACGTTTACCTCGAATTTTCTTCTTTCCTACCCTAACTACTCCTAAAGAAGACGGAATTGAAAAGGTGGTATTAACAATGGGTGAAGGATCGAGCAGATCGATCAGTGAGTTGGAGAAGAGGGGTCCCTGGTTGGGAGCACCCTCCGAGACAAGTAGAGACGTCTCCTCAATGGAAAACTGAGTTTGTGAGAGGACGTTTTTTTGGGTATTTTGGGTATTTTCAATAAAAAAAATGGAATGAGCCGATGGGGCTCGAGTAGAAATAGAAAGCTTAAGTAAATGGAAGAAAAATGGGCTCGCGGGCCCGATGATGACAAGAAATGGGCAGATAGGCCCAAAGCTGGTGAAAAGATCTAAGGGGCACGTGGGCCCAAATGGTGGGTTAGAGAGGCGGGTTGATGTTGATGGGCATGAGGGCCCGATTGAAGGTTGAGCCCGGGGACCCAATGAAAAGAGTGGGCACATGGACCCGATTTAGATGGTTGGGAGCAAGATTGTGATTTGTGATGGGCTCGCTGGCGCCATTGAAGAGTATGGGTGCGCAAACCCGAATTCAAAGAAGTGGGGGCATGGGGGCCCGATTTAGAAGAAGTATGGGCACGTGGGCCCGATGGTGAAGAAATGGGGGCATACAGGCCCGAGGTTGAAGGAGTGTGGGCATGTGTGCCCAAGTTTGAGGGAAGGTGGGCACGTGGGCCCAATTTAGAAGAAATTTGGGCACATGGGCCCGTGGGCATGTGAGCCCGGTTGAGGTGAATTACGGGCACGTGGGCCCGATTGAGGTAAATTGTGGGCACGTGGGCCCGATTTAGAAAAATTAAGGGCACATGAGCCTGATTGGGAAGAATTATGGGCACGTGGGCCCGATGGAAGGAAAGGGGCACGTAGGCCCAGTTGGGGAAAAGGGGCATATGGGCCCAGTTGAAGGAAAGGGGAATGCAAGCCCGATTGATTAAAAGGGACACGTGGGCCCGGTTGAAGAAAAGGGGCATAAGAGCCCGGTCGATTAAAAGGGGCACATGGGCCCGGTTGGATAAAGGGGGCACGTGGGCCCGGATGATGGAAAGGGGCACATGGGCCCAGTTGATGAAAATGGGCATAAGAGCCTGATTGACGAAAAGGGGCATACGTGCCCGAAAATGGGGCATAAGGGCCCAAAAATAGGGCATAAGGGCCCAATTGAGTGGGATGGGGTGTGTGCCATGGCCCTAAGATTGACATATTTTGGATCCATGGGCCTGATTGATGCTTGTAAGAAGGATAAAGAAAGGGCAGTGGCCCTAAGATTGAGGAATTGTGGGCCCATGGGCCCAATCGTTGATTTAGAGGAGAATAAAGAAAGGGTCGTGGCCCTAAGATTGATTGATCATGGGCCCATTGGCCGGATTGTTGCTTAGGAGAAGAATAGGGTAAGGGTCGTGGCCCTAAGATCGATTTCGAGGATTTTGCCTGCCTAGCAGGAGGAGGTCCTATTATCCCTTTGCTAAGGTCTACATCCTTCAGGAGGCTTGTCGATTCATTCCCCATTTCATTGACCAATTCTATTCCCTTATTTTTCAGTTCAGGGGTCAATTCAATCTGACCATCTTCATTGATCAATTCCAATGGTGGTAACAGTTGATCAATGCCTGACAAATCCTTGCCTAGTCCTTCATTGGATTGACAATCAACTAAGTTTATGATTCCTTCATCTAAGCTCCCTATAGTTGGCTTCTCCTCAGGATGTTCTATGGAAGAGGGCATGCCTAGTCTAGGGGATTCCAAAAAGGTAGCAGGGTTTGGTTCGACCTCCCCTACTAGCTAACTTTGATCTTGAGATATAGCAACGACATGATGAGAAGCTGATTCTTCTGCCATGGTAGGAGCACAAATGGTTGGAGTGATTGATTCCTCTACTAGGGCAGGAGCACGAAGGGTCAGAGGGACTGAATCGTCTACCATGGTAGGAGCATGAAAGGTCAGAGTGACTGGTTCCTCTACCATGGCAGGAGCAATAGAAGAAATAAGGGCCTTAACCGACTTAGGGTGAACCCTATTTTGAGGGGTTGATTGAATAGCCAAGGGTTGTTTAATTGGTGTTGGCATAGAAGTCGGTTCAGGCTGAAGAGCTATTGGTGAAATTGGTTGAGGGGCCAAGGCTTGTCCTGTTGGCCGAGGAGTCATTGGTGAAGTAGATTGAGAAGCTAAGGGCCATATGATTGGCCGAGGGGCCTTTGGAAATGTTGGTGAGGTCAAAGGCCGGGAGCCGGTTTAGGTAATGAAGTATATGCACAAGCGACAAGAGGAACTTGATTGTGCACAGTTGGTTTTGCCATTAGCACGGGTTGCATGACCAGCTGAGGTTGGGGCATGGGTGGCCTAATCAACTGACGTCGAGGAGTCGGCTGAAGATGATGATCTGAATGAGGTTGGAGAGGGCTCCTAGGTTGGTGCATAGCATCAATGCTCCTCTCAAGCCTGGGCCTCAATTCATCAGAATATTGCATTAATTCCACATCTTCTTTTACTTCCCCAATTATTGAATAGCTTGGCCCATATCGTTTCAAGAATTTGGCCTTGACAATTTCGAAATCCCATATCTCTACTTCGTTTAATGAAAAAAACCAATCTAGGGCTGCACCCTCTAAAGATCTCCTAAAAAGAAAGGCAAGGGTCTTTCTATTATTATGCCATCGAGATGATTTGCTCCGGAAATCATTGACATGGGTGAAGGGATCACCTAAGCCATTGTAGCGATGGTAGGTTGGCATTTGTGATTGGGTGATGTAGATAGTATAGAGGGGGAATTCGATGGTTTCTTTATCCTTGGCAACAGGTGGGGAGGAATTCACCAGGGGGTATGCATGTGGCACCTGGATGGAAGGGAGGTGGGTTGGTGTGCGAGCTGAAGAATGACCCACAATGGGGTGAGTAGGTGAAGTAACATGGCAGGGCTGCCCAGGTGGGGTTATGACAAGAGGTCGAACTGTCGATTGTGGAGGCAAAGCAGCTCGGTTGACTTTGGCTGCACCATGATTAATAGGCATCTTGCCCTTCACTATAGATTTTATGAATGACAAGGTATTGGGATCAAGATGAAAAGATAGATCCTTAAGAGCCTGTTCTATACTAAATGAAGTGGACTGATGGGAATCCCCTTGCACTTCAGGTTCCATAGCAGCATTGACATGGCTCTCGGGTTGTTGTTGGAGCTTGTAGAGACCCGACTCATACTCTTGTTGCATGTAGTAGTCCGACCTCCCGACGTGGCCTCCAGACCTCAGCATCATGGGCTTCATGTCGATCTTTCTTCAAAGATGGTTAAAAAAGAGAGCAAGCAAAACACAAAATTGAAGATTTTTTTTTATGTTTTGTTTTGTTAGAATTTTTTTTTGTTTCAATTTGGTTGGTTGAAAAACAAGTTGAACACAAAATCAAAGAGTTTTTTTTTTAGGTGTTTTGAAAGAAGAATTTTTTTGGTTGTTTTCAATTGTGGTAAGCAACCAAGTTATGCAAACAAGGTTTTAAAATGACTACTCGACAATATTTGAGTTGAAACCTTAGATTAGATAGATTGTTAGCAATTGTTCACTCAAATGGGTATGGTTCCTATTGCTTCAATCTTCAAGACCTAAGGTTGTCACTCAATCACCACGAGTAGGTACTTGGGTTCTTCGGGTTTTGGAAAAGTGGTACAGCCAGCCCAATCGTGCAGAGAGGAATACTCTACGGATGGGGACTTACGGAGGTCTTGATGGAAACCACCAAATCAACTAGGAAGGAATATCCCAGAAGAGAGGTAAGAATCCACCAAGAAGGTGTTTGGAGGGTGAGGGTGTGTTGGGAGAGAGATCCCCCGCCTCGAATGCCCTACGGATCGGAGCAAGTCCGGTACCCAATGCAAAAAGCTAATGCAAAAGTAAAAATGGAGGGTAAGAGGAGAAGAAGAAATCAATGTGCAAAAACATGAAATGAAATGAAGTAAATAGAGCATGCAATATGCAAACAAGACAAGCAATCATGCAACAAAACAAACAATCTAGTGACTAGAATTGAATTAGAATGAAACTAGTTGCACAAACAAATCAAGCTAGCACGGTTAAAGACATTGGTTGTCCCACCGTGGTCGCCAAAAAGCTGTCGACTCCAGAAACGGGTTCCGGATTGGCACCTCAAGATAAGGTGAAATATGGAATGATAGATGGAATAAGGAAGTGAATTGAAAACACTCGGAAAGCGGTAAAATGTCCTCACCTCGGTCCCACACTCACATTGATCCCCGAACTTTCATCTCACGGCGTCGCTCGAGCACCGGAGATGGTTCGGGTCATGTGGGAGGAGAGTGAGGAGGAGATGAAATTAAAGCATGAAAAAAATGTGGTCGCCAGGAGCCGCGGGCTCCGCTTTATGAAATAAAAGCAAGATTGAGTTGATTTGACCGTGTACCAAAGCGTGGGAGATCGGGATATGGGTTCAACCTTCTTCTTCTTCGGCCGGCCGATGAAGAAGAGTCTCCAATCAATGCTAGCTTATTCAACCTGTGCAACTAGAATAATAAACCAAGTGAAGAAAATAATTAGAACTATGGGAGGTGTAGTAACTGTAGTAAAAATATGAGAAAGAAGCAATCGGAATCGAACTCACCGGATTGGGGTGAGCCTTAACCCCTTTTTTTTGTATTTTTGATTATGTAAAAATGATGGAAATAAACTGAAATATGCTTTAAAATAGTAAATGAACTGAGTTAAATGAGTTGAGAAAGCTTATGGAATGGATCGGCTTGAGTTGAAGCCGAGTTGGTTGGAAAAGGCCGGTTCGGGTAGCTTTGCACCCTTCTGGCGCGACTTCGGCGTAGAGGATGCTACGGACGACCCCGATGTCAGAATAGAGTTCCGTTTGTTGGAGTAGACGGAGGACTCAGAGAGGAAGAGTTCCTATGTTGATAACTTCTCATAAATCCTCTTTTATAAGTCAGTAAAAATTCTTAAAGTAGGCGGATATAGAAAACAGAACCTGGATGTGCACCCTCAGTGTAGCAATCGCCACGAATTGAGTGCCGTCAGTTGGAGATGAAAGAGGACGAAGAGAGGAACAATTTGTGAGTTGAAGACTTTTGCAGAAGAAGCCCCAGATTTTCTGCATAAGTCTATGAAGATGGTTGATGAAGAACACTCGGATCGAGCCGTCTTCTTCACCTCGGGATCGATTTCTTGACTTCGGATCGCCTTTGGACGTCGGGACAGCTTTGGAGAAGAGCTTGGACGACCTCTGGACGAGCTAGGCACTGGGGGTTAACCTTGGGTCGTTGAGAATGGCCCTCAATTTATAGGGTAAGGGAGCTGGTCCGAAATTTGGAAACTGGACCTAATGCGCCCCCGCGTTTCAAAGGAGACGAGGGCACGCAGGGCGCGCCCTCAAACCCAGTTCGGGGGCGCGGTCTGCGCACCCCCCTATTTCAAAGGAGACGGGGGCGTGTTACGCATCTCACTGCTAAAAATCAATGGAAAGTTCCGGAAATTGCTAAAAATCGACTTGACATACGTAACGCGCCCCCGAACCGGGGGTGCGGTACAAATAATCAAAAATCCTCCGCGGAAACCTTCCAAAAATCCGGTTTAGAAGGTGCTAATCGGGGTAATTTGCGATGTAAAGAAACCGACCGCGCCCCCGCTTTTCAAAGGAACCGGGGGCGCACAGGGCGCGCCCCCAGTTTGAGGGCGCGCAGGGCGCGCCCCCGGGTTTAGGGCGCACCCTTCTCTTTCAAAGGGAGCGGGGGCGCGGTACACTCTCTCTCATGCGCGCGTGTTCCGCGAGCCGTATCTTGCAAACGGGATGTCCGATTCGGCTCCCGTTTGTTGCGTTGGAAAGAGGGCCTTCAACCGTACCTCCTCAAATTGGTAAACCAGCCGGAATGACTCCCGATATATTTGCACGGGGCTTTCTACCGGTTTACCCTCTCGCGGAAAGCCAAAACCCGGGGCGAAGATCCAAAAGAGCACGGTTCCGATCGAGAAATCTCGGGTCAACTTGGGATGACTTAAAATGATGACCGAACAAGTTGGTACGATCAGACAATTCGAAGTCATCGAAAAATCTGAGATTAACCCGGTAAACGTGAATCGAAAGCCGTAAAAGCCGCGAAACCCTAAAATTGACCGAACCAAATGTATGGCCCTGGTTGATGAAAATATTCGGCTAGAATCGACCCGGATGACTTGAAAAGACCCGGTGATGACCGGAAAGGCTTGACATGTGGTCCGGGATAGCCGTGTCAGCACAGATCGAAAAAGCCATAACGAAAGCCGCCATTGACCGACACCTACCGAAATAACTTCTCGAAAACCCTGAATGTTACAGAACACATGCGGGGATCCCGAGACCTTCAATTATGGACCATTCAAGGTCGGTCATCGAGCAGGCTTCGTGTTTTTATAGTTCACGTGCGGCTCTCGCTTGAAGGTTACGGCAATATTCCGGAAATCATTGGTCCATTCTCAACTTACAAGGGGCTCCACCAAGGTCCTTAGCACATCTCCACGAGGTAGTCCGGATCAGATAACGGTCAAATAAAGGATATCGCCTATGGAATAAGAGTCTAGGGCTCCGAATCAAGCCAATTTGAAGTAAGAGTCTATGGAGTAAGAGTCTAGGATACCGATGATAAGCGCAGTACTTTGTCATGTCAACATTCGCCGGCCATCCTTCTCTCTCCTTTGGAAGCTCCAACTGTTTTTCCGCCATCAATGCATTAAATATATCGGTGAGGGGGAATGGCAGTTGAGGATAGTATTCTCTCTTGGGTCCCCCCTCCTAGGACGGTTGGCTAGTGGTGGCACTTGGTTGTAAGCTTGTTGTTGTGGTGGTGGTCGGTTGTAGACATGTTGTTGTTGAGGCGCTCGGTTGTAGGCATTTGGTTGCTGGGGCGCTCGGTTGTAGGTGGGTTGCTGTGGTGGTGCTCGGTTGTATGCAAGTTGTTGTTGTGGCTGAGGAGCTGGTTGAGGGGCTGGGCGGTATTGTTGGTTGGGTGGTGGGTTACGGTATTGGCTCTTACGGTACCCACCCTGGTTACCCATGGCATTGATGCTCTCACTGTTTACTACCCCTAAAGTGGTGGGTCCTACAGGTGCAGGCTTTCTGGTGTTACGGGGCTTGGTGTCGAATGGGTTGATCATGGATGCGTCCTTAAAGTGGGCTTGGAGGTAGCGGGCACTATCACACAACTCACTCATGGTTGTTGGGCGGTGCATGATCAGGAGGTTGCGAAGGCTGGGCGTGGTGTTCCCTATGAGCATCCTCACCTGCTCCCCCTCTGAGATGGTATCTACTAGCCTCTCAGCCATTCCCCTCCACCGATCAAAAAATCTGGCCTCATCTTTTCGGCAATTAAATCAGTTATCGAGCAGGCTAGTCCCACCCGATCCTTGTACCTCTGTAGAAACTTTGCCTTGACGATGTCGAAATCTGCCGCCTCAATGGAATCAAGAGAATAGAATCAGTCCAGGGCGGATCCTTCCAATGACCGACGGAATAGGAAGGCAAGGTCTTTGCGGTCATTTTTCCAGAATGCGGAGTCGTAAAGAAAGCTCTTTAGATGGTTGAAAGGATTACCAGTCCCATTGTAACGTTGAAAGACTGGTATCTCTGAAGGAGGAAGGTTTAGAACTGGGAAGGATGGGACAGAGATTTCAGGGATGGCTTTAGAATCAAGGCGGTGCTTCATTTCTTCAAAGTGCTCATCCATCTAGTTGAGTTTGTTCATTAATGTCTGGGTGAGGCTGGATTCTTGAGTCATGGTAGCAAAGTGTTTAGGTGATTGAGTTGGAAGAGGTAGGTTGGAAACAGGGATTGGAACAGTATTATGCGAATGCCCCATAACGGGGTGAGTGGAGACACGGCAGGGTTGCCTAGGAGAAGAGATGATTTGGGACCTGACTGCTGATTTAGGTGGTGAGGGGGCTTGATTTCCCTCGACCGAATCTTGATTGGCGGGCATCTTGCCCTTTGTCAAGGATTGCACAAGCGAAAAAGATTCGGGGTCTAGATGAAGAGATAGACCCTGGAGGAGTTGCTCCACGCTAAGTGAAGCAGGTTGATGAGTAGGATTTTGAATTTCTGGCTCCCTGATGGCGTTGACATGGCCCTCTGGTTGGACCACGGGTTGCTGAAGCTCGTAGTGACCCGTCTCGTACTCCTCTTCTTGGCCGTAGTAGTCCGACATCCCAACGTGTCTTCCGGACCTTAGAGTGGGCATCCTGTCAAATTTTCTTACAGAATGGTTGAAAGAAAGCAAATGAAAGGTGTAAATGCAAAGAGTGTTTTTGTTTGGTTATGGTTGTTTGTTTGATTTGATTTGGTTTCAATTTGGTTGTTTAGCAAGCAAGTTGAACATAAAATTAAAGGGATTTTTTTTTTTAGGTGTTTTGAAAGAGGAAGAATTTTTTGGTTGTTTTCAATTGTTGTGAGCAAGCAAGTTATGCAAACAATGTTTTAAAATGACTACTCGGCAATTTTTGGGTTAAAACCTTAGATTAGATAGATTGTTAGCAATTGTTCACTCAAGTAGGTATGATTCCTATTGCTTCAATCTTCAAGATCTAAGGTTATCACTCAATCACCACGAGTAGGTACTTGGGTTCTTCGGGTTTTGGGAAAGTGGTACAACCGGCCCAATCGTGCGGAGAGGAATACTCCACGGAAGGGGACTTACGGAGGCCTTGATGGAAACCACCAAATCAACTAGGAAGGAATATCCCAGAAGAGAGGTAAGAATCCACCAAGAAGGTGTTTGGAGGGTGAGGGTGTGTTGGGAGAGAGAGCCCCCGCCTCGAATGCCCTACGGATCGGAGCAAGTCCGGTACCCGATGCAAAAAGCTAATGCAAAAGTAAAAATGGAGGGTAAGAGGAGAAGAAGCAATCAACATGCAAACATGAATGAAATCTATTAAATAAATCAAACCATGCAATCAAGACAAGTAATGATAGAGTAAACAAGTAACTAGCAACTAGCAACTAAAAGGTGGTTCGCGCGGGAACCGGCTTGTGTTGGAGTGTCCAAGTGGGGACAAATCTGAAGTGAAGGTAAAAGGATGGTCCACGCGGGGACCGATTTGAAAATAAATTGGCTCACGTGGGAGCGGGTTTTGAAAAGGTAGGTGGTTCACGCGGGAACCGGTTTTTTTTTTGAAGGAAAAGGGGTGGTTCACGTGGGAACCGGTTTGTTTGATTGGAAAAAGAAAAGGAGGGCCACGTGGGGCCAATCTAAAGTGGTGCTAAGGGGTGGTCCACGCGGGGACCGATCTGAAAGTGGGTTGGTTCACGCGGGAACCGGTTTAGAAAAGGGGTTGGTTCACGCGGGAACCGGTTTTTGTGAAGAAAAGGGTGGTTCACGCGGGAACCGGTGTAAGAGTTGACAAAATGAAAAGAGAGCCACGTGGGGCCAATCTAAAGGTGCTTCAAATGGGTGGTCCATGCGGGGACCGATCTGAAAGTAAGTTGGTTCACGCGGGAACCGAGTTGGAAAAGAAAGGTGGTTCACGCGAGAACCAGTTTTTTTGTGAAGAAAAGGGTGGTTCACGCGGGAACCGGTGTAAGAGTTGACAAAAATGAAAAGAGAGCCACGTGGGGCCAATATAAAGGTGCTGCAAATGGGTGGTCCATGCGGGGACCGATCTGAAAGTAAGTTGGTTCACGCGGGAACCGAGTTGGAAAAGAAAGGTGGTTCACGCGAGAACCGGTTTATAAGAAGAAAAGTGGTTCACGCGGGAACCGGGCTGAAATTAAAGACAAGAAATCAAGTCCACATGGGGGACAATCTTAAAGGAAGAGTAATCAGAAAGTTTTTAAAGGTAAATTGACATGGAAAAAGGTAAAGGACAAGCCGGTTCACGCGGGAACCAAATCGGAAAATAACTAGTTGCACGGATCAATCGAGCTAGCACGGTTGAAGACATTGGTTGTCCCACCGTGGTCGTCAAAAAGCTGTCGACTCCGAAAATGGGTTCCAGATCGGCACCTCAAGATAAGGTGATAGATGAATGGGGGAAGGGAGTGAATCGGAAAACACTCGGAAAGCGGTAAAGACTCCTCACCTCGGTCCCACACTCACATTAATCCCCGAACTTTCATCTCATGGTGTCGCTCGTGCACCGGAGATGGTTCGGGTCATGTGGGAGGAGAGTGAGGAGGAGATGAAATTAGAACATGAATAAAAATAAATTGTGGTCGCCAGGAGCCGCGGGCTCCACTTTATGGAATTGAACAAGATTGAGTTGATTTGACCGTGTGTACCTTAGCGTGGGAGATCGGGATATGAGTTCAACCTTCTTCTTCTTCGGCCGGCTGATGAAAAAGAGTCCAACCGGTGCTAGCTTGATAAACATGTTCAACTAGAACAATAAACCAAGTGAAAAGTTTGATTAGACTTGTGAGAAGTGTAGTAACTGTAGTAAGAAGATAAGAAAGAAGCAATTGGAATCGGACTCACCGGCTTTGGGGTCAGCCTTAACCCCTTTTTTTGTATTTTTGATTATGTAAAAATGATGCAAATGAACTGAAATATGCTTTAAAACAGTAAATGAACTGAGTTAAATGAGTTGAGAAAGCTTATGGAATGGATCGGCTTGAGTTGAAGCCGAGTTGGTTGAAGAAGACCGGTTCGGGTAACCTTTGCACCCTTCTGGCGTGACCTTGGTGCAGAGGATGCTACGGATGACCCCGATGTCAGAATCGAGTGACGTTTGTTGGAGTAGACAGAGAACTCAGAGAGGAAGAGTTACTATGTTGATGACATCTCCGAAATCCGAAGTGGACGGATATAGATAACAGAACCTGTATGCGCGCCCTCAGTGTAGCAATCGCCACGAACAAACGGCAAGTCAGAATTGAGTGCCGTCAGTTGGAGACGAAAGAGGACGAAGAGTGGAACGACTTCTATATTGAAGACTTTTGCAGAAGGAGCCCCAGATTTTCTGCAGAAGTCGATGAAGTTGGCTGATGCAGAACACCCGGATCGAGCATTCTCCTTCACCTCGGGATCGATTTCTTGACTTCGGATCGCCTTTGGACGTCGGGACGGCATTGGAGAAGAGCTTGGACGACCTCGGGTCAAGCTAGGCACCGGGGATTAACTTTGGGTCGTTGAGAATGGCCCTCAATTTATAGGGAAAGGAAGCCGGTGAAAAAATAGAAACTGGACCGACCACGCCCCCGCTTTTCAAAGGGGACGAGGGCGCGCAGGGCGCTCCCCCAGTTCGGGGGCGCGGTCTGCGCGCCCCCCTGTTTCAAAGAGAGCAGGGGCACGTTACACGTCTGACTGCTAAAAATTGATGGAATCTTCTGGAAATTACTAAAAATTTACTTGACATACGTAACGCGCCCCCGAACCGGGGGCGCGGTACAAATAATCGAAAATCCTCCACGGAAACCTTCCAAAATCAAATTCATTCATGTTCCTCGTGCTCAAAATATATTTTGATGGGGCATTAAACTCCCAGGGTAGAGGGATAGGGATTGTTCTTCTATCACCCGAAGGTGTCACCATTCCACAGGCTTTTCAGCTCCATTTTCCAGCAACAAACAATATAGCTGAGTATGAAGCCTTGTTTGCCGGACTGGAGGCCGCTCACTTCTATGTTGTCACTAAACTAAGGGTGATCGGTGATAGTCAGTTGATTCTCCACCAAGTACTGGCCAAATACCGCACATCTCATCCCGGGCTCAGACCATACCAAGAACTCACCACCTGTTACGTCAAGCTATTCTCCAAAATCGAATTCATTCATGTTCCTCGTGCTCAAAATATTCTTGCCGATGCTCTTGCTTCTCTGGCATCTTCACTATCTGTCCCGCTAGGCAGACAGGTTAGGACGATCTATGTCCGCCGATGAACCATTCCGGCAGTAGAAGATGCATGATTCTTGAGGGTTAAAGAAAATTTTGAAAGAAAAGAGTACATTGAGCAAAAGGAGAAAGTGTCTTTGGTCGAGTTGGAGGAACTAGAAGAGGGTGAGAAACCATGGTATCATGAGATTGCGAATTACTGTCAAGATCAGACATATCCACCGGGATCAACTGCCGAAGAGAAAAGAGCCATAAGAAGAGTCTCCCAGAGATACACCAACTTAGGTGGCGTACTTTATAAAAGAAGCTTGGCCGGTGTTCTATTAAGATGCGTAGATGAAGAAGAGGCTGAATTGGTGCTTAAGGAAGCACACTTCGGAGTATGTGGAGGCCATGTAAATGCCCAAGCCCTCGCCAAGAAGATCATCAGGCAAGGGTATTACTGGCCTACTTTAGAAGAAGATTGCTCGATCTTTGTCCGGCACTGTCATCAATGTCAACTTCACACCGAAAAGATTCACTCTCCCGCATCTTCCCTTCACCCGATTCACGCCCCATGGCCCTTCGCTATGTGGGCTTTTGATGTTATCGGACCCCTCGGTGACCCAAACTCCACAAACAAAACCAAATCCTTCATCCTAACTATAACGGAGTACTTCACCAAGTGGGCGGAAGCGGAAGCATACGTGGAAATCAAGGCATCAACAGTCTGCACCTTCATCAAACGCAACATCATTTCCAGGTTCGGGATCCCAGGCGACATCATCACTGACAATGGACCACAATTCATCTCCCAGGAACTGCGTGACCTTTGCAACAGGTATTGCATCATATTGCATCATTCATCTCCATATTATCCTCAAGGCAACGGTCAAGCAGAAGCCACCAATAAAACCCTGATAAAAATCATTAAGAAGACTTGTAAGTCTAGCAAGTTCGCGGACTGGCCAGATAAGTTAGTTGATGCTCTATGGGCCTACCGCACTTCTATTCAAACCCCAACGGGTCAAACTCCCTATGCCCTGGCATTTGGGATGGAGGCGGTAGTCCCATATGAAGTGCTCGTTCCTTCCCTCCGAGTCCAGATCGATCGAGACATCCCGATAGATGAACGCCGAGATTCCCTTCTCGCGCAACTCGAACTCTTGGATGAAAGGAGGCTGGCTGCTGCCGAACATGCTAGGTCTTATCAGAATAGACTTAAAGATTTTATCAGAAGAGGGTGGTGGAGAGAAAATTTGAAATCGGTGAGGTTGTGCTAAAAAGAATATTCATTAAGCCTGGCGGTCCCCGCTCCAAACTTCAACCTAATTGGGAGGGTCCGTATGTGATTTCAGTTGTTTATCCCGGTAATTCATACAAGCTGACTAATGCAGAAGGAGAAGAACTAACTCATCCCTGGAATGGTGTATACCTCAAAAAATATTTCCCTTAAAACAAAAATCACAAAAAACAAAAGAAATCTATAAAATCAAAGGTGTGAGGAATGACGGTAACATCTGACGCTTGCTTGTTCAGTGCACCAACTTGTCACTTAGGAAAATAAGGATAGGCATCATACTGCACACACTACACGCCTAGGTTTCGAAGTCCGATGACTGGAAGTTAGAGAAAAAGCTAGGCAACACTTGGCCAAAGAAGGTCAACTCTGTCCTATTCTCTTCTTATTTCAGTCCAGAACGAATAAAAGAGACTAAAATAAGGAGTATCGAAAGTGCCCATTGCCTTAGTAGGAGGATGCCTCTGAATGTCTGACTTCTTAAAAGAAAAAGGTACCAAAAGATGAGCAATAACCCCTCAGGTCGGCAAAAGAATAGACCGTTCGAATGTGTACCAACAAAAGCCCAAAAAAGAAAAAGGCTCCAAAAGATGGGCAATGAACCCCTCAGGTCAAAATCAAGCAAAAGGAAAAGACTTGTCCGAATGCGGGCCAACAAAAAAAAGGGCTAGAAGGAAGAACCCGAGGATGTCAAATCCCAAATGGGCAACGCGGGCACTAGTAGAGAAACAAATTCAACACCCCCGAATCCTATTAGGAACTTAACATCAATCCTTTTCCCTCTTTAACCTTACGAATAGGGTTGACCGACTGGATCCAAGAAAAGCCATAGCCTATCGAAGGCAGAAGGTCAGAAGATCTCGGACTAGGTACTTTCTTACACGTGATGTCTACTTTTAACTCTTAGGTAACAATGAGGGGCACATGTGGCAAGCAAGGCAAAGGATGAGATGGTCGTTTCTTTCACACCAAACCAAAAAAAAATTGAATACTTCAAAAAGCACCAAACAAATTCATAACATCAAAAATCCCAAAAAAAGTAAAAATCTAAAACACCAAAGAAATCATAAAAGTTCCAAAACATCTAAAAACATTATAAAACTATCAAAACTCAAACAAATCAAAAATCCCAAAACACCTAAAAATTTGCTTCCTAATTGACTAGTCGCCTTTGCATTCGTATTTAATTTTAGTCTTGCATTTTTTCTTTTGTGCATACTTATATTTTTTTATTATCTTTACCTTGATAAGGTCGATGTCCCTTGACAAAAGATCAAGGCAACTTTGCCCTCTCCTTGCAAGGGACTAAGCCAAAATAAGGTTCTAATATCTTCTCTCGAGTGGATGCAGGAACAGGAGAAGGCATGCCGGCTTCATATCCCCAGACACTAGAGGAAGCAAAAACAACAAAAAAATCAAAAATTGAAAAAAAAAATAAAAGTGGACTACCCCGACCCCTATTAGGACTTGCATTTAGTATTGCATCTATCAAAATAAATAATATTTGAGATGTTGAAGACCTCAAGTCTAGAGGGGGCTGAGCCTGAGAACCCCTTCAACAAAATCAGTGAGGGCTCAGTCATTCCTTAGCCTTGCAGATAGGACAAAGTTGAATATACGGGGACGATGGTTTCTTTGCGGATGTCCTAACTCGTTATGTTCAACCTATATCTTCAACTATTTTCTTATACTTATTTGTATTTCTTTAAACCCAGCATGCATCATTTCATATCATGCATCATCCCACCACAACCATTTCCTGCTTCATAATCCCGCCATAACCTCCTTCCAATCACACCATGAACCTTCTAAAGATGGTCTTTTATAGCCCCTAGAGGAGGTCTTGATTTTTTGAAGAATCGGTTTCCAACATGTTTTAACAATGATTTCATCGAAACAAGAAGTTATTTCATGTCGAACTGAACCGGTATTGAGTAAGACCTTATGAATTTGAAGAACCCAATCTTGGTTGATTGGTTGTCTCCTCTTTACTTTTCGCAATTTACTTTTCAATGCATTTTTACCGAGTCCAGCACACCATGCAGTTCGGGTCCTGGTCGGTAACAATTCTCCCCCACGTGGGATTTTAGTTATTTACTTTCAGTACTGTTCTTCTCTTTAACCAATCAACCATAGGGAAGGTTTCGATAAGACAAAAAGTAATCTCAGAGCCTGGTAAAGTTTATTCCACTCAACTAGGCCAATGAGGGTGTGTCTAAATCTACACCTTGGCGTCACCATTTCAGTCCATTACCACTTCATTCCGCTACGCCTCATTACGCTTCGCTACATTCGCCTAAGCTTCATTCGTGTCACTCCCCTACAAAGCCGACGCCAAGGCGAGGCAAGCTGTAGACATGCAATTTTGGCCTAGTTGAAGAGCTTAAATTCTTGTTTTCATGAGTAATATTTGAGTAACCTTTCAAGGGAACCGAGTTTTCCGGAAAAATCAAGTTTTTCGGCGCATTTCGAAGAAGATCGATAGGCGTTGACCAGGGTCAAATCGCCCTATATACAGGGCACCTGGCGCCCTGTATGTAGGGCACCTGGCACCCTACTTATAGGGCACCAGGCGCCCTGTACATAGGGCACCTGGCGCCCTGTATATAGGGCACCAGGCACCCTGTATAAAGGGCACCAGGCGCCCTAATAGGGCGCCTGGCACCTGGTCAAATTGACTTGACCGGCCGATTTGGCCCGTCACAGTTACTTGTCTTATCGATTTGACATATCTCATGATGTTGGTGCCCCATATATAGGGCGCCATGCCGCGTGGCACTGCTTTTCGAAAATCGCCTAAGTACCCTCTTTTGAGCTATAAATAGACCCCCATTTGGAACTGAAAGGGGGTTCCAACTTTGTGACACCCTAGAGCTCATCCAACACCATGTTTTTAAGCCATTTTCACTTCTCATAAGCCATCAAACCGATTGAAAACTCTCTCCCAAAAACCCAAAAAAACCTGCAGTTTCCCTCTTCAGAAATATGATTTTTCTCCTACTTTGAGAGCCTCTACCCTCCATTTCCCTTACATCTAGTGCCAAAACACTCTTCCATAATCTTCACTTGAGTATTGGCTGCTTGAAGAAGTCCTTTTTCCATCTTGGAGGTCTTCCTACACTTCGGGGCGACGCCGCGAAGAAGGGAAGAAAATATGCTGAAGCCAGTCCCTGGTGCCCCGTATATAGGGCGCTTTGACTTGGGTCAACGTGCCCCATAAAGGGGACACCTGCAGCAGGCGCCCCATATATGGGGCACTAGCAGGGGCAGACCCCGTTTTGCATTTTTTTGAGTTTATTTACCTTTCCGGTCGATCCTTTTCTCCCCCCTTTCATTTTAACTCTCATTAACATGTCATTTAGCATATATTGAGCCACTCATTTGCATTTTCATGCATATCTAAACCTTCTAAATAGGGGTTGGGATTTAGTCCCAATCCGGTTAGTCACTTTTCTTTTGCATGTTTGAATTCAAATTTGAGCACGATACTATGATTTCATTAGAACTAATGAACCTTTCACTTGTTTCTATGTTTTATTATGGACATTTTTAGGTAAATCCGATTGAGGCGGAGCTCCAACCGGATCGAAGACGAAGGACTCACTAAGCTCTCTTCTTTCGGCCGTCCGAGAGAGGAGAAGTCGGAACCCAACAATCTCCCCGCTTCCAAAGGTACGTTGGTCATTTCTCCATTTCATTTCTTTTCATTCAACTATATTTTGGAGCCTTTGGCTCCTGGCGACCACACCCACTAACATCTCATCCACCAAGTCCCCAAAGCAAGCGTAGGGTCCGGAAAAGGGGAGATCTACGGATATCCCGTTTTGGGTGCTTACAATTGGTAGAGCATCGATTGACTCTAAAACCCAAAGCTACCCCGGTCAAGCAAAAGTTGAGGAGATTACACCCAGACATAGCATTGAAAATGAAAGAAGACGTCGATAAACTACACCAAGAAAAATTCATTAGAGTTGTCCTCTATCCACAATGGGTGGCAAATATAGTCCTAGTCATGAAAAAAGATGGAAAGGTTCGAATTTGTATTGACTTCAGGGACTTAAACCGAGCGTGTCCGAAAGATGATTTCCCCCTTCCTCATATTGATGTTCTTGTTGATAACATGGCTGGATATGAAACCCTATCGTTCATGGATGGATATTCAGGGTATAATCAAATCCGGTTAGCAGAAGAGGATCAAGAGAAGACCTCATTCAATACACCTTGGGGAACTTATTGCTATGTCGTCATGCCGTTCGGATTAAAGAATGCCGGAGCAACTTATCAAAGGGCCATGGTGGCGATATTTCATGATATGATGCATAAATTTGTGGAGGTGTATATGGGTGATTTGGTAGTCAAATCTCGGACCTGAGATGAGCATGCTGGGGTGTTAAAAAGAGTTTTGCAACGAGCCAGGGAATATAAGCTTAAAATGAACCCCAAGAAATGTGTGTTTGGAGTATCATCCGAAAAATTACTTCGGTTCATCGTCAGCAAAAGAGGCACCTCAAGAGAAGAAGGTGAAAGATGGAAGAGGGGGAAAAGAAGGGGGGAGTGAATTGAAAACACTCGGAAAGCGGTAAAATGTCCTCACCTCGATCCCACACTCACATTGATCCCCGAACTTTCATCTCACGGCGTCGCTCGAGCACCGGAGATGGTTCGGATCATGTGGTAGGAGAGTGAGGAGGAGATGAATTTAGAACATGAATAAGAAGGGTGGTCGCCAGGAGCCGCGGGCTCCGCTTTATAGAATAACAACAAGATTGAGTTGTTTTGACCGTGTACCTTAGCGCGGGAGATCGGGATATGGGTTCAACCTTCTTCTTCTTCGGCTGGCCGATGAAGAAGAGTCACCCAACCGATGCTAGCTTGATAAACCTGTGCAACTAGAACAATAAACCAAGTGAAATAAAATGATTAGAACTATGGGAAGTGTAGTAACTGTAGAGAGAATATGAGAAAGAAGCAATTGGAATCGAACTCACCGGATTGGGGCGAGTCCAAACCCCTTTTTTTGTATTTTTTTGATTATGTAAAAATGATGTAAATGAACTAAAAGATGCTTTAAAACAGTAAATAAACAGAGTTAATGGAGTTTAGAAAGCTTATAGAATGGATTGGCTTGAGTTGAAGCCGAGTTGGTTGAAGACAGCCGGTTCGGGTAGCTTGGTACCCTTCTGGCGCGACTTTGGTGAAGAGGATGCTACGGAAGACCCAGATGTCATAATTGAGTGAAGTTTGTTGTAGTAGACAGAGGACTCAGAGAGGAAGAGTTACTATGTTTATGAATTCTCCTAAATCTTCCTTTATAAGTCAGTAAAAATTTTTAAAGTGGGCGGATACAGAAAACAAAACCTGGATGCGCGCCCTCAGTGTAGCAATCGCCACGAACAAAAGGAAAGTCAAAATTGAGTACCGTCAGTTGGAGATAAAAGAGAACGAAGAGATGAACATATTCTATTTTGAAGACTTTTGCATAAGGTGCCCCAGATTTTCTTCAGAAGTCGATGAAGTTGGCTGATGCAGAACACCCGGATTTAGCCTTCTCCTTCACCTCGGGATCGATCTCTTGACTTCGGATCGCCTTTGGACGTCGGGACGGCATTGGAGAAGAGCTTGGACGACCACTGGACGAGCTAGGCACTGGGATTCACCTTGGGTCGTTGAGAATGGCCCTCAAATTAAAGGGGAAGGAAGCCGGGATTCACCGGTTGCGCGCCCCCTGTTTCAAAGAGAGCGAGGGCGCGTTACGCGTCTCACTGCTAAAAATTGACAGAATCTTCCGGAAATTACTAAAAATCGACTTGACATACGTAACACGCCCCCGAACCGGGGGCGCGGTACAAATAATCGAAAATCCTCCGCGGAAACCTTCCAAAAATCCGGTTTAGAAGGTGCTAATTGGGGTAATTTGCGATTTAAAGAAACTGACCGCGCCCCCGCCTTTCAAAGGAACCGGGGGCGCGCAGGGTGCGCCCCCATTTTGAGGGCGCGCAGGGCGCGCCCTCCCCTTTCAAGCAGAGTGGGGGAGTGGTACACTCTCTCTCCTGCGCGCGTGTTCCGCGAGCCGTATCTTGCAAACGAGATATCTGATTCGGCTCCCGTTTGTCGCATTGGAAAGAGGGCCTTCAACCGCACCTCCACAAGTTGGTAAACCAGCCGGTATGACTCCCGATATGTTCGCACGGGGCTTTCTACCGGCTTACCCTCTCGCGGAAAGCCGAAACCCGGGGCGAAGATCCGTAAGAGCATGGTTCCGGTCGATAAATCTCGGGTCAACTCGGGATGACTTAAAATGATGACCGAACAAGTCCAGTACAATTGGAAAACCTGAAGTCATCGAAAAATTTGATATTAACCCGGTAAACGTGAACCGAAACTCGGAAAAGCCGGGAAACCCTAAAATTGACCGAAATGGCCATATGGCCCCGGTCGATGAAAATATTCGGCTAGAATCGACCCGGATGACTTGAAATGACCCGGTGATGACCGGAAAGGCCTAACATGTGGTCCCGGATAGCCGTGTCAGCACAGATCGAAAAAGCTGTAACGAAAGCCGTCATTGACCGACGCCCACCGAAATGACTTCTCAGAAACCCTAAATGTTACGGAACACATGCGGGAATCCCGAGACCTTTAATTATGGACCATTCAAGGTCGGTCATCGAGCAGGCTTCGTGTTTTTACAGTTCACGTGCGGCTCTCGCTTGAAGGTTACGGCAATATTCCGGAAATCATTGGTCCATTCTCAACTAACAAGGGGGGCTCCACCAATGTCCTTAGCTCATCTCCACGAGGTAATCCGGATCAGATAACGGTCAAATAAAGGATATCGCCTATGGAATAAGAGTCTAGGGCTCCGAATCAAGCCAATTTGGCGTGTCTACAGCTTGCCCCACCTTGATGTCGGCTTTGCAAGGGAATGGCATGTAGCGGAGTGGAGTGAAACATAGAGAAAGCGTAGCGAAGCGAGATGGATCGTAGTAGAATGTAGTGGAGCGAAATGGTGATGGACTGAAAAGGTGGCATCAAGGTGTAGATATAGACACGCTTAACGACCAGATTCGGCAAGACAAATCTCCTCAAGTCTCTTGATTAACCGCCATGTTTCATCAAGTCTTCCTATGTTCGATTGGTAAAAGATGTGCCATTGGCACGAGAGAAGAATAGCCAACCCCCAACGCGGTGGGGAGTCCCCGAAACATGGGTTCGTAGGTTCATCATCAGCCGGTAACCCGATCTTTGTGGTGTTCCGGTACTGTGATGGGCTAAAGTTTTAAAAAGAGATATGTTTTGAAAAAGTAAAAGAATACCAATCGAGCACATTCAGGCTCTTAGATTCATTTAAGTCTTTCAAGAGACAAGATTCGATTCGGAATGGAATGATCTCAGATTCCGAAAGGCAAATGTTTAAGCATCGACCGTGAAGATAATGACTGTGCAAGTTCTGATCAAATAGAAGGCCCTTGGTGGGACGAATTGGCTGTCATGGTGGGACGAATAGCAAAGAAGTTGAAATGGCCATAGTGGTGAAAAGAAATGAAAGATTTGAGGGCACAAAGTGGTTACCGAACACGGTGGGATAAATAGACACGGTGGGATATTAGAGAGGTTGGTGGGACTAGAGATCATGGTGGGATTAGAGAACACGATGGGATTAGAAAACACGGTGGGATTTAGAATGATCGAGAGAGTGAGAAGGTGAAGTTTAGGAAATGATGTTTGCAATGACAAAACAAAATGTAATGCAATTAATGCTACATGATGCATGTTGGGCTCAAGAAAACAAAACAAAACTTGTATAACAAATAGTTGAAGATATAGATTGTCTATGAGGTCAAGATACCTATTCGGGAACTATCGTCCCTCACAGCACAACTTTGGCTTATCCGTGAGCATTAGAGATGACCTGACCGTCGTAGATTTTGATGAAGGGGATCTCGGGTCAAGTCTTCTTCGTGCTCATGGTCTTCAACAAATAATGCATAAGATAATAACACACGACTAGCGACATATATGCTAGTCGGCAAGTTATGGGGGTTTCCCATGTCCGTTCTTCTGTTTCTGCTAGCATTTTCTATTGGCGAGATTTCCCCCTCCTTGACTCGTGTTTCTTTCCTGAAATACTTAATAAAGGGGTTAGATCTGCTCTATGGCTTACCCCCTTGCCTATTGTTGTCTTGCCTTGCTTATATGTCAAGGGGGTAGCCTTATTAACAAGGTAACATGAACAAAATGACTAACAAGATAAGCAAGGTAAAAGTTAAGAGAGCTTACCTGCTATGGCGAGAGTTACTCCCTTCTTGATCTTAGAATCCTGAAACACTTAATGAGGGGGATTAAATCTTCACCATGGCTTATCTCTTTGCCTATTGTTGTATGCCTTGACTTAGGTCAAAGAGAGGGGCCTTCTTAACAAGGTGTAATAACCTAAATGACCGAAATGAAATGGTTAAGAGAACTTACCTGTCGTTGAGAGAACCTTCTCCTCTTATTTTAAAGTCCCTGAAAACACTTGATAAAAGAGGATTAGATCTTCACAACGACTCATCCCTTTGCCTATTATGGCCAACTTTGACTTAGGTCAAAGGGAGGAGCCCTCTTAATGGGGTGATAATCAAGATAAATATGCGATGCAGAAATGAAACATGCAAGACATAAAAATAAACATGAATGCTAGCAAAGGCAAAAATCAAGGTTATGCCAAGTTAAATGATGCATTTTTTTAGGAAATATTCATTTTTTTAATTTTTGAAGATATTCAATTTTTTTCTTTTTTCTTTTTTGAATTTCTGAAAATATTTGAATTTTTTTTTTAATTTTTTTTTGAAAATATTTGATTTTTTTTGGATTTTTTTTTAAAAATATTCGTTTTTTTTTATTTTTGTGGAGAATGTGCCGGTATTGAAACAATTCACCGATCTTTGAGTGTTAATCAAGATTCAAGTGATGAACACCACGTGAAAATAAGGTTCCATACCCAGAATCTTTCTTGCCCTCTTCTCTTGATTGGTTTGAATTCCCCCTGAGTTTGGACAGTTTACCCTACCCTAGGGGTTTTAAGATGGAAGAATAATAGAGGAAGTCTTTGATAGGATTTGGGGGTGTTAAGGAGGGTTTCTCTACTCATGCCCAAATTGCCCGTTGGGGTTCGGCCTCTTTCGGTCTTTTCTACATATGGCACTTATTTAGACAAGTCTTTGACCTGTGGGGTCATTACCCATCTTTTGGTGCCTTCTTTTTATTTTCTATTCTTCCAGGTACTCATTCCGACAGGCCCATATTTGTTTAAACATGTGGGGTTCATTGCCCATCTTTTGGCACCCTTTTGCACCTTATGAGACGGCCTCCTACTAAGGCGGCGGGCATTTTCAATACTATCCTCCTCTAGTCCCCTTCACCTATCTTGGACCGAATAGAAGAGAATAGGGTAAGGTTTTCTTTCTGCCTTCAGGGTTCTGCCTTGCCTCTCTCGAGTGTTGGGCTATCCAGATTCTGGGATCGGGAGGTGTCGTGTGTGCAAGGTGATGCCTACCCTTGACTTTTAGCTAACACCCTTGGATTGATGACTTAACATCATACCAGAAATTCTCCATTTTCTCTTCTAAGGAAAATATTTTTTGAGGTAAACGCCGTTCCATGGATGGTTCAATTTTTCTCCATCGGCGTTGGTTAGCTCATATGCATTGCCTGGATATTTTTCAGTTATAACAAAAGGCCCTTCCCAGTTAGGTTGCAACTTAGAGCGGGGACCACCCGGCTTAACGAATATGCATTTTACTATCATCTCACCGATTTCGAACTTTCTCTCTACCACCCTCTTTTGATAAAACCTTTTCAATTTGTTCTAATAAGTCCGGGCATGCTCGGAGGCGGCCAACCTTCTTTCATCTAGGAGTTCAAGTTGTGTAGGGAGAGGGATGTCCCTATCGAGTTGAACTCGGAGTCCCTATCATCGACAGGGATGTCCCTATCGAGTTGAACTCGGAGTGATGGAAGGAGTACTTCGTACGGGACCACTGCTTCCATCCCATATGCGAGAGCATACGGGGTTTGACCAGTGGGGGTCCGTACAGAAGTACGATAAGCCCATAGGGCATCTACAAGCTTATCTGGCCAGTCTGCGAACTTGCTAGACTTACAGGTTTTCTTGATGATTTTAATCAAAGTTTTGTTGGTGGCTTGTGCTTGACCATTGCCTTGCGGGTAATAAGGAGATGAATGATGCAATGCAATGCAGTACCTGTTGCAAAGATCATGCAGATCTTAAGAGAGAAATTGCGGTCCGTTGTCGGTGATAATGTCGCTGGGTATCCCGAACCTGGCGATGATGTTGCGTTTGATGAAGGAGCACAGTGTTGATGCCTTGATCTCCGCAAACGCTTCCGCTTCTGCCCACTTGGTGAAGTACTCTGTTGCCGTCAGGATGAATGATTTGGAACGGATTTCAGAGTTAAGATCACTTAGAGGGCCAATGATATCGAAAGCCCACATGGCGAAGGGCCATGGGGCATGTATCGGATGAAGGGAAGATGCGGGAGAATGGATCTTGTCGGCATGGAGTTGGCAAGAATGACAGTGCCGGACAAAGATGGAGAAATCCTCTTCTAGGGTTGGACAATAATACCCCTGCCTGATGATTTTCTTGGCGAGAGCTTGAGCATTGACATGGCCCCCACAGACCCCAGAATGTGCTTCCTTAAGCACCAATTCTGCCTCTTCTTCATCAATGCATCTCAATAAAATTCCGCTCAGGCTCCTCTTGTAGAGCACCCCTCCTAGGATGGTATACCTCTGGGATACTCTCCTGATGGCCTTCTTTTCTTTTGCATTTGATCCAGGTGAATATGTCTGATCTTGACAATACCTTGCGATCTCATCAAACCAAGGCCTCTCACCCTCATCTAACTCTTCCAACTTGATTAGCGAAATCTCCTCTTTCCGCTCTAGATATTCCTTCCTGCCAAATCTCTCCTTGATCTTTAGAAATCGACCATCCTTAATCGCCGGCATCGACCTTCTACAGACATGGATAGTCCGCACCTGTCTACCTAGCGGGACTGATAGAGATGAAGCTAAGGAAGCTAGGGCATCAGCAAGGATGTTCTGAGCTCGAGGAACATGGACAAAAGTGAGTTTGGGAAAGAGTTTGATGTAGCAAGAGGTGAGTTCTTGGTAAGGTTTGAGCTTCGGATGAGAAGTTTGGTGTTTGGTTAGGACTTGGCGAAGGATTAGTTGGCTATCACCTATCACCCTTAATTCCATGGCACCATAGAAATGAGCGGCCTCCAGCCCGGCCAGCAAGGCTTCGTATTCAGCTATATTGTTGGTTGCTGAGAAGTCAAGCTGAAATGCCTGTGGAATGGTGACACCCTCGGGTGATAGAAGGACGATTCCTATTCCCTTACCGTGTGAATTCAGATCCCCGTCAAAATATAATGTCTAAAGGTGGGAAGATCGGATCAACATTAGTTCGTCATCCGGGAGCTCTAACTGGACCGGGTCAAAGAGGGGTATAGGGTGGTGGGCTAGATGTTCGGCAATGGCATAGCCCTTAATCGCCTTCTGGGGGACATAGGTGATATCAAACTAAAAGAGGAAGCTCTGCCAACGACCTAACCGATCAGTTAGAACAATTTTTTCCAGAAGGAATTTGATGGGATTGATGCGGGCAATAAGATTGACCTCATGAGCTAAGAAATAGTGTTTAAGCTTCTGAACTACCCAAACTAGTGCAGCACAGGCTTTCTCCACTACAGTATACTTCTGCTCGCATGGATCAAAGATCTTTGACAAATAGTAAGTTGCCCTCTCTTTCCCTTCTTCATCCACCTGTGCAAGAACTGCCCCAAGAGAATTCTCCAAAACCGAGATATACAAAACTAAGGGCTTGCTAGGGACTGGTGGTCTAAGCACAGGGGGACTAGCCAGGTATCTTTTCAAACCATCGAATGCATCCTGGCACTTCAAATCCCATTTGAACTCGGCCCCCGCCTTGGTCAACTCATAGAAAGGTTTACACCTTTGGGAGTGTTGTGAGATGAACTGGCGGACAAACTGTAGCCTCCCGATTAATCCTCGAAGTTCTTTCATATTTCTTGGAGGAGGCATACCAATGATTGCTTTGGCCTTGTTTCGGTCGATCTCTATGCCCCTTTTGCTCACTATGAACCCCAACAGTTTTCCTGAGGATACTCCAAATGTGCATTTCTTTGGGTTCATTTTCAATTTATATTCCCTAGCCCTTTGAAAGACCTTTCTTAGCACTTCAGAATGATCTTTTCGGCTTTTGGACTTAACGACCAGGTCGTCCACGTACACCTCTACAAGGGTATGCATCATGTCATGGAAGATAGCCATCATTGCCCTCGGATAGGTAGCACCAGCATTCTTCAGTCCAAAGGGCATGATGACATAGCAGTAGGTTCGCCAAGGTGTGGTGAACGAGGTCTTCTCCTGGTCCTCTTCAGCCAACCGGATTTGATTATAACCGGAATAGCCATCCATGAATGATAGCATCTCGAATCCAGCAGTGTTATCAACCAGTACATCAATATGAGGTAGAGGAAAGTCATCTTTAGGACACGCTCGGTTCAAGTCCCTGAAGTCTATACAGATCCGAACTCTACCATCTTTCTTCATGACAGGGACTATGTTTGCCACCCATTGCGGATAAAGGACGACCTTAATGAATTTTGCTTGATGTAACTTGTCGACCTCTTCTTTCATCTTAAGTGCAACATCAGGGTGGAATCTCCTTAATTTTTGTTTGACCGGGGTAACTCCAGATTTCAAAGTTAAGCGATGTTCAACTAAAGAGTTGTCTAACCCCGGCATGTCTTCGTATGTCCATGCGAACGTGTCCTTATATTCTTCCAAAATTTTAATTAAACTCTGTTCCTCAGTGGGAGTGAGGTTTGCACTTAGGAGGATTGTCTTGGGATCTTCCGGTGTTCCAAGATTCAATTCTTTTGTCGGTTCATCCACCGCGGCTAATGGTTCTTCAAACCTTTTAAGTCCAGATGCATACGCATCAGCCAAGTCCTCAATTCCATCCTCGAAATCAGGATCTTTTTCTAATAAGACATTGTAAACTCCCAGTGTATGATCTACATTGAATTCATCCTCATATTGGATTTCATCAAGCTGGATAGCATTTTCCAAAAATCTTGGCAGCCTTGCACATTCCTTGCATTTTTGAGCTATTTGCTGGAGATATCTCTCTAACACACGTTTACCTCGAATTTTATTCTTTTCTACCCTAACTACTCCTAAAGAAGACGGAATTGAAAAGGTGGTATTTACAATGGGTGAAGGATCGAGCAGATCGATCAGTGAGTTGGAGAAGAGGGGTCCCTGGTTGGGAGCACCCTCCGAGACAAGTAGAGACGTCTCCTCAATGGAAAATTGAGTTTGCGAGAGGATGTTTTTTTTGGGTATTTTGGGTATTTTCAATAACAAAAAGAGAATGAGCCGATGGGGCTCGAGCAGAAATAGAAAGCTTAAGTAAATGGGAGAAAAATGGGCTCGCGGGCCCGATGATGACAAGAAACGGGCGCATGGGCCCAATGCTAGAAAATAAACCTAAGGGGCACGTGGGCCCAATTGGTGGGCATGTGGGCCCAAAGCTAGAAAAGAAATTTAAAGGGCACGCGGGACCGATTGGTGGGCACGCGGGCCCAAGGTTGTTGGATTGGAATGGGCATAGAAGCCCAGTGGAGTAATAAGATTTTAATGGGCTCTCAGGCCCAATGATCAGTTCAGGTGGCCATTTTGGCCCAGAAGTAGGAATTGGGCTAGATAGCCCATCAAGTGAATCCAAGAGGGATAGAGTGAGTATTTTGAAATACGTGACCGTAGGATACGGCTCACGCGGGATGTTGTTTGGAGGTGGGTTCGAGTGGACAAGTTGTTTAGAGATGGACTTGCCCTCGACTGGTTCTTCCTCCTCTGTGAACAACCGAGCCAAAGATGAACTCTGGTTGTCCGCTTCCTCCTCTTGGTTCGGTGCCTTCTTCCTCTTGACTGGTTCTTCTTCTTCGTCCCCGGCCTTCATCATGGTCTCCCCTTTGATAAAGAATTTTTGGAGTCCCATGGCATTTTTTGGCCGGTAGACCATCCGTGGAGTGAAACTGGGCTTAGAGCCAAGCCCGTGTCTCTTTGGTCTTTGTACGGCTTCAATGGGGTGCACAACCCCCTGCAGCTCCTTTCCCAACCCCTTTCCTGACTAATAGCCCATCCTTTTCATCATCCGCCATGCTACTGTATCAGGAGGCGTTGTTAACATCATGACCTCGGGCAGCTCTGTAGTTGAAACCCACGGCTGGATAGATTTTGATATTGGCAGTGCAGAAGAGGGGTCATCCATGTCATTCAGAATGGGGATGTTGGTTACTTTGATCACCTGGCCCTTGTATGAGAACTTCAGACACTGATGATTAGTGGAGGCAACAGCTCCTATTGCCTCAAGGTACGGGCGTCCCAAGATAGCTTTAAACGTGGGGTCCAGTTCTAAAACATGAAACTCGGCGGTGACAGCACACGGTCCAAGCCCTACTTTCAATGTAACCACCCCTCGTGCCGGCTTCCAGGAGTTGTCATATGCGGTCACCGTGACGGCAGAAGGCTCAATTTCTTCATCGGACATGCTGCAAAGTTTCAATGTTTCTGGCGGCATGACATTTATGGATGCTCCGGTGTCAATCAAGCAGGACTTGATCTCCACGCCTCGGATGACTACTGCGACACGCAAGGCATACTTTCTGATCTCTAGTCGTGCCAACTCCTCCTGTGTAAATGTGAGTGCCGGATGTTCACTCCTAGGGGTCAGGACAGTAATGATCTTCTCGGGCGAGAGGTCCTCATTGACCATGACCTGCTGCAGATATTGTTGTAGGATGTCCTGATGGTTCTTTGACCTCTTAATCAGCTCTAGGATTGAAATCCATGCCGGCATTTTGTCCAGATGCTTCAATAGGTCATATGTCGTGCCGGGCAATGGTTCTTCCACTGCCTCCTCTTCTACTTGCTCCTGTGGTTGTATCCCGGCCTGGGGAAAGACCCTTTGGAACATCCTCCCGCTACGAAGTACCGGCGCCAGCGTGGTAGGGGGAAGTGGTGATGATGGTGATGGTAGGGTTGGTTGGTAGGTTGAGGAGCCCGTGGTAGGTAGGGGTGGTGAGGATCGGATGATGAGGGGTCATGGATTGGTGGAGGCCGGTATGTTGGGTGATGGTTGGGGTGTTGGTGGTGATGGTCTAATGATGAGGGGTCGTGGAGTGGTGGAGGCTGGTGGGTTGGGTGATGGTCGGATAATGAGAGGCCGAGGGGTGGTAGAGGCTGGTAGGTTAGGTGATGTTTGGGGTGTTGGTGACAGTCTAATGATTAGACGTCAAGGGGGATTAATGGTGGTTGGTAGGTTAGGTGATGTTTGGGGTGTTAGTTGGGATGCTGGTGACGGTCTAATGATTAGGCGCCGTGGAGGGTTAATGGTTGGTAAGAGTAGTGGTGTTTGGGTAGTTTGTGGGCTGGGGGCAGCTCTCGGTATGGAGAGTATGGTGCGGTTTGTAGGTAGGGTTGGTATGGAGGGCATGGATGTGATTTGATCCTCGACCTGCCAACCCTGGGAATGGTGGGTTGACTCCTCGATGGCGGAGTGGACGAGGCTGAGTCGTTGGTTTGGTGGTGCTGGTGCCGGTGCTTGTACGGGTGCATGTACCGGGAGTGGATCTTGGACTATGCCCAGGCCGGGCTGCTGTTGTGCTTGCTGTCGCCGTGGTTGATTCTGACGTGCCTTCATCGCTTGTATGGATTCTCCCATCTGTGCCCAATCAATGTTCCCCTGGTCATTGAGGTCATGGATGTAGTCTTTAAACTGGAAACAGACATCCACCGTGTGCCCAGGATACCGATGATAAGCGCAGTACTTTGTCATGTCAACATTCGCCGGCCATCCTTCTCTCTCCTTTGGAAGCTCTAGCTGTTGTTCAGACATCAATGCATTGAAAATATCGGTGAGGGGAAATGGCAGTTGAGGGTAATACTCTCTCTTGGGTCCCCCCCTCCTAGGTCGGTTGGCTGGTGGTGGCACTTGGTTGTACGCTTGTTGTTGTGGTGGTGGTCGATTGTAGGCATGTTGATGTTGAGGCGCTCGGTTGTAGGCATTTGGTTGCTGGGGTGCTCGGTTGTAGGTGGGTTGTTGTGGTGGTGCTCGGTTGTATGCAGGTTGCTGCTGGGGCTGAGGAGCTGGTTGAGGAGCTGGGCGGTATTGTTGATTGGGTGGTGGGTTACGGTATTGGCTTTAGCGATACCCACCCTGGTTACCCATGGCATTGATGCTCTCATTGTTTACTACCCCTTCGGTGGTGGGTCCTACAGGTGTAGGCTTTCTAGTGTTACGGGGCTTGGTGTCGAACGGGTTGATCATGGATGCGTCCTTAAAGTGGGCTTGGAGGTAGTGGGCGCTATCACACAACTCACTCATAATTGTTGGGCGGTGCATGATCAGGAGGTTGCGAAGGTTGGGCGTGGTGTTCCCTATGAGCATCCTCACCTGCTCTTCCTCTGAGATGGTATCTACTAGCATCTCAGCCATTCCCCTCCACCGATCAGCAAATCTGGCAAAGTCCTCGTCCGGCCTCATCTTTTCGACAATTAAATCAGTTATCGAGCAGGCTGGCCCCACCCGATCCTTGTACCTCTGTAGAAACTTTGCCTTGACGATGTCAAAATCTGCCGCCTCAATGGAATCAAGAGAATAGAACCAGTCCAGGGCGGATCCCTCCAATGACCGACGGAATAGGAAGGCAAGGGCTTTGCGGTCATTTTTCCAGAATGCGGAGTCGTAGAGAAAGCTCTTTAGATGGTTGAAAGGATTACCAGTCCCATTGTAACATTGGAAGACTGGTATCTCTGAAGGAGGAAGGTGTAGAACTGGGAAGGATGGGACAGAGATTTCTGGGATGGCTTTAGAATCAAGGCGGTGCCTCATTTCTTTAAAGCGCTCATCCATCTGGTTGAGTTTGTTCATTAATGTCTGGGTGAGGCTAGATTCTTGAGTCATGGTAGCAAAGTGTTTAGGTGATTGAGTTGGAAGAGGTAGGTTGGAAACAGGGATTGGGACAGTATTATGCGAATGCCCCATAACGGGGTGAGTGGAGACACGACAGGGTTGCCCAGGAGAAGAAATGATTTGGGGCCTGACTGCTGATTGAGGTGGTGAGGGGGCTTGATTTCCCTCGATCGGATCTTGATTTCCCTTTGTCAAGGATTGCACAAGCGAAAAAGATTCGGGGTCTAGATGAAGAGATAGACCCTGGAGGAGTTGCTCCACGCTAAGTGAAGCAGGTTGATGAGTAGGATTTTGAATTTCTGGCTCTCTGACGGCGTTGACATGGCCCTCTGGTTGGACCATGGGTTTTTGCAGCTCGTACTCCTCTTCTTGGCCGTAGTAGTCCGACATCCCGACGTGTCTTCCGGACCTTAGAGTGGGCATCCTTTCAAATTTCCTTACAAAATGGTTGAAAGAAGGCAAATGAAAGGTGTAAATGCAAAGAGAGTTTTTGTTTGGTTATGGTTGTTTGTTTGATTTGATTTGGTTTCAATTTGGTTGTTTGGCCAGCAAGTTGAACATAAAAATTAAAGGGATTTTTTTTTTTTTTAGGTGTTTTGAAAGAGGAATTTTTTGGTTGTTTTCAATTGTTGTGAGCAAGCAAGTTATGCAAACAAGGTTTTAAAATGACTACTTGACAATTTTTGGGTTAAAACCTTAGATTAGATAGATTGTTAGCAATTGTTCACTCAAGTAGGTATGATTCCTATTGCTTCAATCTTCAAGATCTAAGGTTATCACTCAATCACCACGAGTAGGTACTTGGGTTCTTCGGGTTTTGGGAAAGTGGTACAACCGGCCCAATCGTGCGGAGAGGAATACTCCACGGATGGGGACTTACGGAGGCCTTGATGGAAACCACCAAATCAACTAGGAAGGAATATCCCAGAAGAGAGGTTAGAATCCACCAAGAAGGTGTTTGGAGGGTGAGGGTGTGTTGGGAGAGAGAGCTCCTGCCTCGAATGCCCTACGGATCGGAACAAGTCCGGTACCCGATGCAAAGCTAATGCAAAAATGAAAAATGAAGGGTAGAAGGAGAAGAAGCAATCAACATACAAACATGAATGAAATCTATTAAATAAATCAAACCATGCAATCAAGACAAGCAATGATAGAGTAAACAAGTAACTAGAAACTAGCAACTAAAAGGTGGTTCGCGCGGGAACCGGCTTGTGTTGGAGTGTCCAAGTGGGGACAAATCTGAAGTGATGGTAAAAGGATGGTCCACGCGGGGACCGATTTGAAAATAAAGTAGCTCACGTGGGAGCCGGGTTTTGAAAAGGTAGGTGGATCACGCGGGAACCGGTTTTTTTTTTAAGGAAAAGGGGTGGTTCACGCGGGAACTGGTTTGTTTAATTGGAAAAAGGAAAGGAGGGCCACATGGGGCCAATCTAAAGTGGTGCTAAGGGGTGGTCCAAGCGGGGACCGATCTGAAAGTGGATTGGTTCATGTGGGAACCGGTTTAGAAAAGGGGTTGGTTCACGCGGGAACCGGTTTTTTTTGTGAAGAAAAGGGTGGTTCACGCGGGAACCGGTGTAAGAGTTGAAAAAATGAAAAGAGAGCCACGTGGGGCCAATCTAAAGGTGCTGCAAATGGGTGGTCCACGCGGGGACCGATCTGAAAGTAAGTTGGTTCACGCGGGAACCGAGTTGGAAAAGAAAGGTGGTTCACGCGGGAACCGGTTTATAAGGAGAAAAGTGGTTGACGCGGGAACCGGGATGAAATTAAAGACGAGAAATCAAGTCCACATGGGGGACAATCTTAAACGAAGAGTAATCAGAAAGTTTTTAAAGGTAAATTGACATGGAAAAAGGTAAAGGACAAGCCGGTTCACGGGGGAACCAAGTCGGAAAATAACTAGTTGCACGAATCAATCAAGCTAGCACGGTTTAAGACATTGGTTGTCTCACCGTGGTCGCCAAAAAGCTGTCGACTCCGAAAACGGGTTCCAGATCGGCACCTCAAGAGAAGAAGGTGAAAGATGGAAGAGGGGGAAAAGAAGGGGGAAGTGAATTGAAAACACTCGGAAAGCGGTAAAATGTCCTCACCTCGATCCCACACTCACATTGATCCCCGAACTTTCATCTCACGGCGTCGCTCGAGCACCGGAGATGGTTCGGGTCATGTGGTAGGAGAGTGAGGAGGAGATGAATTTAGAACATGAATAAGAAGGGTGGTCGCCAGGAGCCGCGGGCTCCGCTTTATAGAATAACAACAAGATTGAGTTGTTTTGACCGTGTACCTTAGCGCGGGAGATCGGGATATGGGTTCAACCTTCTTCTTCTTCGGCCAGCCGATGAAGAAGAGTCGCCCAACCGCTGCTAGCTTGATAAACCTGTGCAATTAGAACAATAAA